>JAVRXN010000007.1:29956198-31156198 GCA_033556935.1 Timema podura | reverse complement strand
TTTAGCAATAATTTACTTTTTCATGTTATATTCACTGTTGAGTCGGTATTACTGTGATGCGCTATTACTATCAATATCTGGTAATTTCAATATTATATTTTATTAAAGAGAGAATTAGTGCATTAAAGGCTACATTTATCAAAGGTAAGATTTTTTACACACAAAAAGATTACCAGAAGTACAATACTAGTATGTTGAATAATCATACTGCACAGAAAATATAATTAGTTTTTATTCAGCATATGGGTTGTACTAGATCTCATTCATGTAAACCAGCTCATCTACCTTGTAAGTTAGCAAGCTTACCTTGCATTACTCCACTATGATATGGCTTGAAAGATAGGTTCATAGTGTAATACGTCAAGGTGAGACTGATATCTTTCAGGATGAAAAGCATCTTCTCTATTGTAGATTTCTGTAAACTAGAATTACTTTTTTTATTTTATGAATACTAAATGCAGATACTTGGGAAGAGGGTGGCTTTATAAAATAGACAGAGCTGGTGTATATATAAATTAGAGCTTATTGTAAGGGTTATTTTTGCTATAAACACACATTATTTTCATACACTTTTACATAGATGGAAAAATAAGCCAATATTAATAATCGAAATTACTTTCTGTTCTTATTGCAGTCGTTCTTTGGTCGTTCCTACAACAACCTCAGCTCCATCACCGAGTGCAAGAATAACGGCGAGTGCATCATCAACAAGAAGAACCGCACATCGTGCAAGGCCTGTCGACTTCGGAAGTGCCTCCTGGTGGGGATGTCCAAGAGCGGATCCAGATACGGCCGCCGCTCCAACTGGTTCAAGATCCACTGCCTGCTTCAGGAACAACAGCAGCAACAAGCAGCTAACCATCACAAGAGTCCGCCACCTCCTCATCCAGCGCTAACCATGCTGGGGCACCACCAGCACCAACTCGACCCCCGACTACACCACCAGCTTGCCTCGGCGATGACGCACCATCACTCCATGGGGAGACCCACCACCAAGGAAGACTTCATGCTCCTAGGACTTGACGAGTACAAGAACTCTACGTCGCCCTCCATCAGTTCACCGGAGTCGCATAACTCCGACTCGTCGGTCGAGGTGAGTGACACGAGGCTGGTGTCAAGAGGGGGGCTTTTCCTCAACAATAACCACTACCCTCCCCACCACCATCACCCTCGCAATCTCAAAAACTGTTCAGACTCTGTGTCTCCCAACGGCACCCCCAAGGATATATTCATGCCACTCCAGTTCACCTCGTTGGCATCCCTCGCCCCAGTTTTCCCTCACTCTGCAACCGCGTTCCTACCACCTGGATTCCCCAACCCTCAACAGCACCCATTACTGTTCCCTCCGACGAGTTACCTCTACCACCAACAACAAAACATCCTCAAAAACTAGTAACAATAACAATAGGTTCACTCACAACAACAACGATCCGGAGATGTACAGCAAGAGGTTCTTCCTCGATGCAGTCCTTCAATCTCAAAGATCCCCTAGTAGCGGTAGTACTAACAAAGACGACGAAGACGACGATGAAGATATAAGGAATGAAGGCGAAGACTCTGTTTCTCCTAAACATTCACCCCTACCCCTTAACTTCGGTAAAAAGAACACCAAGATAAGAACATCCCTTCCCTCCCCAGTTATATCACAAAATAGTGACGACGTTCAAGAGAACCCTATGGACTTGTCAATGAAAGGGTGTCGTATCCAGAACGGTAGGAGAAGTGATGAGGATGGAAGATCCTCCTCGTTTCTGGATAGCGCTGAAGAGGATATAACCGACCACGAAGAGGATAGCCACGTCGAACGCGAAGACAGGGGGAATGTTTTTAGGAGCAGTTGTGAAATGACCCTCAAAGAACACCGGAGTGCTCCCATGGATCTCACGACGAAGGCTTGACCTTAATTACTAAATATACTGTGTAGTTCAAATCATGATAAATGAGATATTGTTTAGTCGCAGTTGCATAAATGAACAGTGATCCAAAGAATTATGTGTTAGTGAATGCCCAATTGGACCAATTACGATCATTCTAATGTTAAAATGAGTGGCTGCTCAATCAATCCATCGCAGTTTAATATAAGATGCCAAGTTTTATATTATTAATTATTTATTTATATGACAAATTTGTTTAGTAAATACTACTACAAGTGTTTCGAAATTGCAATAAGAATTTCTTAAAAATCATCACCCAAAAATTCTTCCCTAACTTTGTTAATGTTGAATTTCAATAAGGTTATATAGTTTGTACGTAAGCCACACCACTATTAACTTCATTTTTTAAAACTACCATTTCGATTTTCTTCCCTGGAAGACATTATCTAAAATCAACAAAACTAAGTCTTTTTTTAAAGAAAAATGACCTAATCAAGATGTTGACCTTAAAGCGTGATCAAATCGACTTTAAAAAAAATGTACGCCGTCTGTTTTCTGTAGAACAATACCTGCCATCGATCACAATAGTTAACAGTGTTGTCTTGTTTTTTTTTCTGTTTTAACGCTTCAGTTTGACGTGGCACTTAATGCCCTGGCTAGCTACATGTTAACAAATGACGATACCGACCATTAATCACACATGGACGGATCCGAGGTTGACCCGTGAATACAACTTAGTTTTAGGTTTTGTGGTTGATGAGCAAACATCGTGTTCTGTCAATTTCACACGGGTATGTCATTCACAACTTCACCTTGAAGCACAACCTTTTTATTGGTGGTTTATTTTACACTTTTAAAATGACCGAGGGAAAGTTGTTAATGATAACAAATCAAACAGATATTAAATAAAATATACAACTATATTTAAATATAGCATTTTTTTTTTAGTTGCACCTATCACTTTTATCTGATTTAAAGGGAATGTTACATATTCAAAATTAAAATTTTAAAAATTGTGATAATTTTTAAATTTTAATTTAAGTTTTTAAAAGTTGGGAATTGAAATTTTAAGCATTTTAAATAGAAACTTTAAAACTGTTAATAAAAATTTTAGTATTTTGATGTTTTATCCAAATTTAATAGAAGGTTTTTACAATACACCTAAAACACAATATTGTATATTTTGACTAGTAAAACTAAAATAATAATTTGAATCATTTGAAAAATTACATCTAGATATGAGGTTATATCTCGAGTCTCATATCAAGGTGTAACTTTTAAATTAAATTCAAATTACTACCAGCATTCGATAAAATCAGCACAAAACTATTAATTCCCCCTCAAAACTTTGGCTTCAAATCATTTATTGCAATCATTCATTAATTGAACCATGACCTAATGTGTAGGAGGATTAAAGCATTTGGGATTAGCAGGCCCTTGATATTTTATGTTGTTTCTTAACAAAACCGCCAGTGTTTTATTGCAATCATTCATGAATTGAACCATGACCTAATGTGTAGGAGGATTAAGCATTTAGGATAGCAGGCCCTTGATATTTTATGTTGTTTCTTAACAAAAACGCAGTGTTTTATTGCAATCATTCATGAATTGAACCATGACCTTAGGAGGATTAAAGCATTTAGGATAGCAGGCCCTTGATATTTTATGTTGTTTCTTAACAAAAACGCCAGTGTTTAAGTTATAGTTTCTACATGTGGCTAAGAGGACAGATTAAAGATTGTGGGGTCACTTAAGTCTATTCATTTTGTAAAACTTTCTCAAGAAATATAGTTATGGAATTAAATATAAATAAATAATATGTTTTAATAAATTAAAATAAGATGTTTCCCAAATTAATAATTGTCAGTTTGTTAAAATATATATGTACAAAAAATATAGTAGAGCCTTTATTATTTTAAAATAAATGTAGGAGCATTGTATATGGATGAGGATTAATTGCAAATGTGACACAATCTAAATCGATTATTTATTCATCCTTTCATTATAATCCGAAATAAAGCCAATATACTGCGGATATATTGGTAAAATGTAATTAATATGATCAAACTCATTAATGTTCCGGGCACACAGTCTTAACTAAATGATCATACAACGATTTTCATCTGTATGTAGGAAGGTATTCTTGATTCTTCTCCCACAACATTACCTCATTTGCCCTGATGGATACCTCAAGTTCAAGGAAGTATAATCAGTCTTCTGATGAGTAAACTTCTTAATAGTTATTGACTCACTTACGTGGAAGATTAATGAGGCTCAAACTCAATAATCACATGATTTATTACTAATACTTGAGTGTAAGAAAAAAAAAAGATGGTGCAAGATTTATTTTTCGGAGATTACTTATTTCTTTTATTGTTTTCGCTATTCAACACAATTAAAATTTTACCTATATTTGTCCCATACAGATAAATAATAAAATCTGATGAGCAGCAGCTAAGTTAAACATGATAAAATTGGAAAGTAGTTTGTTTATTTATTCAACCAAAAAAAAAGTATATTATTTATATATATATATAAAGATAGCATCTATTTTCTAATACAATCTAAATAAAAAGAGTTTAAACTAAAATAATTCAGGGTATAGATTTTGATTTGATTGTAAGAACTACTGAACTATTTTGCAATCAAGTTTGTTTAGTTAATTTACTGAGCCAAGCTATCAGTTTTTATGAGAATAAGTGCTTTAGCAAAATTATGAATATGTATTTCCCACAAGTACTTCCTAAATTATGGTTGGCTTATTGCAAATTAAATTTAATTTCCATTTTCAAGAAATGTGTTTTAATATTACCTTTCATGACAAATAAAATATTGAAAACCTTATTGAATTGAAACCTATCATTGTTGACGTGTTATTTGTTTAAAAAGCTACTTGGCTACAATACAAGCTACATACCATTAAAGTGTGCAGTAAAGTTATCGGAAACTACAATTTAATATATAAATTGTATAGAAATGTAAAACTATGTTATGATGTGTTTAATAGTTTTATAATTAATGTTAGCATTTTTCTAAATTCATTTTGAGTACCAGCATTATATTCAAAATGTACCGCAGAGCACTTTGATTGTGTTTGGAGTAGCCACACTAAAAGGATGGTTCAATGACATTATTTAATGGGCTAGGGGATGATGGCACAGTGCAATAAAATAGCTGTTCAATTCAACTGCAATAAACCAATAAAAACACTATCGGGGTGTCCGAAGCCAATATATATCATTCGAGTGTCACAGGGTAAAAATCAAAACATTTTATATTTCTAGAATGGAGAATACATTTTTTTAAACTATTTTAAGGCAAATGGTTCTTGTTATGTTAAACACATATTTAATTATAAAAGACGTAATTTATATTAAGTACAGGTTGAAGTTTGTTCTTCAAAAACTCATTTTTTATTTTCTATTCAAATTTGAAATTCATAAATAGCTACACACATTTATAACATAGTGAAATACTTTATGTATTAATAAAAACACGTCCAATTTCGTGAATAAACTGAAGACTGCTCTTAACCTTCCATGACAAAATGTAACATTTTTATTACTAATCAAAATGTTACCAGCTAGCGTGTTATAGCGATTAAAATTTTTTTATTAAAATATTGTCTTTGAAATAAATGATTTCTTAATATCTTATAAGAATGTATGAGTATCATATAAATTAATTGTTCTATCAATGTGGCCAGTATTTATTATTTAACTTTTTTTCACTGTTTGTATCTATTTATTTTCTTTTTTTCCTGTCATTTGATATGTTTTATGTAAGTATAATATTTTTGCCAAATGTTTGATTTTATTGATTTGTACCAAGTTGTTTAACAACACTTTATTTTGTATGTGCATTAAGTTGCAATGTTTAAAAAGTGATTAAATTGTTAGGAAGTTAGTAAGACTTAACTAAAAAGTTAAACCAACTTATTTTCTTGATAATGTTATGTATGTAGATTCTAGAATAAGTAATATATTTGTTTAATTCCTTTTTATAAAATAGTAGATAAATTGTATCTAGTGCTTGTAAACTGTTTGGGCAAGATAAATTGTGAACGTTTAATACTACCCTTGAATTTTCTGAAAGAAAAATTACTAAAAAAAAGTTTTCGTTTCAAACCTAAGATAAATTGATAAAAATTAAATGAAAATATCCTAAAACTAATATAATAGTCCGTTAATTTTGTGTTTTTATAAATGTAAGTATAAACATTTTAACTATTATATGTTCATACAGCCGATAAAGGAAAATTAATAATTATAAAAAATATGAATAGTGTGATCATCAATAAGAATGAAATTGATTTAAATGTTAACAGAAATATTTCAAAGCCACAATTATTTGGAAAAAACTAAATTTTATGGGTTATAAAATAAGATTTATCCAAAAATTTTAAGCAAAAGTATTTGCTTTATGCTTTCAACAAGCAAAGGGACAAAGGCCAGTTTTGAGTTATATGTTTGTGTTACATCGAGAATTAATGACTGCAGTAGGCCAAACAATATATTATACCTGATTTTTTAGTCAACTTATTTTACTTTGTTATTTATTATCAGTTAAAAACCATACAGATTCCATTTTTGGAACTAAATGTTGACAGTTCAAACCATCATATTAAAATAAACATTAACTTTTTGAAAGATTTTCTTATGTTTATAATAGTTATATATATAATTTTATTTCCGACCTAGAGGTTCAATCCTCTATTTTGGACAGCAATACTTTATTTTTTATATATTTTTTTATAAAAAAGATAATTTTGTCTAAAGATATTTCAGTGCGCATTTTTAAAACGCTGAACTGGAATAATAATAAAAACTTTTATTTTTAATATCACCTTTTCATTTTTAAAATTTAAAATATTCTGTTTAAATTTAATTTATATAAATTATTTTCACTTGATTATGTTATATTTAAACAAAAAAAAAATCAATTAAATCCCCCTGCTGTAGTCAATGACGTCAGATGGTGCATTACAAGACATTATTCAAAAGTTAGTTATGAATTTTGTTAGCAATAAAATGTGATTATAAATATTAGTCAAACTTGTAATTATGTGTGAATAAATGTTGTGTAAAATAATTGTTAAAATACAATGTTTATTGATTTATTTTAAAATATTATGGTTGAATTTATACATGTTTTAAGTCTGGCCAAATTGCTTTTTGATCATAGGAAAATTGATCTTACTAACAAATAGAATACTAGTGCTCAAATTAGTAATTTAGTTGTTTTTCAAACGCACCCTTTCAGAAGGGACTAACATTTTTTACATTCTTACTAAGTTTTTTTAAATTCTAATGGTTAATATTTAGGTTATTAACAACTTATTTTATGGGGCTGACATGAAAAGGGTAATCTTAAGAGTAAATTTACACGCATTGCTGCGAAGGAGGAAAAAAAAATCAAATGTCACATCACATGTGGAAAACCAATCCTTAGTACACACAACCAAGAATCAAATCTTGGACATGGTGTATTGCGAGCTTGACGCCTAGAACATTTGACCACCAGTTCTTGGGAGTTGACATCGACTGGACAAGCTGATAATAATGTTTAGAACATTAACTTTAGTAGCGGCTTCTTAAAAAAAAGAACCTTGGCCTGGCTATTCAAAAAGTTAACAAAATCTACCCTAACGAGCTGTTTTTGCGCTAGTGTCATTTTCAATATTTCTTAAAATAATGTATATACATATTTTGAAATAATTAGAATTGGCTCTATTATTATTATTATTATTATTATTATTATTAGCACCGCGTCTTACTACCCGTTCGGGTTATACGCACTTACGCTAATGTGTAATGGTAGGGTGATTGTGAGATGAAATGGAGGACCTACAGTTTAACGTGGAATCCGAACCACGGTAGAGGCCTGGCATTCCTCACATTCACAAGTTGTGATTAATACACATCTTGTCAGAGGTGAAGGAAGGGTTTGGCAATCAGATAAATCTGTGCCGGGACCGAGGAATTGGCTCTAGTTGTAATAGTATAACCTTTAAGTAAATGGTCATTAAATACATAGCAAATGGTTCACTTCAAAGCAAATCATCACAATCACTTTTACCAAGTAAATATTGTATCTCGGAAATATCCTCATATTTCTTTATTTTAAAAAGATATTATGAAAGGAATTATATTGAACATTATTATTATTATTATTTTTAAATACATTTTAAACCAATTTTATTAAAATCTACTCTGAAATTGATTTTAAAAACCGACAAATATATTATTATATTCTTTATAAAGTGATATTAAAATATTATCCTCCAACTCTTTGATATATTACAAGTACAACATTAATGAAATTAAATATTTCCTTACGAGACCATACTCTCGGTATACTCTTTAAATTAAACTGTTCGGTTTGGATGTATAGTGTTTAACTTTTATGTAACACTTAACTTACTCGATGGAGTTAGGAATTCGAAAGTTCATTGCCACACTTACATAAATACGCCACCTGGCACTATCTTTAAATATGTATAGATGACTATTTCAAGAAATATTGAAAATGACACATTTGCACTAAAACTACTCGATTATGTAATCTTAAAGAAGGGAGTTAATTTCAACATTTTTATGATAAGACTAAGGAAGGGGGAATATAATAAAATAATAAATGCACACATATTAGCGTGGACAGAGGATTGTAAAATCACATGCAGAAAGACTACTCCAGTACACCAAGGAGTTGAGCCTTCATTTCTCCGTCAATGATGACCCAATATGATGCTATTTTAATGCTTTAAATATCTCGGTAATCCCAAGGGTTGGAGTAGCCTTTGTGTGTGTGTGTGTGTGTGTGTGTGTGTGTGTGTGTGTGTGTGTGTGTGTGTGTGTGTGTGTGTGTGTGAATTTTTTTATAAGCACCACATATTACTACCCGTTTGGGCTATATGCTTATGTACTAATTACGCTAATGGCTTTTGGGATTAGGAAGATTATATTTAGAGGAAGTGTAGCTGCATTTGCGTGAAGGAAGAGTGAAAAACCATCAGTACACCCGACCGAGATTTGAACTTCTATCGTCCTATCATCGGTAGTCTAGTCTAACCACCAGAGTAACGCGTTGGACTATACGCGGCCATTGAAGCGGTTTTTTTTCTATCTTAAATAAGGTAAAAAAAAAATTAATATCAGCACGAGAATAAAAACTAGAAGTTTATAAAGGGAGTTGATAAATATATTATATTACAGGATCCTAAAACACAAGTGGTGTTGTTAGTGGCACACACTTTTGTTCTGAGTACACGCCACAGCAGCAGAAAAAGTTACCTTGATTCGCCACCGCAGCATACCACGCGTGGAGCTCTACCCTAGAGCATAAGAATTATTGTATCACCGTAAAACTAAATCTTGGTCAAACTGCGATTTTAATCGAAGTATCTCGTTTTAAAACTCTTTACCATCCAAATAGTGTACAAGATATTTTAAGTTTATAGTTTATCCTTTTTTAATAGAAATATATGTAGTTTTGTTGATAGCACATGTAGCCAAGCAAGCGTTATAAACTTGTGAGTGCATATTTTATTTATTTTTATATAGAATTTCAACTTCAGATAAATATAAAAAGCAGAACTGAAGGAAAAAAAACTTTTATTTTTAAAGTCTCCTCAGTTTTACCCAGTGGCGCAGGAACTTGGGAGAACGGGGGTAAATTTTACCCCCCCAAAAAATTGAGGGGGGTAAAAAGTATCATCTTTACCCCCAAAATAATATAGTAAAACTTTAGATAATGTAAACATCTTATTGAGTCAAGATAGACCCTACAATGTTCACACTATGTTAACATAATAAAAATAAAATGTGCTTGGAGCATACACTGAAGAGATTTTGAAAACTGATAGTGATACCAGCTACATAAGCTACTGCAGAAAGAAGTTTTTCAATGCTTGGATGCATTAAAAACTATCTTCGCTCCACGATGAGGTTATTCAGACTAAATCACCTGAGAGGCTCAGCAAATAGAAATTACAAAACTGGTTAGCGGTTTTATAGCTATTAACAAATGTATGGAAAAGGTGTATGGAAATCTACTTTAATTTTCAGTGTTTCATAGTTCTTAGTTGAGTTGCATCAGATAACATTTTTCTAAATATGTTTTGTGTGTATTAATTCTAATGTTTGGAATGACTAAAATAAATTAGAAAAATGCACAGTGCATGGTCAGCTGGAATCTCGCAGTCATCCTGTGCGGTGGTGGTGTGTCCTTGTGTACACACATTCCAGTGAAAGCGTTGATCTCTACTGCACAGTTTGGTGTTAGGGGGGTGGTATTGACAACATTGGATATGCATGGGCAGAGGTTAAACAGTCCTGTATGAAGGGAGTTTGGAAAAATATTTGGCCTAAAGTTTCTGATTTTCATGATTTTGATCCTGAACATGAGCTTTCCAATTCAAGACATGACATCGTTGACATAGCAAGATGTTGGATTTGAGGACATAGATCAGACAAATTTGGATCAATTGTTCCAATCCCACTCAATAGAACTCACCAATGAAGATCTTCTAGAAATGGATAATGGCATAAAGAATGAAGAGGAAGAGCCTTATGTTGTTTAGACTATCAAACAACTTTCAACAAAACAATTTGCTGATTTATTTAAGCACATTGACAGTGCAGTTAGAATCATTGAAGTGACCCTAACATAGATATAAGCACCAAAGTTGCCAAAGAGATCCAGAATTATTTGGCTTGCTACAAATAGCTCTATAGAGATAGGGAAAATGCTGCCCATCAGTTGAGTCTTACCATTTTATCAAAGAAATTGAAGCTTGTCAGTCTAAAGACCCAGGGACGTCACAACAGTAAAAGCTTACCATTCCAGGGCCTTCAAGGGATCAGGAATCTACCTTCCCTGGGCCTTCAAGTGACTAAGAGCTTACCGTCCAAGGGCCTTCAAGTGACCAAGAGCTTACCGTCCAAGGGCCTTCAAGAGAGCAATAGTCTACCGTCCCAGGGCCTTCAAGAGATCAAGAGTCTACCATCCTAGGACCTTCAAGAGAGCAAAAGCTTACCGTCCAAGGTTATTCCTAAGAGATAAAAGCCTACCATCCAAGGGCCTTCAAGAAAGCAAGAGCCTACCATTTTAGAGCCTTCATGCCAGCAAGAGCTTACCGTCCTAGGGCCTTCAAGAATGCAAGAGCCTACCATCCCAGCGCCTTCAAGAGAGCAAGAGCTTACCATCTCAGGACCTTCAAGAAAGCAAGAGCCTACCATCCCAGGGCATTAAAGAGAGCAAGAGCTTACCGTCCCAGGGCCTTCAAAAGATCAAGAGTCTACCATCCTAGGACCTTCAAGAGAACAAGATCTTACCGTCCAAGGTTATTCCTAAGAGATAAAAGCCTACCATCCAAGGGCCTTCAAGAAAGCAAGAGCCTACCATCCTAAAGCCTTCATGCCAGCAAGAGCTTACCGTCCTAGGGCCTTCAAGAGAGCAAGAGCCTACCATCTCAGGAACTTCAAGAAAGCAAGAGCCTACAATCCCAGGGCATTAAAGAGAGCAAGAGCCTACCGTCAAGAGCAAGATAGTGATAATACAGATTTGCCTAATCCAGTTATTTTATCATGCGATTGAAGATTAACAGTAAGTGTACTTGTAGCATTGTGTTAATTAGATATATTGATTAAAAATTGTGTTTGTTTAAAAATTTCAGGAGATTGAAGAGTGGCAATAGGTGTAAGCTACCTAATGCATTGTACTAGTTATATACTTTTAAAAAAAGGCATTCATTTACAAGTTTTAGGTTTTTATTTCCTTTGGAGTAATCCCTATATCACCCATGTTAAAATCATTTTACTTGCGTTTTCGTGTTACGCGATTATTTATCAGAACCAATACCTCGCTTAGTGTGAGGGATAGCTGTTATACATTGTCCTGTTCTTTTTTTAATCTCAAAAATGGTATCACCTATAAGAGCACATGGTTATTTTTACCCCCCCCCCCCCCCAAATAAAAACGTTCCTGCTCTACTGGTTTTACCATTTATTTTATATTCCTCGATGAAATCCCTTTTACTTACGCATGACTGAGATTCAAGCCTGATATTGACTTCTCAGGTCAGAGTTGAGCATTTTTGGCCACCATGCATTTACATTCAAAACGTAGAAAAACAAATGAGCTACTTGAGCTCCATATCCATATATAATATGGCTTTAGTATATAGTTTTGTTTAATCTTCATATAGTAAACTCGAAAGTTATTGAATATATGTCGTGAGCATTGGGGAGTAAAAACGGATCTGTTTCTCTTAATTTAAAATGTTTTTGTTTAAATTCATCTTATGATATGACAAATATTCAAGGAGAGCACATTGTGTTGTAAATAAAGCTAAATATTTCCACCGAAGTAATATTTTATTTATTCGCGTAGAACGTGTTTTTTTTTTTTGCTATTAAAAATAGCATAATAGTCTTAGCTTGTGTTTTCGGGCACCCAAGTCACCACCAACTTAATCCATGCTGGCATAAAAACGTATTACAAAAAAATCTAGAAATTCAATGTTATATCTATATTAATAAAATCACGAGTTTGCCTATCATGAGCATTGTGTGATATCAGCCACAAGCATAGGTCTGAGATTTTTTTAAATACAAGCACCTGTGCACGAACATCTGAACCTTAAAGCCGGAATTTTCAAATTTTAAGTTAACTTCTGCGCACAGACACCAAATTAAAAAAAAAAATTCTCCCGGAAAACGCCTAGTATTTCAACTAGTTGTAATATAAAAATAACAAAATACTTTATGCTAGCTGTACAAAAAATGTCTACACTCTTGACTTACACGTTAACCATTTATATTTGGAAGAAGGTATAGAAAAGCTGGAGAGAAACATAAAAGGAACGAACACAATATGGCTTTTGCAATGAAAAAAAAAACACGGTTCACACTTTACATTGCTGCCACTGGACAAATAAAATAGGTTAAGGCTGCCTCTACATGTAACCTATCGTTACCAACCAATCCCCCGACCAAGGTTTCATTCTATCGAAACTCGTGGGGGGGTAATGTGAAACGCGCAATGCAACTTCATAAACGAGGAAACCAGAAAAACACAGAGAGGAAAAGGAAATTTGTAAGGACACTAATATAGGGACATGTAAAGGGAAAAACATAAAGGACAAACAAAGGAAATGAACATTGGTTTCTTCTTTAATGAAGTTTCGCACTTCCTGTTGATGAGTTCCGATAGAATGAAACTTATGGGATTGGGTGGTAACGATCGATTTTCTTCAAGAGGCAGCCATTACCGTTTTGTCCAGTGATAGCAATGTAAAGTGGGAACTGTGTTCTTCTTTTCTTTGTAAAGACAATATTATTTTCGTTCTCTTTGTATGTTTCTATCAATCTTTCTTGTACGTTCCTCTAAATATAATTCAATTAGGCCTACCCCATAAATCGAAAAGAGGTTTTTTCCTTATAGAGTTATAGTAACAAATTAAAAAATTTGAACCAAAAATTACTTTTCCCATGGCCAACTGGTTAGAATTAGCGACCAAAATTCTAGAAGAACCTGTTTCATTTCCGTCTTAACGCTGATGAAGATATTGTGGTCACTATTTTATGGGTCCAGTACTTCAATTAGTAAATATCAAAGCATTAGATTTGGGCACGTAGTTGGAATTGTGCTCTAATTTAAAAAAAATTAAACCCACACTGATAGGTACGCGGAAAAAGCCATGAATATTGTCATGTAAGGATTGACGGGGATGGGACTATCAGGGCTTTAATCATGTTTGAATGCATTAAGATGATTTTTTTTACCCCCTAAATGGTTTCACACACAATTTCACACACAATTTTGGATACATTATCTCTAAAATTTTACCTTCCTAATCCCTTTACAATTAATGTAAATATTTGAATAGCCCGAATGGCTTTCACTAAGAGCTGCACGTGAAAAATTAAAACAATATTTACAAAATATGTGCTTATTAAGTATACTTTGATTAACCCGACAAGTAAAAGAAAACACATATCTTCATTCAAAGTATAACAGCTTTGTAAAATATATTCCCAGCATATAAATATATTTATCTGTTTCAAAATAACCTATGACATTTAAACAAATACTTCCAAAGCAAATTGGATAGTGGACTAGTGCTCTCGCTTTATAGTTAAGAGAAAAACGTGCTCATGTGATCATGTTTCGTGCACTTGGCGAAATAATCGAGGCCCTACATCACAGACATGGATATAGTTTGGTTTTCGTTTTTTAATTTCCTATAGCCTTATTTTTTTTACTTCATCTCCTTCACAATAATTCACCGGGTTGTTTATGGAGATCACAACTAAACGCTTAGTTAACTCGAAGGTTGTAATTTAATTTCATTACGAAAGGTATAGCTATTTTTTCTTATTCGAACATAAGAAAACCCATTGAAGAAAGAAAGGAATGGGAGGGGGAAGGGTGGGGGGGGGGGGGGGGGGGGAATGAAGCATGCCCAAAACAACACGTATTTTTGAAAGGAGTGATATAAGTTCTTTTGTTTTCACATTCCTTCTAAACAAAGGCAGTTTGACCTCAATTGTTTTACAAACCACTTATCGGTTGTTTTTTTTCTCGTGAATGTTTCATGAAATACCTAATTCATCAATATTAATTTGGTCTACATGTGTTATGAGTATTATTTTAGATGAGTTTGAGAAGTGTTGTTAAGATTAAGTGTAAAAGGACAGGGTAAAGGGGATATTCCACACTAGTTAAGACCATGTTGTGAGACCCACTCTCCTATGATTTATAAGGTCGTGCTATCAAAGAAGTGTATCCCTACCCCCCTCCCCCCTTTCTCATCCGAACCTCTTGACCGATTAGACGCTCGCTTGGTTCCTGGTTCAGAGCTCACCTCCTAGGTCAGGGATGTCGAAACTTTAACAACCAGTGTGCCATTCAAGCATTAGCTGAATTTCGAACTAGTAGTGTGTGCCATCTATTATTTACATTTCTCTAATGATTATTAAAAATAAAAATTTGTTGAATACTATGAAGTGTAATGAATAAATCAAATAATAATAAATATTTAAATAATGCTTAAATTTTAAAGAAGGAAAATGTATTAAATTGTGTACTTATAGACAATCTTAATTTCGATAACCAAAGTAAAAAGATTGTAACACCTTCGGGATTAGGGAGGGGGGGATACAATAAATGTATGTTACCATCCAGGGCAAACTAGAATGGACTAGGCCAAATTGATATATCCCGCCGCTTGTAGGATAAACCTATGGAACCTGATGTTTAGGCAGTATAGTTCCATTCTACTTAACCCAAACGATGAATCGACCTTGGACAGGTTCCATCATTCGCAGTCCACGCGCAAATGTTGTCACCAAACCTAACCTAATCTAACCTAACGTAGCCCTGGTTTGGTCTAGTAAAATTGTAGGATATACTAATTTATCCTATGAGCTAGGCCAAAATTTCAGGATTAATGAATCTAGACTAGGCTAAACTAGTACATCCTGAGGCTCATTAGGATGTATCAATTCGGCATAGTCCTATCTAGTTGGTCTGGAATCTGGTTTGGAGCTAACATATCAATAATATTAAGGGTACAGGGGAAGGGGGGGGTCACATTACACACATGTTCCAGGACAGCAACTTTTATGTCTCTAACTTATGACTCGCAAACTATTTTTAATTAATTATTACAGAGACTATTAATATATCTAAGTGTATTAGAAGTTAATTTATTCTCTAACAGATGGAAGCACTAACTCAATTTGAGTTAAAATTGGACCTTCCTCCTATTCCCCCTGTACCTTTCATATGTTAACATCCGTATAGTTTGAAACATTTAGTAATTTGTTGGCCAAATATTTATGCTCGGGTTGTCTCGGTGTTGTCTCCAACAACACATAAGGTGCACTTAAACGCTAGCCAAAATGGTTTCTAACCGTTGACTTTATCACATTGGCTGTCGAAATATCATTGACCTCAAAAAATTATCGATTTAATGTTGTTTTTCCCACGTCCGTGTGACACCCAAAATATGTTCGCGTGCCACAGATTTACCGTCCCCGTCTTAGGGTTTTTACCTCATCATGTGTTCAGAAAATAATCTAATGAGTGGGTTATCACGCATGGACGTTAGTGCAACACTGGTCTGTATATCGATATCCTTCCCCGTCACTACCCCCAATAGCGGGTCAAATTTGGATAGCCTGGACGGTAATAATAATAAGCCATATAAGGTAGAATTCAGAGAAAATTTACCCGCGTCTACGTGACCTTCCCTTCACCGACAAATACGAAAATGGTTTCTAACCGTTGCACGTATTATAATTGGCTTCGAATTCATTGGGTGTTTTGGTTCAATTCTAGTTTTCCATTTTATTTTATTATGAATGGGGGTGAACTTATTTAAAATTAACCCATGTAAGACGTATCAATAAAAAAAAAATTTTTTTACTTTATGATATACGAAGCATAAAAATTAAACCTGCTACACAATGAAAAAAATTAATCTTTATGTTTTATATAAGTGGACCCTTATCGGACTAGGCCAAATTGATACATCCCGCAGCTTGTAGGATAAACCTATGGAACCTGATGTTATTAGGCAGTACTAGCTTTCATTCTACTTAAACCAAACGATGAATCGACCTTGGACAGGTTCCATCATTCACAGTCCACGCGCAAATGTTGTCACCAAACCTAACCTAACTTAACCTAGCCCTGGTTTGGCCTAGTTTAGTTTTATAAATATAGTAAATATAACAGTTTTTAAATATTTTTCACGGGCATCGTGGAATTTGGTCAAAACTTTTAATCATATTTAAAAAGGCCCGCTTCAGTGGCCGAACGGTCTAAGACGTCACTCTCGTGTTAGATGGCTTACTGAAGACGGGGAGATTCGAGTTCAAATCCTATTAGGGTCTGTCATGGTTTCCCACTCTCCTTCCACACAAATACTGGTAGATTGCCTCTAAAATGCTTCCTTCCCGTTCCCTATCCCATTAGAGTAATGATCATTTATGCGTATAACCTGAACTGGTAGTAAGACACGGTAATAAAAAACATTTTTTAGTCAAATGCCCCTATGTTTATAACAAATATTAAATAACTTTTTTAATTAGTGTGTATAAAATTAAACTAAACGTGTCTACCGAGGAAATTTTTTATTTTATTTTAGTACAAAAAAAAATATTTTCCCGTTATAAAAACTGCAAATTCTCGTTTCCTTCCATCATATCCTAAATCGCGTAATTTACTGAACGTTGCAACGCCCCGTCAGGCGGCCCCTTTTAACCAGTCGTGACATCGGTATCTCTTTTTTTAAGTTGAGAATGTGCCCCCCGAGGATCCACCACTAACTCTGGTTTGCTTTAAAAGGAGACAACATATCATGTTACCGATGTTGTTGCGTTGGATTGGCGTGTCCTTCCAGCCATCACGCGGTGGAACTGCAAGTCGTGGACGATGGGAATAATAATTGCGACCCTCCTCGTCAAGACACCTCCCGACCGCTAAATGAAAGTTGTTATGGGTGGAGGAAAAAGGAAGATGAGCTCTCCACCACGGATTAACGACAGTTTTAGAAAGGCCCTACCGCGCGCGTGCGGCCTGGTCGATTGAAGCCTCGTCTACATAATTGTCCGTAAAGTCCCCTATAGGTACTAAAGCCCCGTCAACAACAGTTGACAAGTCAAAAACAGTTGGGTTGTATTGGGTTTTTGTGGTTTAATTAAAGATGTTATCTGATAAAGCCAATAATTCAAATATATTAACTATTCGGGATCCAGAGAAACATTTTAATTTTCAATATAGTAAGGAAAGGAGTAATAAGAGACATCATAAAGGAAAACAACAATGCAATAATGTAATTCTTCACAACAATACTGTATAAGCTAGCAGGTTGATATGGAAAAGACTATTTGTATAGAAGGAATAGAAAGAGGGGGGAGGGAAGGGGAGACCATGCATCAAATTACTGGCAAGCCAGCTGTAGAATTGATTTGTTGCTTCCTTTAGTTAAAGATATAAGGTAAGAACTCTTGGTTATCTCATTTGCTTTTTTGACAAAGTATTATTTCTAGTGCCTAGCATCAATACAGTGTAGGAAGATTAAAATGATTCTATCCCAAGTGAGTTGCTAGTTGATCATATTATTTTGTTCAACCAATTAAAACGTATTTTATAGCTTAGTCTATTGTATACAATCTGTAATTTCAAAAATTGTGTATAACATCAAATACAAATCTAATTATTATTATTATTATTATTATATTATTATTATTATTATTATTATTATTATTATTATTGTTATGGGTTTGAACCAAAAGGCTTTCAACAGAATTACTAACCATTTTTAAAAATTACACGGTTGATTTGTATCTAAAATATAAGTGGTTTTTTGGGGAGTTTTTAAGTGTTTTTTGGGGCTGCCTTAAGGCCACAACAAGTCGCACCTGCTTGTTGGACTCACACTCGTGATAATGTTTGTCTACAACGGTAAACACAAGCGCAGTCGCATATCGGAATTGTCGGAATCGCTTGTGGGAAGGAGATGAACATTGCCCTACTCTTGCGTTTAAGTAGTTGCGTTGGCTTGCTTTCAGCCAATCAGAAACGAATATAGTTGTGCTATTGTATTCGATTAAAGCAATTGGTTATTTTATTATTATTTTTAATTTAAAAATGACACCTGGACACGGAGTTTGAACCCGGTACCGTTGATATGGCGCACCAATGTTCTACCCCTTAGCTATCCAGGGATCGTCCCGTGCCCAGGATTGTTCTTCACTCATATTTTAAGGCAGAGTCTGTGATGGACGAGCGTAAAGCCTCCACTACATATATGTAATCAATTAAAATCCCAGTTAACAGTTAACGCAGCCTCCATCTTGAGAGGGCTTTATTCTGCCAAATGTACAATGACAATTGTACGCATGCGCATATCAAGATGGATTAAATAGCCAAGTTATTGTTTTTGATAAGTACGGCTGGAGCGGTTATATTATGTAGTTATTTGGTCAGGGATAAAAGTTCGTCAACATATATAGTAAAAGGTTTTGCATTTTAAATTCTTGAAGAATAGTAATAATTTTTTCTTTTTTTTTTTCATTTATGTGATGTATTTAACGTGCACTTTCTGAAACTATTGATTACATAAGCATCAGAGTACTTCTATGCTCGAGAGCGAAGGGACCTACTAATTTTGCCAGGAAAGGTATTTCCACACATATTCCAGTGTTCTTTTACGTGCCACAATCGACATGGGACCAACGGTTTTAGTTCCACCCCGAAGGAAGTTGTGCTGCGGATTCTCATCGCTCAAGCAAAGTCCATCGACGTCGGCTGGGTTTGAACCCACAAACATCGGGTCCTGAGGCGAGTACTTTACCTCCAAGACCACCGATGAAGACTAATAACTTCTTCATTATTATATTAATTTGATTCTAGTTAACTCGTGTTTGTAAACTTTAATATGACTACCATGAGGTGGATGATTTCTAATAAGACACTCTCGTGAATTTCCTGTTCTCTTGTGAAAGCTAAAGTCACTGAGAGCAGTACTGCGCCACAATTAAAAATGGTGGACACATTCCTGGTCGCTGTCCCTAACATTACTGTCGCTTTCCCGTCAGAATTTGAACTGTCCTACTAGTATAATCGTTACCCAGTACTAATATAGGCATTGTCCTACTAACATAATCCATACTTGTAGTATAGTTGACATAGTATAGCCACTGTATCCTAATATAATCGAGGTCCTACTACCATATCCGCTCTCCCAATAGTAGCAATTGTCTTAATCGTACAGTCGCTGTACTACTAGTATATGGTCACCTAGTATAGTCGCTGTCCTACTAGTATATTCACTATCTATGGTATAATTAATAATGATTTTATCCGACCATTATCGACATATTGGGCACGCTTTCAAAAAGGTTCACTAGCTATGATCTAGAGCACGGAAAGGGTCATTGCGCCCTTCCATTTATCTCTCCCCACCTCCTCCCCAACATTGTTCAAAACCGTGAGTGCTGCTTCCTCTTTCAGCTCATCCATGTATCATAATGCCCAAGAAGACACTTGATGCTTGATTTTTTTTAGTAACGGGATTATCAGGTGGTTTCCTTGAACTTTAAAAAAAAAATACAGTGAAACGTGGAAAAAAAAAAGCCTCTTGTATATAATATATTTTATATATAAAATTATATTAGTATTAAGGGCGACTTAGAGCAGTCTAGTGTATCACGATCAATTAAGAACGGGATGGACTGAGAATACTAATGTTTTAAATTACTTTCAAGGTCGGGAAGGTTCGGTTGTTTCCATGGCTGTTTAGTTGAAACTTGTATTGAGAAACACACGGATATATACATGTGTATTCTCGTTCCCAACCAGCCAGGTGATGATAAACAATTAATAAAAAAAAAATCCTTTTAAAGAATCAGTGTAGTGTAGAAAATGATGGGTTGTTCTTTAATAACTTGGATAAGAAGGTTCATGTGCGAGAAGTGATAGAAAATTATTGTAATTGTGAAAAACCATTCTACTTATTTCAGTACCTACTCGAGATAGCCACGACGTTGGCGGGGTTGTGGAAATTGGAGGGGTAGAGGTGGGGCGTGAGTGAAAGCAGCTCATCTGACTTAAAAGGCAGGGGTTTGAGCCCCAATTCAAGTTTGTATATGGTGATTAATCTCTCAATAGGGTTTATCATACTCTTTTCAAGATGATGGTAATATACAGAGAAAAAGTTTTGTAAAGGTTAAAATGCGAATACTCTAGAGTCTAGACTAAAAGATTTTTTGTTTTACTGAAGATGGCTTTCCCTAAATGATTTTTCACTTTCCTCCACGCGAATGCGTGTACACTTCCTCTAAATTAAACCTTCCTAATCCTTAATGCATTAATTAATTAGTACATGGGTGTATAACCAACGGGTAGAAGACGTGGTGCTAAATCAATGGTTGCCTTCCCCTTTCACAGGGTGGCTGGATATTGTGTCTGTTCTGGATCAAATTAGTTCATAAGTCGTGTGCTGATATAATCAGTTGGTTCAGAAAGTTCACGTTAATACCTCAAATATTTTTTTTAGTTCTGTTTTCATAGTTTAAAACATCAGGTCAACATTAGATGTCAAAATTCAAATAAATACATCAAAAGGAATCGATTTCTTTGAATTTTAAATTCAAATCACACGGCATAAGCTATTAAATTAAACACTTTTTGAACGGCCGCCATCTTGAAATGAATAACCAAATCGTAAAACAATTAAAGTTAATCACATATTTCGTTAAAATTGTTCCTCGCATTTAGTTCTAATCAAGGAACAAATAGACAGATGAAATTCAAAATGGTCGAGTCAAAACAAACTTCGCTCCACTTGGTCATTTATTCTGTAGTTGAAACCAATATGTTTGCAAATTGTTTTTTCTAAATAGGCCATCTTTATTATAAGTTTGACTAAAATATTGTAATTTCCAAAACGATTGAAACCTTAGAAGATGTCCAAGTTCTGGGGTCATACGGAAAATTCTTATATTTGAAAGTTATCCAAAAACAGACATTCCGGGCTGGAGGCCTATTTGTATCCTGAGATGGGCATAACACGTCGTATGGGTTCTAATTCAATTATTATATATGTTTTTTAATTTACTTAGTCATTAGAGCTAGGTATACTGAAATAAATGTACACATGCACACCACACTCACAGCACACCATTCCTCACACATAATTATAATCATACTAACACGTCTCACGCGCAACACCCTACACACACACACATCAAACATATTATCTCCCACGCATAAAACATACTAGCTCCCTGGTTGTCTTTCAAAATGCTGAGCTGAGCTTGGCACTTAATTATTATGCCTACAGTTAGATAACATTGACTATCCTTGGCAAGATAAACTCCAGCAAGCATTTATGTGCTGACCGCACTATCTTCGGCGAGGGGTTAGTTAACCGGAAATCTAGTCAAAAGAGACCATGACAGGGGCTTCAGCGCGTAGGTATTCATTCGACAACAATGACTTGTCTTTAGTAAAATATTATTGTAGTTTCATCTAAGGAAAAAACGGTGATAACAAACAGCTTGCTATATAGAATAAGAATAACATATATTTAGATAAGAGATGAAACTATTAAATAGGCCTAGGACAAAAATGGTTAGAAGACAATACCCGTATCAACAATTATGACCTAACCATTTTACGTCAATACTATGATTTATAAAATACCACGACAAACCTATTATAATAATTATGATTAACATAGCCCAGTAATGATTATGATAGCATTCTGTGCTTTGACTATTCAATTATAACACAAATAACAATTCAAAGTAATTTACACACTTGTTATGTACTTTAACGAAATACCTTTTAAGAATTTAAATAAATACACTTACCCGCTTTGTAAGAACTTTGGTGTATTACTATATTCAATTTATCAAAGCTGATCTTATCTTGAAAAACACTAAATAATTATTTCAAACCACACTTAATTCAGAATGTCTTACTTCGTCCAAACACCCATGTTGAAATTGAAGCTATAACTGTTGTCCAGTCCCGCCAACTCACATTACCAAAATCCCGCCAGAGACTAAAATGATCTCAGTTCCCTCTAGATTTGAAATAAATAAATCTTGGTTTTCTAATATACACTGTATTTTTAAAAAAATATAGGGACCGAGGTCTCTTATCAAAGAAAACCATAGTTTAGTAAGTAAACTTTAAAGTATTGAAGTAAATAAATACTTGCTCAAAACCAGCCATAAAACCTGATGCCAGATAGATACTGTTTCACATTAGTCTTCTAAATACTTCAATAAATTAAGAGAGAGAATACGTCATACTTCAAAGAGTACGTTTAGAGCCCGTTTAGAAAAAAAAAGAGCCACTAAATAGTTTAAAGATAAAGGATGAAGAAGGTGGAATTTTTTAAAAGAAAATTTACTAGAATTTGCTTGAACAGATTATGGAATAACCTCGGTGAAAACTAAAATGAGGAACATCTCCCTTAGTGGACCCGCACCAGATCTCGAGATCCCGGGTTATAGTTTAAAACGCCAGTGGAGCTCGCTGGCGCCGAGCCACAGCTCTCACTGTAGGTAGTAAAATGCCCTCCACCAGCGGTTCCCAAACGGTGGTACTCCGTGATAAACCAATGAAAACAAGCAAATAAATTCGAAAAAAGATATCTCATAAAAAAAACAAGTCTAATCAAAAGGAAAAGAGATTTAAACAGTGGTTGGAGTGGTATATAAATTTGTTTTCCCCTGTTTATTTGATACTTCTGCAGTATTATACGTATTGATTGAGTAGAAATGTTAAATAATGACCAAAAAAACTGTTAGTGTATGAATGGTGTTATATTTATTATATCCCTGGGCACCATTAAAAATATACATAAATGGTAAATAATCAGAATTATTTTGGTGGTACTCCAAATCACGGAAATTGTTGGGGCGGTACCCCAGTTAAAAAGTTTGTTTGGGAACCACTGCCATAAATTATAGCTTATTTTAATGTGTGATGGACTAAGCCCGTAATTATAAACAGTGATGTAAATATTTTAAACCCACTTGAGAGGCCCAATGGTCTTGGGTGTCCATCTTGTGTTAGACTGACCTGCTAATTACAGGAATATTGGAGTTAGAACCTCAGGTCTACTGAGGGGGATTTTTACTAAATGGTTTCCCACTCTACTTCCACGCAAATGCGGTTAGATTACCTCTAAAATAATTCTTTCCTTATCCACACCCCATTAAAGTAATTAAAATAGATGCATATCTAACCTGAGCAGAACCGGTGATAAATAATAAAAAAATTAATGTTTTGTATCTAAGAAAACTGTTTAGTAGTATAGTGGTCAAAGCTATTGTTAACATATCTGAAAGTCCCGGGTTCGATCCACAGAACTTCCAGAATTTGTCTCTGAAGCAGTGGGTCTGGAACGGGGTCAAATTCAGCCTCGTGAAAACAAATGGGGAGCTATTTGAATGAATGGGTAGCGGCTCAGGTATAGAAAACTGAGATTAAAGGTAGTAGGGTGGTAGGGTAGGGTAAAACTGACTACAAGACACCCTCTCTCCTCAAATGCTAGCACTATCATCGTTAAGGGTGGCGACCGCTCGGTCTGTGTGGTTCGATCGCGGACTCTTGCCATTTAGTATATTTGTTTTATTTATTTCAATTTAAGTAAACAGGTTGTTGATAATTTTCTTTGAATTGTAGCTAGTATTCAGCTGTATACAAGGACATAGGTTTTTTTTAAAAGGATGGAAAATAAGGCTTTCATTAGAAAGCCAATTACAATACCACCCCCTACTATGGTAGTTTCATCATTAGGCGATTCTTATAGAATGTTTAAAAATAAATAAATATAGAGTAGTCAATATTAGATTTGACTTTCAACTGTTAAAATTGACAGACCTAAATCCTTCAAAAATAACAGTAAGCACATGGCTTAGCTTAAAAATATAAGTACAGTAGATATTGTTAATATTTGACTTGTCAGATAAGTTTCTTCCTATGGAGACCGAAATATTAATAGTCTAACCTACTGACCAAAATATTTGGTGGGAATTACTCGCCTTGGTGGCGTAGTTGTCTAAAGCGCTAGTCGTGTTGAGCTCAACCACCGAGGGCGGGGAGATCGAGGTTCGAATCTCGGTCGGGTGGACTGGGGGCGGTTTTTCCTAAATGGTTTTCCACTCTACCTCCACGCAAATGTGGGTTCACTTCCTCTAAATCCAACCCTCCCAATTCCTAATCCATTAGCGTAATTAGTACTTAAGCGTGTAACCCGAACGGGTAGTAAGACGCGGTGCTAAATAAAAAAATTTAAAAAAATTGGTGGGAATTTAAAATTTCATAGGAAGAGAGTTAGAAAAGTTGTAAGATACACTTTTATACATGCATACGTCAAGTCATGTGATCTACAGCTGTCCTGTTTGATATATAATATCAATACCTATAAAATGGCATCAATGATATAGTAAAATATTATCCATGTGGGCAGGAAAAAAATTTATTTGATTTCCTAAAAGGTTCTTCTATGAAAATTGGACTGTATTAATTGTGGCAAAGTTTATCTGATTTACAAAAGCTACTAAAACTACTTACATATTATACTCATACGTCAACTCATGTGATGATCTGCATTTGTCAATTTTGTTATACAGTTTAAATACCGATAAAATAATAATAATCATAATATTACTATTGTAAAATGCTATCAATATTGATCACAAAAAAAGTTTTAATTTTTTTTTTTAAGTTTCTTTCAAACCTGTTCTGACGGTACCTCCGGTTGCTGTTCACTCGTAGGAAGTGAAAGACAAGTCAAATGTGTTGCCTACATTTCAGGCTTGAGAAAAGCTCACATGACTATGAATTGCATAAAGCTCAGGCGCACTTTCACAACAAAGTAAATAAGGTACCTCGATATTAAGTTGTAGGATTCTGGCGTAAAAGAACATTTTAGAAAATACAAGCTTTTTTTTGTCAACATTAATTACTTTTAACAACATTATTGATACATATATTTTTCATCCCCTTGTCTTACTACCTGTTAATATAATATCATAAGGATTTATGACTACAGATAGCATAAGGCTACCGATTATATAGCTTGACGTATGAATGTAATACATTTAATGTGTTTTGCAGCTTTTAACTGTCTGAAACGTTCCTTTCTACTTTTTTTCCTTAGGACTTTGTGTCTTACTAGCCTTTGAGTTATACGCTTATGTACTAATTGCGCTAATTTATTACGAAGGAGAAAGGTTAAACTTAGAGAAATTATACCCACATTTGAGTGGAGGTAAATTAGAAAACCATTTAGGAGAAACTACCCTCATTACACCAGACCGGGATTCGAACCCTGATCTCTCCGTCAACGGGAGAGGGACGTCTTAGATCATTCTACCATCGAAGTGGATTATTATTTTACCTGAGTCAGACTGTACTTATAAACACATTAAAATGAGAATAGATATATCTGTGCATTTAAGGCCTAAAGCCTAATAAAGCTATAAAAGTTGGATTAAGTAGAGCTGATAAAAGTACAAAGCGTAAAATAACGTAATATATCTTAGAAGCGTGATTGAGGCGAAAGGTATAAATAGATAAGATCTAATGAGAAGAGAGCATCAGGGAAGAATTGTTCCTTAGGTGTGTAAGAGACCTGCTATGGAGAAGAAAAGTGCCCTTGAATTGTAAGGAAGTGTTGTAGAGGGCCTAATTTGTACCTATAGTCACATATGCAGCAGAAACATAGACATTTAATGTAAGAAAGACTAGAAAAATGGAGGTTATGGGATGTAAGTTTGTGAGGAGCATGTTAGCTGTCACGAGGAGAAACAAGATAAGGAATTAAGTTATCCGGGAAAGAGGAGTGCACGAGATAGTAGAGGAATAAATACTGATATGGTATGGCATGGCCTGGCTATGTAATGAGGATGGAGAAGGAGAGGATGCCAAAGAAATTGACGGAAATGAAGTATGTAGGAAAAATACCGCAAGGGAGGCCAAGAAAGACATGGGAGGAGCAGTTAAAAAAAAGTGTGCAGGTGGGAGGGAGGAGAACAGTGAAGCAATTATTAAAGGAGGAAGAGTGGTGGAAAGATAGAGGAAGGTGGAGGCATTTTACTAAACTGACCCAGTCACAGGCTGGAAACAGTTGATGATGATGATAATGATTCTGAATTTAAGAGCTCAGTGAGAGTAGAAACAAACAATGGAATAATAAATTACATAAAAACAGATCCCACACATTTAACTAGAATAATGAAGTTTTATTTCAAATTGTGTTGAAGAAGCTACTTAGTAATTGTGTGTTTTGCACAATAATATGTTACTGTACTTATAGCCTGCAATCGAGCTATACCAACTTAACGGCCACCGTATGTTGGCGAACAACTCCCATTTCACCCCGAGCGAGATTCGAACCTCGATTTCCCCGTCCTCGGCAGTCTAGAAATGTATGTAATTGTTTTGTTTATTTAAAAAATATGTTTACATACATAGATGTAAAAACAAATCTGAGCAAGTGTTCAGGTAGATTACACCAAATTGGCCTTAGATAGTAAATTATTTTTCTCTTCCCCACTCCCCCTGTTTTATTGTTATGTTGTATCTGGTTCGTTGCCTAGCAAGGTGGCTATCAGAAATATATATAGTAAATAATATGGGGTGGGAAAATTAACCTTAAAAAAACCTTGTATAACTTTACAGTATCAGTTCTAGGGTTACAGTATGTGCCCAGATCAAAACCTGGGCCCCGAGACTAAATCTTCGGACATTAGCAATCACCACGAACACTCCTCGTCAGGTTGTCTGACAGCCACACCAGAGGGAGACACTTCCATATTTGACAGACTGAAGCCGGTTGGAAGTCCTCTGAATCAAGACATATTCACAAATAGGCCTAAACTATTGCTCAAACCTGCCGTGCAAGAAATAGAAGCGATTCCTAAACCTCGTCAGGCCATAGAATCGGAACTCTCTAAGAGTGACGCCATCGACGTACAAGTCCTCACCGTGGGAGTGAAATGCTCCGAAGACGACGTCCTGCCCTCCGAAGAGACGCGCCTGAGGGAAACGCTATTCCAAGTGGAAAGGTTGATGCTAAACGCGCGTCCGTATGACTCTATCGGTTTCTTCCGCGCCCAGAAAGAAGTTATGTCCTACCTTGGGCTGGGCAGGGACTCGGTTGTTAAAGAAAACACAGCACCCAATGATGGGGAGTCTCTGGAATATTTCGAATGTGTCAATGATGATCCTAACAGGGAAACAAATAGTATCGGAAGGAGGAGCTCATCACAGAGTGAGCTTGGGCTGTTCGGGAAAATGAGTCATGGAATATTCCATTGGTTTAGTGGACGACAGAGACAAACCTTAGACAACCAATCCGGGGACAGCCCAACGAAACCTTCTTGAGTACCATATAATGGTTTCCAATGGATCAAGACTATAAATGATTATGTTTTCTCTCTCGAATTTAAAAAAATATATATATAAAACTAATATTGATTTTGATTATATTCAAAACTTATATAAATTGTGAAAAAGCTTAGCTGAGAAGTTAGAATTATTTTTGGAATGTGAATTACGAATCTCTGTTTAAATAATTATTTGTTGGAGTAATTTTTTAAACAAAACAAATTTACGATAGCAATAAAGAGTCAAAATACAATAGAGTAAATATATTTAAATTATACAATAAAATAATACATATGTAAATTTGACAAGTTGCTAAAGAGTTTCTAAAAAAATAAATTTCAATACATAATTCATTTAATCGCAAAAATATTAATCTTTTTTATATTTTAAGGGGGAACATTTCAGAGAATATTTTAAAGGAACATGAACTTATGTTTACCGATATATATTATTCTTAGTGGTCAAAAAATACGACTATTGAATTTCTTTAAGTAGCTTATTACAATAACAGATGAACTTCCTCATGTGCTCTAAATTAGTGTGTATTGTAGAATATTTAATAAATCAAAATTCTTCTCCCTGAAATGAGAAATGGCCCAATATGGTTTACATATTTTTCCTGAGTGTTCACTATTTTCATTTTATCCATTGTGTAGTACATTATTAGACTCGTCAACAAACAACGAGGTCACTTGAATCTTTCTAAGGCTTGGCATATTTGAGGGGCTGAATGATGTAGACCAGGTCGGTAGGTTTGTCCAAGTCGACCGGGATGTCGGCGTCCTCGCTGAAGTGAAATTCCCCGGTAGGTGGGAAAAAGATGTTCCTCAGCCTCTCGCCGTCCTGGATGTTAGGGCTGATGTACAGAGGGGCGTGCTGACAGAACGTCAGGAGAGGTTCACTCTTCTCCGGTTTATCACGACCACCATAGCTTCCCCTCTGACAACAAAATGGAACAAGATCTTCATCGTTTGTCTTTACTATAGGTACTTTTTTTTAAATGTAATAACAATTATTATTTTAAAATTAAAAACAATATTGAACTGATCCTAATTTCACTGTTGCCTAGTTAATTATTCAGAAAACTACACTTTTTTTAAAAAAAAATCTGATTCAATTATCTAATTTCCCGTTAAGTCATCCGTGAGATGAGATCTTTATACGAAGTTTGTTCATTATGTTAATTAGATCATACAAAGTTAAGGTGATATTGGCAGAGTTAATGAATAATAAAGATAGCAAAGGCAAATAAATGATAAAAATAGGACAGTAAAATGAATAACAAATATAGGACAACCAAATGAACAGCAATCATAGGATAGTCAAATAAATAGTAAATATAGTAAAGTCACATTAATAATAAAGTATAGGACGGTACAAAAATGAATAATAAAATAGGACAGTCAAATGAACAGTACGTATAGTACGGTCAAATGAATGATAGATTTAGGAAAGTCAAATGAATTTTAAAAAAAATAGGACAGTCAAATGAATAATAAATATAAGAAAGTCAAATAAATTATAAATATAGACAGTCAAATGAGTATTATTATTATTATTATTATTATTATTATTATTATTATTATTATTATTATATTATTATTATTAGCACGCCTTACTACCCGTTCGGGCTGTACGCACTTACGCTAATGTGTAATGGTAGGGTGATTGTGAGATGAAATGGAGGACCTGCAGTCTAACGTGGGATCCAAACCACGGTGGAGGCCTGGCATTGCAAAATGAGTAATGAATATAGGAAGGTACAGTGAATAATAAATATAGGAAAGTCAAATTAATTATAATTATAGGACAGTCAAATGAATAATAAAATATGATAGTCAAATGGATAGTCAATAAAGGATAGTCAAATGGATAGTCAATATAAGAAAGTCAAATGCATACTATTTAAACAAGGGACGTACCCTTTCGACTTATAGAGGTGATCAAACTCCTCGACCGAGTCAGCGACCTTTTTGGCGGTGTCGGGGTTAGGGGAGTTGAAGAAGGCGAGGTTCAGGACGGCGTCCCTGTGCTCGCGGGCCAGTTCCGTCACCTCGTACTTCTTCGAGGTGTCGTAGATAAGAGTGAGATGAGGTGGGGCCTCCTCGGTCTCGGGTATCTCGAAACCCCCGGCAAAGTCCGGGAAGAACTCGAGGATAGCAGAGACCTTAGACTTGGGTGTGGCCGGGGCCCACATAGCGGGGACGTCAGGAGACTTGGAGTACTGCTCCAGGAAGCTGGAGGGAAATACCACCACCATTAGACTCTATACTTATACCTATCCTCAATACAGTAGAATAGTGTGCTCCAGGAAGCTGGAGGGAAATACCACCACCATTAGACTCTATACTTATACCTATCCTCAATACAGTAGAATAGTGTGCTCCAGGAAGCTGGAGGGAAATACCACCACCATTAGACTCTATACTTATACCTATCCTCAATACAATAGAATAGTGTGCTCCAGGAAGCTGGAGGGAAATACCACCACCATTAGACTCTATAATTGTACCTATCCTCAATACAGTAGAATAGTGTGCTCCAGGAAGCTGGAGGGAAATACCACCACCATTAGACTCTATACTTGTACCTATCCTCAATACAGTAGAATAGTGTGCTCCAGGAAGCTGGAGGGAAATACCACCAGCATTAGACTCGATACTTGTACCTATCCTCAATACAGTAGACTAGTGTGCTCCAGGAAGCTGGAGGGAAATACCACCAGCATTAGACTCTATACTTGTACCTATCCTCAATACAGTAGACTAGTGTGCTCCAGGAAGCTGGAGGTATTCTTCTTTTCACTGTAAAACCATATCATTGATTGTGTTCGTTCCCATTTTTTATGTTATATCCATCTTTCCTGTACCTTCTTCCATATAATAACAAAACTTACCTCAAAAAAAGCGAAAGGAAATTTTCCTTAAAGAGATATATTTTGTAAAACACAAAGAGTAGAAACTGTTGCAGTGTACCTGACGTTCAGAAACTCCTCCTCCCCAGTTTTTCACTGTGATGTCTCTCCTTATAGACAAGCTCGTGTACGGAATGCAAAGCGTCCGGTTGTTCTTCCAAGTCTGCATCCGACTCCTCTCTGCCTCCCTTCAGATGAGGAAACGCTGCTTGAACTTGAACAGTATAATCCTAGTTTCTCCGGCCTTCAGCTCTTCTTTCAGCTCTTCCGACACTTTCCTCTTGCCCTCATACACCAACTGAAAACAGACAATATATGCAACTAGATGAGTGTAGTACAATTTTCCCTAGGAAGGGCTTTATCTGTCAGCTAGAAAAGTTACGTTATCTTCCCTTACGTAGGCCTATTCATACGTCAGGTGATGTGATATGCAGCTGTCATATTTACATAAACCATCCATACCCAAAAAAACAAGACTAGAAACTTAGTAAAATATAATCAATGTTAGCTGTACAGTAAGGTTTATATTTTATAAAATGCCCTTTCTATGAAAAATTAGACTGTTTCAACTGAGCACAAGTTCTATAAAGGTTTTATTATTATTATTATTAATATTATTTATTATTATTATTATTATTATTATTATTATTATTATTATTATTATTCATTATTATTATTATTATATTATTATTATTATTATTATTGAAATAATGTTATTTTCTTAGGTATCTTGTAGGAACAAACTCTTATATAATAAAAACTTTTTTTGTGGCCAAAATGTAGAACATTTTACTACAATTATTGTTATTTCATAGTGTTATTGATAATATATATCAAAAGTGACAGATACAGATTACATGACTTGTCGGGTGACCTGGTGGTCTAGGGGTAAGGTGTCAGACTTCTGTGCTGAGGGTCCGGGGTTCAATCCTCGGTCCCGGCGCAGATTTATCTGATTGCCAAACCCTTCCTTCACCTCTGACAAGATGTGTATTAATCACAACTTGTGAATGTGAGGAATGCCAGGCCTCCACCGTGGTTCGGATCCCGCGTTAAACTGTGGGTCCTCCATTTCATCTCACCATCACCATACCATTACACATTAGCGTAAGTGCGTATAACCCGAACGGGTAGTAAGATGCGGTGCTAATAATAATACATGACTTGTCTGAATATATCAAAATGGTTTTAGTAATTTATAACCGATAGCAAAAGATGTCGGCAGAAGAAGGGTAGAAAGATGAAAAAAAAAAAAAAAAAAATGATCAATATAGCCAAATGGCGGAGAGCTGCAGAAAACCAACCGGAAGATTTAATCTTAGTTATTATTATTATTATTATTAGCACCGCGTCTTACTACCCGTTCGGTTTATACGCACTTACGCTAATGTGCAATGGTAGGGTGATTGTGAGATGAAATGGAGGACCTACAGTTTAACGTGGAATCCGAACCACGGTAGAGGCCTGGCATTCCTCACATTCACAAGTTGTGATTAATACACATCTTGTCAGAGGTGAAGGAAGGGTTTGGCAATCAGATAAATCTGTGCCGGGACCGAGGATTGAACCCCGGACCCTTAGCACAGAAGTCTGACACCTTACCCCTAGACCACCAGGTCACCTTTATCTTAATTCTCGTTTGGGCTGAACTCATAAGAACTAATCAAGCCAATGTGTTAGTGATGAATAAGTTTGAATCTAGAGAGGAAATGTTACCGCATTCACGTAGGGGGAGCCTGGAGAACCATTTGAACACCCAATCGGGATTCTAACCCTAATCTACCTGCCATCGGTAGTCCAATCAATCGCGATAGTGACGCCTCAGACCAGGGATGGGAAAATTACAGCCCACGAGCCAAATATAATACGGTGTGTTCAATCCGGGAATAAATAATGTAAATCTGTGGCTTTGTGAAGCAAGATTTTTTTTTAAACACACCAAAACTGTGTTTCTACAAAACCATATCAAAATCAACATTTCCAAACTTGGTAGATCATGCCCAAAAATATATGGAAAGGTTTGCTTCCTTAAATTCATGCGAACAATTGTTTTCAAACGAGCCTCAGTGGCGTAGTTAGCTAACGCGCTAGTTTAATGTTGAGCTCGACTCCCGAGGACGGGGAGACCGAGGTTCAAATCTCGGTCGGGTCAACTGGGGGTGGTTTTTCCTTAATGGTTTTCCACTCTACCTTCACACAAATGTGGGTTCAATTCCTCTAAATTCAACTTTTCCAATTCCTAACCCATTGGTGTAAAACTTAAGCGTATAACCCGAACGGATAGTAAAACGCGGTGCTATAATCTTAGTTTTAATTGCTTTCAATCATGAAACTTAGAAAAAAGGGGATCTTCTAAACGGACTTGATGATGAGCTTTGGTTTTCTCTCTTGATAATCACCTCATTGCAGTTTCACTCATCTCACACCTCATCATATAAATATTCTGTGTGAACTTAAAAACATACTAATCCATGAAGGTGTTTATAATGATTTTGCATTCTAAATGTATTTAAACTTATTCATGTCTATCTATTAAGGTGCGGCTCAAGGGAGCGCAATTCTTTTTACACTTTTTATAGAATTGAAATTTTCCGGCCAAAACAAATAAAATATTTCTCCAGTAGAAACATAGAGTTTAGTTTTCTGCACATGCTAATATCAACAGATCTTGAATATCTGTCAAGGGTGTCCTGGAATTTTGTCAAAACTGTTTTTCTTTATTTAAAAAGTTTTGATAAAATTCCAGGACACCCTTGACAGATATTCAAGATACGTTGATATTAGCATGTGCAGAAAACTAAACTCTATGTTGCTACTGGAGAAATATTTGATTTATTTTGGCCAAAATATTCAATGCTATAAAAACTGTAAAATTACTCGCGTTCCCTTCTGCCGCACCTTAGGAGTGTTTATCTATTTCTTTTAATTATTTAAAAAATATATTAATGAATAAAAGTCTTTGGCCCAACATTTTTGGCTTTTTCATTTGGCCCTCCTGTAAGTAAGTTTGCACATCCCTGCCTTAGATAATTTGGCCACCGAAAAGGGGTTTCCCCTATGATACGGCTTTTTTTTTTAATTACCATGGAAGATGCATTACAATTTGTAATTAGCCGTTAATTTTTACAAGATAGAAGATATTTGTTTCATTTTTATTTTTATGAATAACTGGAACGGGTGCGTGGATCAGACCATTGCTCTGAAAAGGGGGGTACGCAACTAACGAAAGTTTAAATAACACTAGTCTGGAGCGATCCGTCCAAACTGAGAATTGAAAAAAAAAAAAAAAAAAAAAAAATCTTGGGTAAACCTTTTCAAACTTTGAAGTATCCAAGAAAACCTCCGTCTTCGCTTCAGTCGTGTACCCCTCGAACAACAGGATCTGCATCATCTTTTGTAAGGCCTCGCTTTCCCCGTTCTCGAACAGGAAGGGCATGAGCAGAAGGACCGTGTGATCGTGGGTGAACTTCTCCAAGTATCTCAGTCGTTCCTCGTTTTTCACGGCCGCTTTAGTGGCTGGAATTTAACAAAAATAAACTTCCCTTACTAAGACCAATCTTCGTGTACGTATCAACTGCTCGTATGAGCTCGGGTACAGCAACCGTAGTCCAGATAGTAATTTAACGACTTATTTTAAAGCATAGCTACAGCTCAATTTTAATAGAAAGAGTCCTTTTGTTGTTCAAATCATGGTGGGATACATTGATAAGCATTCTTCTTAGATGGCTTACAATTTATTATTCACACAAATACTTATACACTTCCTCTAAATTCTACCTTTCTCATACCTACTCCATTGGCATATTTAAATGCATATAGTCCAAACGGGGAATAAAACATGGAGAAGGGAGAAAATCATATTTTAAATAAATTATACAAAGCTTGTTTGGAAAAAAAAAAGAAGCAACGCTATAAAAAAAACACTTAGCGTTCTTAAGGCGGCCGCCTTGGTCAGCGAGAAAGTATCAATTGCTGTCAGGCCACATGGCTCAGAATACAATGGTCTGTATAGTTTTCTGGAACAAATTTTCTATTATGTCTAAGCTTGTATTCCCTTTCTCCCTTCACCTACGACCACCTTTTGCCATATTAACAAAAAAGAAGGAAAGAAAACCACAAAAACTATTTTCTCATAGTAAAGAGGAAAGCTCACTGTTAGTTCTCAAATATCTTTAAATGTTCTGTTGTGAGCTTATCAAAAAATTCCTTTCATAAATACATATACTTTTTTACATTATATATCTTATTCATTTTTATTTAAAAATTATTTTAAATTCTTAAAATTTCCTCACCAGTCAATTTTTATTGCACATTTAAGCTTTTGTTTATTTAGATTTCTACTGTTATTTTATGTTAATATTGTTTTTTTATCTAACATTCTGTATATAATTTTTTTTAAAAGATCTTAACACTAGTCAATCTTTTATTAGATTTTAATCTTTTTTTGCAATTTTTTTTATAACTTTTCAATAAATTTTCACTGATTTCGTTCATTGATTGCATTAAAATATTATTAATAGATCAATTTTCAAGTCTTATTATTTTGTATTGTAACGCTCCTTACTTAAATTATTATTTTTGAATGTTTTCTAAAGTGTTAGTAATTTCTATCAATTTTAACAATATTAAATTCATACCAAGCTCCTTCTCTTTTTTCTTTATTTGTTCCAACTCTAGAAGTTCCTTTGCTTCTAAACGGATTAATTCTTCAAGAGTCAGTTGATCGAAAGGGACCTTTAAAAAATATTATATTATCAATTTATATATTTTATAAATAAAGCGTGGTTATATTACTATTATTAATCTGTGAGAGAAAATTTTATATCACGTAAAAATGATTGTACTTGTCAATAAAACTGGCATCCCCGGCGGGGTTGGCCACAGCTCAAACCGATACAATGCAGGACTTGTACCCAAGATGACCATTCTTCATCGATTTTTGGGGACAGTATCCAAAATAATATTAATGTCTTGGACCCTATTTTGTCCTTAAATCTTCTCCCTCCTTCCCCCTAATTTGTTAAGTAAATTAATGAAATATTTTAAGTGTATATGGATTAAATAAAATAGTTATGCAAGTCAATTTCTATCAATGATAAATTATTATTGTCAGAGACGAGTATTTCTCACTCCTTTCGACTTTATTATTTAGCTTTTCGCTCAATCTGTATTTAAAGCTCTTTTTACAAAGCGGTCGCTTCTAACATAAAACCTAAATTATTGACAATGTCCAATAGCACGTATACAAAAAAAACTATTTCGTGTTATTTTTATTTTATTCAAAGTATTTAACGTGCACTTTCTGAACCAACTGATTATATCAGCAAACGACTTACAAACTGACTTAAATCTAGGACAAGCACAACCTTCAGCCCCCGGACGTTAATTTATCACTGTGTAAAAAAAAAGAGGGACGGGGTGAAGCCCATATTTCACCAATGATACATTATTTGTCCATGCCATGAATTGAACCCGGAACCTTTGGTTCAATTGGCAAATCTGCTACCTACTGAGTAAAGGTGTTGGACCTAAATATTATTTAAGTGGCAGCCACCACCATCAGTCCTCGAAAATTCCATGTAAAAAAAATGGTAACTTTACATTCTAACCTCAAAAACTCAAAAGAACCAATAATATAAATTAACATTAAACCAACCGCTTGTCTTTCATTCTTCCCTGCTTGTACAGCTTCTTCCTTGGCGATTTCTTCTCTGACTGCCCTGATGAGTATCGGGGCATTGGCTCCAAATATGACGTTGACCAGCTCCCCTCCCTCGATGTGACAGAGAGAGATATATATATATATATTATGTACATTCAAATTTTCATAGAGAGAACCCCATCTCACAGCAAGTAAAGCTACTAGAATTACTTTCACGTATGTATACATCAAATCATATGACCTACAGTTATCCCTTTTGAGAGAAATTATTACTACCTATAAAATTACACTAAGAATATAGTAATACTTAATAATACTTAGCACCTCATCTTACGACCCGTTCGGGTTATACGCTTAAGTACTAATTGCACTATTGGGTTAGGAATTTGGAAGGTTGAATTTAGAGGAAGTGAACCCGCATTACATGGAGGGAGAGTGGAAAACCATTTAGGAAAAACCACCCCCCAGTTAACCTGACCGAGATTCGAACCTCGACTCCCCGTCCTCGATGGTCTAACTCAACACGACTGGCGCGTTAGCTAACTACGCCACGAAGTGGTAAGAGAATATAGTAGAATTACCAGAAGTACTCGGATTGCCCGGTGTAACCACGCAACGGATTGCGTGATTACCTCTGGCAACGCTTTTTGCTTCAAACAAACATATTCCACGATGTGAGCTCGTGATCGAGATAAGCCGACCGAGTGGACGCAGCTATTAGCGATGGTAGTACTAACATTTACGGATAGAAGGTGTCATCTGGTCAGCACAACGAACCCTCCAGCTATTAATCTCTTAGTTTTCTTCAAACAGACAAAAATAAAATCTTCTTTTTATTTATTTCGACCAGTAAGAATAAATTTATCCATACACAACGACGCAACTCCCCCCCCCCCTCCCCCCCCACCGACGCCGATCTGACGCTTCTGACTGTTCCAATGGTTGTTGTGACACCATAGCCCCCTATACGTGTATCCTGTGGCAGTCTTCACAACAGCAACGCTTCGTTGTGTAGGGATGAAACTATCCTTACTATGACCCAGTTTTTTAATTAATTTGAAAAAAAAATTAAATCCATATTTTAAAATTCCTGTTTTGAGGTACACATGTTCGAGCACAGGATTACTAATTTTGAAATTTCAGACCTCTGCATGCGATAGATATCACTTATCGCTCATGACAGACAGACACGCAAACTCTTTTTATTTTATTAATATAAATTTTGACCATAAAAAATATATTCCAAAAAAATCTTTCTATGGAAATTGATGTGTAGTGCTTTTTTTTATAAATAGTTGTAACCCAAGAAGGCTCCCCACTAGGATGCTAAGGCACCCGCTCTCCTGAAGGACAATAAATAAACATAACATATATTATCTATTTAAAAATAAAAATGTGTTTATCGTGCTTTTTATAACGGCGCTATTTGCATGAATCATGATTTCAATCATTATCTCTACAGCACCGGTTCTAGGGCGATAATCCTTTCATTATCTTATATTTAAAGCTACAATTCAATTTTCATAGGGAGGGCGCTTAAAAAAACTATTTTTTTTGGACTAAAATTGATAATATCTTACCATAAAATTTGCGTTGTTTTTTGAATAAGTACCGATAATATTGATCAAAAGTAAGAACTGCAGATAGCATAACTTGACGTCTGAAAATGTGAAAGTAAATCTATTAACTTTTCTGTCATATCAGAGTCCTCCTATAGAAATTGAACCATAGCTGTCTTCAGCTATAACAAAGTTTATGTTATTGTTTTTTGACATATTTATAATATTATCGATTATAGTATATAAATAATATCAACTATCTATATGATGGGAAAATGAATTGAATTATGACACTTACTGCTATAATGACCCATGTTGGCTCACTTGTGTTACGAAATCTTGCCAGCTGTTCAATATTATCCGAGTTAGCCTGAAATGGTTTACCAAATTTAAAATTCATTATTTTACTAATATTACTTACTTACTCTTTTACATTAGAATCTCTAAAGTCCATTGCCATATTTTCAAAGTACGCCACATATCCCTTTCTTGGGAAACTTCTATCCAGTCCACCTCATTACATCCCATCCCTATCTTGAGCTAATTATATCCAGTTACCTCATTACACCCTATACCTATATTGAGCTAGCTATATCCAGTTCACCTCACTACACCCTATCTCTTTCAGGTCCATTCTAATGTTACTCTTCCATCTGCGTCTAGGTCTTCCCAATAGTCCTTTCCCATTAAGTTTAAGAGTCAATACCTGGAATGCGGTTGTAGTTATTTTATTTACGCTGAATTTCCTGCCCACCATAACCTGCAAGATGTTCGACAATAATTAGAATTAAAAGCACAAATATTGTAATAAAAAATGAGTGTAGTAAATTAATAAATATAAATTAAAACAATAGAATAACCTACAGTTAAAATCAAGAATGTAGAGCTAACATAAAAAGTAAATTTTATGTTTATAATTTTAGCTATAGGCTATTCTATTGCTTTAATACATATTTATTAATTCACCCCACTAATTTTTATTATAACATTTAAGATTTTAATTCTAATTATTGTCAAACATCAAGAATTTAACAGTGTTTCAGGACACTACCAAAATATATATTCTTAGTAACCGGATAGATTTGATTATCCTAGCAATATATGATAATGAGTACAAGATATGTAGCTCTTCATTTTATAGCATCCTGCATTTTCAATTATGGTCATCCCTTTTTTGGCCATTTTTTTCCTAATCATTTTGTTTTCGAACAGCCAACATTTCTTTTCGTCACGTAAGGTAAGAAAATACGTTTCACAATCATAAAGAACAAACGGTAAAACTATTGCTTTGCCTCTATCTGAGTTCTACATTCTTAAACACCAGGCGAGATGTTAACAACTTATTGACCGAGTAATAGTACGAATTTCCGCTCTAATATCGTTATTACTAGTGAAAATCGTTCATAAATATTTGAATTCATTAACCTTACTGTTACTTACTGTTGTTCGCAGAACATTAATAAATTAAAATTATTAATGTTTAAGTACTTTAATCATTACTAACTAACAGGACAAAGAATATTAGAACCTTAAAATAAACAGAGGAGGCCATCTAATTTATTTGTTTTCTTCTTCTTCTTTTTATTATTATTATTATTATTATTATTATTATTATTATTATTATTATTATTATTATTATTATTAGCACCGCGTCTTACTACCCGTTTGAACTATACGCACTTACGCTAGTGTGTAATGGTAGGATGATTGTGAGATGAAATGGAGGACCTACAATTTAACGTGGAATCCGAACCACGGCGGAGGCCAGTTTATCTTATTAAAATAATAGTAATAATAATAATATACAATATTCTTGAACTATGCCACTTACAATAGCAAGCGTAACGAAATCTCCAATTTCAAGTTTGATTTTTTTCAAGACGCTCTCCATGGCACAACATGGCCCCAGCCCATTCAGAATATACATCAACAACTGAAACAGCGATTAAAAAAAACAATTAATTAAGCAAGGAATTACCTAACGGATCATCAAATAGTGTCGTGCCGTGGAGTATTGCCAGGGTAGTTACTTACTATTCTGTTATTTACTCATGTAATTTATCCTCTGAGTCAGTAGATCACTCATTCGTCAGGTATCAACGAACATATAGCCGGCCCCTTTATGGAGCGGTCAGTATACCGGATACGAGTATAGGGGTCCCGGGTTTGATTCACGGCTGGTACCTTGTGTTATTTTTCCCTTAAGGAGAATAATCCTAACGGTCACCAGGGTTTGGTTAATTAAACTTAATTTAGGTTAAGATTCCCACCGGTTTCACTACTTCATAATCACTATCATCCCATCATCTCGTTGAGGGTACGATGTGTAGACAACCTTATTTGGTGTAACCTGGGCAGTGCACTGTAGCACCAGATGCTAATTGTCTACATATAAGGTGACCAAACCTGGATGTCCCCCCCCCTCCCCCCCGGTCATATATGCCATACGAAAAAAAAAGAACATATAAATATATTATAGTGTTATTGAATAATTTTGTGATATAATTGGTTTTTATAGCTCCGTGATTCGAGCGCCAATTATTGTGATATGGAATTTATTTGTGTAATAAATACAACTGTTAATGTTGTACAACCCTTTATTTAAATAATTATTTCTTCCTTTACACTTTGTTTGAAATTAAACTATGTATTGTCTGTTGTGTTACTTCTCACTTTATCGTTGACACACATTTTCTATATTTACGTCTAGTCTAGCTATTTCACCGGCACTCTCTCTATATTTTCATACGCACATATAGCTTATATGCGGACGTGCCCCTTGCCCCTTGGACCTCTCGTGACCAGTGTCATGACTAACCAATCAGGTACGTCTCTGCGACAGGTGCATTGAAGGCTAGCTTCCTATTGGATATAGGGAGCTGGTTTCTCTTGCTTGTTGGTAAATACTGCGGAGTTAAATTTTAACAATAATATTGGTGCAATCCCTTTATACTATTCTGCGAAAACACGTGATTCTCTATGGATGAAGTGTTAAAAGGATAATCTACATACGATACTTTAAAGAAAAATACCTTCATCCATGACTTTTTAAATATATGAGAGCAGTCCAAATCAATTACGTTACAATATCCCCACGTGATGTGTGTAAACTCCGTTTAAACCATGTAACAAGATTTAAAACTTTGTGAATCATAACACTGTTTTACAACTTGTTAAGAAAATCAAATGAAAAAATTATAAAACATTGATGTTTTATAAAACTTTTCGTGTTTTATAACAAGTTCTACGTTTCCCATCCAGTGTCAATGAATATCAAAGAAAAATATGTAACTTTTATTTTCTAATATGTTGCACCTGTTACAGGACTGTTTTCACCATGTCAAAATTTGGCTAACTATTTCTCCCACCCGTAGCTGGAGCTAGCCTCTCAATTTTTCCCTCCTCCATCGTGCGTGAAGTATGCTCTACAGTAAGTCAATCAGAACTTCATATACTTCTGGTACAATATTTATTATATTTAGTTAGCCATTTTAAACAGTTAGCTCAAACTATGGTAGGAGTCACCAGTAGCTAAAAATCTTATTGTTACCGCCAGTCTTTCTTTCACTGACATAACACCCCTAAAAGAGGTGTCTTTTTAATATTATATTACCAATTGATTTTATTAGGTACTCAAAGTCCTGGCTTGTCATCCGAACAAAGTTCCCAAAACTGCCATCAGCTCTGAGTTCCCCAGCCAATATGTCATAGTCATAATGTTGAAGATCAGTCAAAAGGTCACTCGCACAACATTTATCCCTCGCGAGAGAGATGGTCGAACCCAAAACCATCTTTTGGCCCTTTTTATCTCAACCCAACAAAACCACTGCCGTAAGGAAAACATCTTCCTCAGACGCCATGATTCAGACTAGATAAAACATGTTTTAATTTGTTAGACAGTTTTGAGTCGTTTTTGTCAATGTTTTATGGCAAATGCTATAAAACATCAATTGTAATAAGTTACAAAAAAAATTGTTCCATAACATTCTTGTTACATTTGAGCCTTTACTAGATACTTACGGTTTTAAACAGATAATCAATTAACCCACAAGAATTACATTAAATACGCAAACATTGATATGCTTGATAATAATAAAAAAACTCAAATAAAGTTTCTTACATCGGCCAATATGAGCTTTTAGAGTTCACTGACCACAACATTGATTATTGTTCACATGAGATAATTGCTCCAATTTCTATCAAAACTAAAAAAAACATTAGGGACTCCAAACACTTTATTCCAGAACGTTTTGTATCTGATTTAAAGGTAGTTTCATGGGATGAAGTGAACGAGGGCCAAAACTATTGATGGAAGGTGGAGATTTTCAACAGCGTGATTATTAATATTTTTAACAAACATGCACCTCTAAAGAATATTCAAAATAAAAACAAAAATAATTTACCCTGGCTAACCTTTGAAATAAAACATGTCATGGCTAAACGTAATAAATTTCAAAAAAAGGTTTTTGGAATCAAGGCTTGAAGTTGATTATGAAAATTATAAATACTGCTGGAATTAGGTAAAATACTTGATAAAGAAAAGTAAGATGAGTTATTTCACTAACCTAGCAGAAGCGCATTCTAATAATTCTAAGAAACTTTGATGATCTAATAAAGTTCAATGTGATTCTTAGCATGAAGAGTGAATTTCCGAAAACCTTCAAAAACCTGATGATATGATTGATTACTTTCTGTTGTATGTAATGGTAATAATCATAATAACAGAAATATGAATAAACGTATCAGTGATGGTGACAATAATGAACATAGTGATAACTGTAGTAATTATATGAGTTCTCTTTTCTCATTCTACCCAGCTACCTCAAACGAAATATACTAAATATTAAGTTCCATTAAGACTTCAGCCATTGGATTAGACAATATTAACTTACAAATGATAAAGTTATTCTTGCCATATTGACTACCTGCAATAACTAACATAGTAAATTTTTCTTTAAGCACATCGACATATTCACACCTATGGAAACTAGCCAAGGTAATGCATTGCCCCCAAAATAAATAATCCATTAACGTATGCCTACCTTAGACCCATTAGTATCCTCCCTGAAATGTCAAAAATTACTGAAAAAGTGGTACATAAGCAGATGACTGAATACTTAGAAAATAACAACTTCTTATTCACAAAGCAATAAGGTTTTAGAAAAAATCATAGCACTACAACTGCTCTTAAGAGTGTAACAAGTGACCTTTACAAAACCATGGACAGTTCACAACTAAGTATTCTGATATTTTTAGACTTTCAAAGGCATTTGATACCGTAAATCATGATTTTAGGTTAAGTTACGACAACAATACATGTTGTCAGACAGTGCTATACTATGGATCGGCAACTATTTACTTAAACGGAAGCAAAAGGTAGTATTAAATGGTAATAGCGGACCGGTCTCTTCATCCCTGAAACCAGTAACTGCTGGAGTTCCACTAGGCGGTATACTAGGTGCTCTTATATTTTAGCTATACCTAACCCCAATGCCTAAATGTTTTAAATCTCTCTCTCCTCATCAGTATGCGGATGACACTCAACTTTACGTTTCATTTGCACCGAAAGATATTTATGGAGTAGTGAAAGGTATAAATGAAGATCTAAACATTTTATCGGTCTGGTGCAACGTAAACTGCCTGAAGCTTAACGTTGGCAAATGTGCTTACATGTTGATAGATAGTGTTACTCTGCTTAAAGGAATTGTGTCGATTCAAACATACAGATTGATAGTGTGTTGTTACTCATGGTAGAGCATTATAATAACTTAGGAGTAGTAATTGATGACAATTTATCCTGGGGAAAACATGTCTCATCCTATGTACATAAATCATATTATTGTTTTAAAGCATCTCTATAAATTCAAGCGCATTCTACCAAATGACGTAAAATCAAACATTTGTGAAACATTAGTCCTGTCAAACCTTGACTACTCCTCAGAACTTCTTCTTGGCACAAATAAAAACTTAAAACATAAAATCCAAAAACTCCAAAAATCCTGTCTAAGATTTATTTTTGACATAAAAAAATATAATCATGTTAGCAATCACCTAAAAAAAATTAAAGTGTCTCAATATGGAAAACCGACGTATTTTGAGTTTTAGTTCACGGCTTTATAAAATTATAGAATAGAAATGTCCGTCCTATCTCTAATCAAAAGTGACCAAAATATCTTCCATACATAAATATAAAACACGAAATAGAGCTTCTCTACAAGTACCCAAATATCGAACTAAAAACTTCGAAAAATCATTTACCTTCAGGTGGCTAGGGTTTTGGTATGCTATACCATTAGATTTTAAAGGTTTAAAATTTGTTAATACTTTCAGAAATAGGTGGAAGAATTTTTTAGGCAACAGAATTATAAAATGGACCATCCATGGCTATACAAAACTATATCAAAATAGTGCTCATTAACAATTTTATTATTAGCACCGGTCTTACTACACGTTTGGTTATACGCACTTACGCTCATGTGTAATGGTAGGTGAATTGTGAATGAAATGGAGACCTACAGTTTAACGTGGGATCGAACCACGTGGAGCCTGGCATTCCTCACATTCAAAGTTGTTTAATACACGTCTTGTCAGAGTGAAGGAAGGGTTTGGCAATCAGATAAATCTGTGCGGACGAGGATTGAACCCCGGATCCCAGCAAGATCCAACACCTACCCTAGACCACCCATTAACAATTAAGTTTAATATTAAGTCTCAATATTTGTACCGTTCAACCCTTGTATATATTTAACATTAGCATAAGTAACTCTCAAATTATAATACCGGCCATGAGCTGAAATTTGTAGAATATAATATATAAATAAATAAATCTAATTGATTAAATGGGGACCAATTATGGGAGACTATATCACAGGTAAGCTACAAAAAAAAATATTTAAAAATAGTTTAAGTTCATTTTAACTGTAGTAAGGAGAAATATGAATTTATAATATAAGGAACGTACTTGGACGGAACAGCTAATTAGATTGATTGGTACAACTTATTTGGTCAACCAAACAATATAAATTAAGAAACATAACATCAAGATAATTTATTCAAAGAGAAACTAATATATCAAGAAATTAAGTCAAATACAACAGGTACAATAACATTTCTAAAAAATCATCATTGAGATTGTTAAATAGTAAATATCTGAAATTAATTAGCATCAAACAAGGAAAAAAATATAAATCTGTGCAAAACACTATTTAAGTGGTAGAAGATTAAAGGATTAGCTTTTAAGCAAAGAAAAGTGTTAATTAGCGAATTGACTAAATTAGAATTATTAATATTATAACTTAAAGATTCTTAAAAAAATTGAACACTTGATATAAAGATTATAGGTTAAACAGTGACAATATAAAGATGAATGATAGAGAGGTTAAATTAGTTGACTAGGTTATTATTTGTGAATCTTACACATTTAAAAAACAATTAGCAGTATAAAATCAACATGAAACATATTAAAATGAAAGGTAAAACGTAACAAGTAAAATATTTCACAAAATTAGTAAATAAGTGTAAAGGATTAAATGTTAAAGACTTGTTATTCGAGTCAAATTGTTTCTAAAATTTTCTTGTGTTAACTATCGAGACAAGATTAGTTTAAGATTTAATGGAAATTAACAGATGTGTCATCCAGGTTATGCTAATTGATTGTTATGAAAGAAGTGTAACCAAAAAGGACTTTTTTTTAAAGTTTTGAAAAGTTTGAATTAAAATAACGTTCCTTAATTTATATTGCTTAATTGATCAAAGAAGTTGTACCAAAGAAGTTGTACCAAGGTGACCTGGTGGTCTAGGGTAAGGTGTCGGACTTCTGTGCTGGAGGTCTGGGGTTCAATCCTCGGTCCTGGCACAGAATTATCTGATTGCCAAACCCTTCCTTCACCTCTGACAAGACGTGTATCAATCAAAACTTGTGAATGTGTGGAATGCCAGGCCTCCACCATGGTTCGGATCCCACGTTAAACTGTAGGTCCTCCATTTCATCTCACAATCACCCTACCATTGCACATTAGCGTAAGTGCGTATAACTCAAACGGGTAGTAAGACGCTGTGCTAATAATAATAAATAATAATAAGTTGTACCAATTAATCTAATGAGCTGTTCCATCCAAGTAAGTTCCTTATATTATAAATAAAAAAACAAGTTTGGCTTACTCTGAAACCACTCCACGACACTACCATGAGCTTCTTGTTCATTTAGTACCAAGATAATCCACTTCTTCCTAATAAATATTGCAACATTTCTTATAATTTATTTGTTTTTATTTGCAATCATTTGTTGACGAGAAAGGGTGACCATTTCCTTCACACACACAAAATGTCATATATCTCCTATGATTCTATACATCTTGTTCTATACTTTTTAAGATGTCTTGTCAGACCCAATGGGATATCGTAGGTTTGCAACCCTCTATTTGTAAAGGTTATTGTATTAAAACAGACAAAGAGATCATATATACACATTAGGAATTGTGCGCAGGGGTGGACTGGCAGTTTCCAAGTGTTCCAAGACTATTAATATGACGGTACATCCATAAATACCCCTGAAGCTATGTTTCAGTGTAAGCAGAAGTGTTGAGGTGTAACATCTATATTTTTATCAGTAGTAAAATTGAATTTCAAGGCCATTTTTGTTCAGTTTCATTATCGAGGATTACGTCGCCAATCGGTCCACATAAAACATCAGCTTCTATTTTCTATTGACATGAGAAAACATGCTTATAAATTGTTAGAGAGCAGCTGGGAGTTTATTATTGAAATATTTAAATTAGTAAAATGGTCCTTCACCCGCTTCTTAAGTAGATTGTAAAGGTATTAACCGTCACTTTTCGCTAGACAAATATGTTTACGTTTTGCTTACGTAAGAACATTTTATAAACAGTACCAGGAAACAAAAAAACCGGATGGTTTTACATTTAATGCCAGTGTATCTATTCACAACTTACGTATTCTGGGCACCCTCAGATTTACTCACTGGAACTTTATATTAAAGTTTAATAAAAAAATGGATACATCTATTTAGTTTAAAGTTGTGATGCCGGGATCACGATCAACTTAACGTAACGTTCACTTAAAGTTAACTTAACGTATGTGTGATCACGATTCACGTAAATTAACGTAACAAGTCGAGCCAATCATCTTAATTCTCGAGTATGATCTGTGATTTGTACTAATTGTACAGTGATGATCTGTGAATGTTTACAGTTTTCAATCGATGTAATAAATATTTATTACAAAACTTTTTTGATAAATTTAGCTTTCCTTTTTAGTTAAATTATTTTATTTCAATGTCTGATCACTAGAACTTACTCTAAAGAGTAAACATTGGTTATAATACCAACAAATGAATTACTAAATAGTACTGGTCACTCGCATAACGATTGGCTGGCTAGATCACGTGATACTCTTCAAGTAACGTTCACTTAAAGTAAAAGACCTCCCAGGACATCTCTTAAGTTAACTGCAAGTCAACGTTAAGTTAACTACATCGTGATCGCTTCCATTTAAACACACGAGGAGATCCTTTGCATTAAGTTACGTTAAATTAACTTTAAGTTAACGTTAAGTTGATCGTGATCCCTGCATTACGGCAGCCCAAATCAAACCGATCCACCGGGATATCTATCTACCGGTGTTCTAGTAGTAGTATTTTTTAACGGTGTTAACTTATTAAATCTGGTAATTTGCTCTCATATCTTACTTCTTTAGGTTAAATGGTTTGAGAGCCCGTCTCACCCTCCAGATAGCACCTGGCTTGGTGGGTAGTATAGATCGAACCAAACTTCACATCGTGTTGTGGATCTCGATATTTTATGTCCATTACAGATTCCAGCCTATGGTCTGGGTATTTTCTATTCAAGCCATATATTTTCCACTTCATATGCCTTATAATCTAACTCAAGACTTAAGGCTGGTACACACAGAACGCTAAAGCTAAGTTAAGCTAAGATTTGCTCTGCTAACTCTTTAGAAAAATAACGGACCATATATTTAAATGTGTTGGTTCTCACAGAAAGCTAAGCTAAGCTATGCCTTGCTACGCTGCGTTATGTTTTTTTCCGATTGCTGGTCGGGCAATTTTACCACCCATCTTGAGCCATCTTACGTTGCGCATGCGCATAACTCAGCTTGGGTTCCGTGTTGAACAGACGCAGTGCTGTTTTGGTGAAAATAACTAAAGAAGTGTTGAGGTTTTGTTTTCGGTTTGTTTCACGTGTATTTAAGTAATATTATATTTAGGTTTTATAACAATAAAGGTTTTTATATTAAAATGGAAGCCATAATTGAGCAAGTCAAACCTCTACCTCCTAAACGTTCTTCCTCTTCCAAACCAACTTTTCTTTTCTTCCTCAGTACTATAATCTGAACCCAAACAAGACATTTTGGAGAACGCCGTCATAACTAAACTTCACTGGAGCAGACCAGAAAGAAACAACACTGAAATCTGGAGTGAAAAGAGGGACCATTGCTTAGTTTAGCTTAGCTTAGCTATGCTTTGCTGTGCTCTGCCAAGACTTTGTCAGTTTGGTTTCACACTCATTGCTAAGCTAAACTAAGCAATGGTCCCTCTTTCCCCTCCCGAATTCAGTGTCGTTTCTTTCTGGTCTGCTCCAGTGAAGTTTAGTTATGACGGCGTTCTCCAAAATGTCTTGTTTGGGTTCAGATGATAGTACTGAGGAAGAAAAGATGCTGTTGTTAGCAGTTGGTTTGGAAGAGTAATAACATTTAGGAGGTAGAGGTTTGACTTGCTCAATTATGGCTTCCATTTTAATATAAAAACCTTTATTATTATAAAACCCAAATATAATATTACTTAAATACACGTGAAACAAACCGAAAACAAAACCTCAACACTTCTTTAGTTATTTTCACCAAAACAGCACTGCGTCTGTTCAACACGGAACCAAGCTGAGTTATGCGCATGCGCAACGTAAGATGGCTCAAGATGGGTGGTAAAATTGCCCGACCAGCAATCGGAAAAAACATAGCGCGACGTAGCAAGGCATAGCTTAGCTTAGCTTAGTCCATCACAGACTCTGCCTTAAAATATTAGTGAAGAATGACCCTGGGCACGGGACGAATCCTGGATAGCTCAGTGGTTAGAGCATTGGCGTACTAAGCCAAAGGGTTTTATTCCCGTGTCCAGGTGTCATTTTTCAATTTTCAGAATATGTTAGCTAAGCTTGGTTTAGTTTAGCGTTCTGTGTGTACCGGCTTTTAAGACAGGCACAACATCCAGTCCCCGACCGTTAATTCATCACTGTGAAAAGGTAAGCCAACATTTCAACAATGATACATTTTTCGGCCACACCGGGAATCGAACCCGGAACCCTGACTTCAATAGACAGACACGCCACTGAATGAGCTAAGGTTTTGTGTGGATCTCTGAATTATACTTAAAACAGTGAATTTGAGGCTAGTAAAAACATTTTACCATATTTTAAAAAATAAAGCACAAATGAAAAATAGTAATTTTTAAATAAAATAAAACTATTATACTGATTATAATTCCACTGCTGTCAAATGGAGCACTGTCACTAAAGTATTAGATAAAATCCAAATTGTGTCAATGTTTTATGAGTGTTACCCACAACACCCTTCTTGGTGAGTAGATTTTCCCACTCTTCGTCCGTGTTGACCTCTTGTTGAAACTGGACTTGTGCACCTCTCCTGGCCGCCATTTTGGACTACTGAAAACATTTCGGACAAATAGTGCCTGGTGTCCTACATTTTCGATTTGCTGCTTTTTTTTAAAAAAAAGTTATGTATGTGTAAACGCTAAACATACTAAGATCTACTAGAGTTTTGCACCATTCGATTTAGTCTCCACACCAAGTTTGTAATTTACTTTCTTTAAGTGAATGTTGGTTCATAAACACTCCTTGCCCTGTTGCTAAGTATTAGATTAATGCAGAACAGAAAAATCAGTCAAGGAATTAGTAGCCTACTCTCTTAGCGTTGAATTGAACGTAGAAATTATGTTAAATTACATATAGGTCCAACCTTTGAATAAACGGCAAACAATTAGGATTTTACTAATAGCAATATAAATTTTAGTAAATTACCAGTAAGTTCAACCTTTGAATGTATGTAAAGCCATTAGGGTTTTACTAATAGCAATATAAATTATAGTAGATTACCAGTAAGTTCCTTTAGGGCAAATTAAGGGCACATGTTTCTTGGTTTAATCCCCGATTGGAAAACATAAATGCATCCAATGATATATAAAATTAATTTAATACAACATATTATTAAAATAATTTAATTGAAAATATCTATAAGCTATCAATTTTATTTAACTTACTTGTGAAATAATTTTAAAACTCAATTCAAAAAAAATAAGTTGGGACATTTGTACTGGAAAATTTATTGAAGTGATTATGAATTTGAAATTAATCCATTCAACTTTATAATTTTGTCACATTTGTGAACTGTTTGGTATGGCTATAGGTTAGCTCTAATATTTAGTAAAACATCTGCCAACAACAACAATGATATTACAAAAACTAAATTACCACATAGATAATAAATAATATTCAAGCGCGGACAAATAAAATACCTCAAAGGAGGATTTAAAGATGTGGCAGAGAGTTTAAGGCGAGTGTGCCTCGTCAAACCTCTTGTAGGCCTACTGTAGAGTTTCAAGCAAACCTCATATATTGACCAAAGTTCAGAGGAATGGCCTTTAATAAAATACAAACCTTTCTGAAGCCAACATTTATTACATTTTACTATCTATATTATTATTGTTATTTTATAGTTATTTATAATATCTATCAAAAGTGACCGTTGCAGATCACATGATTTGACGTATGGATACCATAAAGTAGATCTAGTCCATTTTATAGTTGTCGGATAATTTAACTATCATATGCCTCTGTGGTCTAGTGGTTAGAGTTCCTAGATACAGATACAGAGGTCCCGGGTTCGATCCCTGGCGTTTTCAGATTTTCTCTGAAGCAGTGTATCTGGAACGGGGTCAACTCAGCATCGTGAGGACAATTGAGGAGCTACTTGAATTGAAAATTAGCGTGCTCCGGTCTAAAGAAAAACTGAGATTAATGGCTGAAGGTTTCGTAATGCTGACCATATGACACCCTCTATCCATGGAATTCAGCACTATGTATCATCTTCGACAACTGACGGTAGCCGCTTGGTCGCTATAGCTCGATTTCTGACTGAAGTCATTGGAATTTTTGAAGAGGTTATGCTTCGAAAAACATGTCTATGTTTGTTGATTTGTGACAGGACACAGAAACTCTTTGTTGGAATATAATAAACTTTCTCAAGCTTTTTGAGCAACTCGTACCAGGAGGCAATGTGTGGTTTCCAACATCTTCCTCCTATATACCTCAAACCTATCACAAACACAACATCCAGCCCCCGGTCATTAATTTATCACTGTGAAAGGGTGAAATACGCATTTCACCAATTATACATTTTTTGATAATGATGGGAATTGAAACCAGGACCCTTAGCTTAGTAGGCAAACACGTTATCGACTGAGCTGAGGCATCGTATTATCTCACAGATAAGGGCCCTTAATATATAAATGAGACTGTATAATGGTTTCTTTTTTACGAACGAAAGTATGTTTGACTTCTATCCTGGAAGGCTGCTCTAATTGTTTTCACAGATTTTGTCTTTCTCACACGGTAATTTCCCATTACCCCACAAGAAAATACATATTTAGCTCCTTTAAATATCACAACCCCTGAATTAAGTAGTTATTAAGTCTGTATTTAATAGTAGAGCACACTGTCTGCATGTCTATGTTTCAACTTGATCGTCGGTGCTGGTGGGAGGACTTGCGCCTGACAAAGCTTTCCCGTCTTCTGGTTGATCTTGGTTCTGTTTCACCCCGTTGCTAGAAGCATCACTCTCATTTATACCCCCGTCTTTCCCTGTAACTGTCGTCTTCATCTTCTTCGTGAGTTGGGAAAAACAGTCGTCGCATTCTGTCTCCGTCTTCTATGTTGGGGCTGATGTATATCGGGGCGAACTGGCTCAGGGACAAGAGAGGCTCATTGCGTGTTTTGCTTATGACCATTACCAACGCTTCTCCCCTGGAAAAAGAAAACAGAAGAATATTATATTGGTCCTCTTTGTTTTCAGTATGGTGACTACTATCAACTTGAACCAGGTTCACTTTGGTCTCTTTCGGGCGAGAGCATATGAACTGGTTCATGAGAACCTGCCTTGAGATGCGCTGCAGCACATTTGAGCTGTATTGAGCCATTAGGTGGCTCATTTAAGCCACGATAAATTCCCTTTAGCAATGAGGTGACTCATCCGATCCATATAACAGCTCACTTTATTCACGATTCAGGCTACTCTAAGCGTAGTGCAGCTCACTTGAATCAGAATACATCGCCCTTGAACAACAATTCAGCTCACTTGAACCGTAATGAAGCTCACTGGAGCCGCATGTTGTTGCTGTTAACAGGCCACTAAATGATTTAACTCTGTGGTGTAGCGTGGGGTGGGGTGGGGGGAAGGGCTGTTGCCCCGGGCGCAAAATTCTTAGGGGCCCAAAATTTAGTGGAACAAAATGTAACAACCATTTGTTCAACCTTGCTGGTGTGCATGCATTTGGTGTTGGGACAAAGTCTGTGATTTCTTTGGCGCTGTGGAAAAGGTGTACGTACACATTCTTCTCAATCTCCACCCATAGGAGGGATATTCTTAAGGAGCATGTGCCAATTCACTTAAAGTGATCATGTGACACCAGATGGGGTTCAAAGCATAAAGCCGTAGGCGTACTTGCTGAGCACACCAAAGAAATAATATACGCGTTGGAAGTGTTAAGCGTTGGGCCATAAGAAACTAGTTTGCATCATGATCTTTTTTTTTTTCTTATTCTTGTATTTTTGGTACCCAGTACTAACCGAAGTGAATGATTGTCAGATCTACCTACAGCAAGAAGGACTTAAGCTTGATCAATGTGTGCTGAAGTTGAAAGCATTAGCTCTATTTTGACAGGGAAAATGGGATGTCTAGTATCAAAGGCAACTGAGAAAGTGCTGCAGATGTGCAAAACGTACGCCATTCCTACAGATAAAAGAGCTGAAAGACATAAGACGATGGCTGGTGATCAAAGTTGGAATATTGGTTGAACATAGTACAAGAAACACGCAGAGAACAACTGGAAGCAATCAATCAGCTTAAGGCAGAAACTACCACACGTACAAAACAGATGAATACGATTCACAAGCAATTTGCTTTCCTGCAAATCTAGATATTGTTAGATGCTAAAAAAATATGATTTTGTTAGTGAACAAATTCAGCACCACATTTCTAAATACACAAGAGTTGAACGCTGCAACTATTATTGCCGAAATAAGTCGCCTTCGGTGCCACAGGAAGTCATTCCTGATGATCAGATTGCTAACTGGATAGCTTTAGGTTTGCTTCGGTGGGTGTACAAGTGTAAACTGCAAGAGAGTTTGACTAACTTTGTTGTGACATTAAGAATCTATTCAACTATCACTGTTTCAACTGCCAGTTGTGAAAGAAGTTTCTCAAAATTTAAATTAATCAAAACAATCAGAGATCTTCAATGAGTCAAGACAGACTGAGTAACCTAGCAATACTGTTAATTGAGAGAGATTTCAAGGTAGATTTCAATACTGTTATCGAAAAATTTGCACAAATTAAATCCAGGAGATTTAAATAAATTTAAGTATGCTAGCTTTAAATTAATTTTACTTTAATAAGTGAATATTTTCTTAAAGTAAATACGTGTGCTTAGGGGCCAAGGGGTTTTATTCTGAATTGGAAGGGACTCAGAGAGTGCTAAAGGTCCGCGTATTAGGGGGGCAAATCTTGCCTTGTACTGGGCTCTGCAACCACGCTACGCCACTGATTTAACCAGAAGAGTTTATCACTCTCACCGATAGCTTTCACCCTTTCTGATGATCGGAGGACAGGTCATTAAACCTACTTTCAACCTTAGGTATAGTGTATTTGATAGATAAACTCATAAGCTCTATTGTTCCGTAATACTGGTAATACTACCCCTTCCCATTTATATCATGTTGTAACTCTTACCTAATTTATCATCATGTCTACTAGCACTTTACCTGGTTTATATAATATCTACTAGCCTTACATGTTTATATCTTCTAATAATCCTTACTGTTTATTCATGTTAATAATCCCTTACCTGGTTTATATCATGTTTACTAACCCTTACCCTGGCTTTATATCATGTCTACTACCCCTTACCCTGGTTTATATAATGTCTACTAACCCCTTACCCTATGTATTATGTTACTAACTTTATTTGGGTTATATCATGCTTACTAATCCCTTACCCTAGATTGTATCATGTTTATACCTTACCTAGTTTATATAATGCTTATAACCCTTACCCTAGTTTATATAATGTCTACTAACCCTTTACCTTGGTTTATATCATGTTACTAACCTTACCTAGTTTATATAATGTCATAATCCTTACCTGGTTTATATCATGTTTACTAACCCCTTACCCTGGTTTATATCATGTTTACTAACCCCTTACCCTTGTATCATGTTTACTAACCCTTACCTAGTTATATAATGTCTACTACCTTTACTGTTATTCATGCTACTAACCCTACCCTAGTTAATAATGTTATATCCTCCTATTATATCATGTTTGCTAACTCTACCCTAATTTATCATTCTACTAGCACTTTACCCTGGTTTATTTCTACTAGCCTTACATGTTAATCATTCTAATAACCTTACCTGTTTATATCAGTCTAATAATCCTACCTGGTTTATCATGTTTACTAATCGCTTACCTAGTTATACATTCAAATCCCTTACCCTGGTTATATAATTCACTACCTTTACTGGTTTATACTCTTACAACCCCTCCTAGTTATATCAGTCTATACCCTACCTGGTTTATATTGTCATATCCTTACTGGTTTTATCTGCTATAACCCCTTACCTAGTTTGTATATGTTACTAACCTTTTGCTTGATGAGCTCGAACTCTTGCAGGGACGACGCCAGGAGCTCTGTCTTTTCGGGGTCAGGCGAGCTGAAGAAGCCCAGGTGGAGAAGGTCCTCGCCGTACTCGAGAGCGCACTCCACGACGTCCGTCTTCTTGACGGTGTCGAAGATGAGGGTGAGGTGCGGAGGTAGGGGTATGGCTCAGGTAGAGCGAACTGCTCGCAGAACTTGGGGAAAAACTGGTAGATGGCCCTCGCCTTGGCCCGAGGGGTGGACGCGGTCCACATGGCAGGAACCTCTGGCGCCTTGGAGTAGCGCTGCAGGAAACTGACAAACATCCCACCCTCCTTTGTTTACAAATATTACCATGTATGTGTGAGTGTTTCAGGCTCAAAGCTTATTGCAAGAATTCAAATGGGGAGGGGGTGAAGGATCAGTTCAGTATGTTGGCAGTTTCTATACCAAAAACTAAGTTTTTAGTACAAAAAATAAAATGTTCGTCCGATAGATACGTTTAGTTTAGTTTTAAAAATAGAGTTGATCCAATAGTTGTTGAATATCTGTCGGAACGTATTGAAATTTGATCAGAAACCTTTTAAGTTCGTATAAAATAACCTGTTTTATTAATGAAAAAAATTTAGCGTATGGTAGCTTTGACCGGAAGTGATATATTACCTATCTCGGCCGCTTGTGTGTGTAGACTTTTAGCTGCTCAGGTGGCACAGAATGTTGCCCAGGGTACATCTATGGAGGTTGTCTATACGTCATTATGAAGGTGTGAAACCAGGAATGATCTTAAACCTAATTAACTAAACCTTTGTGACTATTGGGATGATTCCCCTCTCAGAAAAAATACCCATGGTACTAGCAGGTAATCGAACCAGGGAACATTAAGTTCGTATCCAAGTGCACTGATCATTATACCATGAGGATGGTTAATTTTCTGCTAAAATTCCGCGATGCCTATGACACATATCCAAGCAATGTTGAGATTTCTTTCGCATCACGTCTTACTACCCGTTCGGGTTGTACGCCTATGTTGCACTAATTAAACCAATGGGCTAAGGATGAGTAAGGTTGAATTTATAGGAAGTATCCCACTATTTGAGTGGAGGGAGAGTGGAAACTCATTTTGGAAAAACCTCTCTTTGTACACCGACCGAGATTCGAACCCAATCTGCCCGCCATTTGCAGTCAAGTCTATTACGAGCGTGACGCCTTAGACCATGCGGTCACCGAAGCGGGTTACTTTTGAGGATAATATATGTCGAAAATTAAACCAAATGTATTTTATAGAGAGATAAGCTATTTATTTTGGCCAAAAAATATGTTTTTGTGATAAAATCTACAAAAAATGCGGGTCATAACTCACGTTCCCTCCTCCCCAACTTAGGAGGTCGGCTGAAAATATATGTATCCTAGCTTGTGACATAGCGGCTTGTTTAACTTATAATTATCTATAATTCTTGACGCTATAAGTTTAAGTACGTCACTGTGACTTTAGTTGTAAGTTGTCGTTAATTAGACTATCACTACAATGTATGGGAATGGTCCTTTACCACCTGTTAAACATCAATAAAACTACAAGTGCCAAGGTTCCCACGACGGGGCGTAAAACTACGTGGAAGCAAATATATTGATTTTTAATACTGTCAAATGAGGTCATTCACAGGGCATTTAATTTATAAGTACCTTCTTAAAAAGGAGGGGACCTAGCGGTCTAAGGGTAAGGTGTCAGACTTCCGTGTTAGGGGGCCGGGGTTCAAATCCCCGATCCCGGCACGGATTTATCACCTCTGGCAAAGTGTGTGCTTTAAAACTTTGTGAATTTGGGGAATGCTAGGCCCCCACCGTGGTTCGGAACCCACGTTAAGCTGTATGTCCCCTCTGCCTTCCACCATAATCATTCTCACGTATCATCCTGTCATCTGGGGCCCTTTTTTTTTTCCAACTTCCTTATACATTTGTCCTGACATAAATCAGGACCTTTTTGCTCTATTCATTTTACAATAATTTTCATTCTATATATTTAATTTCAAAATTTTAACATATAAACTATTTTGAATTTAAACCTATAACTACTACTAAACTAGTGTCCTATGATTGCCTAAATTATCAGTTTGCATCAACCTGTGCCGGTTGGTCCTCCCCGGGTATTTTAACTGCCCGGTACCCTTCCCCACTTGATCTTCCAGTTGCCGCCTGGGACCATGTTTTCAGAGCCCCTAGGACATCAAGCGGAAGCGAGCATCCCCCTATCCACCACCTGGGGAGGCGCCCTATCGGAGTTGATAGATCCGTTTACTATGTAGCAAAACCACTAATTTTCTTTTATTGAACTGTGAATCATAATTGTCCTTGCTTTACCTATTGGAGTTACATTTGCCATATATAGTTATTCGTTTTACTATACCTACTTTAGGACCTAGATTTACTTAAACTAACTTATATCTAGTGCTGTATTCTGTCTTTTCAGTTCTGAAACTTTTCCATGTGGGGAGTCACATTTTCTTTTCTTCTCTGGTCACTTCCTCCCGTGACCAGTTGACATCCTTGGAGTGTTTGATGGCTCCAGCCCAGCATCAAGCTTGTTTCCAAGCGGGCAGGACTATTTGAGCTAGGAGCAATCTTCGGCATCTATTTTATTTTCCTCTTTGTCTTCCTTCTCCTCTAGCCAGTATTCCAGACACCTCTGGGTTCATCGGCGATTACCACCGCTGATATCCCTGAGTTACCTTCCCTCGGCTAGAGCACTAGATGTGTCCCTTTTAACCTAAACTACTGGATTTGTTTGCTATATCAGTTTGGTAATGTCTCGTCTGAGTCTGATATTATTCTCCTTCTTCATCATACTCACTCATCACGTCCTCCTCCGTCGTTTCTTCCTGTCCATTTTGTCTCATGTCGCTGTACTGTCCTAGTCTCCTTCTTTCTTTTGGTTCGTCAATATGTGTATCCCTTTCTGTCTTCAATATCCTATTTGCTATCTCGTCGATCTAACTCCACCAGTCCGAATCCCTCAGTATAGTGTACACGGCATTTGCCTGTATAGCTCCGTTCTCTCGCCTTCTGTAGATATAGACTCTAAGGTCATGTGCCCGGTGTCGCCTTCTCTCCACAATAGCATAAGTCAGTCTCACTCAAGTTCCTCCTGAAGAGGGACGCTCGATATGGGCCATAGTCTTGTAATATAGTGTACAAGCCTCTGGAAAGGTTGAAGTGCCTCATTCCCAGTCTTTCTTGAACATTCGGGAATAACTGGAATACCCTTCTGCCAGTGTTACTCTCTTCCTAGTCTGCTTGCCAACGCCCACCCCCCACCCTCCTTCCCCCAAGGAGAGTGGTTTTTAAGCCATTCATGCTACTTACACCATTGGTTGTCAATTTTACCATCTGGGATAGTGGAATTTGCCTTAATGTTGTCCCCTCCCTCAGAAATGAGTTCCTCCAAACGCCAGAAGAGCAGAGGTAAGATATGGTCGAATGGCCAAGATCTAGAGCATTAGCGCCCCCAACCCCCACCTTCTTAGAAAGGTACCCTTACTCTCCTTTGGTTGTATGAAGTTACAGAAAAACTATAGTAGGATTGCAATAGAAATAACCAATAAGAGCACATAAAAAAAATTAGCCAACATAAACAGAGGCTCACTATTCAATGAAGTGAATTATGACCATCTAGCCACGGGAATCAAAATCTGAGACCTTTAGTTTTATACGCCAGTGTTCTATCAATGAACATTGTTATTTGTCTCGTATCTAGGGACTTTTTAACCACCCAGGTGGTGATCTTTTCACTTATTTAAATCTCATTCTGTTATCAGGACAACCATTACGTGGGCCTGCCAGTTTGTGATACACATTAATTAAATAAAGGATCAGTATAATTATCTTAGCTCTACTAAGATCGACACTATCTCTCAAACACTACAATGTTTTGTACGTAACATGGCTTATAAATACATTTTTTTTAAATTGGCTCATCTCTGAGCTGTATCCTATTACGATCCACGTAAAACTCACGCCTGTTGGTGACGCCCCTCTGCTTGTCTTCCTGAGAGTGCGACGCGTTCGTGTATACCAGCTGCGTCACTCTGACAAGAGCGTCTGGGACGTCCTCCTGCACCGGGGGAGGTTCAGCCTCCTGTTCCTCGTCCTCGGGAGGAGGATCTTCCGGGTCGTCCACTGGAGTGGGCTTGCTGCGCTTCAGGAGCTTGACAAGACAGGGGCCGGCTGCCAACTCCTCTTTCATCTCCCCTGACACTTCCAGATCGCCCTCAGACATCAGCTGACATCATGTTATTGTTTAGTGGGACAACATTAACATTTTGGTAGGTTTTACTTAACCATATAGAGAAAATCTTGTGATTTTGGGAATATCTCATCCTCGAGGTTATAATGTATCTGACCTTTTATGTTCCCCCAAACTCAAAAACTGAGTTTTACAATTCTGCAGTTTATGTCTCACTGCCTGTCTGTCCCAATGTATGTATGTATGTCCCAATGTATGTATGTCCCAATGTATGCCTATCCCAATGCATGTTTATTTGTCCCAATGTCTGTACGTCTCAATACTGTCTGTCCCAATGTATGTTTGTCTCAATGTATATCTGTACCAATCTATGTCTGTCCCAATGTGTGTTTGTCCCAATGTATGCCTGTACCAATCTATGTCTGTCCCAATGTGTGTTTGTTCCCAATGTATGCCTGTACCAATCTATGTCTGTCCCAATGTGTGTTTGTCCCAATGTATGCCTGTACCAATCTATGTATGTCCCAATGTTTGTAATACTCAGTTTACCCTGAAATATATAAAAAGAGGTAAGTTAATAATGAGTAGTTCATCCTGTGATTCCTCTTGTTTACCGGCTGATAACACAACCCCTCTTCCGCTGACGAGTATTCTCACTCGCTCTACTATTTGCGTATGAACAGCATTGACTTGTATTTCAAAATTATAGCATTTATATTTTCATATTCTAGATAGACAAATGCTTCTACGGACTTTTTTGATCTACGTCCTAGCAGGAAGAGTCCTAAGAACCAGTTTTGTGAGTAAACCAAATAACCTAAGTTGAGGACAATTTTTAAAAAGTGCGTTTTCAAAAATATCACTTTAAGACCAAAAAAATCATTATGTGACAATATAAGACTATTTTTAGAACTTTCAAGAATACTTCTTGAATTGTGCCAACAAATAGTATTGCATTGCTATATAATTATTTTTTATGACTTTTGTTTCGGTGATATATCTTTAAAACTCCCTGAATATAAATATAAATACGTTAACAATGGAAACCTTATTTCGACTTGCCGCTACGTCACAGATAGGCAACGTCCTAAAAGGGAGTTTAAAGTTGATTATAGCCGAGTGCGCATGAACCCTATCTACGGTATGAGAGGTGGTGATATCTAGAAAATGTTGTCATGTATCCATTCGCCAAACAATATGATCTGCAAGATCATAAGTTGAGTTGTTACTTTTTGCGAGTCAAAACTTTCAAAACAAACAATTTGTTCTTACATTTATTTTTAACTTTTAACATTAATTGAAACACGAACTATGAAAATAACCATTTGGATGTGGTTCACTTAAAAATACTTTTCAAACGAGAGGCAAGAGAGCCTAGAATGCTGTGTTCTCTTCATAAATTAATATGGACGAACCAGCCGAAACAAGGGTGATTGATGACGTCATTCAAACCATCTTAAGTTGCGGGTTTTTTTTTTACAAAAATATTAACTTTGTATTTTGTAACTTAAATTTTGTGTGACTCTTTCTTCAAGTTATATAAAAAAATATATCTTGATGGCTATTTATAACAAAGAAATGTTCAAGTGCTAATTTAGGTTACTTTTTAGTTAATTATTTCAATTACTATAATATCGCTTGTTGCAACAACTGCAAAACAAAAACAAACACTAGTGTTATTAATATTATTTTGTTCTTTCAATTAGTTACGAAAACGCCAATTTAACAGTAATCATTGAATCCTTATATTATAATCGTCTTATAAACTTTTGATTGATAATGTAGTATTTCTAAGCAAATAATAATTATTTTCGAATAGGCTGACATTAGTGATTTTCAAGAAAATGTTTGCGATAGAGAACCTTCTGCTAACTCTTCACCACCTTTCCTATCGTAGATTGGCTGTACCTGTGATAGAAGCTCAGGGTCTATGTCGGCCTTCACCTCAGCTATCGCGGAATACCCCTCAAATAACAAGATGGCCATCAGCGCGTCGTACGCCTCACACTTCAAGTCCACTATGATGTATGGCATGAGAATGATGATGGTGTAATCTTGAGTGCATCTCTCCAAATATAGCACAATTTTCTGTAAGCGTACAGCCAGGGCTGCAGCTGAGGAAAAAAAAAAGATATGGACTCCAAAAAACGCACCTCAACCCTTGTTTAAAAAAATTGGAGACTTGTTTTATTGTTAGATTTTTGGCTTATTATAATAAAATTCCTTCGTAATTTGTGATATTTAGCAACAACAAAAATGTGTAAGTTCGTTGTTTAAATAAACTGAAAATGTTTCTACCTTAACAATGAGTTTTCGTAAGTACCCCGTCTATGCCTATTTTTAAAATTTTAGGTGGCCTATAGGTAGTCTACTGTATTTACGGAAACCCGTCAGATCAATAATTCGGACTTGATCGATTCCAAACAACAGTCTGAATATCGGCAATCACTAAAACATATATTTCTCGAATCCAAATCTTAAAATTTCTTTCAAATATCGAAACCAAATTGAATTCTCGATTCCTTAAAAATGTACAATTTAGGTTAAAAGCAAAATATGTTAAACTTGATAATTTTTATAAAATTTCCTAAAGCTTGGTACCACTGACAATGATAATGTTGTTCTATTAAGACATAAACAACATAGAGAACACTTTTTTTAGTAAATTAATAATACCATTTGTCAAATTTTGTTTGTGATTTTTTAACCATCCCAACCACACAAGTTTGTATAATTCCTTTTAAGAATATTTATTTAAAAAAAACTATTTGAAGTCAAGTCTCATAATTATATTCAAGATCAACTTTTGAGATTTTTAGAATTCGATTCTCTCGAATACTAAGGACTAGAGAGATTCGGGAATTGAGAGTTCGAGCATCCATTGCCGTACTTATAAAAGTACCACATATCCCTATCAAATATAGAACAGCCACGCAAAGCTTTGAGTGTTTCTTGATGAATTTTTTTTTAAATGTTTGTAGCTTCTCATGTCCACGCCCAACCCCTAAGCTGTACGGATAGTAAGACAGAATAAAAAAAAAAGTTTCGAAATAAGTATATTTAAGTCAATTTGAATTTTTTTTCAATAGGCCTACAATCATTTTATAAAGATATAATTTAAAAATCACCTTTAAAAGGTTATTTTAGAAGACAATTTATTTTATGTATTTCGCGTCTTAATATACATCCGGGATATCCACATATTTACTACAGTAAAGGTTATTTGAATTAGGAGGGAGTAGCTTAGAATAAATTTACTCCATTTTTGTGAAATAAATAATGGGAAACAGTTTGGAAAAATAAAACCTAAAGTTCTCCCAGCCTTAATTCGAACACCAACCTTTCCCCATCGAAAATCAGACAAGACGAGAATAGCCTCTATCTACATGTCTAGTAAGTGATTGAATAACCCAACAATAACCTCAGTTTTAGCTATTGTGCTGACTGACAGTTCACAGCTGATTCTGACAGTCAACATTTAGGTATATACCTAAATTTGACTGTCAAAGTGACAACTGCTAAAGACATGTTTTTGCAGATCATATGTTCGGCGTAGGATACATATTTGGTCTGGTAGCTTTAAAGCGTCAGAAGTCAGCTGTGAGCTGTCAGTCAGCACCACATAAGCTAAAACTGAGGTATACTTAACCTCTCTTTAGTCTCAAAATATAAGTACTCAAGTTTTTTTTTATCACCTTGTCTTACTACCTGTTCAGGCTATACGCAAGCATGATAATTACTATAATGGGTTAGGATGAGGATGGAAGAATTTTAGAGTTAATCTAACCACAGTTGCCTAGAAGGAGAGTTGGAAACCGTTTAGAGAAAACTATCCCCCAGTAGACTTGACCGAGATTCAAATCCCAAGCAGCATGCCAATCTATCACAAGAGTGACTACTTAAATCATTCGGCCACTGAAACGAGCTAATCAAATCTAAAACAAAAGTATCGGAATATTCTTAAACTAACTTCTTTATAAACCTGCAAGCCATGTTTTTACCAACACAATCATACCTATCTCAGTCTGTTCTTTAGCCATCTCGGCCAAACGCTTCTCTTCTTTCTTCTTCTCACGGATCTTCTCTTCTTCGGTCAACTCATCAAACGGAATCTACAGGTATAGGTAGTCAAAGAAATATAAACATGTAATTTGAAATACAGTCCAATTTAGATAGGAAATAACTTTTTTTAGCAGCTATAAATTTACTAAAACAATATTCAAATTATATTATTTTTCAGCTGTCTTTTTTGATAGGTAATTTGAAATAACACTAGTAATAAATAAACTGTTACCTCAAAAAAATATGGTTGTGTTTTTTAAAGGTTCCCTCCTTTATTATTATTATTATTATTATTATTATTATTACCGCATCTTACTACCCGTTCGGGTTATACGTACTTACGCTAATGTGTAATGGTAGGGTGATTGTGAGATGAAATGGAGGACCTACAGTTTAACGTCGGATCCGAACCACGGTGGAGACCTGGCATTCCACACATTCACAAGTTGTGATTAATACAGTCTTGTCAGAGGTGAAGGAAGGGTTTGCAATCAGATAAATCTGTGCCGGACCGAGGATTGAACCCCAGACCCACCAGCACAAAAGGCTGACACCTTACCCTAGACCACCAGGTCACCTTAATCCCACTACTAATTTGTATTACTTGAATCTCATGACAATCATAATCCTAATTATATCATAAAAGAGATTGTACTTACATAAGCCCACATACATAGTCACGTCGTTCCCTTACGGGATAGGCAATAAACTATACATACAACCCAGAAAACAGCTCCGTACTTAGTTCATCTTCACTAACTTTCCGCACACTTCTCCATCCTTTCACACTCCCTTCACTTCAACAACATCCATACATCGAGTTACACATGCTCTTTTATTATTAAAACTGTTAATGTTTCTCTTTTTCACACATTCGTCCACAATATTTAATCACATCTTACATTGTCTACCCTTTTTTTTGATCCACACACTCTACCTTTATATATTTGCCTCGTCACTCGATCCAGTCTCATCTTCTCAACATGCCCAAACCAACGTAAGACGCTTCTTTCACATGACTTATTGGATTCCCTTCAAACCGCACTCCTTCAGCACCCATTCATTACTGACTCTGTCCGTACAAGTTTGTACACATATATTTCTTAGATATCTCATTCCAAACGCATCCACCCTTATTTTAAACCTATATTTAGTTTTATTACAACAAAATAGGAAACATGATTATTGTGATTGACCGTATTGATATGTGTGTTCCCTTGAACGAATTTAAATAAGTGGTCTACAGGTTTCCAAAAAATTATCTTTACAACTTTTGAACTACTAACTGACTAACACACACAGCATCAATGAAATATAAACACAAAAAGCTGTATTTTATTAAAGAAGCAAAGCTACAAACATACAAAATGAGCATCATTAGTGATTCACAAAGCATCCAGGCGATAATATGGGATAAGAACGGTCAATATAATTTTCGGGCCCTATGTATTTTAACCAGATTTTAAACTTGTGAGATGTTCTAAGATTAAGTCCTGTACTGAATTAATCTTGTGTTTCCAAATAAACTTGAATTATTCCATTTATAATTATTATTACTTCAGCCCTAGCTAGTTTGTTTTACTTACCCATTCTCTTTCCTTCTCTCCAGCTAAGACTTTTCTCTCATTTTCCAGCTCCTGAATGATGAGTTTAGCTAGTCGTGGGGCGTTTGCCCCAAACATCAGATTCACCAAGTGACCGTTCTAGAAACAGAAAAACCCAGTTCAAAGCTTTTTTTTTATATTTGAAGGTATTTAAAGTGTATTTCTGAACCGACATATGATATCAGCACACGACCTAATTAACTAACTTAAATCTATAATAGACACAATATTCAGTTCTCACCCGTTAATTTATTAATGTAAAAGAAAAACCCACTTTTTTTTTACAATGATACATATTTAGCCATGCCCGGAATCAAACCCGGTGCCCTTAGCTCAATAGGCAAGCAAGCTACCAACTGAGCTAAGGTGTTGAAATCAAGTGAAAAGTTAATCTAAAGTGCAACAGATTTGTAAAAACAAACTCCTATAGGTGGTCACGTGGACAAAGACGTAATTCTTGTTTATTTTTTGTTTGTGATCGAATCAGGGCCTGACATACTGAAGTGGGTTTTTCCGGTGTCAGTTTGGGAGCACCCCCTCAAAATTAAACCTTCATCATCCCTACTCCATTAGTGTGAATATTTGGATAGCCCGGCCTGCCAGTAAGGCGTAGAGAATTAAAATAGCAGAAGAAAATTTAAAACTAAAGATCATTTATGTTGTAGTTTAAATAAGTTGAAAAATGATTCTGGACATGGCATCGAGCCCGGTACTTTGGTTTAGCGCACCAATGCTCTACCACAGATCTATCCAGGATTCATCCCTTACTCAGGGTCATTCTTCACTCATATTTTAAGGCAGAGTCTTTGATGTACGTGTGAAAATCATCTGCTATCATAAGCTAATTTTGATCTCCTCTATATGGACATTCACATAATTAAAATTAATTTACACCTTGTATGCTGGTATTTATGTGTTGTAGTTTTAATTTTTAAACCAAAAATCATGACATATATGGGTGACATTTGGGCAGATTCAAATTTGAGCCTTAGACGCGTAAGTATGAAACCTTTCTTACCGCAATAAACATCCAAGTTGGTTCACTTTTGTTGCGAAATCTTCCAGACATTTAATTTCGTCTGACCTAGCCTGAAAAAAAAAGTTTGGTACGTATAAAAATAAAATACAAAATAGATTTATACTAGGCAGGCTATGAGAAATATTGCTCACTAATCCTTACCTTTGAATGTACATTTAAAGTTTCTCAAAAAGTCAAATTTGAGACTGAAACTGGACAGTAAAATAGGGCAGTTACAATATTTTTGTGGGCTCAGTATTATTTGTATTTGAGAGCCCGTCATACCCAACGGTTAAATAACCGTGAAACCGTTCTACCATAAAAATACATTAAAATAATAATTTGAAGATTAAAAAACAATTAAACTGATCCCAATTAATGACCTGAGAATTCATAAGTGGGCAATCGACCATTTTCTTATTTTTTAGGAGAGCATAAACAAAGCTTAGTTTTGCAGTATATTTTTATTTAATGTAGTTATCTACTCTATGACAAAATTTACATATTTTTTGAAGTTTCACACATTGCTTAATTAAATCAAATACACATTAAGAATACAAATACACAATTTAAAAAAATAGAACGGTTTACTTATATAATGCACTTTATTATATATTAAAGTAATATTAATCTACTTTCATGTCATACTCATTTTAGAAAAATATGCTTACTGTCTTCTAAAAAAAAGCATGTAATTACAATGATTTTAAATGCTAGATGTTTTTTTGTTTTGTATGTCATGTGATTGGGAGCAGCACTCCTATTGGCTGCTTGATTCTTAGCCCACTTTTAATTCTAACTGAAAGCAGCGTTCTATTGGCTGCTTGGTTCTAAGCCCGCTTATAATTCTTACAAAGTAACCGGGTCTAAAACTTTAAATGAAATTTACAGTATTTAAAGTGGTTTTACAGCCGTTTCAATGGCAGATTTGAATTCCCCGCACAAAAGTACACAAAATGGCGAAAAAAACTCATTTTTGTCAAATTGGTCGATAGCCCACTTATAATTCTCAGGCCTTCAATTTTGTTTTGTCATATGAAGAATGCTGAAAAACGCACTTAGATGCAATTAAAGTAAATCGCAGTCTTGTGTCAAAAATCCCGGCTAATGAGCCCGTGTTCTTATCTTTAAGAACTCCAAAGTGTGAGCCCACAAGCGAGCTATACCGACAGAGCATCCACCACCGATTAACGATAATAGTGCCAAGATTCTGCGTATAAAGGGTGCCCTGTGGTCACCACAAAGAGGCCTCCAACCGTTAATCTCAGTTTCCTAAACCTGAGTGGCTACTTCTTTATTCAAGTAGCTCCTCATTTGTCCTCATAAAGCTGAGTTTAACCCAGTTCCGGACCCACATCTTCACAGATAATTGTTGGAAGTACCGGAGATCGAACCCGGGACCTCTAGAGCTGCATCCAGGAACTCTGACCACTAGAAGACCACAGAGGTGGTATTTTTATCTCAAGGCCCTTGGCCCTATCGAGTGCAAGTCTAAAACATATTTTGTGGGATGGTGGGTGGGAGGATGAAAGGCGTGGCGTGGCTTTACAACCGACCAAAGTATCCTTCCGCGTCAACAAGAACAGATGAATCACGGAAACCGTATATGGTGCTAGTTACCGGACAGGTCTTGCGGAGAAATTATACGTTTGGAAATATCAGTTTTCTCGAGAACGAGTGAATGTTTATGTTAATATTCTCAAACAACCCTTCTAAGATAATGTATCGATGTTTATTAATTGTTACATTTTCTTATTTTTTGTTATGAAGCCGGCAGTTTTCTATTGAAAAATTAAATTTTATCGATATTTGATCATTGTTAAATTATAGAGGAGGTGTGTATATAAAAAGTATATATCTTAATCAACATGCTTCTATTCTTGAACAAACCGTTTCCGAAACGAAAATTGCAAAACAATAAAAAGTCTTGACGCTAGCCGTTTGTTCCCATGGCTCTGCATTTCCACGCCTAATGAAAAGGGCCAATCGCCCTAAGCGAAATATAATTATTGATTTCAAGATAAAGGGCAGTTGATTTTCAATTTATGCGTTTACACACATGAGTTGTTCTACTATAAGGTAACGATTATGAGTGCAATTTATATTAAGTTCATCCACATTAGCGTGGAGAGATATGTGAAAATCACAATAATAAATTGCAAGGGATAAGTCATACCAATTACACCCTGTCAAGATTCGAACCTTGATCTCCCTGTCGCTGTAAATCTAGTATATTGTGAGCGCAATACCGTAAATATAAAATCATATGACCATTGTTGTGTGTGAGATTAGCTAATTTGTTATTGTTTGTTTAGTAAGTTTTGTAGAAGATAAAAGAATAGATACGTTACCAGTATGGAAAAATAATGATGACGATACAGATACACACACGGGTGAACACGGGGGGAAAAAAATATGCCCTTTGAAAACTGTTCTTTAAAATTTGGCTGAATTCTTTTATTTATACTCAAACTGGTTACTCGTTTTAATACCGATTACAAAATAATAAAATCAAAATACATTCATGTTGTTTAAAAAAATGAAACTTATATTGTTGCTAATATTTCTAATAGATTTAGCGCCCAGGGCAGGTAGCTTCCTCACCTAAAGTCTGTTCAACGTAGGAATTGTTTTCCGAAAGGCCTTTTTCCCTACCAGAAATCTATTATATAGTAGGATATTGGTAGGAAAAAAGGCCTTTCGGAGAGTAATTCCTACCGTGAATGGAGTTTACCTCACCCAAGTTACGCCTCTGCCTATCGGTGTAAATATGTGGATATTTCTTACGGGCAGTAAATCGCGCAATACGGAGAGAGAGAAAATAAATGGTACGGCACACCGCACAGACTTTCTCTCTCTTTCTATAAACTCGTAAGATTTCTAAACGGAATAATGTACATTGTATATTCACCACTCCACATAAGAACACGCATAAAATAATATACAATGATATATAATCAATGAGAAAAGAAGCGCATCTTTGTCCACCTAAGAGCATTTCAAACAGTTTAATGTCTTCCACAAGGGTCAACACTTCGTATTAAAATTTCGATTTCTGGTTAAAATATTAACATTTTATAAGGTGTTGCAGATCTTCAAGTCATCGCATTGATATTTAATTATTCATTTATACATTTTGACCAATAAAAAATGTAAATATTGACTATTGAGTCTAAAATGGAGATAGATCATTGCTCTGCAAACATTTCTCCTAAGAGATTTAAGGAAAAATAACATACTTTTTTAGATACTTATATTTAATTACTCTATGGCATTGGAGAATTATTGCGTTAAGACTTAAGTAGTATATGTTTACAACTAAAGCTCACAAAATTGTATTAATATATTTGCAAATATCTCAGAAACTGCTGTTTTTATAAAAATATATGTCAAATAAAAGTTTTTTATTTCTAATAGTCCTACAATTTTGCAATGATAAGTTGTTTAGTTTCTCCAATAGTTGTGGAGATACGGAAATTAACGCTTCTGTAATGTACCCTAAAAATCATTTTCATAGGAAAATGAAAATAGCCAGTTTATTTATAATCTTAATCAACGCCTAGATACGAATTTTAATCAAAATCGTTTGAGCAGATTTTGAGAAAACAAAATTTTTCTCTTTTCGCCCTTCAGTAAACTACGCTTAATTTTAAGTTTTTATAGACACACAGACAGACGGCATTGCAAAGACTATTTTTTAGGGTTCGGGGGGTCATGAGACGTCGACATCCATCAACATTTCAGGTTAGTTTTTTTTTACGGTCGCAATACTTAAACTTTAATGTCCAAAAAGTAAAAAAAATTCATATAATTGCGTATAGATTGAAAGTTATTGATTTTATAAAAATATGTTTCGGATAAAATATCTGTATTATAAATATATATACATATTTGTAATGCTAAGTAATTTCATATCTCAAATAGTTTCGGAGCTATTTAAAAAAATGTTAATTGACGCATCAGACCGGAGCCCTTAAAGCCATTTTGCCGAAATATTGAGGGTAGCCATTTTGTTTGGAATATTTATTAATGTTTATAAATGAAATTTAATCAAAATCATTGGAGCCGATTTTGAGAAAATCGACTTTTTCTCTTTTTGCCCTTCAGTAAACTACCCTTAATTTTAAGTTTTAATAGACACACAGACAGATGGCATTGCAAAGACTATTTTTAAGTGTTAGGGGGGTCATGAGACGTCGACATCCATCAACATTTCAGGTTAGTTTTTCTTACGGTCGCAATACTTAAGCTTTAATGTCCAAAAAGTTAAATATATATATATAATTGCGTATATATTGAAAGTTATTGATTTTATAAAAATATGTTTCGAATAAAATATTTGTATTATAAATATATATACATATTTGTAATGCTAAGTAATTTCATATCTCAAATAGTTTCGGAGCTATTATAAAAAATGTTAATTTACGCATCAGACCGGAGCCCTTAAAGCCATTTTGCCGAAATATTGAGAGTAGCCATTTTGTTTGGAATATTTATTAATGTTCATAAATGAAATTTAATCAAAATCGTTAGAGCCGATTTTGAGAAAATCGACTTTTTCTCTTTTTTCCCTTCAGTAAACTACCCTTAATTTTAGGGGTAGATGTCCAATTCCAAAAACCCCTCGGGGCAACCCTATCAAAACCCTAGATATCAAGTTTCAGCTCAATCGGTAAAATAGTTTAGGCTCTAGTTGGAGGTACAGACAGACAGACAGACAGACAGACGGAAATTCGAAAACCACTTTTTCGGATTCAGGAAGTCATGAAACGTCAAAATTCATCAAAATCTCTAGTTCAATTTTTTTGACGATCACAATACTTTCTCTACCTGTAAGATAGAGAGAAAGTAAAAATGTATCATTGGTTTTTAAACTACTCATTGAGCTCACCATAGCCAACATAAGCATATCTCCTCCTATATCCAGTTTTATTTTCTTCAGGTTTCCAACCATTCCAACACAAGGCCCGCACCAATCGGAGTAAACATCAACCACTGAAACATGACAATCTAACAGTCTCACTTTTTGTAATATATATCCTTGGTGACTAATATTTTGTTTAGGCCGTTTCTTTTATCCATGCATAGTGCAGATTTAATAGTGAATAGTGCAAATTGTAGAGTGTAAAGTGTGGAGTGCACAGTTCATAAGACAAAATACAACGGTTTATAATGAAATGTAGTGATTAAGTCTTACTTATTAAATTGATTATTTTTATTTCACTAAAATTGGCCTAAACTCTTTGCTATAGTTACTTGATAAGCTATTTAAAAAATACTACTAAGGTATATAACTACACTTCACTTAAGGATTCAATCATAATACACAATCCATTAAACTATAAATATTATTTTGAAACATAAAATTTATCTAATATTAAGTGGTGTCTGCCTGTACTATTAAATGATAATTAATTTTTATTTTATTACTGTCGTGGATATTAGCTTGGACCTACTTCTTGATAATGGGATAAAAGCTGTAATATTTAATAATATTTTACAATCATTGTAATTTACGCTAAAACAAAGTGAATTAACGAACAAGTATGACAACAACAATGCATTTTAAACATTTCTATTATCAACTTCATACATAATGCATAAGAAGTTAAAGTTAAATCAACTTATTCACAATGATTATGAACTCTATCGTTTAGAATAATGCATTCATCTTGTTGCACACTATTTGCTAGGTTATATTCGTTATAAGCTATGCGTTATGGATGAATATAAAGTTAGGTCTACCAATTAGTCCCTCCCTTGTGAGCATTTTTCTCCACTCATCCTCTGTGTTGACTTCCAGTTGCAGCTGGACCATAGCCCCTTTCTTGCCCGCCATCCTGCGGTTCTGCTGGAACACGTGGAACACTAATTATTGGAAACCTATGTTTTTCTTAATACATTTTCAAAACACGTTTATTGTATTTAATTATTTACCCAAAGACGCAGTAGCGGGTTTTATTTGGGAAGGTGGGTACAAGTGAACAAATTATATGAATTTTTGGTGGTGCAGGGGTAACGACAAATTCACATTGAGTTTTTGAAATAAAAAACAGACAATTTTATTGAAAGGGTGAATAATTATCTATAGCTAGTGCCTCTGGATTAAAAAATGAGCTTATTTTTTATTTTATTTTTTTTGCAAATGAGTATCTCAAACAAGCGTCTTCCATTAGCTATGTATGTGTGTGACATCAAGGCTTCTTGATAATTCCATTCGATAAATGAGAGTTTCTGTGACGGTTTTATTTCGTAAACTCTTCCAAAACTGTTGTTTAAAATGATTATATTTAATAATTAATTTTAAAAGTTTATTTATTAGCTTCTGTGCTTTTGACGTACGCTAGGTTTGGCGAAAACTTAATTACTTCTTTATCTTTTCAAACTTGTTTTTCAAAAAACTAGTTTTAAAATGTATTCAAACGATCAACCAAGAGTGAAGGACATGTCTAAATTATCCGCAGACACGCTTTACATTAACCCCCCTCCCCCACCCGCGTTTCGCGTATTTCTACCCCTTCAGTCTAACCGCAAACAGGCTTTACTTTTTTACCGTCTCATGCATTTTACTGAGGCATCGACAAACATGTTTAGTTGTTTTATTTTCAGTGTTTCGCTTTCAGCAGGTCCGAACAAAGACATTTTCCCCTCATACTCCACATATAACTAACTTAGTTGTCTAGACTATCTGCAGCCAAATTTTACTTTATTTGTTTCCGTGTTTCGAATCTTATTAATCGTCTAGATTCTCAGCAGACAGGTTTTACTCACCTTGGTCGCATGCACAGTACCATTCCTCCTGTGAAGACACAGAATTCACATCACTAGTTCAATGATGCTTTACTCGGGATAAGATCCCAAGACCATCACGAGTAACTAACAATATCATGTAGTTTATTGATGACAGGCTAAGCAGAGTTTGTTTGAACTGTTAATGGTTCTCAACGTTCAGTTGAACAATCCAACACCTTAGCTTAGTAGGTAGCGTGTCTGCCTACCGAGCTAAGGGTCTCGAGTTCAATTCCCGGGATGGCCGAAAAACTTATCATTAGTGAAATATAAGTTTACCCTTCCACACTGATAAATTAACGGCCGGGGAATGGATGTTGTACCTGTCCTAGTCTTAGGTTATATTTTAAGACATATGTAGCCACGACAGACATAACAAGCCAGTAGTGGAAAATATATGGCTTGAGTAAAAACTGACCCAGCCACAGGCTGGAAACAGTAATGGCTGTAAAAAAAAATCAATGGAGCACTCATTGGCTATAAACGAAAATACATTCCCATATGAGGTGTATAGAGCAGATCCTATGTATGATTGGTCAAATGGGGAGTGAGTGGGTAATAACACATCACAAGTACTGCTTACCTTAGAAACACTCCACGACACGATACTGGTAACTAATAATATTGAGGCTTTGACTGTTTTTAGTGTCTAGTTAGAAACGATCACCCTACACAATCTTCGTATCTACTTGTGAAGTGCAAACTATTTTTAAGGGTTATAAAAATTGCCAAGATTGATTTAATAGATAAGTATTCAATAACCTTTTCATAATAATTGTTTTAGTGGAGAAAAAACTTAAAAACTGAGTCAGTGTGTGTATGTGTGGATCTTTTAATACTTTTTCGTTTACTTTAAATATAATTAAAGTAAACGAATAATTATATATAAATTATATAAAATTAATAACTATATAAATTATATTATAATGTAATGATGAAAAGGGTTATTGAATACTTACATATTAAATTATATAATATAAATATATATTTAAAGTAAGATATAAATATATAAAATATATTATATATAATATATATATATATATTAATATACTAAAATACATATAAAATATAATATACAACATAATATTATAATTTATATTATAATGTATAATAAAATTATTAATATTACATATATATTATATATGTATATATATATTATATATATATATTTAAAGTAAACGAAAAAGTATATACATATAACATTTATTTATTTTCCATCACGTATTACTATCCATCCGGCCTATACGTATTTTAATTAAAAATAGTGGCTTAGGGAAGAGGAAGGTATAATTTAAAGGAAATGTACCCGAATTTAAGCGGGGGAAGAGTATAAAACTATTTAGGAAAAACACCTTGTGTACACTTGGTTTAGGTTCAAATCTAATACCTCCCCTTCAACGGCAAACAAACGACAGGAGATTAACATTTATACTGCGTGACCATAATGCAAGTATTCAATAATCAATCTAATTCAATTATAATTCAAATACTTAAACTTTCAGATAAATAAACTGTAATAAATGCTTATTCTTTAAATAAGTGACTTATCAGATAAAAACAAACAAAATATTGCTTTTAACACATCACTGCTAATTAATGACTGCTGATAATAAATAATTAATGTAAATTAATAATATTTATTCTTGAATTAAAATTTTGTTTGTCAAAATGATAAACTAAAGTAATATAAATAGTTCTGTTGATAGCGTGGGAAACAGCATTTATATTTAAAAATATGAAAAATTAATTAAAATTAGAAAGGAATTAGTGTCAAAATTCGCACGTTTTTAAAAGGTAGGTCATTAAATCAGATTGTATTCAGAGAATGATTTCCGTGAGAAAAAAATTTAAGATTATCATTTAAAAATAGGATAAATAAATAATTCCTTTCCAAATACTAAATCGTGTTCTAATTAAAATGCACCCATGACTAGATTCGAAGCACATGCTTTTAAAAATAAGTTATAAAGTACCTGCAAGAAAACACAATAGCCTACTCATATGTGCATAAAAAAAATTACCTGCATTCTTCCACCCATAGTGAAAACCAAAACCTCACAATTCTAGCTCTAATATTTGACTGGTGGAATCGAAATATTCTATCCTGTTTGTAACCTGCTAAATGGATTTATAACAAAGATCTTATCTCGTCGAGGGAGGAGTTAAGTAATCATGCATACCAGTCCCTGCCAACCAATTACCGTCGGAAAATTTTTTCGCTAATGCCTTCCAAGGTTTTTTTTATACATATAAAAAAAAAAGGGAAAGATGAATGATAGGCCCAACCCCCCTCAACTCAAAGTGCTAGCTTGTACCATTAGGATGGCCTGCACGCCACACGCTAAAGGGATGCGTGCAGTAATCTATACTCACAACATGCGATGTATCATGCACCTTATTGGCTAAATTTAGTGTTCATGAGCGTAATATTCCGCAAAGCAAAAATTACTTAGTTAGACTTACCTCACAACACCACCGCTTCTGGATCCAACCGATTCGGCGCGTGCGCCAAACAGTTTTCCACTAGCAAATTCAAAATTAAAAAAACGAATTTTTAAAAGAACGTTCGATTAGTCCGTCTTTGTTTTCCCCGAGCATTCGTGTCTTACGTCAATCCGTGCCCGAGTGTTTAGTTGCCATAGCAACGCAACGGAAGGGGTAAAAAGGTACCAGGCGTATTCCAAGAATTACGACGCGAGGTGTGTTTTGTGGCGAACTACGCCTGCGCTATTTAACTTGACCTTTCATAACTTTTTGAGGTTTTATTTTTTTTTCAAATTTATATTTTGCGTGCGTCAAGAAGAAAATATTTTTAGTGGGTCGTTTTTTCTAAAGTTAATCAATTATTGATTGGATAGAATGTTTCGGTCAGAATTAAGTGAATTTTATGTAGGCCAGTCATCTTTCTCTTCAATTGTGTACTGTAAACGTTTTAAAATTGGTTATTTATTTTAAAAGAGGTTTTAAAGTAATGTAATATAAATTATTGGTCTAACCATTAACATTTCAGTTAACTGCGTGATACCAACTTCGGTAGTCGAACGGTTTAGGACATCACTCTCGCAATATTCTAGACCGCCGATGGCTGGGAGATCGGGGTTTGAATCCTGGTCGAGTGTACCTAGGATAGTTTTCCTAAGAACTGTTTTCCAATATCAATTCACGCAAGTGCTGGTAAACTTCTTCTAAATCCAGCTTTGCTAATCCCCATTAGTGTAAATAATATAGTCCATCTACATTTGGAATGTTGGTGACAGCTAGCAGAAGGCTCTTTATTGCAAACATTGGGTGAAAACTATTAGAATTGTTTGATAACACTTTTTATTGATGATATAGTTTTACTAAGAACATAATAATTATTCACTAATGGGTTTTGACATTAGTGACTTTCCACCAATGTTTGCGATAGGGAGCCTTTTGTTAATTGTCCCTTACCTACACTCCTGTACAAATATGTGTATAACCTGAATGAGTTGTAAGAAACTATGATAAAAAGTCTACGTGATAGCCATTTACTTGTCACATTTCTAACGCGTCAAAATCGTATTAGAATAGATTGTCGTTGGTGGGGAGATCGGGGTTCGAATCCCCATCGGGTGCAATGAGGTTTTTTTTTCTTAAATAGTTCCCTACTGTACCTCCACACAAATTCGGGTACAATTTCTCAGAAATACCAATTACCCCATCCCTAACACATAATCTTAAATAATGTAGCCCGACGGGTGGTGAGGCGTGGCAAAAAAACAAACATGATTATTTGAAAAACTTAACCCCCTCGGTGGCGTAGTTAGCTAACGTGCTAGTTTCGTGTTGAGCTAGACTGCCGGGGACGGGAATATCGAGGTTCGAATCTCACTCGGGTGATCTTGGGGTGTTTTTTCCTAAATTGTTTTCCACTCTCCCTCCAAGCAAATGCGATTTCACTTCCTCTAAATTCAACCTTCCCAATTCTTAACCCATTAGTGTAATTAGTAATTAAGCGTATAACCCAAAAGGGTAGTAAGACGCGGTGCTAAGTATTATTATTTGAAAGAGTGCCAAATTATTTTATAAACACGAACAAGTGAATGTAAAACAAAACAAAAAAAACCTACTTTCAATCTTAGACTTGGAAGATGCCGAGCGCTGATCTTAATAATGATGATAATAATAATAATAATAATAATAATAATAATAATAATAATACCAATTTTATTTACGTGTTTTTTTAGTGCTATGCAAACCGCACTCTAAGCTATGTACAGTATTTAATAAATATAATTATTATTATGACTATACTTCATACAACGGCGTCATGTCGTGGGGTGTTGGGGAGGGAGGTAAATACGACCCTTTCCCAAGTTATGTACTTTGACAAACAGAGAATCAGTTGTCATTTATTCGTGTGTGAGAGAAAGACGTACGTAAATAACTCTAATTACGAATAAAAACAAATTTCAAGGAATTTCATTTTTTTTTAAACAGCAGAAGGGAACTCCAATCAAACACTGTCAAAGCGAGGACGTCTCCAATTAGCTTCTAGAAGCATCCACTTTTCAAAAATTACCGAGGACCACTTCAAATAGTAGGCTATCTAATTTACAAATATTTTCTAGATAAGAACCCCCTCCAAATAACTTATAAGGGCATTCAAATCCAGAAAATGGTCTAAGAGAGAACCCCTTTGAATAGCTTCTAGAGGCATCCGATTTTTTATAAACATTTGCTGGAAGAGGACCACTGTCAAATAGCCAAAGCCTTTAAAAATATCGGATTCGAAATTCAAAATAGATATTTAAAAAAAATTAGTTGGACTTTGTTTTAGAGCTCTTGTACTTGTTAATTGTGGCTTATCACAGCTTGTAAATTAAACTTCTTATGTCTATCATGTTTTCCAATATTAAGGATTCGTAGGTTAAATTAAGATTCTGATTTCTAAAATACTCGCTTGGATCCATCTCTAATATAAATTTGTATTGATATAAAATAATTTGTGTTTTAAAATGTATTTGACTTGTTTAACCCATGTCTTTGAGTCCTACGGTACATTAAAATTCATTAATTTAATCATATTTCTATTTACATCAGTAAGTAGCGTACCCACGATGGGGGCTTGAGCCCCCCTTCCCGTAGTTTGGATGGCCCCGAGATATACGCAGTTCCAAGAGAAAATAAAATGGGGACGGGGGATATTACCAGTTAAATATTGTGAGCAAAAAAATTATCAAGTACCACACATCCTTCTGTTGATCCTCCCAACTAGTCCTAATTGATGTTCTTGCAGTCTAGGAAGTGGCCCTAAGTCCTGAAGATTGCGGCAGGCTCCGAAATCTCCCAGTTTCACACGTGGTTCCATCGAGGAGTTGCACAGTGGCTAGACATTTACCTCATTATAAATAATGGTCATTTTTGTGACTGTAGGTCTATGTTATAGCTAAGTCCAACTTTAATTTTGGTATTTATTTATCATTTTGTTAGATTATCACGTTTATAATAGTAAAAATATAAATTATCAAGTTAACAAAAGCTTCTAGGTGTATAAATGGTTAAAAAAATATTACCAGTTTTATAAAGTAGGCCTAACGTGATTTTTATGTTTGTAATGATACCTTATTACAATTTACTCCGTTCCACCACTTTAACCACTCTCACTACACAGCATGTGAATGTTGATCAGGCATTATTTTTATTTTTGAGTAGTGAATGGAGTTCATTCCGAGTGGATATAATGCAGAATTTTGTGGTTATGGTGCAGATAATTATATTGGATTATTGGATACGAAGCTGACTTTTTTAATAAATCGGCTTATTTGAGAAATGTCTGAATGGAACCTAATCAAAATGGATAAATGCAGGATTTTGATGAATATGATGCAATAATTCTAGTGAATACAAAGCAAACTTTTTAATAACGTTGTCCATTTGAGAAATGTCCATTCAGAGTGGATATTATGCGGAATTTTGTGAGTGTAATGTAGGTGGATACAATTCAGACCTTTGAATAAAGCTGTTTTTTGAGAAATGCTTGAATAGAGCCCATTCATATTTCAAGTGGATACATTTCAGTTCCCCTGCACATCAATTTTTATGCAAATATTTGAATTGAGCGCGTACTAACATGGAGAGATACTAGCGTTTTTTGTCGTCAATGTCTGATTACTGGAACTAAAGAGTAGCCATACCCGTTATCTTAGACCTTGCTCCGTTTTGACTGTTGTTTAAAAATCAAACATGGCAGACTCGCCGTTAGTAGGAGTAAACGGTTCGCTAGAAAATTTAGTAGAAGAAACATTAAATATTGATATAGAAGATGTAAGATTTTTCAAAAAACACTTTCATAGTTTTAATTATATATTTGAAATAACATAAAATTTCCTATTTCTTTCATAAGAGATAATATGTTGGTCCTAGCTCTTTTGACAGGTGTTAGGTTAGGTTACCTAATCTTTTATTTTTTATCCAGCTTGATGATGCAGAGTATGATATTCCCGCTGTAAAACACACGCCTACTTTGGAAAGCATTTTAAATGACTTGGAAGATCAAACGTCACTTAGTGAAGATGAAATGTCAAATTCTTTGGTGCCAATTGGAGAGGTGAGAATTAATGTACTTTTGAGCTAGTATGGTTGTACAGAGAAATAGAGGTTTTGAAGAGGATGAGGATATGATTATATTTGCGATGTTTTAAGGTATTTGTGGCTATAGTGTGACCTGAGGACAGGATTCTTTATTTATCTGTCATATTATGAGGAATTTAATGTTTTCTAGCACTTATACACACAACAAGATTCTGAAGTTTTTAATTATAGCAAAACAAACGTGATGAAAACTTTCTAGATTGTTAAAAAAATATCAAGAAACTCGCCTGATTGATATTTTTAAGCACAGGTCTCATAGATAGTTAATCTTTCTTTTTATTTATAAATGAAAGGTTTGGCAAAGCTCGGTGATTTATATTTATTCTAGGTTAAGCCGGATTGTGTTTTTAGTGAAAACATTAATCTTTTGAATCAAAAAATATATTATCACACGCTAAATGATTTCTTACGCAGTAGTGATGTTTGGCGATCTATTAATGTGCAGTACAATAGAGATGTGTGACGATCTGCTTCAGACTTTTGTTGGAGTACGCTCAAAGTTTTTTTAAATAAAGATCATAGAAAACAATAGTTAATCATTTAGGCCTACAAAATTTAAGTCTAATACTTAAAAAGTGAAAACTGTAGTGCTTGTAGATGCTTAATGCATATTGCATATTAATAACTACGTAAAACCACCATTGGGCCATAATCTAAGGTGTCTAAGGGCCTAACTGTTCTATCAAAGTTTCTTTGACACAACGAATATTTTGTTCTGTGCATTGCTACATCACATGATGGAACTTTATCTGGTTAATTAGGTGAGTTTAAGAATAGGGCCTATATTATTTTGTACAGTTTGGAATTTTTTTGACAAGGTTTGTTTTGTTATAGTCGGAAACTTCAGAATCTTGTTGTTTGTGTACTAGAAAACATTATATTTCTAATAATTTGACACCGAAAAAAAAAATCAACCCTTGCTTCATACTATCCCAATACTTGACACTAAGAGAGAATAATTATTGCTTGTATTAATTTCATCATCTGGTAAAATAAACCCGTATAGCCTATTATTTTCACCGCCTAATCACATGGTGAAAATAGTTGCAGCCATTTTTAAAAATAAAATAATATTCAATTCCAAATAAAGCTATAAAGATATTTTTTTAAAACCAGGCTTATATTTTCAGGGCGTTTTTGAAGGTAGTGAGACACTATCTCTCGGTAGCATTGACACACGAAGTCGCAGTTCTTCTGAACACAGACAGACACGAAGTCATCGTTGGACACATGGTTCCAATGGCACAACACATTTGGGCTCCATTCTCCGCCATGTCATCCTTAAAGGGATATCCACACAAATGGTATCTGCTAATGTAAGTGATAAGCAATTGATACTCCCGTTTTAAATATTAATTTAGATTTTTAACATGATTACTATGCTAACTCTCAAAGCTGGTAGGTTTGCGTTCAAGGACAGACCTATACTGTCTATGACAGGACCATATTTATGATGTTTGACATGAAGGCGAGAAGTAAAAAATAAATACACTCTTACCTATTCTTCATTCACGGTAGGAATTACTCTCTGAAAGGTCTTTTTTCCTACCAATATCCTACTATATAATAGCTTTCTGTAGGGAAAAAGGCCTTTTAGAAGTCAATTCCTACGGTGAACAGACTCTACCTTATGTTTTATATTTAATAGAGCTCACCATCCCCCATAAAACCTTTGATTTGTCACAGCTTGAAGTTAAATTAAATATTTTAAAATCATGTCAACGTACATAAAACCATGAGTCTGACTAACCATTTTAAATATGAGTTCTCTATAATAAAAAGCTAACTTTCTGGCAATAAAATTTGTCAACCTGCGAGATCAAGGGCCCTATTAGCTTCCCTACCAACAACACAAAAAGTCAAATATCTTTGAATTGTGATATCACATACTTACTTAAAAGAAAACGTTGCTCAACAAATCAAAATGCCATGGTGTCCATTTAGTATATCTTAATAATAAAACATCAAATAGAAACTTTTTATACATACCATTTTTAAATTCTTAAATCTATTTGTAGGAGCGAGTTAATGCTGGCCTGCCAACAGCGATGACAGCCACCACGATGATTGCTGTCGGTACTTCACACGGTCTAGTGTTGGTATTTGATGCTGCCCAGGTGTTGCGTTGGTGTTTAGGAGCCAGTGATCAAGAACAAGGCTCGGTGTCTAGTTTGAGCTTCAATCATGACTGTTCGAGATTGCTTGTGGGCTTTGCTAAGGGTCACATTCTAATGTTTGATATTACAAATGGGAAGCTGCTGAGGACATTGACTGATGTGCATCCTCCGGGTACTGCTGTGTTACATGTTAAGGTTAGTATGACAGGTACCGCTTTGCTACATATAAAGGTTAGTATAACAACAGGTAGGTACTGCTCTGCTGTATGTTTCTGTGGTATAAACACAATTAACACAGATATGTTTAGATCTTCTAAAGGCCCAGCCATAATGCTGAACAGTACCATGCCAGAACGTAAAAGTATAGTTCGGCTGACCTGAAGGCTGTTCATGTTTGTGACTAGAACGTTATCACTAGGCAGTACAGCACACACTTATTTTTATATAAGAACTTTTATTTTTAAATTTGTTAAATTGTCAAAGTTACTTTGAATGCATAGTCACATAGGAATAGAAACATGGACATTGAATGTAAAGAGCAACCAGTAGGCCTAGATTGGAAGCCATGAGACTAAAGTTTGTGAGGAGCATGTTAGCTATCACGAGGAGAAAGAGGATTAAGAATAAAGATGTCCGGGCAAGAGTGGGGGTACAGAGAGTACATGCGATAGTAGAGGATACAAGGCTGAGATATTATGTTCATGTAATGAGGATGGGAAAGGAATCAATACCAACAAATGATGGAGATGAAGTAGGTATAAAAAAAGACCCCAAAGGAGACCAAGAGGAAGATGGAAGGAGCAAATACTGAAAATGTGCAAGCGAGGAGAGAAAAATGTAAGCAATCAAAGCATGAAGAATGTTGAAAGGATATAGGAAGATGGAGGCATTTTTTCTAAACTGACCCAGCTACAGGATGTAAACGATGATGATGTCAGAGCCTTCCTCCTGGAACCAGCCATTTTTCTCTTGATGCTGGTGAGTTTAAGAATAGGGCCTATATTATTTTGTACAGTTTGGAATTTTTTTGACAAGGTTTGTTTTGTTACAGCCGGAAACTTCAGAATCTTGTTGTGCGTGTACTAGAAAACATGATATTTCTAATAATTTGACACTGAAAAAAAAATCCACCCTTGCTTCATACTATCCCCATACTTGTCACTAAGAAAGAATAATTTTTGGATAGAGTGAAAAAAAATTCCAAGCACCAATCCATTATATTTAGCATTAAAGACAAAACACTTAACTCTATTAAAACACAGGGTTATTAATGGAATAGTGTTGAAAATCATGAAGTCATTGATAAAATATGGTGTATGGTCTAAGGCGTCACTTTCATAGAAGAATAGATTGCTGAAGACAAGGAAATCAGGGTTCGAATCCCGGTCAGATGTACTGAGGGTAGTTTTTCCTAAATGGACGTCCCCAAATGCAGGTACACCTCCTCTAAATTTAACCTTCCTCATCCCTAATGCTATCTATGCTATCCCATATTTATTTCTTAAGCTCAAGATCATATTCACTCCTAAATTAAATCGGATTTAGAATCTGTATCCATCTAAATGTTACTTGACGTTTGTGTTCTCAGTTTACAGATTTGCCGAACCTGGCTCTATGTAGTGACAGTGGTGGCTCTGTGTTTGAGCTAAACTTCAGACGAATGTTGGGGGTTAGAGGCTGTGACTCAAAGTGCTTGTTTTCTGGCAGTCGAGGTGAAGTTTGCTGCATAGAACCATTGCTCCTACATCAACTAAATACACATTCTTTGCGTGGTGTTGTCCTTGTTGCGATGGCTACTCTTTCCAAGGTAAGTTAGAAACACTTAGTCTATCTTATTTTTCACAAACTAGACTAGCACTGTCATTAATTTTCTTGCTTAATTTGTAAGCTTGCTTCAGTGGCCGTATGGTCTAAGGCGTCACTTTCATGGAAGAATAGATTGCCGAAGACAGGGAGATCAGGGTTCGAATCCGGTCAGATGTACTGAGGGTGGTTTTTCCTAAATGAACGTCCCCAAATGCAGGTACACCTCCTCTAAATTTAACCTTCCTCATCGCTAATTAATTGGCACAATTAGTACATATGCTGATAACCTGAACGGAACGACGATTTCGATGCCGCCTCCTCTTAAATATCTTTCAGGATTCAAAGAACTCAACTATAAGCATATTTCAATTTAATTTTAGCATATTTCAAGTTAAAGTTTATTTTATTGGTTTTCATCTTGATTGAGAGTGTAAAAGGGTATGTTTCAAAGAAATTTTATAAAGTATACTCTGCTCAAAATATCCCAGAAGAATACCATAGGCCAATGAAGTATTATAAACCTGACATGTTTTCTTTTTCCATATCAGATTATTGTGGTGAGCATTAGGCCCCGCATGCGAGTCATGTTCACACATGCCCTGCAGGCAAGTCCCGCCTCACTCCCCCTCATAACCTGGCAGTTTGTTGTTATACAAATGGCTGACAGTTCTCGTGTCGTCGACCCTGTGCTAGCCTTTGCGAGGGAGTCTACACTGCACTTCTTTCAGGTATAATCATATTGAATGTTGTCTTTTAGTGAAGATTTTTTTTGTGTGTGTGATCTACATAAACAACATTTTACCAATTTGTGAAGATTATCTTAGAGGTAGGGTTAACATAGTATCAAAAATGACAGCTGCAGGTAATGTGACCCCACGAATGAATATCTGAGAGTAGATTTTGCTTGATAAGGAAAATCTTGTTTTGATTTAAATTTTGTTATACATGGAAGAAGGTACAAGAAATATGGATAGAGATATATAAAAGGGAATTAACACAATATGGCCTTAACAATGAAAAGAATAACACAATTTACACTTTACATTGCTGTCACTGGACAGAGAGAAAATGGAAGAAAATTGATCGCTACTACTCTACTTCATAAAAGAGAAAACCATAAAACAAAAGGAAGGAAATTAAAATTTGTAAAGAATGATAGGACACTCAGATAGGAACATGTAAAAGGCACAAAGATCATAAAGGACAAACACGGAAAACAATATTACTGTGAATATATAATATATACATATAAACTCTTTAAAGAAAACCTCTTTTCCATTTTTTGAGGCTTTATGAAAGTAGATATAGTAACTTTTCTAGTTGTCAGATAAATCCTTTCTTATGCAAATTGGACTGTGCCTAGGAAAGCTATATTGATTTCCATGTTCTTTCCTTAACGTTAGTTGAAACCAACTTAAAGCTTATGTTGGTTTTTGAAGGTATCGGTGGACACTAGGAGAAGATCCGGTTTGTCCCATTGCAAAAAGTATCTGTGTCATACTTGTACTGAGCGTCCACTGGGTGAATGCACGTACACTAGCGACACTAGACACCTTGGAGCAGCTGCACCTACTAGATGTACGCACCCAGGAAGAGCTGGAGGTGTAGACCTGGGAGGTGCCAAACTTGTGTACACCACCAGTCATTTCAAGGGTCTCTCCACTGGGGGAAATGTCAGCAAGGCCATGGTAAGATGCGTCGAACTCTCGACAACTCAACTTGTCTTCATTTAACATTGAACCCTGAGTTTTCATCTCTTTCTGATTTTTTTAAACTATCAGTAGAGATGGGCTCTTTGAATCACTAAAATCCTAAGAATGAGATTAAAGAAAATTTAAGAATGGAGGATTTAATATTTTTTAAATATTGAATCTGAGCTATTTTTCAAAAGTTAAAATATTATTTTTACTTGTAACTTAGCACTACATAGTTTTATGGGTAAACCCAAACCATTAATTTACCACTTACGGTGAACAAAATTAGAATTGACCCAAAAAGTCATTTTGTGGGCAAGCTAATCTTTTATCTTGTTATATTTTCTAAGATTCTAATTCAGATTCTAAATTAAAATAATTTAAATTCGATAAAAAGTGGATTTGAGCTCATCATAGTTATCAGCAACATTGTCTCAGAATTTTAAAATTCAAGTTTTCAAGTCTGTTTATTTATGCTATATACATCAAATTAAACTTAGAATACTAATTGTGTTCATATTTAAATGTTTATATTGATATATATTTTTATTTTTCTGTAGGCACTAGCAGGGGAAAGAGCGTGCTACAATTCTGTTGTCAGCTTCGGAAACCAGCTTTTAGTTTTAGGGACTAAAACTTTTCATGTGTTGACCATTCGAGCATGGAATGAACGTTTGGCTTATCTTGTTAAGCAGGTATTCAAATTTGTTTTTCTATTGTATAGTTTATACATTAGAATTTTTATTTGTTGCATCAAAGCTTCAAACTATGTAAAGAAAATGCCATTACCCTAACGAGGGTCATATTTGTATGTTAACAAAATTATTACTGATCAAAACAAACATTCTCTTGATGTCAGCCTGTAAATGATCTATACTCATATTTAATCAAAGAAGTCCATAAATAGAATTTAATTTGAAAATATAAATGTAAATTTAACTAGTATTATGTAACAACTCACAATTTATGAATGTTTGAAATATTTTGAGTTTAGTATGTGTCTACAATTTATTGTACGTATATTTGAAATGCAATTTTAACACAAACATTTCAAAGTGATCAAAAAGCCTAATGTCTTGAAACATAAGTTTTCAATTATTATGTTATTTTTAACTTTTCTTTTTTTTCTTTGAATATTTAAAGGATTTACTATTGTGGCCAGTAAAATTGAATGAAAGTAACATATATTCTAATTACTTTTTAATATGTTTTTTTCTTTTCAGAACAAATATTTAGATGCCTTAACTTTAGGGATGGCTTTTTACTGGAAAAGGGTAAAGCAGTTGTTGGCCTTAAGGGTCCCAAACATAAACGCAAGGAAACTGCCCGTGAAAAGGTATGGATCTGTTCAGTTAACTCACGTCTGTGGCTTCAAATAAAGCCTAATGCTGGGATAAGAATCATAACAAATCTCAATCACTTAGTTGAAAGTGATGTGATTAGTACCTAGCTTGTAGAGTAATACACACATTAAAAAAAAAACTATTTAATGTATGTAAAGTGTTGGACCAAAGATGAAGGGAAAGTCTTTTAAGAAGATGTCATATTTTAGGAAATAAATAGAAATTAGAAATAAATTCTTCAATCAGAGTGGAGTCTCATAATTTGTAGTTCCATATAGACGCAGAGAGAAATATGTCCGGTACATGTTTTTTTTACATACATGAGCAATGGCATTTATGCTCCAAAACAATGATGAAAAGTGAAATAAATGGTACAGTGCAGCGTGTAGACTTTCTTTTATCTTAAGACAGAAAAATTTACTAAAAATTTGTAAGATTTGTAAAATGAAATATTATACATTGTTGCAGAAATACTCCACTAGAGAGCATAAAAGATAATAATATACTCTGTTACAGAAACATCTAGAGGGGAATGTAACATATATGTTCACCACAGAGCATATTAATCAATTTCTCAGACCCCAATTTAAAAAAATATAATCTCCAATATCTCAGCAAAAAGATTGAATTATAAAATTATATTTCAAATAAAAGTTTAAATTTTTAATATTACACTACAACTTTGCAATTTTAAGTTATTTTGTGTCTCAAATAGTTCCGGTTGCGGAGATATAACCAAAATTGAACAATTCTGCTTTTGAAAGTGCCCTCAAAATAATTTTCATTGGAAAATGAGAATAATTGACATTTTGTTTTTATGTTAAACAATACCTAGATATGAAATGTAACTAATCGTTAGAACCGATTCTGAGAAAATTTATTTTTTCTCTTTTTACCCTAAGGTAATTTTAGGGTTGAATGGATAATTCCAAAAAACCTTCTGAGGAACCTTATTAAAATACTCTCTAGGCTACCAAGTTTTAGCCCAATCAGTAAAATGGTTTCAACTCTAGCCCCAGTAAAAGAAAGACAACCATAGAGACAAACGGCCTTGCAAAAAATACATTTTTGGGTTCAAGGGGTCATGAAATGTTGACATCCATCAAAAATCTTGAGTTTGATATTTTTTGACGATTACAATACTTTCTCTACCCAAGCAGTGTGAGTAAGTAAAAACCGAAAACACCTAATAGTGGTTTTTTTTCAAACTCAAATAATATAATCATCATTATCAAAAACTTTCCAGCCTCTGGTCGGATCATTTTAGTAAAATGCCTCCATCTACCTCTGTTCATCCACCATTCTTCCTTCTCTACTTTCTCCTCTCACTCATAACATTTACTGTAATCTGCTCCACCCATCTCCACCTTGGTATCCCTTGCAGTCTTTTCCCTCCAAATTATTTTTGTATTATGTAATTCAAAAATAAATACATAAGTACTGTTTACACTTTAAAATATGTATATAGTTTGAGTTTTTGATAGTTAGAGATGGGGCCAGTCCTATTCACCTCGAACCATTATGGCTCTCAACTTTATTTATGTATGTTGTTGCATTTTCTCTCAGCTACCTTTGTCATCTTTATCCCTCTGTATAAATTATTAATAACTATCAATATAATAACAAAAAGTATAGTTAGGAATCTTAAAGTGTATACACCTTTATTTAATTAATTTTTTGTTAAAGGTTCTGGAAATTCTTCTTAGTTACATTGATGATACTTTAGTAACAGGAGATGGAAGTACGGAACTTTATTATGAAGCCATCCCTGTGTGCATTGAGTACTGCATTGAACTGGATGTACTGTAAGCATACATACTACAATACTTTATAACTTTACTTTACTGTTAGAACATGTGAATAACTTTGTGTATCTGGGTAGGACTAGAATGTTTTGTAAAAATAGAAGAATGGATGGTGAAAGTGACAGACAGGTGAATGCATCTTGGAGAGTAGTTAGATGTATGTGGACTCTTGCAAAGAATGTATCGAAGTATAAAAGTGCATTAACACCAACATTGTTCTATGGATGTGTAGTGTGGGTTTGTTAGGAGAAACACAAGAACCAGGTGAATTCGGTTAGAATGAGATATCTGAGAAATATATATGTGGAAAAACTCTTATGGATAGAATCAGTAATGAATGGGTGCTGTAAGAGTGCAATTTGAAAGGGAATCCAATAAGTCATTGTGAAAGAAGTGTCTTATGTTGGTTTGGGCATGTTGATAAGATGAGTGTGGATCAAGTGACAAAGCAAATATATGGTGGAAAAGTGGGTAGCATTAAAAAAAAAGAGGATATGGCTAAATGTTGTAGACAAATGTGTGATATAGAGAAACACTATAATTTTAATAATAAAATAATGAGCATGTATGACTCAGTGTATGGATATTGTTAAGCGAAGGGAGTATGCAAGGATGGGAAAGTGTGGAGAAAGTGAGGATGGATTAAGTACGAAGTTTTGTTTTGTAAACTACATTTATAGTTTCTTGCCTACCCAGTAAGGGAATGGCCTGATTAGGTGTGTTTGAATGCACTCTTAAAAAATAGTTTTATTTTAAATTTGGTCCTACAAATATTGTAAGAAATGTATTGTTAAATTATTTATAATGTATAATGAGACAGTGTAGAAACATTTTACAGTAATTTAAAGCAAGTGATAGTAAAATAAGTGATAGTGAAGGAAGCCAACATGAGAGGATAGTTAGGCTATACCTAGACAGGAACAAACACACTTCTCTCTTCATGTCTTCTTAAACTTTTCACATTTTTTCATATTTATTTATAAACAACTGAGTAACTAATGTTTAATATAAACATATTCAGCTCTTAAAAATATTTTTAAAACAAATGCCATACAGTTAAATGAGAAACAGATATATTTAAAGTTAACTTTAGCATTGTAAAATTTATAAAATGTATTCAAAATAAAACTAAACTAAATGTTTTTGTTAAATTGACTACTTGGTACATTAAATGGGAATTAACAAAATTGAAATTCAAAACTATACTAATTTTTCCCTGTAGCAGAAGTCATTGCGCTTTGCCTTTATTTGCTTTTTTTTAACATAGTAAAAATAGTTTATTAATAGCTGTAAAAAATTATCTGAAGTTATTATTTAATTTTATTCCTAAACAGTGGTACATTAGTGGGCTTAGGAAAAATTAATTTTTTATAAAAATATCATGCATATTACTTATGTTGGCCAAAAAAGTTTTGCTATAAAAACTTAAAAATACGACCCTTAACTCACATTCCCTAAACTACCACCTTAGGCAAAAATAATAATAATAATAATAATAATAATAATAATAATAATAATAATAATATAATAATAATAATAAAAATCATTTATTAATATAAATTATAGAAATGATTGGTTAGTAACAATTCTCATTTTGTTTTATATGCTAACATCAGTGACATCTTGTATGGCAAGATGTGGGATGCGTGCACCCAGCAAGTGTCCAGGTCATGTTACTTGGAGTCCCTGGAGCCTTGGTTGTTGAATGATCGGCTACCTAATGTACCACCATCCATCATGCAGGAGTTTGTTAGTTACTATGAGAAAAAAGGATCGTTTCAGGTAACCACATTACCTAATTCAGAATTATAATTCTTCATTTTTCATTTATGTTTCAATTTGAAGAGGTAGTTTATTAACTTCATAGAATTTACACACAATCTACTGTTGAGGAAGTTAAAGGGAGAATTGGTCAGAATTTGAGTGATAAATATAATATAATCATGATGTTCCAAGGGACATTCACGTCTCTCTAAGTTGAAATGACATTAAATATATTCATTTCAAATATATATTTGCAGTAAAATATGTATATGTGTAAAAAGCTTTGTTTTTAAGATCTTTATTTTCCTATCATTCAGAAGTTTAAATTTTTTTTTTTGTGTGTGCAAAGCTTTTGTTTGGTTATTTTATTGATTAATTATTGTTGCTTTTTTAAAAACTGTTATAAACTCTTATATGATTATAGTGCACTCCAAACAACTCAGATTTATGAATCCGATCTTGAAGATTATATTAGAGACTAGGAGATTAAATCATGTAAGACCTTTAGTGGTACAATATCAACACTTTTTGGAATTTGAATTATCATTATAGCCCAAAGGGTTATTCTTAGTTTTAGAAAGGTAGCTTTTGTCTACTCAAAATATATATTCTCTTTTTATCACTGTGTCTTACTATCTGTTCAGTTTATATGCAGATATACTAATTATGCTAATGAGTTAGGGAGAGGAAAGTTTAATTTAGAGGAATTATACCGGCATTTGCATGAAAAGAAACATTGGAAAACAATTTTTTTAAGAAAAAAACACCCTTTGTTCACCCGACTGGGATTCTAACCTCGATCTCCCTGTCACCGGCATTCTAGTCTAATACGAGAGTGACATTTTAGATCATGCAGCCACCAAAGCCGGTTCAAAATATATATATTGTTCAATACAGTAGAGTATCAATAGTTCCATTTGAATGGGATCAGGCCCTCCCCTAACTATCAAAAACTTGACACACAGAATAGCCGGAAAAAATTAAAATACAAACATGTTTTTATTCAAGTGTAAAAATTACTTAATATATTTTCAAATTACACTTTGCAATAATAATTTCGTGCACATAAATATATATAAATCAAATATTTTTTTAATTTGAAAAAAAAATGTAAAAGAATGTGTTAGCCTTTTTTTTCACTTTTAATCATTGCTTTGCCATGTAACCACGCATTGTGGATTCTATGTAAAAATGTGTTCACCAGATGTACCTCTATTTCGAACGCCACTGTATTAACATTTAAATTTGTTCTTATTAACAATTTGGTCATTAATAAAGTAAAGGCTTATTTTTAATGGACTTATTATAATTGCTTTGTCAATTCAACTAAAACTCTTACGCACTACCTCTTGGTGTCAGGCTTTGGAAGCGTGTTTGGTTCATCTTGAGGTGACGTCCCTCGACATCAACCAGGTGATGAGACTATGCTGGGCCCATGGCATGCACGATGCCATCATCCACATTCACAACCGAGGGATGCGAGACTATGTCGCACCACTACAGGAGCTCATGCCAATATTGCAGACCGCACTCTCTATGGGTATTAATAAAATTAGCTCATGAGCTTTGTTTGCATATAAATAATATTTTTTTTTTTATTTAAACAAAGTAAAATAGGCTACCAAATGGCTTGATTCAATAAACACTGAATGGGGGATAGTAGAGTAAGGCCTACAATTTTATATTGTGCCCAATTGTCCTCTTCTAAATCATCCCTCCGCTGTTGTCATTTTACGTCTGTCTTAAATAAAATTTTCCTTAAGTAGTCCACAGTAATCATTCATTTTTAGTAGGGCACCTTCCACTCTGTTCTTGGGGTGTTTTCCCTATGAAGAAGTCGGGAAACATCAATGTGTTATGGGACTAGTTAAGTCATAGGCCTAGTAAAGAAAAATGAAGATTTGACATCAATGTATTTTGGGCTAAGTTATAAAATAGGTTATATTACATGGTATTATGATGGTTACTGGAAATTAAAATTCATAAAATAATAGTATAATTGACAAAAAAGCAATGTTTTGGTGATTAATTAAAAAACACACATAGAAAATAGAATACCTCTGTAATGATCGAGAGCCAAAGGGCAAAATTCCTGACCACTTTACAAGATTCAAAAGTTCACATTTAAATCACAGCCCACCACAGTGATAATTTTGTTTACAACATGCACCTTATAAAAAAAATAAGGGAGCAATGCTTAAGAAAAAGCACAGAGTAGTTCTGAAATTTGCTGTCACATGTTTTAATTTAAATATGAACTTATGGACTTATTATTTTGATGGTGTGAAGACAGTAGGAGGAGTTGTTCTATAGGTAAGAAACCTGGTATGGAGAAGAGAAGTGTCCTTGAAGTGTAATGAAGTGTTGTATAGGGCGCATGGTCACATATGCAGCAGAAACATGGTCATTATACCTCAGTTTTAGCTTCTGTGGTGCTGACTGACAGCTCACAGCTGACTTCTGACAGCTTTAAAACGTTACCAGATCAAATTATGTATCCCTACGCCGAACCATATGATCTGCAAAAAACATGTCTTTAGCATTTGTCACTTCTGACAGTCAAAATTTAGGTATATACCTAACTGTTGACTGTCAGACGTCAGCTGTGAACTGTCAGTCAGCACCACAGAAGCTAAAACTGAGGTATACATGTGCAGCCATGGGAATGAAGTTTGTGAGGAATGTTAGCTGTCATGAGGAGAAACAGGATAAGGAATGAAGTTTATCAAGAAAGAGTGTGGTTACAGGGAGTACATGAGATTAGTAAAGGAAGCAAGACTGAGAGGGTATGTCATGTAATAGGATGTAAAATGAGAATACCAAAGAGAATGATGGAAATGAAGTGTTTAGAAAGAGACTGCAAGGGAGGCCAAGAAAGAGATGGGAGGAACAGATAACAGTAAGTGTGCTAGTGATAGAAGAAGAATGTAAGCAATTAAAGTGGGAAGAATGTTGGAAGGATAGAGGAATTTGGAGGCATTTTATTGAACTGACATCGCCACAGGCTGGAAAAAGTTGATGGTGATGATGATTTTAATGGTTTGTAGTAGTTATTTCTGTTATATCTCGAATAAATCACTTTTGGTACCCTTTTTCTCATTTTTACTGTTTTAAAAGTATAATAATAAATGATAGAACTGATGAAAACAAAGCACAAATAAATTAAAACTTAACACATATTTAGACACACTTTTTTTTGATGCTTTTATTGCACTTTTATCAGGAAGAAGTGATGGTGGTAGTTGTTCTGTTCTGAGGTTTTATTAGTACTTTGTTTTTCTACACCTCTATCATTTTATTTATTTTATATTATATTTTCTTGATGCACTTTATTTCATACATGCTGTTTATAAAATTAGGAATGGGACTCAGTTCTTGAATACTTAAGGAGTCAACATTCAAGCAAAAATAATAAAAAAACTTGTTTTTCAAATTTCAATTGGAATTTATTTTAGAACTCTAATACTTATTGGTGATCATCCCCATCATAATTACAAGACTACGTATAAACAACTAGACTCAGAGGATTAATTTAACATTTAACTGAATGTATGTAGATGCTTTAATGAACACATTATAATTAAAAAAAAGTTAACATTTAGTTACTATTTCTATTTCCTCTTATGTTCATTATTTTATTCCAATCAATGGGTTATAATTCAGGACTCTGATAGATGTGCACATTTACAGGGTTGCCAAGCACCTGGAAAATCTGGTGTAGCCGAGAAAACACAAGAATATTTGTTAATTTGGGATATTTAACTTTAAGATCAAAATAGTAGATTTTGGTTGGATAAAAAAGTGAACTTAAGAACTAAGCACATTGATTCAAACTAGTCTTATCACCCCCTAAACAAGGGTTGTGAAGCGACAGAGGATGTATTTCACCATCAATCTTAAATCATCTTGTTTTAAACATAAGTTACTTGACTTCACACTCAGTCAGTTTGATGGAAAATTAGATTTTATAACTATTTTCTTCAATATAAGCTGCCTGATAAAATGGCAATACCTTCTAAAAAAAAACTTGTAAAATACAGAATTTTATAGCAAGAAAATAGTGGCAACCCTAATTTATTTTGTTGTTTAGGGGCTATAAGTAAAGTAATGTCAGCCCTTCTCCGTTCTATATGTACTAGTTGTGGGCTAATGGATCTGTAAGGATGTCTTTGGCCGAGGATAAGGGGGGGATGATATTATGAATACTTGTGTGGGTTCGGGATTGACGTTAGACTTGTCTTTTAAAAGATTTATTAATACTACTATGACTACTACAAATGTGATGTTAAAAGTGCAGTTAAAGTGAAGAACTAAATGAATATAGAGAAGCGAGTGACTGAACAAGATGCTATGAGGTTTACCTAATGGACTGTCTGACTGCCAGTTGGTTCCTGCATGGTCATTGAACCTGGTTCCCGGGCTCAAGCGGCAGCCCTGACTAGTACTTGATGAACCCGATGACTAGCTCGCATGGCCCTGTGACAGGCAGCGTGACGACCTAGATTACGATCTTCTGTAATCAGCCCTGAGGAGCTCAAGACCTCCCCCTTTTAACCGGGCCGCTGGCTGGTTCTAGCTCAGGACTGCTGACACCTCCTTTTGCGGCAACTCCTCTAGTTTGTTTATTGATATCATAACAACCTCGTAACATTCGCTATGTCATTCGCCACTCACAACATAAAATGTTTACACAAACAAACCCTCCAATTAGAGGCTGTTCGATGACAGTACTTAAATTCAAACAGTTTACAATTTCATGCAAGAAATATAATTTAACACATAACCCACTTTGTACAAAATAGTGTTGATCTTGTTGCAGGTAAACAACTAAACTCTGACCAGATAGCTCTTGGCAATAAGCTCTTTGGTATACATCAGCTGCTGTTTAGCTGGGCGGGCCTATCCTGCTGGGGATATACCTGCACAGGATATCCAGAATGTCAAGTATGAAGTCTTCAAATGTCTCACATGCCTTTCATAGCAAGGATGCTTCAGACAGCGAGTCATCCTATCCTTATTTGAGGTACTACACTATCTCATGTCTCTAAAAAGAGTAAGTTATTGCTTGTCAGGGGCGCCCGCATGGGATAGGGGGCAGGAGTGGCAATTTACTCCCCCCCCCTCCCCCTTGAGATTGTTTCTGATTTGTCTGTCATAATTAGTTAATTTTTTTGATTATCTTTTAAAATAAATTAGCTCATCATCATCTTCAACTGTTTCCAGCCTGTGGCAGGATCAATTTAGTAAAATACCTCCATATTCCTCTGTCCTCCACATCCTTCCTCTTTTATTTTTTAAATTATTCTCCTCCCACTCCATCTCTTTCTAGTCTGCCTTCATTTCTTTTCCTGCATATTTTATCTCATCATTCTCTAGATCTGTGCTTCCACCTCATTAATGACACCCCCTCTCTACATGATGACCCCAACTCTAGCTCAGACAAGATATATATTATATCCAACTGTAAGAATGAATCATTTGTTGTTTTATACTAAAAAAATACTGCTCTTATCAACTAACTTGTACATAAAACCTTAAAAATGTTTTATAGCACATCTTTTTTAATATTAGATTCTAAGCTGATAAATTGGGCTATTATCATGTATGAGGTTCAATAATTCAGATTTTTTAAATATTAATTTTTAGCAGCTCAAAATTCTGTTAATTGAACATAAATGAGTATTTTAGCCCACAATATTTTAATTAATGAAGCTTCTTAATTGTTGAAGCTAAAATTTTCTTCAAAGCTAAGTCAAATTTCAAAGCTTGACACACCCCTAATATATATCAAGTTTATTATAGTTTTTTGGATTCTCAGGACACTCCTTCAGTTTGACACACGAGAGTTCTTGAATGTTTTGGCCCTGGCGTTTGAAGAGCCCGAGTTCACATCCGAACTAGGCTTGAGACAAGTTCAACGGCTGGTGGACATCCTTCTGCTTGTCATGGTGCAAGGAGATGGATTCACGGTGAGTAAATTAACCCAGTTACTCGTCAACTTTCAACACATTTGCTTTCCTTTACTATACCTTTCAAAGAAACTGCTATTCAGGAAAAAAAAGATTCCTAAGAGCTGGATTTAATTTTTTTTTGCCAAACAAAAATAAAATAGGACAAATCCTGTACACTTAATAAAAGACACATTAAAATCCTAACCGGCCTCGTGCTGTTGTGGTCAGGGGACCTGGCTATGAAATCTAGAGTCCCTTGTTTGATTCTCGGTTGGTACCATGGGTAATTTTCCCAAAAGGGAAATTATCCTGAAGGTCACCAGGGTTTAGTTACTTAGGCTAAGTTAGGTTTAAGAGTTTTATTAGTTCCACACTTTCATACTCACTATCACCTCATCCCATTAGGACATGTCAAGAGTCTCCATAAAAAGGATGTACGGTTGATACATCCAGATGTCTTCTGGCTAACGGTACATAAGTACTGGTTAAGCTTTCCACAAAAGTTACCTTAGAAGGATGTAGCACAGACACGCATAGTGTTCAATCCAGCCCATGGGCTAAAGCAATTTTTTTTTTTAAAACACAACAAAATTGTATTTTTATAAAACCTCGACAAAATCAACATTTCTAAACTTGGTAAATCATGCCCAAAAATATATGGTATTGTTTGCATCCTCATGCTAATGCGAACAAGTGTTTTCAACCATGAAACTTAGGAAAAGTGATCTTAGAAAAAATCCACTGATGAGCATTTGTCTTCTCTCTTGAGAATCACCTTCGTACAGTTTCACTTATCTAACACCTCATCATATGAATCTTCTGAACAAACTTACAAACATAATTAACCACTTAGGTATTATGATAAACATTTTCAATGTATTTAAACTTATTTATGTTAGTATATTATCTGTGTTCATAATTTTTTTTAAAATTATTTTTGAAGAAAATATTAATGAATTAAAATCTTTGGCCTGCCAATTTTTTTGTTTTGTTTATTTATTTGACCCTCCTGTAAGTATGTTTGCATAACCCTAATATAGGATGTCTTTCTAGCAGTAGATTAAACTGCCAAAGACAGGGAGATTGGGTTTGAATCCCAGTCGTGTGTACTGTGGGTGGTTTTTCTAAATTGTTTTCCACTCTTCCTTCATACACATGTGGGTACACTTGCTCTAAATTCAACCTTCCTTATCCCTAAATCATTAGCGTAATTAGTAAATATGTTTATAACTAAATAGGTAGTAAGACATGATGCTTAAAAAAAACCTGTTGTTCGAGGCTTAAAATGCCATTTTACAATTAACTGGATCACTGATTTGAGTAAGTTAAAGTTTCGAACCTTGACCAGATCCTCTTAGTGTTGATCCACCACATGCGGAAATTTGTACTGTGGTTCCATCCGCTCTTCATGCTAATGTAGGTGCACTTCCTTTAAACTGCTTTGCTCACCCCTACCACTAAATTTAATCCATTATGTCAAACATGACAGTTATAAAAACAAATGTTGGTCACTATCCCTTTGATCCTGTTTAAATTTTGTCTAAAACTCATATTGAATTAAACAATTATATGAATAAGCTACTCAAATCTTAATCTTCCACCCTCGGGTAGTTGTAACGCATTAGTGTGATGAGCTCGGCCGTCGAGACGGGAGATCGAGTTCGAATCTGGTCGGTGAACTGGTGGTTTTCCTAAAGTTCACTTCTCCACGCAATGCGGTTCACTTCTTAATCACTCCCATTCTACCATTAGTAATTAGTACTAGCCGTATACCCACGGGTAGTCGACGAGTGCTAATATTTTAATATATTTAATTTTCCATCTACTGAGAAAAAAAATCCATGTTTGTTAAATTTCAATTTACTCTATTACTGTTTCAGCCTATGGCTGAGTCTTTTTTTTTCAAACCATATTTACCAGTACAGCTGCTAGTTCGTAGCTTCAGATGCCTTATAATCTATCTTAATACTAGGACAGGCATAACATCCAGTCTCCGGCCGTCAATTTATCAATGTGAAAGGGTAAACCTATATTTTTCGGCCATGTCAGGTAATCGATCTCGGGACCCTTAGTCAGTATAGGCAGACACGCCACCATCTGAGCTAAGGTGTTGGACATTCATTACCTATGTTTTATTTAAAAGCGAGTCAGGCATGCTAGTCCTAAGGCTAATTCTACCAATGACCCTTTCCTTGCTACTTATAAGACCCAACTTTATCTTGTGTTTGTTCCAGCCCAGCCAAGTGGGTTCCTTGTTCACATTCCTGGCTCGGCAGCTGGCCAAGCCATGGTGTAGCTTGCACGTGGACCGCCAGCTGTTTGAGCAAGTGGTGGAGTTCCTGACGGAGAGCTCTAGCTCCAGCACCCCCCAGCATCACGAGGAGAGGCAGCAGGCTCTGCTAGAGCTCATGAGGGCGGGTGGGCTGCAACACTACGATCAGAATAAGTTGCTGAAACTTGCCAACAAGGCCGCCTTGTAAGTGCTTTTTGTTAAAAGTTTTTGTACCAGTCCTAATCTTATATTTAAAATGTTTTGTCCAATGCAGGAATGTATTTTTTTTACTTATTTAAAGAGATGGGTCAAACTCATATTTCTCGAATCCAAATCAGAAATTTTATTTTTAATCTCGAAATCCAGATTTGAATCTCCAAATCTTTAAACATGTACAATTTTAGTTAAATGAAAATATTTTGTGTCAGGTTTTTTTGTCATAAATCAATAAATAGAACACTTTTTTTAAAAATTAATTATATAATACATTTTGTCCTTTTTTGTGAGTTTTTACTTTCCTAACTACACAAGTCTATATAATTTATTTTACCGATTGTTTGAAATTGTTATATAAGCAGTCTTCATAGTTGTATCCGAGATACTTTTTTGGGATTTTACCAATCACAATCCCATAAAATCCAAGGAATCAAGGATTTAAACGTTATCTAATCTCTAAATTTTTTTATTCATTTTTATTAGGTGGTTTTCTCTTCTAGAAAAATTTGTCAAGTGTTCACGCACGTCAGATAATTTCCACAAGCATTACATCTAGGTTGAGTAGATAGGCCAGAAACCTGGATGTGCAAGAACCACTTTTTCGATTTGAGACAATATTGAAGCGTAGAATATGAAAAAATATTGAGATGTGAAAACAAGACGAGAAAAATTCCTTTGATAGTAGAAAAATGTAAATAATGTTTATTTAAGAAATATATTGTTTAAGATTCCTAAAGTTTCTTTTTTTTTAACTTTTGATTATCTTTTATTTCATCTAAACACTTAATATATAACTCAACACATTTTAAAAGGGATTAATCAAATGGTGATAATTGCGATGCATAGGGCGTACCATTTGTGATTTAATTTTATAATTAATGGTTCATAATGTCAAAGTCTGAAATTGAGAAACATTATGTATGACCAAAACATGTCTTACAAAGACTGTTTTTTTGGGGGGAAATGCAGCCAAATTTGGATCATTGTGGTATTATTAGAAATAATTAATTCCTGGTTTGGTTTTTAATTTCTTAGGCCGTTATTTGCTATTTTTTTTTTTCAAATTTCTTGAATTTTTGAGATTTTCGAGTTTTGCACATCCCTACCAGAAACTATTGGTGTCTTTAGCAGGCAACAATTAGTCACTAGTTTGACTACTCTCATTGCTCCTGATCTTGGTTCAAACCCAGACTTCCCTTTTACCAACAATTCATTCTATTACAAGTTTGACACTAAGAACCAACCAAAACCACATTTAAGATACGAATATGAGAAGGTTACACGAAAGAGCAAAACACATGACGGTTTCACGTGATTTTACATTGTTGCCGTTGGACAAAGAAGTAATGGTTGCCTCTTGAAAAAATCAATTGTTACCACCCAATCCCTTGACCTAGGTTCTATTATGGCGTAAGTCCTCAGGAGTAACGTGAAACGCGCAACACAAATTCCTAAAAGAGGAAACCAAAAATTTGAAGATGGGTCTGATACGGTACACTTGTGAATAATTATGAGCATAAGAGGAAATAGGAATATAACAGAATAGTATAAAATAGAAATAGTAACCAAATTTTTTTTTTTTTCTAAATGTATTCATTATAGCATTTAAAATTCAGTTAAGTGTTAAATTAATGGTCTGGGTCTAAGTTTTTTCTATAACTATGTTGGATCTGAACCACCATAGTATTAGATCTCTAAAATAAATACAATTCAAAATTTTGAGAATAAAAAATAACATATTTTTACAATTTTTAATCTGAATCCTTAATATCAATATCCTTAATGATTCGAGTGTTTGAGGGTCCCATCCTTACAAAAATTTACAAAAGAAAAAAATGATTATATTTGTAAGAAAGTAGCTATAAATAAATAAACATATGAAAGGAATGAACACAATATTGCTCATAAAGTGAAAAGAGGTTTTCCTTATAGAGAAAAGGGATAAGAAGGAAATGATGCACTGTTTAGTTCCTGTGTGGTGATTATTAAGCCGCTGTCTAGTGAGTGTGTGCCTGTTCTCAGCTACCGAGTGTGTGAGCTGCTTTATGAACAGCGTCGGGAGTATGACAAGATATTGCACTGTTACCTACAGGACCCTCTGCGTAGACCGCAAGTGTTCTCCTTCTACGCAACCTGCTCCTACTCTACAGCAACACTCCTGAAAAGAGCAAGGTTAGAGTTTATACACTAGCACACAGTTCATTTGGGACAAGCAGTCAATAGAATCTAGAGGATCTCTTAGGTCAAGGGCAAATAAAGAAAACTTGAAAGTTTTGTCTTTTAAAAACGAGTAAGATCCACATTTTCTCAAATTTTAATCTTTATTTTACTATAAATCATGAATATGAATTTAAATCTTCAAAAACATTATAAGCCCAAGTATTTAGCTTTCCCACATTGGTATGATTTATTTTATTTCTGATTTTGTTCACATTAATTGATAGATCAATGGTATTTGGCCTGATTATTAGGTTTTTCTTATAATTATGTTAGTCTAAAGCATTATTAAATATCATAAAAACTCTAAAAAAATCGACTAAATAATCTAACTTTTTTTTAAAACTCAAATATCCTTGTAAGATTTTAAGGGCCCAATTTAAAGCTTTTTTAAATTGTTAAAAATGTAAAACAACACCAAATATTATTATTCATTTACATTTTTGCTTGATCAATATTCACAGCTTAAATACTCTGCTACATTGACCCTTTCATATGTAGCAACCGCTAAATGTAATGCACAGACCTTAGCAATGTCAGCAATTGTTTCTTCATATGATAACCAACCACCTTTGGGTGACTTTTGTTTTGAATTCGTGGGGTTGAATTCTATTCTTTGTGGGCTCTGAAATCAGTCTGACCACAAGTTATTAGATGCCTACTATGAGTACTTCCTATCTATAACAAAGGATAAATGGCGCCAAACGGTTATTTTAAACTAAACCTTGAAAAGAGGATAGAAAGGCAAGGCCTACACACTTACCAGAAAACTCTAGGCCATAAAGTTCACAATCAAAAGCACAACAAAACACATAATTATGATATGTTCAGGTTATATCAGTCCCCTTCTTCAGAAAAGAAGAGTAAAACACCCGTTACTAATAAATCCTATTCAACTAATATGTCAGTAAATACAATTTTAAAAACACATTGGCAGCCATAGAGATTAAGTGGGCCAACATATGAATCTGGCTGGGTTGGCCGCATGGCATATATTCTCATCTATCATGTTCCAAAAGTTTGGAGTTGAATCTGGACCCATTACATAAAGGGTTATTCTTTCTGCTTTTTTTTCTTTTTATTCTTCATACTCAATCCAAGTTCCTCATTTCTTCCCCCTATTACATTGTATGTTAATATTTGTGTTTTAAAGTGTTTTGCTACCCGCCTCGGTGGCATAGTTAGCTAACGCGTTACTTTCGTGTTGAGCTAGACTGCCAAGGCAGGGAGATAGAGGTTAGAATCTCGCTCAGGTGAACTGGGGGTGATTTTTCCTAAATGGTTTTCCACTCTACCTCCACGCAAATGTGGGTTCACTTCATTAAATTTAACTTCCCTTTTCCTAACCTATTAGCGTAATTAGTACTTAAACGTAAAACCTGAACGAGTAGTAAGATGTGGTGCTAAGTATTATTATTTTATTATTATTTTTTTTTTTAAATTTTTTTTTTTTTTGCAAAATACTGTCCAGGTGGAGACCCAGATTGTGGATAAGATTGTGGATCTGCTGGATGTGGATTGCATTAAGACTGGCCATGTCATCTGTCTTCACCTGCCTCACTTAGTACCCGTCATTGTCTCTAAACTGCAAACACAACCCAACGTGAAGTTTCAATTCCTCAAGGGCATCTTCCACTACAGGTCAGTCATTATTCCTTTTTAGAATCAAACGTTGAAAAAAAGATAAATGAGCAAGGCTTCACACTTACCCAAAAACTGTAGCCTCAAAGTTCACAATTTAAAACACAACAAAATATATAATTTTAAAAAAATGTCGGGTACATCAGTCCCTTCTTCAGCAGAAGAGGTTAAAACACCAACTGGAATATAGCAACATGGTAGTGGTCAATCATGGTCACTTAGACACTGTTTTTGCCTGTTTCTTGATTTTTATTTGCTTTAATTCTGAAGTTGCCTGTTCACACTTGACTCATGGTAGATGGATAGAATGTTTGTATTTCATAGATTTGGACATATTCTGAGACTAATTTATTATAGTTCTTGAACAGGTTAAATGACCATCAGCACCTTCAGATTCACCTGGAACATTTCTCAACACCATGCCATATTCTTGGATTTGGAACTGAACCTTAATAAGGAAAACGTAAACATCACAGTCCACAAAAAAGCCACCAACTATCAACAGTACCTCCATTTTCAAAGTGATCGTCCTCTTCATGTAAAATGCTCTCTACCCTATAGCCTAGCTACCAGAGTCAAACGTGTATATTCTGAGGAAGAAGACCTTTAGCAAGCAATATCAACAATTTTTCAAGGCTTTCACAGCCCGACACATAGTCAATAATCAAATAATCAGTGCCCCATTCAATCAAAAGCTTATCAATAAACAACCTTCCAATGTCATACCGCTCACACCCATATAGAAGACAGACAAACTCAGTTATCCTGAACACAGGTACAACCTAACTCATCCCTCACACAAACTCTACAGTGCGCCAAGAATCACATTAACCCCCCCCCCCCCCACTAATCTCTGCAACATTCCGGTTCACCCTAAATCACCGATCCAGCAATAAATGACAACAAACAATATCAGGCAAGGTTCCTAGACATGCAACAAACTGAGATGCGGTACTTGCAAAATTCATCAACCTTCCACCTCATTTAATAACAGACTCATACATATAGAATACCCATCAAAGGCCACTATGTCTGCTCCACTGAAAATATTATATACCAGTTACACTCTAACTACGGCATTGCTGAAAACATTAGCCTCACTACAGGAGCGCTCAGACAACGAATGAAAGCCTCGTGCTAACTTATGAAAGGTTATAAACGAAATAAATTAACTATATTTTTTATAATGGTTTGCTGTACAAGACCATAGAAAGTTGAAATTATTCTTAGTATGAAAAGATTCAAATTTCGAACTAAACCCATCGAATCCGAATCTGAAATTTACTTAGATTTGAAATTTTGAATCCACCACGAATCTCTCTAATAATAAGATCAAAGCTCAAATCGAATCTGAATCTTAGCAAGATTCGAATTTAGATTCAAAATTTTGAAATTTCACACATGCTTAAAATTTTTTAAATAAAATTAGACATGTACTTTTTAAATCTAAAATAGCTTATTTTAAATAATTAATAAAAGCTATCCCCCCAAACCTACCCACAATCCCCTCCACCACCAACCATCAATCTTTATTAGACACATAAAACATCCCTACAAGTAGATAGAAGAGTAAACAATTTATTCATTCATTGCCAGACACACAATGCAGGGCAACGAAAAGATTTTTTTTGTAATTGTGAGCACATGAATCATTGAAACCCAAGCTTGAGTATCTATATATATTCAAAGCTCAGCTAGAATCTCGAATCCAAGTTTTCACAGAGCCCTTGGTTTAACGCATACTTCTGCTAGCAATATGATATTACGAAATTCTATGAGTTGCAAGGCTACTTATTTTAAACACATTTTGCTGTGTGTTCATTGGGAATGCTAAAAGATATGGAGTTGCAAAACATCAAACATGTTTGAGTCAAATTTTAATATTGTTCAGCTTCATCTTAAAAAACTCAATCTGACTTTGAAAACTGGAGCTAAAACAAAAAAGGGTACATTTATTACTGTAAGATATTTTTGCAGAGAGTCCAGCTCAAAAGAAGAAATGCCAGTTGAATCTCAGCTTGTGGAGCAGTATATAGACTTGATGTGCATGTTTGCACCAGAGAGTGTGCTGGGGTTTGTGTCGACCAACGAGGAATATCGTCTAGACCACACCACTACCATAATGAAGAAGCATGGTCTGTCTGAGCCCACTGCTTTCCTCCTTGAGAAGGCCGGGGACTTTCAGGGAGCCCTGTATCTGTTACTCGACAGTCTGGACCATCAGATCGAGGCTGTTGTGGCTGGAGATGTGCCTACCTCTGAGTTGGGGGTGCTGACAGGCAATTTAGTGGGGCTCTGTCAGCGAGGGTCCCCCACCATGGATGAGAAGGAACGGCAAGCTATTTGGTTTCAACTGCTGGAAAGTCTCATGAAACCACAGCGCAGCAATGAAACTAATCTCCCTGGTGACTTACTTTACACTTAATTTATTTTAAGCCTGTGCAACTCCAATATTTTCACAAATTTGAATCTTTGTTTTTAAACTCTAATCAATTTCAAATTGAGCATCATTTTGGAAAAATTTTGAATCCAATTTGAATATAATATTTTGTAATAAACATTTTTAAAATTGAATTCGGATTGAATATTTGGCTACATTATAAAAAAAATTGAATAGGACTTGATACAAAAAAATAAGACCATACAATTATATTTAAACAATGATATTAGTGTTCAAACAAATTTTAAAATTTCACTGGTAAAGTCAGTTTATTTGAGAAGCTCTGTTAAAATAAAATAAAAACTATAGCCACAATTTTTAGATATAATGTCATGATGAGATTGTTGATTTGATTTTAATTACTGATCAATGTTTATTACAATTATTCAATTGACTTTATGATCTAAATTTCAAATTAAGCTTTATTGAACCAAAATCTGAGAATACTGGATTCTAGATTTCTAAATAATTAAAAGTTTTTATTTTTATTTTCAATATAATTGGTTTTAGAGTTCTAATACTGCTTATTGTTGGTTCATCCTCAACATAACTACAGGACAAACTTAACAAGCTGACCTCAAACCATTAATTTAACACCAAACAGAATGTATGAATGTTTTAGTGAATGCACATTATCAATAAAGGTTAACATTTATTTACAATTTATATTATTATATATAGTATATTTCCTCTTATGGTCATGATTTTTTTCCAAGATTTGAATTTGAGAAACTCATTCAGAATTCATAGATAAAATCGTGGATTCTACCCAACTACATGGTGGAGATTATTTTTTACAGATTGGTCGAATCTACTATTTTATGAATCAGACTCTTCAATTACCTTCAAATCCCAAATCTCTAATTCAAATCCAAATCTTGTAAAAAATTATGGACATAAAATGAAATTGGAATCAGAATAATAGAAAATTTAAATTGTAACTAAATGTTAACATTATTTTTTACTAAAATGCATTCATCATAGAAATTCACTATTTTGTAAAAAGTAAATCTATATTTATTTATTTTCAAATCTCGAATATCCTTAAGGTGTGGCAGAAGGGAGCGCAAGTAATTTTACAGTTTTTATACCATTACATTTTTTTTGGCCAAAATAAATCAAATATTTCTCCAAAAGCACCATAGAGTTTAGGTTTATGCACATGCTAATATCAATAGATATTGAATATCTGTCAAGGGTGTCCTGGAATTTTATCAAAACTTTTTCTCTTTATTTAAAAAGTTTTGACAAAATTCCACGACACTCTTAACAGATATTCAATATCTGTTGATATTAGCATGTGCAGAAAGCTAAACTCTATGTTGCTACTCGAGAAATATTTGATTTATTTTGATCAAAAAATTTCAATTCTATAAAAACTGTAAAAATACTTTCACTCGCTTCAGCCGAACCTTACGGATTCGAGTGTTCTATCCCAAGAAATTAAATTAATGACGCAAACTAATAATGAGGCAATTGACAGTGAAGCTTGTATTCTAAAAGAACATGTGCCCACATTTGATATGGTTCTCATTACTTCTCTTTTATCTTACTAACATTTACTAAGATTAAACTAATCACCCGCCTCGGTGGCGTAGTTAGCTAACGCGCTAGTCGTGTTGAGCTCGACTGCCGAGGACGGGAAGATCGAGGTTCAAATCTCAATCTGATGAACTGTTTTTTTTTTCTTCTCCTAAATGGTTTTTCACTCTTCCTCCACGCAAATGCGGGTTCACTTCCTCTAAATTCAACCTTCCCAATTCCTAATCCATAAGCGTAATTAGTACTTAAGCGTATAACCCGAACGGGTAGTAAGACGTGGTGCTAAATATTAATTAATATTATTAAACTAATGTATGTTTTGTGTTTATATTCATTTTGATTTTAGTAAGGAGAATTGATTAAAATTATTTGCAAGGAACGAGCAATATGAGAAATTCCCAAGATAAAGCAGTTAAATGAAGAATTGGGAGTTAAATTTATAGAATTTTAAAGAAAAAAATTCATTAAAAACGTTTAATCAAGATTGGCATTTAAAATATGAAATTAATTAAAGTCATGGAACATGAAATAGTGGATAAATAAGTTAAGTTTTTAAGAGTATTTATGATAATACATTAAAATTAAGAAAAAGAAAAACAAAAGGAAAACTGTAACCCTATGAAAACAATTAACCTTATGAAAAAGTATTACATCAAAGATTTTAACGTATGACAGATGAAACATAAAGTAATGTATAATGTGTTAAAAAAATTTTATCATAAGATATGAGAAATTACATTATAAGTCAAAATGGAAAATTAATAGGAAGTTAAGTTTAAAGACTATATAGGATCAGTCAAAATGCTATTTAGAAAAGAGAAGAGACACAGTAATCCTATGAAACAATTAACAAAAATATAAAAAATATTAAAACATATGTGGTAACATAGTGACTAGATTAAACCTTATGTTTAATATATAATATGTTTAAAAAATTTTTTGTTATACATATGAAAAACACTAAATCAATTCGTCATAAGGAATTATTCCAATTATACATGTTAAAATACACCATAAATTAAAATATATATAAAGGTTTGTGGATAGATAAGTTAGAGTGTAGGAGTGAAATTATAGAGCAATGTGGTAGACCACTGTAGAAGTTATATAATGCAATTCCTGTAAAAAGAATTTTTAACCAGACATTAACATATTAAGAATTAAGTAAATGAAATTAATATAGTGGAGAAAAGATTTTTATTTTAATAGATGAAATATTAGGTTAATTAGTGCTCATAGGTCGTTCCTTGGCAGAGTAGGTTAATTCCTCTCCTAAACATTCCTTCGCCCCAAGGCTGGATTGAAGTTATGACGACATGTTTCGGCTATTCAGCCATTATCAGGTCTGAGACAAACCAATGCAAATATATAAATTAAATTGAAATGGAAAAAGAAGGTTTGGGGAAGAATCTCAAGAAAATGTAGAAAGGCTAACCTATAAAAGGACGGCATTATAATAATAGTTGAGCGTAGAAAATTTGTAATGATTAATTGAGTAAAAATCGAATTGAACGATCAGGCTTACCTTTTAAATGGGGGTGAGATGTTTTCCCCGGTGCTATCCACAAAATAGTGACTAATATGAATTATTGAATTGAAACCATTTAAGAAATAAATCCAGAAGCTTCTGGTACCAACATAATAATGGGAAAATAAAAATAAATTTATAATATGTTGTAAAAAATGGCGCTGTCGTGTTTGTAAATGTCAATAGATAGATATAGAAAAAGAAAAAATGGAAACTTTGAAACCAAAGTTAGAAAATGAGAAAAAAGGGTGGAAAAGGATAATGAAAGGTTCTAATCTTCTCGACTCTGGCCCGATCAGGTCTCAGTTGATTAAACGTTTTTAATTAATTTTTTTCTTTAAAATTCTATAAATTTAACTCCCAATTCTTCATTTAACTGCTTTATCTTGGGAATTTCTCATATTGCTCGTTCCTTGCAAATAATTTCTAATGTATGTTTTGTCACTTCCAGTGTTGAAAGAGCTGACCCAGCAGTTGTTAACTAGTATGAGCAGCTACGTGTCTCTACCGGCCATGATACAGTTCATCTTGAAAGACCCAGCATACACAGGAGGAAAGTTTGGCGACATACGAGAACTGATGATGGGTAGATATATTATTAAATAATAGACAGTTTTTAATATTATTCATTGGGGTGGAAGATTGGGGTTTAGGGTTGTACGAAGTAGTAATTTGTTTCATGAAAGTCTTTGATTGTAACACGATTCCTGCATTTTATGTTGCACATTTTGTAAGACCAGGGCTAGGCTTAACTCTGTATCATAATTATTATAATCATTGAAAAGTCGTTAATTTTGTCTTTGAATTACTCATTATAAACTGCGTGTATTTCAAAAAAATTCTTACTAATACAATATTGTTTAAATTAGGAGGAATAGCCAGCACACTTACCTTGGCGATAATGAAGTAGAACTTGTTTAGATAAAACACTAAAAAACACACAAACACATTTTTAAGGACAAGATTTCACTGTCAAAGCTTCATCAGGTCAAGAGAATAGACTAATGCTCCATTCAACCAAGAGCAAGCTTTCACTGTCACTCTCCTAACCTGATGAAGTTGTCTGAGACAGTGAAAACCTGTCTTTAAAAATGTGTTTGTGTGTTTTATCCAAACAATTTTTATTCCAGTATCACCAAGGTAAGTGTGCTGGCTATCCCTCCTGATTTAAACCATGATTGTATAATGCTCTATTTCAAATAACCTTACTAATACAATAACAATATTTTTAAAAAGCTGCCATTGCCTCTGTTTTTTCTAAAATGTTTTAACTATTATGTTATCTTTTACATCCATTACTGTTTTTTTATTCAAGCCATATATTTTCCACCACTGGCCTGCTAGGCCTGGCATAGTTTCAAATGCATTATGATCTAACTTAAAACTCGAACAGGCACAACAACCAGTTCCCGGCCATTAATTCATCACTGTGAAAGGGTAAACCCACATTTCACCAATGATACATTTTTCGGCCATGCCAAGAATCGAACCCGGGACCCTTAACTCAGTATCTAGACAGACATGCTACTGACTGAATTAAGGTATCGGATTATGTTATCTATTTTTATAAAAAAAAAAGTACAATAATCTATAATTAAAACACACAGTAAATATTAAAAGAAAAAAAAGTAAGATGTCAGCTTTGTGCATTGGACTCCCACATTGTTTCCTCTTTCCATAGGTGGGCTTCCTTCACTTATTAGTTTATTTTCCCTAATAATTTGTTTGTAATAGAGAGTTAAATTATGCTAAATCAACAACACACCAACAACAACAAAACAACGTGGCTGAGGGAATCTGGTGTTTAAATTATTTTTTTCATGATGCATTAGTTCAATAAGTCACAAAATGGTAATTGTTCCTAGGGATGCTGAGTAACTCTTGCTACGAGGAAACCCTTCTCCAGGTAACGTCACGTCTATTGAGCACAGATTTACACCACCAGCTGTCTAAACTGCTCAGTTCCTCCAGCAAAGGAATCGCACCACAGGCGTTCTTGTGCTCCATTTGCCACAAGCCGCTTGACATTATTCAAGATTTGGAAGAAGTTGTTTTCTTCAGGTAAACATTGAATATATCTTAATTGACTGTAAATTTAATATTTGAATAGATCTTGCCTAGTAAATTAATATTCCACAAAATTATACATACTGAATTATATCAGATTTAATTAACTGAAAAATGACAACCTCGACACGAGAACTGAACCCAGGACCTTTGGCTTTACGCGCCAATTTCTACCACTGAGCAGTCCTGGTTCATCTCACGTTCAAGGCCATCCTTCACTAGTTGTTGCTGTGTTGAGTCTAGTATTGTGGTAACTGGTGAACATATCGGATTCTGAGCTATCCACCATTACATCTATGGATATGAAACAAGTTAGGATGACTCTCTGGTAGATTATTGTCACTCAAAGCCAAAGGTTCTGAATTTAATTCTCATGCCTAGAGGTAATTTTTCACTTAATTAAACTTTAATACAGTTTTATGGTATAGGTACTATAGTGAATACTCTCAAAAATGGGTGTTTGGATATGGAGCTATGCCTGATAATCATAGTTTTCAAGTTTAGTGGTTTTAGTTTTTTTCACAAAGGATGTAAAATATAGATGGTACTGAATATTAATAATTCACTATGCACTCCGTTTAGGCTGAAAGCTTACAGTCTTACCTTGATGGGCTCCAATTTGGCCCTCGTACACGTTTGCTACCTTTCAGGGTAAACAACGTATTTATTTTAAATGTGTGTGTGTGGATTTTTTTTTTTTTTTGTTAAAGAAAGAATTTTGTTCTCTAAAACCTAAAATAAAGCGGGTTTTAAATTTGTTAAATTTCAGACACCCTTAGTATAGTTTATTAGGACAAATTTAAATCATTATTATTTTGGAAGAAGGGGAAATATTGTATTTTCTCTTAATATCAAATGTTATTGACTTGATGGGCATTAATAATAAATAATAATCAAATGTTTCCAGCCTTTTTCCGGTTTAGTCAAATGCCTCCCTCTTCCTCTTTCCTTCCGACATTCTTTTCCTCACACTCGCACACTTACTTAATAATAAATACTTGCTCATAATAAATATTTAAAAAATGGCACATTAGGTCATATTTCAAATAATATCTAACTTTCACTGGATGAGTTACTTATGGTCATATATTATATTTAATTTATAAAACAACATTTGAAGAATATAAATCATTATTGTTCGATCCCTCGACCTAGTTTTCATTTTCTCAAAACTTATCAGGAGGGAGTGTGAAACAATTAACACTCCCTCCTGATGAGTTTCTATACAATGAACCTAGGTTCGAGGGAATGGGTGGTAATAATCAATTTTCTTCAGAAGACAGCCATAATCTCCATCTCGACCCCATTGGCAGTTCTTTACTTTTATTTTATTTATAACAAAATGTACCTCAACAAGTTTAAAGAAATTTTCCTTAAAGATAAATTACAGAAAATGAAAGATCTGGAATTTATTTGAAGTGTCAATATTCAAAATTAAATAATTTTTCATGATGACATTTTTTTTTTTTTTTTAACACCACATCTTACTGCCCATTCAGGTTATATGCCTATGTATTAATTACTCTAATGTGTCAGGAACTAGAAAGCTTGAATTTAGAGAAAGTATACCCGAATTTGCGTGGAGGGAGAGTGGAAAATCATTCAGGAAAAACCACCCTCAGTAAAGGCGAGAACTTTACCCCAAGACCATCGATGTCAATCTAATCTAATAAATCAAGTTATCACAACATGCAAATCAATTACTTCAGTTTTTTATCTTAATGTATATAATTCTTCTGTACGTGTCACTGAACTCCTCCTAAACGGCTGGACCGATTTTGATGAAATTTTGTGTGTGTGTTTGAGTGGGTCTGTGGATGGTTTAGATTCACAATTGGACCCGGTAGGTGGCGCTGCAATCGGGCTCTATGATTTTTTAATTATTTTTTAGGGATTTTTGGGGGGTTTGTGGGGATCAATAAAATAAAATTAACTGTTTTATTTTGTATGTTGTCTTGACAAACACTGAATTTGTAATATTTGTGTAACTCACTAATTGGAGTTCATTGTGAATTTGTAATTGTGATGATCACAGTATTTGTTTTATTATCGAAATCAATTATGCCACCCAAACGAAAAGCCAACGTTCGGGCAGGACAACGTCTGTCGGGTCCACTAGTATTAATATAAAATTGTAATATATATATCTAACAAGACAGAATGAAAATAATTGGCAATAAATTGAGTATCATAGTTATTATTTGCATTGGCAAAGCTTTGTAATTGTCGAAGCCGGAATATTTTTTTTCGAAGCTGATATTTATCTTGAATCTTTGCAGACACCTTACAGCCTGTTGACTCTTGTTGCTCTCATTCTATTAGAAGACATTTTAAATAATTATACATAATATTTATTTTCTAATGCAATTCCACCACGTCTGTGCAGGTGTGGTCATGGTTTCCACTCTGGTTGCCTGGAGCCTCCATTGCAGTGTTGCCACTGTTCCAATGCCACAAACACCCCCAATTCAAATAGTCCCAACAAGGCAGCTCCTCCTCAGCAACACCGACCACCAAGTCTCTCTCATTACAAACCTTCTGTAAGTACTAATCAAGTGTATTAATCGTATTGGTATTATTTAAAAACACAGTGAAATCTCTTAATAGTGGACACCTTACAGGATTTTTAAAAAATGTTATAAAGAGGTGTCTGTTATTTGGGATTTAAAAAAAATCGTACTTCTATATCGTAATATCTGTGCAGTATTGTATGCAGGATAATATGATTAATGAATGAATGTTGTATCTGGCTTACTGTACAGATTGCATAATACACAGACAATATATAGATGAAATGTGAATAGTAAGTAGGCCTACTGTACTGTGCGCACACGAGCACAGACAACTGCCGGAATATCCTACCTCTCCCCCTGCTGATGACTGTAGGGGTAGGAGGTATGGCCTTGAATTACAGTAGTTAACTCTATACATTCTTACAGTAAAACCATAAATGGACTGAGGTTATCAATTTTTGTCCTTTATTTGGAGGTTGTTAAGCATAGATACGTATCTTCAGAATTGTCCGTGTCCACAATGGGGGAATCTGTTATTGAGAGGTTGTTTCACCATAAGAGCCCATGTTATTTGGCCAGGGAAATTTAAGCTGCTCGCTATGAAGAAAAGTTTGATATTCAAAGGTGTCCATTAAGGAAGATTTCACCATACGTCAAATACACTTTTTCTCGAATCCAAATTTTTACCATACTTTCAATTCCTTAGAAAACATGGTGAGGATAAGAGTTGATCCTAAAATGGTACAATTTTTATTTGTTCAATTCTCAATTGGTTATTTAGTTGTTATAGAAAACAGAAATCTAAATTGTATTTTTGGTTATAATATGAATTCACATTTAGTTAAGTGATAAATTAATAAAGTGTTCAGGTTGTTAAGTTTGTTTTATAATTATTTCAGGCCTAACAACTAAAGCACAGTGGCGCAGGAACGTTTTTATTTGGGGAAGGGGGGTAAAAATAATCATGTACTTTTATAGAGGATCACATTTTTGATATTTATAAAAGACCAGGGAAATATAATACAGCTATCCCTCGCACTACCGAGAGTGATTGGTTCTGATAAATAATTGCATAACACGAAAACGCGTAAAGGGAATTTACTTTAACATGGTTGGGATAGGAATAATTACTCCTAATGAAAAAAGTAAATAAAAACATCAAACTTGTAAATGAATGCAATTTTTATTGATTTATTTAACTATTACAATACTACAGGTAGCCTACACCTATGGTCAATCTTCAATTCCCTGAAATTTGTAAACAAATTCCATTTTTAATAAATTTATCTAATTTATACAATGCTACAGGTACACTTACGGTTAATCTTCAATTGCATAATAAATTAACTGGATCTGGCAAATCAGGATTATCACTCTCTTGCTCTCTTGACGGCCCTTGGATGGTAGGCTCTTGCTTTCTTGAAGGTCCTGGGACGGTAAGCTCTTCTCTCTTGACAGCCCTTGGACGGTAGGCTCTTACTCTCTTGACAGCCCTTGGACGGTAGGCTCTTACTCTCTTGACAGCCCTTGGACGGTAGGCTCTTGCTTTCTTGAAGGTCCTGGGACGGTAAGCTCTTACTCTCTTGTAGTCACTAGGACTGTATGCTCTAGCTCTCTTGAAGGATCTTGCTCAACAGCTCTTACTATCGTGAAGGTCCTGGGTCATTATACTGAAGATTTTCAACTTTTTTGATTAAATGGTCAAGACTCTCCTGACGGGCAGCATTCTTCCTCTTTCTATAACGTTATTTGTGGCAAGCCAAAGAACTCGATCTCTATGGCAACTTTGGTGCTTCTACCCATGCAGCCATTTGTTTTGTTGAAATTGTTTGATAATTTTAACAACATAGGACTCTTCCTCTTCATCCTTTATGCCGTTCTCCATTTCTATAAGATCTTCATCGGTGAGTTCTGTTGAGTGGTATTGAAGCAATTCATCCACATTTACCTGGTCTATGTCCTCAAATCCAAAACCTTGCTTTGTCATTGATGTCATGTCTTGAATTGGAAAGCTCATGTTCAGGATCAAAATCATGAGAATCAGAAACTTCAGTTCAAATATTTTCCAAACTCTTTTCATACAGGACTGTTTAACTTCTGCCCATGAATCTTCAATGTTGTCAATACCACCCCCTTAACACAAAACTGTACACTAAATATATTTGTCCTCAATGAAATGTGCATGTTCAAGGTCACGCCACCACCGCACAGAGTGACTGCGAAACTACAGCCAACCATGCATTACTACTTATTTATTTTTAATCGCGTGATAGCAAAAACGTATAAAGTGAGATCGCATATAACTAGGGATACCTATATTTAACAGTCCCAGTGTGCATTTTCCTCATTTATTTTAGTTATGCCAAACATTAGAATCAATACACACAAAACTAATTAAGAAAAATTATATCTGATGCGGCTCAACAAAAAAAAAATTTGAAACACTGAAAATTTAAGTAGGTTTCCTTACACCTTTGCCCTATATTTGTTACTAGCTATAAAACCACTGTTTTTCAAATTTCAAGTTTGTTGAGCCTCTTAGGGCATGCATTAATCAGGCACAAGTGATTTAGTCTATGTTGCCTCATCGTGGAGCAAAGATAGTTTTTTATTCATATAAGTATTGAAAAACTTTCTGAAGTAGCTGTTGTAGCTGGTATCACTATCAATTTTCCAACAGTGTGTGCTCCAAGCACATTTTATTTTTATTATGTTCACCTTAGTGTGAACTTTGTATCTTGCTTCAACAAAATCTTTACATTATCTAAAAGTTTTACCATATTATTTGGGGGGGAATGATAATTTTTACCACCCTCAATTTGGGGGGGGGGGGATGTATAATTTACCCCCGTACCCCGCTCCCCCATTCCTGCGCCACTGAATAAACACTAATTCCAAAATAATAGAATAGAATTTTTTTCAAATCTTGAATTTGAGTTTTTTTTTATACGAGGAGTCAATATAACCTCTGTTTTAACCTGAAAGGCAGAAAGTTTACCTTGATTGGTTATTCTATGGTGTAGCTTATTTAATAGTACCATAGTGTATCAGTCATGGTAAGAATTCCACCTTTCAGACTAAATGAAGTGCACAATCAAGCCAGTGAGTTTTGATATTTATTTTATGTTTTGTTTTAGAGTAATTCTATTTCACTAGCGTCCTACAATATGAATACAGTGACATCCCAGGAACTTTTACAAAGTGAGAACTTTACGCTGAAACTTGCTCCACCTCCACCTCCTGATCTGGAGGGCATATTTTAGTCGAGAAGTGAGAAATAATCTAGTCAAACAAGATCGCTAAAAACTGATCTGACCAAGCAACCAAAGACTGGCAAGTTAGCAATCCAAATGTCACAAGTTATTATGTAATATAAATATATAAATATATATATATATTGTATTTATAAAGTATTGTAGTTATAATATTGTATATGCATTCCATTAAAATATATATATTTTTGTTTTGTTTGTTTATTCTTTCATCTTAATTATTCAGGTAAACCCTGAGACACTGTTGGTCAAGAATTTGAGTTAATAGCGCTTTTAGATCGAAGCAATAATGCACTATATAAAAGAAAGTAAGATGTCAAATTTCTACTTTGGATTTTTCCCACACTTATAATACTCTTTCTTTCTAGGTGGACTTTCTCACTCAATTTATGCTTAGTTTATCTTTCCTTATTGTATCAATTTTCACTATAGTATAATAGCTCTGAAAGGAGGATATAAGGGCAAGGCCCGTGGTGTGAAGAAGTAAAGGTGAAACCGTGCGCTTGTTCTCCCACTTCTTCCTTGTCGTGAGGTCAACTTCGGGGGAGTCGGGTAGCTGAAGAAGGGACAACTTGAGGGAAACAATTCAAATATACCACCTCTTTAGTGGGTTTAAATGTTTTAAAAATAAGGAATCATGCCAATATTGGCAGCAATATTAAATATCTTAGTCTTCCGAAGGATGCACTTGATAAAAAATATTGATAGTAGCATGTAAGAGGGAGGACAAATTTAATCTGAAAACTTGTAAGTAATTTTCTCTGACTATATTAACAAATATAATATTGCAACGTTTGATGATTTATAGATAAATTGTACAAGCATTTATTAAACTACTATATATAATTTGATAGTAATAATAAGCTGTGCTACGGAGTCTTCAAGACTTATAATCGCCGTTAATCAAATCAAAATCATGTAGCCGATGTTTTAAATAAATTGGTTTATGTCACCATGTATTTCTACCCTTTTGAGTTATAGGCAAATATTCTAGGGGTGAATATGGTTGAATTTAGAGGAAGTGTACCCGTATTTTCGTGGAAAACCATTTAGGAAAGGCCCCTCCCCCCTCCCACTTTCTGGATTTGACAACTGAAGCGTACATAATAATTAATTTTGTTAGTATTTTGCGTAAGGTCCCACTATTTTGTTAGCATTAGTAGACCTGTATTTATAAACAAAAATAATTTGAGCATCTTTTTACCTGTTCAGGCAATCAGCATATTTATATTAATAAGGTAGCAACTTGCATGGAGGGAGGATGGAAAACTATTTAGGAACAACAAAGTATGCCCAGTTGGTATTTGAACTCCAATCTATCCATCACTGACAAACCAAACTTGGTAAGACTGTTTGTTGGCTTTGTACACATACCCGACGATGCGGGTGAATATTATTTTTTGTAAATGTTTTTTTTAAGTGGACAAAAAGATTAGATTAAAGTGCAAATTTATTATTAAAGTTTAGCAATACTGTAGCTTGTATTTTATTAATAGGAATTATCCCTACTTTGTCATTTTAATTCAAGTATAATATATTCATTTTTCATTGTTTTTCTGCCATTGTTACAATTTGTCATTAATGTTGGTATTTTAAAATCTTATAAATGCAATATAATAATCCGTATTTCCAACTACACTTATAATGAGCAAGCTTTGCATGGTTTTCCTTCATGCAATATTTCAACAATATTAAGTTAATGCTCTAGATCGGGGGTTCCCAACTGGTGGCCCACGAAGCTTCTTGCGAAAGTAATGTACTTTAGTAAAATTTTGTGTTTTTATCCGAGAAAAGAAAAGTTTTGATTAGCGTGGGAATAAATACATGAAAGCTCCAAATAATGTCTTCCTTACATTTGCTTGTATTAATTATTATTTTGACTTAGCAAAGAGTACATTTTTGTCAAAAAATTGTTTAATATGCAACTAAATTTTTTAAATTATCACTTATTATTTCATTAACAATTAAATAACTTTTTTTCATTTTTGCATAGCTTCACAAAAATTAGGTGATTGTGATGCGGTTCGTTACTAGACTTGTGGATTCAACTGTGGCCTTCTGGAATTTTTAATTTGGAAACCACGACAGAGATGTACCAATTAATTTGATTGTTTAGTTTGACACGTATAGGTGATCACATGGACTTAGCCTAAGCATCAAGCTAATCTACTTTTGTTTACTATTCATGGGGAAGATCCGGGATTCGATTCTTAGCCTGAGTGTGATAAGGGTGGGTTTTCTTTCATAAATGTTTCCTCCTCCCTTCATATTTAAATGAGGGTAAATTTACTCTGAATCTTACATTTCTCATACCCATATTATTTTATGTAAATAAATGCGTATAGCCCAGATGACTGTCGCAAAAATAAGAAAGTAAAATTTCTAATTTAATATTTTAAATTTTTTAGTCTTGTTAATATTTAAGATAATTTAAATGTTTTCCTTCATATTAATTATTTTATTTTTATATTCACAAAATTATTTCTCCATTAAATTAGACTATTTATTCTGAGATAATTATAACATTTCCATCCAACCACAATCCGTTCTGATTATTTTGCTGAAGAAGATTTCCAGAAGTCTTCGCAGTGTCGTAATTTACTATAATCTCCACAAAAATGCAGAAAGATAAATCCATTTGAAATAATTAGTCGTTACTCATTAGTAAACTGCCCATAAATGAATTTTTACCTGAAAAACAAGTATTCATTGTTTATTGACAGGTAAACACTCATTAGATATCCATTTTAAACAAAATCGTTAAAGTGACTTGTAAAAAATTAGAAATTTAAACAAATCAATTTTTAGTAAATTACACTTATTTTAAGAGCTAATGTATGTATAAGAATCCTGAGTATAGCCATATTAAATATAAATTTCAAGTTTGAATAAAATTCATGAAATATTTTAGGATCAAGACCCAGGGACATACATAATCGTAAACTCCACATTTTTTTGGTTTGGGGCATATTAAACGAAAGATTTATCAAAATTTCAAGGTTGAAAATATTCACGATTGCATAAATTTACTTTTATATGAAAAGGAAGAGTAATTCAATAGATTTTTTTTTAAACACTAAATGTGGCCTTAATATTGCAGCTATAAAATAGGTATTTATGACAAAGGAATATATGTTTATTTAATAGTGGTTTAAAATATTTTCGTTTTCTTTTCTTGGTTACATACATTTTTTTTTTTTTCTGTTGTAAATAATATAAGTTTTTCTTGTGCTTTATTTGTTCAAGTCAAGGATTTTGTTTGAAATTCATTATTTGATTTAATATTGATGGAGTTATTGAAACAAATGTTCTTTAACATGTGCATAGTAATATTTTAAGTAGTAAAATATTAATCTATTGTTTTTATTTTCCTTATTTGATGAAATTAACAAGTTTGTTCCTTTGTATAATAATGTTAAATTATATTAATTTCATTATCTCAAACCCAATATTATTCTTGCTACAAATATATTCTACACACTTCTACATTGTTATTTAGTGATTTATATAAGGCTATTGTTGAAACCTAAAGTTTACTTGAGAACATGTCACAGCGCCAATGCTCACACTATAGCGAGTCACCCTAAGCTGACGCCAAGCGCAGAAACGGAACGGGTTTCACCTTACTTCCTCCCACCACGGCCAAGGCCTACACACTTACCAGAAAACTGTAGGCCTCAAACCCAACAAGAACATAATTAATTATGAAATTTTTGTGGTACATCAGTCCCCATCTTCAGCAGAAGTGATTAACCACAGACTGGACTATGGCACCATGGCTATAGCCAGAATGTTGTGGATATTAGGAGGGGGGGGGGGGGCTTTTTGAATGTTATTCATGAAGCATGCTGAAAAGTGATGAGGTTTAGATATTGTAGCCTGTGTTTAGGACAAATTTGAGTTTGTCTAGTCCTTCATAATACTGGGTGGTGAGCTATATGTCATTTGAAGGGTGTTTCTTGATAGGCTCTTCATGGGATAGGGCTCTGGTGACTGTTAACTAGTGTTTAGGCACATGTGTTCAGAGAATAAGACCTTAACAAGCAATGTCAACAACTCTTAAAAGGCTTTCACAGCCCGAGAACACCCTAAACACATATTAATAGTCAAATAAAAATAGCCCTATCCAATCAAGTCTATCAGGAAACAACCTTCATAAGATATACTGCACACCACCCTGTATTAGAAGGACTATATAAACTCAGATTTATCTTAAACACAAACTAAAATACTCATACTTCATACTAAAGCTACCAAAGATACTTGCTTGGATTAAACCATATCTCTATAAGGAAAACCTTTATGAGGTAATTGTATTATATTTGGAAGAAGGTATAGGAAAGGTGGATAGAAACATTTAAAAGGGACGAGCACAATATGGCTTTACAATGCAAAGAAGAACACATTTCTCACTTTACATCGCTGCCATTGGACAAAGAGGTAATGGTTGTCTCTTAAAGAAAATCGATCATCATCGCCCAATTCCCTGACCTAGGTTTCATTCTATCTGAATTCATCAGGAGGAGTGTGAAATGCACAATGCAACTTCCTATACAAGGATACCAAAAAACACAAAAGGGAGAAAATGGAAAATTGTAAAGAATGATAGGACATACAGATTGGAACATGTAAAATGTATAACATAAAGGAAAAAAAAACAGGAAAAGGACATTGGATGTGAATATATAAGATATCTCTATAAGGAAAAATTATTTTCGCTTTAATTGCTTGGATTAAAGTAATAGGGATAGTTGGCACACTTGAAAGTGATGTGGTAGAAATTTAGATAACTCCCCAAGCCAAACAAAATACATTTAAATACTAATGTCAGCAACAGAACACTTTCCATAATAAATGAGACTCAAGTGACCATGATATTCAGCAACACACTCTTCTTATTTCCTGAAGAGGTCACCTGTGTCTGGGAAAAACTAGTGTTTGCAAACTCCCATCATATATAATATTCTTGTGAGACTCAAAATTATACTCTAAGTTAAGACTTGGAATAGTTGATCTAGAAAAATAGATTAAAAAAAAATTAATTTATAAACTAAACAGTTAATAAAGTGGAAGATGGATTAAAAATAAATTAATTTATAAACTAAACAGTTAATAAAGTGGAAGATGTATTAAGCGAAATTAACAAGGACAAAAATGTATAATTTAGGTGAAGAAACAGTGTAAGATATGAACATTTATATAAAATTATAATGCATCATGAACTAAAATATTAATACAAAAATATAAGGTACAATATAATGTGATATAAACAATATTAAGTCCAGATATGTTGTTAAATAAAATAATAAAAATTAGGTTAACATCTGCCCCCAAAGAAATTAAATGAAGTGGTTATGTAATGTAGAATAATCTAAGTCTTATCTGTGTTTTTGTCCCATTACTCCTTTTTGATAAAAAAATTGTTCAAAATTATACTATAGAAAGTAGAAATTTAATTCACAAACTAGATCCCCTGATTAGAGGTAAAATTGAGATAGTTACAGTGCAATCTAAAACTAACACTTTCACCTTAAGTCACTTATAGTCAATGACATAAATATACTCTCTCTAGCAGTCTTACCTTTACTGATCACAAACCTGAATGCATATAAATTAACCTAAAATAAATATTCATGATTAAAATGTTAAAAGTTAATTCAGCCTTGAAAAAGTTAAGCAAACTTATATTTAAGCAATGAAATAAAAATAACATATACATTCTTTATTTATTACTTATTATGGTTAAAAATACAAAATATATTACAGAAATAAGAATTATTTGTTTAATAATAAACATACAATATTACTACAGTTTTCTTTAAAAAAAAGATTCTTCAGGAACTCATCTCTGTTTATCGACGTGTTGAAAATCATCTTGCAAAGGTTGAACACGCTATTTCAAACTCTATTAGGGATGAAGGCATTCTGAAAATAATTAATTAAAATGAAAGAGTAAAGTAGGTAGCCTGCTTCCTCAAATGGAGGGATAGATTCTATCAGTACCCGTCCATTTGTATTAGGTGTGAAGCTTCAAAAGTTGAGACTATGATGAATATGAGATTTCGACAGAAAAAATTAATAGAAAAATAAAAGAGCTACTCTGGCAATTGTGAATGCATGTGTAAAAACTAAATAACTGCAACATTATCATTTTTATAAGATTTAGGTACTGATTTAGTTGAGATTTCATATTTGTTTGTTTTAACAACAACAAAACATCAAATTTTATGATTGAATAGTTATTTAATGATCAAAAAATCTGGTTATTTTGACTGTTATAAATATGTTTACTTAAAACTGTTAAGTTTATACTGCACTTATCGCAAGTCATGAGACTAGCTATAACATATTCTGTCAAGGTGAAGTGTTTGAAGGAAGGTGGTTTTTAATATATATATTTTGGTTTACGTAAGGGAGTGATCCGAAAGGATCTTTTTTTTTTTTTTAGCGCCGCGTCTTACTACCTGTTTGGGTTTATATGCCTATGTACTAATTATTCTAATGTATTAGGGATGAGGAAGGTTGAATTTAGAGGAGGTACACATGCATTTGTGTGGAGGGAGACTGGATAGCTATTTAAGAAAAACCACACCTCAAAATACCCAACCAGGATCAAACCCCTGTCATCTGCAGCCAGTTTTTAGCGAGAGTAGCACTTTAGACCATGCGGCCACCAAAGCGAGTGTTCAAGATCTTGTATTGGAAATGGTATGAAAACATCAATTAACGGTTTGAATACACTGTACATATTTTTTTTCAGAATCCTGGATGGGCTGCAATTCAATAAATAATTTGCATAATAGATGGCCCCATCCCTAAATGAGTGGGGCAAATTTGATTCCAGTAGTAATCATCTGGGCTTATCCTGCAGTGACCTATTTTTTCGTTCAGCCAATCCATTTTGCCGGGGTGATCTTACAGCAGAAAGATGTCTTCTAATTCCGCAATCTGATAAGAATTTGTCAAACTCCAAATTTCTATATTCTGCCCTTTCATTATCACTTTGAAGATACTTAATCTTTTTTTCTGTCAGATTTTCTACTTCATTTTTAAATTCTTTAAAAGTATTTAAAACTTCATTTTATTTTTCTGAAAATATACTCTGGTATAGCTAGTTCCCTCATCAATAAAAGTAACAAAATATCTGGAGCCTCCAGGTGAAGTGGTGTGCATGGGGCCTACAACATCAGAATGTATTATTTCCAGCTTGTCTATAGTTTTCGGTTGTTCCCTAATGTGATAAGGTAGTCTGATGAATTTTCCTCTAATACATATTTCACTCTCACCAAGACTTTCATTGGTGTTGAAATGCAAACCTTTGAGGCGATTATCTTCTAGAGCCAATTTTAAATCAGAACTCATTTACGTGACCCAATTTTCTGTGCCACATTTCAATTTTTGACGTTTCAGGAATTTCTGAAGATAAATGTGCATATTCTGACATGTTTGCATCAAAATAGTATAGACCATTGTATCTAGTTGCTTTTAGAATAAGATTACCATGATCATCTACAACTTGAGCGCAATCCTTCTTAAAAATAACACTAAAATCTTTATCAGTAATTTTTGCAACAGAGAGAAGATTTGTGGTCAATTTTGGTACATGCAAAGTTTCAGGTAAATTTACTATTGAATCATCATAGAGCTGAATTTTTACTAGACCAATACCTGAAATACTTGCAGTGTGTTCCTTTGATGCAAGCTTGAGAATGCCATGGTTATTTGGCTCAGAAAGCTTTGAAAATTTAGTTTGGTCATAGCACATGTGTGAGGTAGATCCACTATCCAAGCACCAAACAGAATTCATGGGTTGTGATGGGTGTAGGCCTATTGAAAGACATTCTTCAATTTTGAAGGTGGATTACCTTATTTTTGTTGTTGAACCAGCAATCTTCCGTCTTATGATTAAACTTTTTGCATCTTTGCCATTTCATGTTACTACTATTATTGTTATTTTGTTGACCTTGACCAGATCAAAAATCTTTGTGATTTTAACCTGAATTAAAAATTTTACAATGATGTTTATTACATTTTTTAACAAAAAATACATCCTCATGCTTATCTTTGAGGTCATCCTTGTATCTAGCATTTTATTCCTCCATAATCTTATTTTTTAATTCACTAGGAGTCAGTAAATTGTCCCTACTTTCAATTGTCATACGAACATTTTCGTAGGCAGGGGATAAGCTGTAGAAGCTGTGGAATTACTCAAGTCCCAACATATTGTTGTGGCTAAGTTAACTTTTACCCATTGTAGCACATGCAGCAGAAACATGGACAAGAATGTAAGAGAAACCAGGAAGGTGGAGGCCGTGGGAATGAATTGTGTGAGGAACATGTTAGCTGTCATGAGGAGAAACAAGATAAGGAATGAAGTTATCCGGAAAATAGTGGGGATACAAGGAGTACATGAGATGGTATGGTCATGTAATGAGGATGGAAATGGAGAGTATATCAAAGTGAGTGAGTCAGATAAAATATTTAGGGAAAAGACTGCAAGGAAGGCCAAGAAAGAGATGAGAGGAGCAAATAAAGAGTGTACAAGTGATAGAAGAAAGGAAGCAATTAAAGGAGGGAGAGTGTTGAAAGGCTAGAGGAAGATGGAGGCATTTTGCTAAACTGACCCGGCCAAAGGTTGGAAACAGATGATGATGATGATGATGATGATGATGATGATGATATGAAGTGAAAGGGTGTGGGTATGTTGAATGAAAGCTGCTTGACAAGTAAGAGGCTTATCACAGGAGAGGAAAGAGAGGATTTTTCCAAATGAATCAGGAGTTAGAAATAATGGGAACCAAACTGTTGGAGCCCAATTTTCATTAAAAAAAACTTTTTGTTTCTGGTCAACATTGATAACACAACCTGATATGAGTGACACTCGAAAAGAAATCTAATAGCTTTTCTAGCTTTCAGATAAAGTTCTTTACATGAAAATTGGACTAAAATATTTATAATTTAAGAATCAAATAGCCGAAGATATTATATTTGCTTTAGTGAGGATTTACTCGCCTCTAGATATCATATTCTGAAAAGTGAAAAATGACACCTGGACAATGGAATCGAACCCAGGACCTTTGCCTTAGTACGCCAATGCTCTGACCACTGAGCTATCCAGGAATCGTCCCGTGCTCAGGGTCATTCTTCAATCATATTTTAAGACAGAGTCTATGATGGACGTGCGAAAATCGTCGGATACAGATGTGTGATTTATCAAGATCACGAGCTATTAAATAATGCAGCCACCTTCGACTCGGTAATTGGCTTATTGCTGCCACTTGTACAGTTATTATTATTTTAAGGAATTAGTTGAGATGTAAGGAATTAGGAAGTGAGGTCACCAAATTGGGCATTTTTATTATTGATCCATGGAACTATTCCACATATGGGCAGTTTTAAATGAGACCAGAGATGGGCTCTTAAATCATTAAGAACATTTAAGATTCGAGAAAATTTTAGATTCAAGACTCATATCTTTAAAAAAAAAAAAATTCAAGTGAAATTTGTTTTAGAGCTCTAATACTGCTTATTAGTGATGGGTCACTCGTGAGTGAGTCATTCAAATTGAACTCTTGAACGAGAGCTGTGAACGAACGACTCTCGCTTCGCGAGCGAGTCGTTCACGCCGCCATTACACACTACATTAGAAAGAGTCAGGAGTGTTTGTCATTCACGACTCTTCTGTCGTTCTTCGTTCGTTACTACGAAAAAATCTAATATAAATGCTTACTACCGTTACTAGATAGCAGCACTACCTACAATATTAAACTATTTTTCTTAACATCAATAGACATAATTTTGTGAATTAGACACTAAAGGCTATATGCTAAAGTTAATTATTATAAGTAATATGTGTAAGTAATAAAATTAAAGCATCAAACGCAATAGTCTTTGGATAAATTACACATAAATCTTAATTCGTTCATAAGTTGAAAGGGAAGAGACAGATTCGCACGCTCGGAACGGGAATTGTGATAACTAGTTAGCGCTCGCTCATCAAGTTAGGAAGGAGAAGGGATTGGGAGCAAGCGAGCCATGCGGTGAACGATATGACTCCTATGAACGACTCTCCATGAACGACTCTCCATGAACGACTCTTTTGAGTGAGCGAGCGAGCTTATGTGAGCTAGCTCGCATCAACGAGCTGGTTCGACCCATCACTACTGCTTATTGATGGTTCAGAACCAATTATAATAATATAGGATTAACTTAAGAACCAGGCCCCAGATCAGTAATTTTAACAGTTAACTAAATGTATGAATGTTATAATGAATGGATTATAATATATAATGTTAACATATAAAAGTTACTATTTGTATTTTCTATTATACTATTATATTTATATTTCCTCTTATCTTCATTATTTTCCCAAGATTCAGATTCATAAAAAAATGGATTCGACGAAACTCTAGTTGAGACTCTTTCAATTTAGGTTTAGGTTCATACATATATGTAAATTATTATTAGCACCGCGTCTTACTACCCGTCCGGGTTATACGCACTTACGCTAATGTGTAATGGTAGGGTGATTGTGAGATGAAATGGAGGACCTACAGTTTAACGTGGAATCCGAACCACGGTGGAGGCCTGGCATTCCTCACATTCACAAGATGTGATTAATACACGTCTTGTCAGAGGTGAAGGAAGGGTTTGGCAATCAGATAAATCTGTGCCGGGACCGAGGATTGAACCCCGGACCCCTAGCACAGAAGTCTGACACCTTACCCCTAGACCACCAGGTCACCCATATGTGTAAATAATATCAGTGAAAATGAAGTGGGAAAGCTTTATATAAAGCGTGAAAAATTATTTATTTGATCCAGAAATGGTAGATTAAATCATTCAGAAAGCATAAAATGGTAATATCCACGAGAATTTGGATCACATGATAAAAAATAATTAATACTGATTTGATTTAAAAAATAAGAAAAATACATAAACTCTTTAAACCAAATATTTTATTACCTTGTTTCATATCATCCTTTAAATAATGTAGAGACCCGTTGGTTTAATCATGGTTTTCAACCATGAGAGGAATATTTATATTTTATTGTTAGCATTTACTTCTGTAAATAGCAACTGGTAATGTTTGACATATACGTCACAATGTTCACCTGAAAAATAAAAAAAAAAATACACATTTCTCTTTAAGGAAAATCTCTTTTTCAATTTGTGATGTATTTATTTTGTTATATTTGGAAGACGATACAGGAAAAGTGGATAGAAACATATGAAAGGGGTGAACACAATATGGCTTTTACAATGAAAAGAAGAACACAGTTCACACTTGACTTTACTGTACATTGCTGCTATAGGACAAAGAAGAAAATTGATCATTACTACCCAACCACCAGATATAGGTTTCATTTTATCGGAGAATGTGAGGAATGCCAGGCCTCCACCGTGGTTCGGATTCCACGTTAAACTGTAGGTCCTCCATTTCATCTCACAATCACCCTACCATTACACATTAGCGTAAGTGCGTATAACCCGAACGGGTAGTAAGACGCGGTGCTAATAATAATAATAATAATTTTATCGGAACTCATCAGGAGGCAGTGTGAAAGGCGCAACTCAACTTCCTCATTATCATGAACTGTTTCCAGCCTGCGGCTGGGTCTGTTTAGTAGAATGCATCCATCTCCCTCTGTCCTTCCACCATTCTTCCTCCTGTACTCTCTTCCACTCTCCTCCTCTCACTTGCACCTTTGCTGCTATTTGTTCCTCCCATCTCTTCCTTAGTCTCCTTTGCGGTCTTTTCCCTACATACTTCATATCCATTAATCTTCTTGGAATCCTCTTCCCTTCCATCCTCATTGCGTGTCCATACCATCTCAGTCTTGCTTCCTCAACTATCTCATGTACCCCAACTCTAGACCTTACATCTTCATTCCTAATCCTGTCTCTTCTGGTGACAGCTAGCATGCTCCTCAAAAACTTCATTCCCATAGTCTCCACTTTCCTCATTTTTCTTTTCCACTGTATATGTAACTATGAGTGTGAATTATGCTCTATACAACAGTTCCTTACACTTTAGGGGCCCTTCTCTTTTCCATAGTAGGTCTCTTACACACCTATAGAAAACCTCGCCCTGCTGCCCTCGTCTCACTAAACATATCTTCTCTGTTACCCCTTTCTCCTCAATCACACTACCCAGATACTTCACTCTCTCTGCTTCTTTCATTTCTTCTCCATCCAGTTCTATCACCTTCCTTGGCCTTGTCATCACCAAAAAGAGATAAAATATGTTGGGGGATTGAGAAGTAATTATCAATTTTCTTTCGAGGCAGCCGGTACCTCTTTATCCAATGGCCTCAATGTAAAGTGTAAATTGTGTTATTCTTTTCAATGTAAAAGCCACATTGTGTTAATAGCTTTTTATATGTTTCCATCCATCTTTCCTGCATCTAATTCCAAAAATAACAAAATACATATTTATGTTTAAAAATGAGGTGGCCCAATGGCTAAATAATTTTAAAATAATGGAAATTACCTCTTCTCTTTTTGTTTTATAAAGGCAACAATACAAAAATTTTACTCAATTTGTGTTTGAATATTTCTACCATAGAAGATAAAAGAAATAAAGAATATTTCATCTTTGTGCATTGGATTATTTTCCCACATTTTTCCTCTTTCACTAGGTGAGATTTCTTCATTAAATTAAACTTTTTAGTTTATATTTTTATTTTTTCTATATTTTTATCAATTTCCATTATTATAAAATACACATTTCTATAATTTTGCTACCAGTATAATCAAATGACAGTTATGACTACACCTGCCTCGGTGGCGTAGTTAGCTAACGTGCTAGTCATATTGAGCTCAACTGCTGAGGACGGGTAGATCGAGGTTCAAATCTTGGTCGGGGGGGGGGGGGTTCCTAAATGGTTTTCCACTCTTCCTCCACACAAATGCGGGTTCACTTTCTCTATATTCAACCTTCCCAATTCCTAACCCATTAGCGTAATTAGTACTTAAGGCGTATAACCCGAACGGGTAGTAAGACGCGATGCTAAATAAAATAAAAAAGTTATTACTACAACAAGATATGAAATAGAATTATTTTATTTTATTAATTTTTCTGAAAGTTCGCCAATAATTTTAATACATTTTTTCAAATGTTACATACAAACATTTAAAAAAAGGGGGTGCAAAATTTCAAAACCACTTTGAAAAACACCTGTTTACAATTAATATGCATTTAACAACAATCTTCATGTTTTGTTATGAGTTATCTAATAAAATATGCTGGTGTTGAACACATTATGGGTGTGCGAAGTCACTTTTTAGTTATAATAATCCCCAAATCAAAAATATGAAATATTCTTGAAGTTCAAATATTTTGTTTTATTGAAAAATATTATATTTTGATTATTTATATAACTTTATGCACTAAAATGAATTTTAAAATATTTTATTGCATAGATTTGTTTGTAATATTTTATTATTGTGGTATCACAACATGCAATTCAATTTAATTCAGATTTCATACGAATATTAATTTGAAGTGTATTTAACAGCTCAGAATAGCAATAATTTGAACATAAATGAGTATTTTAGCTTTCAATATTTTTACTGGAAAAGCTTCGTAATAATGTTGAAGCAGGTTTATTTAGTCAAAGCTGATAATGTTTTCAAAGCCAAGTTGAAGTTTCAATTCCTTGCACACCCTCTAATAGACACTTTTATAAAAAAACTATAAATATTGATTAAAAAAATTTGCACCAGGTCTTACTACCCATTCAGGTTATGCTTGTGTATTAATTATGGTGATTGGTTAGGGATGAGAAAGCTTGAATTTAGAGAAAGTTTACCCACATTTGTGTAGAGAGAGAGTGGAAAACAATTTAAGAAAAAAACACCCTCATTATACCTGACCAGGATTGAACCACAATCTCCAAATCACCAGCAGTCTAATATATTGCAAGAGTAGCACCTTAGACCTAGCGGCCATCGAAGCAGGTGGTTTTGAAATAAATACACGAAATTTAAAATACCAAAAATCAGTGATTTTAAATTAAATAAAGTGAGCTGTAAAATAACAGATAACCTTTAGAAAATCCTGAGGTGCCCTTTAATCGTAGATTTCTCTGTTCAAAAAACCTATACACAGCATAGAATATTGTAGCATCTCCAGCTATTTTAGCTGCTTCGAGAAACTTCCGAGCAGACACTTGGTCGACAGAGCCAGTGCTGCGAACAAACCTGAAAGTGAACAAACATCTTATGTTCAAATTTATTAAACTTTAATAATAAAATGAATTAGTGCCTTTAATAAGATACATTCTAGCTATTCATATATTGCAGATTATATGTATATTTATAGTAATATTTATTTTTATGTCAATATAATATATGAATGATGTAATGATGTATTTAGACTATTGAAAAGAATGAAGTAGTATCAAAATAGGCAAAAACAGCGGTATGTGTTGATGCCAACATTGTTTTATGAATGTGAAGTGTGGGTTTGTCAGGAGAAACACAGGAGCAAGATAATTGGGGGTGGAATGAGATATTTAAGAAGTGTATGTGGAAAAACTCGTATGGACAGAGTCAGTAATGAATAGGTGCTGAAGAAGTTTGGTTTGAAAGAGAATCCAATAGGTCAATGTGAAATAAGTGTCTTGCGTTGGTTTGGGCATGTTGAGAGGATGAGTGTGGATCGAGTGACAAAGCTAATATAATTATGAAGGTAGAGTGTGTGAATCAAAAGGAAGAGGTAGGCCATGCTAGACATGGTTAAATGTTGTGGACGAATGTGTGAAAAAGAGAAACATTAAGAGTTTTAAGAATAAAAGAGCATATATGATTCGGTGTATGGATGTTGTTGAAGCGATGGGAGTATGTAAAGAGAGAGGAGTGTGGAGAAAGTTAGTGAGGATGGATTAAGCACAGAGTTGTTTTTTGAGCTATATGCACGATTTCCTGCCTACTCAGTAGGGGAAGGGCGTGATTAGGTAGGTGTATATGTTTGTATAAATAAAATGATAGAATTGTAGAAAAATAAAGCACAAATAGAAGTAGAAACCCATAACACATATTTACACACTTTTCAATATTTTGTTGCTTTGATTGCATATTTCTCAGGAAGTATAGTAGTAGTGGTAATATTAGTAACTAGCTTCCTTTTCAGTCTTACTAATATTTCCTGAATTGCAATTAAATGCGATAAACGTATCAAAATATTGAAATGTGTGTTATTTTATATATACTTTATTTCATAACAATTCAATCATTTTATGTATAGTAAAATAAGTTTTTATTTTGGTATGCGCAATTTTATTTTTTACTTTAGTCTTCAACTCAGGTCAAATTAATAAGCAGGGATATATTTTACTATTTCACTAGAATGACCTGCATACTAATAACTCTTTCAACTAACTAGTCTACAGCTTGACAGACGCAACACACTGTGAAGTCTTACCTAAGAGCTGGCAATATCTGCTGTTTGGAAAGCAGTACCTCTATAATTTCTTCGTTGGCAGTTCCCAAGCGCTTGAGCATGTCTAACGCAAGCTGGTGAGCCGCAGGATATAGGTTCTCCAGTGATAATAAAAGGCATGCCTAAGAACAAAAGAAACCATTTCAACACTATTTTTAAAATTAAATATAATATTTATTAAAAGCTTCTGAAAAGTAATGGATGCCAGAATGGGAAATTAAATGAAACACAATTAAAGAGAGATTAGGGAAGAAAGTTGCCCAATAGCATAAAACACCAGTATATTTTAAAGTCAAAACACAGTACCGATACCGAGGGAATGTTTAGTGCTCATTTAGTTGAAATAATACAGGTAAACTTACTAAGATGATTAAAATGTAGCATCAATTTTTATACACAGTATCATATGTGTGAAATAAAGTGCATCGGGCATTTTATATCATGTCATAAATGTCATTAAATAAATATGAAAAACTTGTAAAAAAATTAAGAAGTGTTTTTACAAATGTTTTAGTGTTTTTAATTGTATTTGTAATTAATTCTCTACAATTCTATCACAATTATTGAATGATATATTACACACATCTTTAAATCAATGATTATGCCTGTAATTACACTCTGTGCAAATAAAACCTTTGTAATGACAGACAGGCAATTAGTTTTTATGGTCCAATGTGTTTACTTATCATTTGAGTTATCCACAACTTACACTAATTTAAAGACATTCAATGAGGTATGTGAATTTTAAGGAAACATAACAATTTCTTGTTGAGGATCTAAAATTGGCAAACACCACTGTTAAATAAATCACCCTTGGACAAATATCAGTTTAGTAATATTCGTGGTCAAGTTTTATCTGCTCCATCTTGTTAAAGTGGAGTTCAAATAATTCTAATCTACTATGATGTTTCTTTAGTTGAAATTCCCAACTTGGAATGGACCTGAACAAGATAGGGTGTAATGAGGTGGAACTGGATATAGCTGGCACAAGATAGGGATAGGTAGTGTACTTTTGTAAGTCTGGCAATGAACTTATGAGTTTCTGATGCCAGAGAGCTTTTTTTTATCACCATGTCTTACTACCGTTCGGATTATACGCTTATGAACTAATTATGCTAATGGTTTTTAGAGACTGAGAAAGTTATATTTTGAGGAAGTGTACCCGAGTTTGTGTGGAGAGTGAAAACCCAGTTTGGAAAAACCACAATCAGTACACCTGACCAAGATTTGAGCCTCAATCTCCCGTCATTGGCAGACTAATATACTGCAAGAGTAGCGCGTTAGGCCACGCAACCACCTAAGCGGCTCGTAGAATAATATTATCTCAATAAGTGCTTCTGGATATGTTAAAAGTATAATTTCATGTATGATAGCTTAAACTAGCGTCCAAATGTTTTCCACCTTAATAAATGACCTGACCAGGAAAATTTTAATATACATTCCAGCCTGTGCATTGATTACAAGTAAAAGAGATAATGTCGGTACCAGTGGTTTAGAATCAGAGACAACATGATACTGCAGCAGCTGATGAAGTTGGTAGTAGGCCTGATAATGTACCAGCGAGTTAATAACCAACTCATGAAGGTAATGTTGGACAGGAATCTGATAGTCTGTCAGAGAACGGATGTATTCTAATAACACCCATACAATAAATTTGGAACCACCTGAAAAAAAAATTAACAGCAATCAAACACAACTATTGTGCAGTCATTAGATACCAACTAAATAATAAAAGTGTGTTATACATGTTATATGTGATACATACAAAATGCGCACACTATAAACTACCAATTTTAATTGAAAGAATGAAAAATACCTCAATATAGATCTTCAATTATTAATCTGACACAGGACTATTTTCACTGACATAATTCTACTTAATGCATTTATCAGAGATGGAATAATACAATCCTCAAATTCTTAGGGATATTAGAGATTCTAGAAAATAGTGAATTCGAAATATGCATATTATTTTTCAAATTTTGAATGAGAATTTGACCTAGAGCAGCGATTCTTAAACTTGAGGGCCGCAAACATTTTTTTGGGGCCTCGAAAAGATATTTTAAAATGTAATTTGCTTATTACTTAAGTCAATTACCAGTACCTTAAATTTTACTTTTTGGAAGAAAGAATTCGATGATCGTAGGTATTTAAGTACAGTAAACACTCTCGATTTACCGGGCTAGTGGAGGGGAGGGTAAGCATGAATTATAGAAATCATAGATAGCACAAATAATCCCCATCTGTTTACTATCGCCATTCAAAATTTGCTGCCCTTTGTTTCTACTTATTTATGTGAAAAGGGATTTTCCAGTGGTAAATTAAAATGAAGCGGCATTGAAATCAATTCTGAATCGACTCCTGCATGCGAATAGCATTAAGTAATACACACGAAACAAGAATAGACAAATTAGTGGAAAGTGTTAAATAGCAGCGGTCCCATTAAATACATTTAGGTAAGTTAATTTGTGTTTTTTTATTGGTTTGTTGTTACAATCAGTCAATAAAGCCACCATTTTAGAATAAATCTTAATGAGTAATATGTTAGTAAAACTAGGGGGGCCACGAAAATATTTAGGGTTTCATAGCTGATTGTTTGAAACCTTTGGGGTTTTTTCTAAATAGTTTTTCTGACACCTAGTTCAGTCAGTACATGTCTATCTACTGAGCTAAGGTCCTGGGTTCGATTCCTGGCATGCCGAAAGCTTTATCATTGAATGAAATGTGGGTTTCCCCTTATAAAATTATGACTTAACGGCCAGGGATTGAATGTTTTGTCTGTTTTAGACTTAAGTTAGTTTATAAGTTATGTGCTGATATAATCAGTCGGTTCATAAAGTGCATCTTAAATACTACAATAAATAAATAAATAAAATATTCTGTTTCGTACCATCAGTGTCCCCTTCTTTTCGCTTGTCAGCAAATCTTGAGAAAACATTGGTGTACATGTCAGCCTGGTCGACCACCACTGGTGCCTTGAGAACAACAGGTGCTGATGGTTTGGGTGGAGACACGCTCAGCGCTGAGGAGGCTGGAGTCCCCATCTTACAGTAGATTTCATCATTAAAATAGTTTTAAAGTATTAAAATACAATCACACATATCCCCCATACCCCAAAATACATCATTATTTTCCTAATTTTATCAAATAGATAAAGATATTAACTCACAAATTAGTTCTTTCTGTCAAATAAGATTGCTATTTTTGGTCATTTTAGTTGGGTAATTTATCAAATGAAATTGTGAGAGAATTAATGTCATTATTATATTCCGCCATACAACCATTGATAGAATATTTCATACATACTAATCACGCCATTCCTTATGGGTGTGCAATAAACTGTGTATATATTTCAAAGACAACAAGAACATATTCAAAAGGAAAATAGAAATACCCAACTTTCAAAGATCACAAAAAGCAAAGATAAATATAGCAATAGACATTTAATTTTTCAAATACTAATCCGATGAGAAATAAGTAAATCATTTTATTTTTATCATCTGTTTATTAAAATATGTTCAAAAAAATTTTATTTTCCAAAATATATATAAAATTTATTCTCTATATTAAAATTAGTTTATAGTAAAACGAAACGTATGTACACATCAATGGTAATAGGTGAAGATATATTTTCACTAATGCAATCTATAAAATCAATCAAGAAACTATTTTAAAAACCAAAATGGATGCTCACCTCAATCATGATGTAGATAAACTATTGCCTTATAAAACACAAATTTTGTTTGGAAAATACAAGAACTTATTCAAAACTTAGAATTTCATGAACTTAAAAATATGTGAGAATGATTACTATGTACTTGAAACAAGTTGATGGATTGATTAAATAGCCAATTTATTATAGTAGTTAAGCATGGTTATAACGCACCTAAATATCATATTCGATAGATTGAAAGATGATACCTGGACACGGGAGTCGATTATTATAAAAGCATAGCTAAGGCTATGGGTAAAAGAAAAATATTGGTCAATTAAACCCATAGATAATTTGGAGCATATATTATTTTTATGTATGAAAAAGACACAATCATATCATCCACATGATGGATACATATTAAATACCTGACTTTGCATTTCTACTTCAAGGAAACTTCTGTAAACATCGTTGAGATGGTCAAACAATTCTGCAACAACCACCAAGTAGGCTCTGTTCTGCTCTGTCGGCTCCAGGATGTCTTGTAAAACCTAAACCCATAAGTAGTATACTGCACTAGGTCTTATTACTCTCAATACACATGAAACAACCGATAGGTGTTACACACAAATAGGTGGACATGTAGACTAAAAGCCATGCTGGCAGAGGGGTTGGGGGTTTGAATCTCAGGTGGGTGTACTATGGATGCTTTTTCCTAAATGGTGTCCCACTCCCCATCTACAGAGCTATTTTCATAGGAAGACTGCTAGAAAAATTACTAGATCTACTTTCACATATTCATACGTCAAGTCATGTGATCTTCATCTGTCATTTTTGATATATATTATCAATAACTATAAAATAACATTAATAAGATAGTAAAACATTATTAATATTGACCACAAAAAAAGTTGTGTGTTATTTTAATTGTTCTTCCTGTGAAAACTGAACTTACGCATAAATGTGGGTACATTTCCTCTAAATTTATACTTTATTAATCCTTACCCCATTAGTATAGTTAAATGAAGATAGCCCGGACACACAGTAAGGTACAGTAGAATCAGAACTGTGTTTCTAGCTCGTTTACTTTCGATGAAAACACATTTTATAAAACATGAATTTAAATAATTTTAAAGTTGGAAATATTATATTGGTATGAGTTTAGTACCCAAAACAGATCATACTATCAAATGGCTTGAATGGCAAAAATACAAAAAAAAATACATTTTTTAAGCACAAAAACAGCTATATTGGGTTTTTTTTAGCAATGCATCTTACTAACTGTTTGGGTAATATGCTTTTGTACTAATTACACTCATGGTTTTAGGGATTAGGAGGGCTATATTTAGGGGAAGTGTTCACACATTTGTATGGAGGCAGAGTGGAAAAACATTTCAGAAAAACCACCCTCAGTACACCCGACCAGGATTCGAACCTCAATATCCCTGCCATCGGCAGTCTAGTCTAACATGAGAGTTACACCTTGCACCATGTGGCTACCCAAGTGGGTTTTTTATTTTATTAACTTCTTAATCATTATTACAATCAGAAAAATTATTTTTCTTATAAGTAAGATTACAACTTTGTTGACTGGATGGAAAGTAAAGTTACAATATTTGACAAGCTTTGTTGAGTCCAAATATTAAAAAGCCCAGCTCGCATTAATATAATATGTAAATTGAGATGATATTTATGGATGATAAATACCTGGATAACAACTTGTTTAGCGTTTTTCCTTTGCATGAGGCAATCGACTAGTAGACATTTGTCTTGGATGAGAGAAACCAATGTTTTGAGATTTAGCTCCATGTACCTAAAAACATAAAGAAATATTTAAATGACTTATGAATCAGATTGTGCAAGAACTTAGCTCATTTCCTAGTACAAGACATAAAATATAAGTGTTGTATTTTAAATATTTTTAATGAGGAAAATATTGATTTTCTAAAAGAGTCTTTTTTTTCCTCAAAGAACTCTTAAAAAATTCGGGTTAATCTTAGATTCAAAGAACTCTTAAAAAAGTCGGGTTCATCTTAGATTCAGAAAACTCTTAAAAAAGTCGGGTTCATATTAGATTCAAAGAACTCTTAAAAAAGTCGGGTTCATCTTAGATTCAGAGTTGCCTATACAAGTATTTGTAAATACATATTTTTTTTTACCAATCCCTTCCTATGAGTTTTGAAATAATGTTTTTTTCATTTATTAGCGGTATTTAATGTGTACTTATTGAACTGACTGATTATATTAGCACACAAATTATAAACTAACTTAAATCTAGAACAGACAAAACAGCCTCCAAAACCCAGCTGTTAATTCAACATTGTAAAAAGGGAAACCCTCATTTCACTAATGACAATTTTTTCAGCCATGCTGGGAATCGAACCTGGTAGCTTTATCCCAATAGAGAAACATGCTCCCAACTAAGCTAAGCTGACCGACCTGAAAGAATGAAACCTAGGTCGAGTGATTGAGTACCTTCTATACATAACGAGAGTACCTCAAAAAGTGAAAAAAGGTTTTTCTAAAAGAGATGTATACACATATAATGTTTTTAATTTTTATGATGTTTTCCTAGGTACATTTGTTGGCTATTAAGGTCTTAATCTATTTTTTATGAATCCTCTTTCATAAATGTCTTGTGTCAATTCATAGGTTGTACATCTGTAACTTCTTTTGACATAAAGTATCAATATTGATTAAATAATATTATTAGGGATGGGCCCTCGAATCCTTAAGGATATATGGGAGTCGAGAATTCAAAAAAATTTTGAGCTCAAGACTCAAATAAAAAAAATATCAATTTTTCCAGTGAAATTTGTTTTAAAGTTCTAATACTGCTTATTGGTGGTTGAGAACCAATTATAATTATAGCATTAGCTTAACAACCAGGCCCCAGACCAGTAATTTAACACTTAACTGAATGTATGAATGTGACAGAAGGCAGAATATTAAATTTTAGTTACTATTTGTATTTTCTATTATATTTAAATTACTCTTTTGTTCATACATTTTTTTAAAGATTCAGATTTGTAAAATAATGGGACCAAACTATAAATAATACTAAGGATATTGAAAGCCTTTCCAAATGATATGTAAAATATTTTATGGGTAAAGCGTCGTTATTTGGAGCAACAGTAAAATCAGTTGCCTAAAAACTCCAAATAACTTATATGGCCATGTGTGTTTATAATTAATCTTATATGATAACTTTTTAACTAACAAATTTTGTTTAGCCTTAGGTAATTTTGAAATGAGCTTAGACAATCTGACCCACCATAGGCATCCAATTTTGGCATCTATTACAATATTTGGCTGAAAGACGACCCAGTTTGGGGAATCTATAAGCTTATGTAAGGAACATCTAAAAATATGAGCTATAAAACAAACATAATGAAAGATTAACATTTCTGAATACTTTTTAAGTTTAGAAAAGTAAAGTTTGACCTCTTCAAAAGATATGTTCTGGGTTATTATATACTTAATGATTATTTAATAACTAAAGATGTCACAGTTCTGTTTTCCTTTAATCAAATTATAAAATTTTATCCTGGATTTAAGGATTTTTAATGAAAACTCCTCAACATTACAATTTACCAATATTTTTCCATGTAAGCCCTATCCAACTTCCATGTTATTTATTTATATTACTTACTGCAGCGTAATATATTTGAAAAATAAATAACTAAAAAGTAACAAGTGAATAATCAGGGCCTGGATTCACTAACAGGAGCAAATAGTTGCGCAGGCGCAAGTTTGAAAGATGTGCTCAAATCCTTATTCACTAAAAGAAGCGGGCGCAATTTGAGAGCAAAGTTGCGCCTTTTATTTGCCACCACTCAAGAGTAGGCGCAACTATTAAATCATGATTGTCACTTCATTAAATTTAAATGGCGGCATATTATCGTTATGGCTTAAAATACAATAATTAGTTAACTGTACTCCAATTAATAATTAAAATAACAGACGTTTGTCAAGCACAAAATTTGTTTCAATTTAGATAGTGGTAACAAAGCAATTACTTACCTTTTATTGTTGAAATCTTACATTCAAACAACGTAATGGCATTTATTGCATTATTACAAAACAAAACGTCAAACGAAACCACGAACTGTGTAATCTTTGTCTAGATCCAAAGAGGTTTGTATTCCTCCAAATCCAAAGACATCGCGTCACTAAATATGGTGGTTAGTATAGCTTTAAAATAAATTTTAAAGTTTCTATAAGTGTTTTCTTAATGGAACTTAAGCTTTAAACTAATAATATTAATAAATACTAAATAATATACTAATATTGGTTTTGTAAAGCACCCACAAAGAGGCCGTTTCTAATTTTATTGCTAGTCTACAAGCAAAATATTTAGAAATCCTTGTATTTGCTGTCATTTTCATTAGAGATTTAAAATAAAGTAGCCTTGACTTTGAAAGGAAATTCTTCACAAGGATTGGTCGAAACAGCACAATTGATGACGTTTATGGTGACGTCACTATAATCTTGCCACCAGTTTGCGCCTTGTTTAGTGAATACGGAAATGGAGCAAATAAATAAGGCGCATCTTGGGGAGCATCTTGGGCGCAAAGTTGCGCCATTTCTATACTTGCGCCGGAGCAGATTTGCTCCCGTTAGTGAATCCAGGCCCAGGAGTTTATTGTAGTTGAAATATATGAGTTTAAATTAACTTTTAATACAAACTTGACAACTTTAAGTAGTCAAAATATCTAATGCAGGCATGTCCAATTCTCAGGTTAGTTTTGTGTGGCCCACCAGCTTAAATTGAAATATTTCAAATTCAGGAAATAAACAACAAATTAGGCTCTTGTAATTGACATAAATGCTCTCTTACATCCATGTAATTTCCAGTATCATAAGAATAACGTTACTTGTGTAATGTATGTAGGCCTGTGTATGAATGTATGGGTGTGTACTACATTTATTATAAATCTCATATATGGCCCCAGGCCAATTCCCCAAGAACTCATGTGGCCCTCAGTCGGGGAAAGGTTGGACATGTCTGGTCCAAGGTGTCACCCTCGCAAGAGACACAATTGCTGATGACAGGGTTTGAATCCTGTTCAGTTGTACTCAGGGTTCGGTTTCATACACCCTCTTGAAGCTCACTTAACAGTGGGGTAGAGAGATATATAGATGCTTTACATAATTTGTAATTCCAAAGGATACATAGTTCACAGTTGATTTCAGCGGGCTCCAGGAGAACTTGAGTGGCCCCCATGGGAAGTCGCAGGCTGAATGGTTTGATGGGGCGGGGTTGGGTCACAGGGTTGTGGTAAGTCACGAAACCATCAGATTCACCCTTCATATTGATATCAAACAACATCGAGGTCTAGAACAAGGGGTGTATTAATACACTTAAGTATCAAGCAAATACATTTTTAATTGACTTAGTTCTATGAAGCCTTGAAACCTTAAAGGTATTTAACAATAAAAAAAAATTCAAACTTGAAATTCAAAAGTATTTTTTAAATTATGAATTTATTTTTTAGAACTATGATGTTTAAGAGTGATTTATTTTAACACTACATAATTATTGGACAAACACAACAACCAGGCACCAAGAGCATTGATTTACCCCTTAACTATTCATATAACTACTAGCAGAAAAAAAAAATAGTTTTACTTTAGTTGCAATTCCAATTTTCTATAGAAACTGAATAATTAATGTGAACAAAAACAAATTTGAAAGAAAAAAAATCACATTAATGTGGACATATTTCATCTTTTGTTTATCATATTTTCTAAGATTTTGATAAGACCCAACTCTGATTTTTAATATCTAAATATACCATATATTAAAAATATATATCGGGCATGAATCCACAACCTGGGGGAAGAGCGAATGGGAATGATACCCCCCCAAGGACCAAACCAAAATATAGATTTTCTACATACTGAGTACATATGGGTATTACTTTCTAGATCAAATAAATTGAGTTGAAGAGTGGACTTAACACAGCTAGCCAGTCAATTTTGCCATTCTTCTGTTATTGGTCCATTTGTTTCTCTTACCTCATTTATAATTATTTCAGTTAAAAGCCAAGGGCATAGCTAGGGAGGATTGTGGGGGAGGCGTTCATACCCTCATTTACCCCAAAACAAGACCAAAAAAAATAATCAATAGTGCTTTATTTACTATTTGAACAGTATCGAGAACCAGAAAAGAGCTCTGATTCGTATAGGAAGAAACTTATTTGATAGTTGATTAACATATTAGGGCTGGGCAGATGCTGATTCTCAATGTTATCGGCAGCCGATAATGGAACAAAGAGTAAGCAAATAATGGAACAAACAGTAAGCAGATGGTGATGATCATTTGGCTCAATGATCCTTAAAACCTATCTTTGTACTAATGTGCTCCAAAACAGTTACGTTGTCGGTCATCAATAACAAGGGGATGGGAAAGGAGAGGGAGGGTGTGTTGAAAATAGAAAGGTCAGTGAGTGAGAGAAAAGCTGTATTATAGCTGGTTGTGAGAAGAGGGGGATTATCTTTGTAAGGTCATACACAAGGTCAACTAGCAAACAACCACATGTGAACCAAGAGAGGAAGGTTTAAGGGATCCAAAACTAACCAGGGAAGATTCAAGGGATTCAAAACTAACCGGGGAAGATTCAAGGGATCCAAAACTAGCTGGGGAAGATTCAAGGGATTCAAAACTAGCTGGGGAAGATTCAAGGGATTCAAAACTAACTGGGGAAGATTCAAGGGATCCAAAACTAGCTGGGGAAGATTCAAGGGATTCAAAATTAACTGGGGAGGATTCAAGGGATCCAAAACTAATTGGGGAAGATTCAAGGGATCCAAAACTAGCTGGGGAAGATTCAAGGGATCCAAAACTAATTGGGGAAGATTCAAGGGATTCAAAACTAGCTGGGGAAGATTCAAGGGATTCAAAACTAGCTGGGGAAGATTCAAGGGATTCAAAATTAACTGGGGAAGATTCAAGGGATTCAAAACTAGCTGGGGAAGATTCAAGGGATTCAAAATTAACTGGGGAAGATTCAAGGGATTCAAAACTAGCTGGGGAAGATTCAAGGGATTCAAAACTAACTGGGGAAGATTCAAGGGATTCAAAACTAGCTGGGGAAGATTCAAGGGATTCAAAATTAACTGGGGAGGATTCAAGGGATCCAAAACTAATTGGGGAAGATTCAAAATATCCAAAACTAGCTGGAGAAGATTCAAGGGATCCAAAACTAATTGGGGAAGATTCAAGGGATCCAAAACTGATTAGGGAAGATTCAAGATATCCAAAACTACTAAGTTAAAATAAAGAATCATCGGAGGTTTCAAAAATACATAATGGATTCCGAGCTTATCATTATTTCAATTACTTAAATATATTGGTGTATAACCTGAATGGGTAGTAAGATGTGGTGCTGAAAAGAACTTAAATATATTCATCAGTTGATACTTATAAAAAAAATTAACTATAGTTATTTAAATTCCGACAAGTTTATTAACAAAATATTTTCTGGTTTTATTCTAAAATTAATATATTTGATGTGATATTCTATGCAATGATTTCAAAATAAAATTGATATATAAAACAATCACAAATTTAAATATGTTAAAAACCTGCTTCGATAGCCACAATAACACGGTCTAAGACACTACTCTCAAAATAGGGTGGCTTATGGTAACAGGGAGATCAGGATTCAACCCTGGTTGGGTGCATTGAGGGTGGTTTTCCCTAAATGATTTTCCAATCTCCCTCTCTACAAATGCTGGTGCATATCCTATGAATTTAAACTTCTTCATCCTTAACACATAAGAGTATAATTAGTACATAAACGTATAATCCAAACGAGTAGTAAGACGTGGTGCTATGAAAAACTATATAAAAAGTGGTGTCAATATGACCAAAATTATCTTTAAGTCGACCTCGGGGGTCTTGAGGTAAAGTGCTCGCCTCAGGACCCGATGTTCATGGTTCAAACTCAACCAGGGTCAATGGATTTTTCTTGAATTATAAAAATCCAAAGCACAGCTTCCTTCGAAGGGGAAGTAAAGCTCTCAGTCCCATGTTGATTGTGGCATGTAAAAGAACCTTGGAAAGAATGTGAAAATACCTTTTCCGTCAAAATTGGTGGGTCCTTTCGCTCTCGATCATAGATATTCTCGTGTGCTGATACAATTAGTTGGTTCAGAAAGTACAGGTTAAATACTTTAAAAAAACAACTAAACAAACAGGTTGATATCAAAATCACAAATTTCAATACCATTTAAATGAAATCCATGAAGACCTGAAGGCATGGCACGAGACCAGTTGGTAGACCTAGAAAGAGGTGGAGAGATTATGTGGAGGAAAATCTGCAGAAAAATAACATGCCATCCATTCAGGAGCCGAGAGATGATGGAATGTTTTGGTATTGTGACGCGTGGAGGAGGAGGGTGTTCCAACTGACTACTTAGGGGCAGGAGTAAGTAAATTAAATTAAATCTCTTACCTTTGAAGCTTGATGGTGGACCACAATCAAACTGTCGACAACGTTGATGGCAAAACGTCCCCCCATGTCCAATCGAAGTATATGACTTTTCTTAGCTGTCAACATTCTAAAATAAGATTTTTTTTAAATAACTGTTAATATGAAATCTTCTTAATGTATTATTTTATCAAATTATTACAAGATTTTAATTTTAATCAACTAAAAATAATTATAATATTTACGTATATTAGCAAAATTTAAAGCCACAAAAATACAAATCCAGTTATTCAAATCAAAATAAATCAAACATATCATGAAGTGTTGAAAACATTTTCACACAAACTATTTGAGAACAATTTGCTTTTTAAAAAAACAACCAAATAAAAATATACAAATTTTATAAGGACCTTTCTTCTGGTCCCATTTTCATTGAAAGACAGCATGAAATGTTACTAACTTTCATGTATTCATACATCAAGTCATGTGATCTGGCTGGAGCTGTCACTTTTGATAGATTTTATAAATACTCAATAAATAACACTAATAAAAGAGTAAAAAATCATTGTTGACGGTGAAAATATGTGTATTTTTTAAAGGGGCCTTCCTATGAAAATTAAACTGTGAACTAAATTTGTAATAGTTATCAATAATTCAAATCATTCAAATTCAAACAATTATCATATTATGTGAAAAATATTTTTTTTTTCATTACTATCAATTAGTGATATTTATACCGGCCCCATGGTGAGTGCCCCTGGCTACAAGCCTAGGGGTTCCGGGGTTGATTCCCAGCTGGTACCGTGTGTATTTTTCCTTTAAGAATAATGTACCCAACGGTCACTAGGGTTTGGTAAATTAGGCTTAAGTTACGTTAGGACTCACCCTGTCTCCACAACTCCATAATAACCATCATCGCATCATCTCATTGCAAGTACGATGTGTAGACAACCTCCTATGGTGTACCCTGGGCAACGTTCTGTTCCACCAGAGCGGCTAATAGTCTACACTTAAGGCGACCAAACCTGGATGTCATGTCCCTCCCGGTTATATACGCCATACAACAAAATAAAAGTGATAGTTATGGAGGAAAAAAGATATAGTTCACATAATATGATAACTATTTGAATTTGATACAAGAAAATACTTAGTATAAAGTACAAAAGGAGAATAGAGATATGATAAAAGACATTTGTTCCATTCGCAAATACCTCCACTCACTTGAGTATAGTGTAGACAACCACCTCCGCTCCAGGGGAGCCAACTCCGCGAGGCTGATGTCTCAACACCACAATACTAGGCTGCCCGTACAACACCGCTAGAGTCACATCTCGCTCCAATAAACACAGCTTGGGGGGCTTTGGAATCACAGGCAGATCAACTGGAATCACACCAATTATATCACATCTATTGGGGCCCATTTTTTTTTAAAAAACATATTTTTATGTGGATACTCTGCACAGGTAGTAAGGCATCTCTTCATTTTATTTTTCCGACAGAGTTTTTAGTAAATTTAAAAAGATTTAGGCTGTATAGCTAAAATTTAACCCGCCTCGGTGGCGTAGTTGGCTAACGCGCCAGTCGCGTTAAGTCAGACCACTGAGGACGGGGAGATCGAGGTTCGAATCTCGTCGGGTGAACTGGGGTGGTTTTTCCTAAATGGTTTTCCACTCTCCCTCTACGCAAATGCGGTTCACTTCCTCTAAATTCAACCTTCCCATTTCCTACTCCATTAGTGTAATTAGTACTTAAGCGTATAACCCGAACGGGTAGTAAGACGCGGTGCAAAAATTAATTAATTAATTAACTAAAATTTAAAATTCCAGCTTCGAAGTGCACATGTTTGTGTAACTAGATTATTAATTTTAAAATGTCACCCTTATGCCTGCAGTATATATCGCGGAATGCTCATCCCAAACAAACAAACTCTTAATTTTATTAATATAGATTAGTCTCTAATGCATGTGTGTTGGGGGAAGAAGGGGAGTCAATATATTTAAATATAGCTTCACAATAAATAAGCACACTTATTTACAGATCTGATGTTCCATGTTTAATGATTGTAGAACATTACCTGTAACCATGAGATGACATACTTTCTAGCTTGGTGAGTTTGTTGATGGTGCCAGATTTGAAGTGCAGAGGTTGCATCTGGTTACCCAGAGTTCCTGAAGAAAGTAGCATGAGGCTGCTTTGAGGACAGAACACGAACCAGTTCACACCCAAGCTCAGTGACTTGATGTTTTTCAAGGTACGCTTTTCTGGTATGACCTGCCCACAATAATATAGTTTGCTGTACGACTTGCATTTTTAAAAAAATAGGAGAGAAATATGACTATGATTTTGATAGGCTCTTAGTGCTTGGGAATGTACTTATGGTAAGTTTTAAGCCACCCACTTGTTTGTTACCTTATTTTCACATCAACGTGTGATTTACAAGATTATAATAATCCATGGATCATTCAAGTTGAAGCCTTGGTTTAGGGTGGCACATTTTTAAGGGAGGTAAAGATATCCCATGATCAAGAAGCAAACAAAGATATTATACATCAGTAGCTACAGTAGCCCCATGGCTTCTTTGGTGCTGACTGACAGCTCACAGCTGACGGCTTTGAAAAGCTACCGGACCAAATTATGTATCCCTACGCCGAGCCATATGATCTGCAAAAAACATGTGTTTAGCAGCTGTCACTTCTGACAGTCAACATTTAGGTTTATACCTAAATGTTGACTGTCAGAAGTCAGCTGTGAACTGTCAGTCAGCACCAAAGAAGCCATGGGGCTACTGTAGTTATCAAGCAAAAATGAGGTTGATGGGGGATAAAATATATCTAAAATTGTGAGTGATCTAAACCAAACCCAAAATATGACATCTCCTTCAGAAACATACCTACAATCATAATCATAATCATCATCACCATCAACTGTTTCCAGCCTGTGGTCGGGTCAGTTTCATAAAATGCCTCCATCTTTCTCTATCCTTCCAACATTCTTACTTCTTTAATTTCGTCCATTCTTCTCCTCTCACTTACATACTTTATGTTGTCTGCTCCTCCCATCTCTTTCTTGGCCTCCCTACCTACCATATGTCCCTAAAAAGAGGACCGAATTCAGACCTATCAGCACCTCTGTCAACTGGTTGACATTGAGCCAATCCTGCCAGAGAGTTGTTTTAAATGTAATGCTTTTCAATTATTAGTTAGGCCCTAATAAAAAACATCAATGTCCAGCTGATCTTGTTACTGTTCAGGCAACTCAGGTCACAGATGTCAATGCGCGCACATTTAGGATAATTTACTAACATAATTATATGTATATAGCTATGATTGAGAAATTTCAGACACCTAAGATCTTACTGTACCTGGTAGAGTTCAACACCATGATCTGTTACAAACACAACTTCATTAATGTATGTCCATATAAAACCAAGAATAGCGGTGTTCTTCCCTTTACAACTCTGGGAATACTCCACTGTGTCAATATCCCCATGAAAGTTGACAAATTCCTAAAACCAAAACCACATTTGTGAACATTTATAAAAGAAAGTGCCTAATATAACTTGGTAGGCTTACATTGTCAATTAAAACGAATAGGTAGCCCTATGAAATTTGACCAAAAACAAGTTCAATCATTTTAAATTAAATGTGTGTGCCAAGTATAAAAAAAATCAGCAACTATAAGTGACAATGGGCTAGATTCATAGTCACTTATCATGTCTCAGGTGTGAGTTGATACTAAATACAAGATAATACCTACCTAGACCAGAATAGAATGGCCCAGTTTCACATATGAAACTGGCCCATTGTAATATATTTGAAATACCTGGACACCTTACACAAGAAAATTAATTTTACCATATAGGGCCTACACAACAATATACAAGGTATAGGGAAATATTAAATTGAAAATTTATCTTACAACAGATGCCTTGGTCCTTTGAATTGCTAACACTTGTTGATCAGGAGAAAATTTGATTGATATGACAGGTCCTTTATCCTCCATGCGAAAACTTGTACTTGTTTGTTCTGTTGGGCCTTTCACAACAACACCTGTGACACCGCCAGATCGAACCGCAAATACCTGAAACATTGTTACATATAGTGTTTTTCACAGAGTCTTACTGCTTGTTTCTAGGTCATATATAGGTCTAATTGGATAATGATGAGAAAGGGAAAATGTTAGAGGAAATAAACCCAAATTTGCATGGTGAGGATGAGAGACCATTTAGGGAAAACCACTCTCAATAGACCTGACGGGGATTCAAACTCTGATTTCCTGGTCAATAACAATTAAATCTAGCATGAGAATGGAGTTAGCCGATGAACGTTGTTGTTGTTGTTATTATTATTATAAAAGAGTAGTTATTGTATCAGTCAGATAACATGTCTTATAAAGGTGTATTACTCTATATTAAAATAGTATAGATAAACTGAAAAAGTTACACCTTTTAGCTTTAACGATCTAAGTAATAAAAATGTATTAACGTTGTATTTTACACAGGAGAAGACCTTAAATTAAGCTTACCTGTTTATTTGAATCATCAAAAAACACATTTGCAACTTTACTGACAGCTTCAAAACGAACAGGGTTAGATGAAAGTTCTAGAAAGTAGTTGCCATCTAAAGTATTATCTGCCATTGTATGTGTCCTATATATTATGTACAGTATTTATAAACAGGAAACAGCACTCAATTTAATGCCTGCAAGAATTGTTGTGACATAGTACACAAAAGTCAAAACAGTTAAAGTCGAACAATGAAGCTATCTCTTTTCAGTTGTTGGTAACTTTTAGGGGAATAGCAGTAGGACAACATAAATAAAATGTCACTAACCCTTTGTATAGTGTGAGCATGCAAGCGAACTATACCGACCGAGCGGCTGCCTCCGTTAACACTTAACAATGTTAGTGACATTTGGGGATGGAGTATGTCACGGGGTCAGCGCAACGAGCCCTCCAACCGTTAATCTCAGTGTTTTAAACCGGAGCTGTGACTTCTTTATTAAGTTGATCCTTATTTGACCTCGTGAGGCTGAGTTTGACCCCGTTCCAGACCTTCTGCTTCACAGATAGATTTTCGAAGTGCCAGGGATCGAACTCGGGACTTCAGGATCTGTAGCCAGGAACTTTGACCACTAAACCCTTTAAAATATGTATATACTGTTACGTCATCAGAAGAAAAGTCTTTCTATTGAATGATATTTGGTTCTGTTTGTTGTATATTGGATTCTGTTTCACCAAATAGATAATTAAGTTAATAAAAGTTCTGACTTAGATTAAGTAAATTCAAAACTCTTGAAACTATGAATTTAAAAAACTAAACACCAAAAGTAGATTGGTGTTATGGTATTTTATCAAGAAATAATAATTTTAAAAACAAGCTTAAGACAAATCTTTTAAAATACTAACTAAAAACCATATATAGCCTATATGAAGGTTTATTTTTTCATCCTAGGAATATTCTTTCAATTTACCCACCCGAAGTTAAGTTGTCTCAGGCGTTGGACTTACATTTTACTTGGAAACATCGTGAGAAACGTGTACCTACCACACGTTTGCACACCAAATACATTATATGAACCGTTAGATTTGTCCTCTCTTCTTTCAGTATTTAGTAGATGATTAAAGTGAGTGTTATGGTTAATGGTTTTGTCAATTTCAAGTTATTTATATTTGCTCCATAAGTGGTATAAAACATCTCAACGAACTAATTATATTTTATCATATACAACCCTATGAGAAACAAAGTAATGTATCTATTTATAAGATTTAGGTAGTGTTGGCTAAACCTGTTTTAATAGCAACTTGGTGATTTCAACTAGTTCTGTTTATTTAGTTAAAATTTATTAGTTATATAAACTAAAGCTACAGTAGATTCATGACTTCTTTGGTGCTGACTGACAGTTCACAGCTGACAGCTGATGGCTTTGAAAAGTTTCCAGACCAAATTATGTATCCCTACGCTGAACCATATGATCTGCAAAAACATGTGTTTAACAGCTGTAAATTCTGACAGTCAACATTTAGGTATATACCTAACTGTTGACTGTCAGAAGTCAGCTGTGAACTGTCAGTCAGCACCAAAGAAGTCGTGGAGCTACTGTACTATCACACGACACTTGCTTGTACTAGAAATCAAGTGTGCTAGCTAGCGCCTAGATATCTGTATACTAGCTAGTACAATAGAAACGGGACTAGAGTATTCACACGCTGCTAGTTTGGTACTAGGTTCTAGTGCAAATATTTATGGAACACCAACTATTAATTTTGGGTGAAGCAGCTGAATTAATTATTAATAATGATATTGAAAATTATGAGAGGGAGCGTAGGAAAAGAATATGGACACGGAACTGGCTGGAAAGACGAAATAATGATCGCGGGATACTGAAAATGATACATTCGGAGGTTAGGTAGGATACATTCAGGATGACTCTAACGTTTAGTATCTTCCCAAATTTGTATTCATTTATTTACGATGTGGTCAGAGGCACCTAAGACTATGGGTGTCCAAGTACAGTATCCTTAACACACACATGTTCTTTTTTTAGGCCTACGCACACTTTATATTCTAAAAAAGCAACCACCCAAGTTGGCATGCTATCAAGTTTATTTAGATTAAATTTGGGTCTGGAACACAGTTTGTCATTTTTAGATGACATGTTTTTAATTAAATATATATTTAATATATTGTCATATTGTGGAAATTTGGTATTATATAAACAAGGATATTTAGAATCATTTTCTGCCAACAACAAAATAACATCCGATGACCATGTCGGCGCCATTTCTATTATTTCTCCACACAAACTCACAAAGTCTCAGCGCGCTTTGATTGGTCGAATTACACAGACTAGTGTCAGAAATAGTACGAAAATAGCGCCTGTTCTATCCTCAAAACTAGTATGGTAGCCAGTACCAAGTGGCAGAACCAGTATACTTTTTCTGATTCACACGACGCTAGATGATGACGTGCTAGCTAGCACACTGGATTTCAAGTACGAGCTAGTGTCGTGTGATACGGGCTTAACATTTAACTAACATCCATTAATTATAAAAAAATGACAATACATATCTTTAATTGAGAGGGGCGGAACTCTTCACAGTGATTCTCTTAAATGAGCAGTTCATTTAACGACTCAATAGCTCGTGTCAATGAATCGAACTAGTTCGATTAGTTATGCTGGTGCTGGAGAAACAGTTTTAGAGTTTTTCTATTAGAATGTAGATTTAGAATGTCTAAAAAACTAAGGAAATGACGTGAATAGGTATGTATATAATATATCGGATCATTCACAACAAATGGTGTTAATTTTCATACTTAATTAGTGTTTTTTCGGCTCTTCTTACATCCCGTTAAAACGATCTGAATTTAATTTTATTAATGTGGTATGGAGCAGGAAAATACAATTTATAGGAAATGTACCCGCATTTGCGTGGAGGGAGAATAGAAAACTATATATTTATAGTAATTAAAACATCCTCAATATACCCAGCCAGGATTTGAACTCCAACCTACTGGTACTAGCAAACCATAAGCCGAGCTTTGTTTAGTCCACGACTCCACGCACCATATTTAATTGATTAATAATTACCAAATATAATAACTTTTAGTTTCATAATTCACCTGTATGGTAGAATTTTGATAGGAAGAACATTCCAGGGCAATTTTTTTTAGCCCTGCATCTTACTACTCAATTCGAACTTAACACATGTACTAATTAAACAAATTTGTGAGGGATGAGGAATGTAGAATTAATAGGAAGTGTACCCACATTTTCATAGGAAGGGTGGGAGGAAAGAATAGAAAATCACCCTCAGGACAACCGACAGAGATTCAAACCCTGATCTTCCTGTCAGCGGCAGTCCAGACTTTGTGGCCACCGAATCGGGTCTGGCACTAATTAATAATTAAGTAAATTTAATGTAGAGCACATGATTTCAACAGTAAAATAAATTTACAACTCAAAAATTGCAGGATAACTTGTGTTATGACTTTTTGTAAACAATAGTACCGGCTTGTTCCTATAACCTATAGTGCTTACTAAATAATAATTTCAATGTAGGCCCTTGTTTTTGGTACCTTAAAGAAGAATTTAACAGTTTTGTGATTAAAATAAATTAAAAACATTAAAAAAATTTGGCATCGTCATACACAATAGACCTCGAAAACAAATGGATTTGACAATTTAATACACACAGCTTTTAAATTTATTTTGGTTTAATTTTGGGTGACTCAATATTTTTAAAAAAAAATTTCATTTAACCTAACATGCAGCATCTACTAGTGAGATTTATTTCATTGTATTATGTTACCGTAACCGAATTGTGTTTTTGTTTTGATCCAATAGAGTTACTATTAAGTTTTACATAATTATTATGTTGTAGTCTAACTTAATCTTAGTTTTGTTAAAAACATTAAAACTATCATTTCAATTTTCAGACAACTTAGGACCCTTTGACTAATTTTAATAGCTACAACAACAAAATAATAAATAAATGGTTTTATTTTGATGGAAGTGAAATAGCCTATATGTAATAGCTGAGTTTGGTTAGTATCAAATTCTTGATTCCCCCCTATGATTTGGGACACACACTGTGTGCATGATTAATTTGGCCTTAGAAGCAAAATCAGAAGATATTAATGATTTCATATACGTACACTCATGTACCTTTACTAAGTTTCATTGAAATAAATTAGAATAATCACAACCCACTTTGGTGACCACATAGTCCAACAAAGGGTGGTCCAGCGTTTTTCATCCCAAGGACCAAATCTGATTAAATTAGTTTCCACCTAGGGCCGAAGATATATTTATTACTCCCATCAACTTAATATAGGCCTACAAATAACACTAAATAACCTATTATTTTCATTAATCATATAGGCTTAAATTGTGTTTTTGTTTTGTAGGATCTTTCAAATTTTACTGCCAAGAAAATTTCTATTAATTTCCCAAAAATGTATTATGAAATATGCACGCAAAATTTTTTGTATATCTTTACATATTTTTACTAACTTAAGTTAAATAAATGCATAGTAAAATGCAATCATGATTTTTTTAAATAAATATTTTTATTTGAATCATTAGCTATTTCACATCTGCCACTGAGGGTTTTGCTTTAATATCCCTCCAGGATACTGTGAGGACACATTTTCAGTGAGTGCGAGCCGCATCTGGCCTCTAGGCCACCATTTGGACCACACTGGTCTAAGGCATCACTCTTGCAATAGGGAAATCAAGGTTTGAATCCTGGTCGAGTGTAAGGGTGGTTTTTCCAAAATGTTTTTCCACTCTCCCTCCACACAAACTTGGGTACACTTCCTCTAAATTCAATCTTTCTTATTCTAGCACATTAGCATATTAGTGCATATATGTGTACAATCCAAACAGGTAGTAAGAGACAGTGCTAAAATAAAATTGAAATTGGTTGTTATTAACAGTGAGTTCAGGACATGACTCCTTGCCATGATGCATTAAGAGTTTTTTTTTACATGTGATTGTTAATTTGGGTTTTTCTTCCTCTCTCTATTCTAGTAAATTTCCTCTACATTACCTTCCTCATCCCTAACCCTTAAGATAAAGTTGTTTATATTTTAAAACATAAAAAAGTATAATAACTAGCATACAAACTTAGCATCATTGACTCAAATATTTTCTACACTTTCAGTAATAGTGCTGCGAAGACGAGAGTCAACACTATTGTTAGTTTTATTTTATTTCAGGCTAATTTATATTCCCAATACAATATAAAACCTACAAATGGCTGAATTTCTAGCAGACAATAACCCATGTGGTCAAAATATTCTTCGTCTCGTCTCGAGAGGAAATGCTATTATTGCTGAGCTGTTACGACTTAAAGACTATATTCCACCAGTGTTTAGGTAAGTATAAACAAAAACAAAAACTGGCAAATTTTTTTTGTGAAATTAAAGAACAATTTCATATTTTAGATATTTGTGTCCAAACTTCTAACTTAAACGTTCCTGAGGGCCACAATTGAATCCACGAGTCTATTGATGGGCCGCATCATAATCGGTTAAAGGGTGGAAGAAAATAGGATTCACGCGGATAGATAAGTTATAGTAAAATAGAAGCAATTAGTTATTATGAATGACATCAGTTTCATGATCTTTCCTACGCAAGTCACAACTTTTCATTTCTTGGTTAAGAACATCACTTTTACTACCATTACCATATAATAGATTACTTTTCCAGGAATCTTCTTGGGGGAAAAAAAAAAGGTCTCATGTGGCTCGTGAGCTGCCAGCTAGAAACCCTTGGTCTAGACTATATATTTAAACATATCAATTTGTCTCAATCAAATTAAAACTTTTTTTTATCTCAATATTTATTCTGTTTATATATATTTTTTCCTAGGCTGGAAACAAAACAAGATCAACAAAAATATGGTGTGATAATTTATGACTTCAGCTACTTCAAGACATCTGATGATTTTGATAATAAAATTGAAAATGATCCTGTGAGTTAATTTATACTTGTATTGTAGGGTATTATACTATTTTTGATGCAAGCCTGGCCTGGTTAAACTTAAATCTCTTTAAAACCTAGTATTAAAACACAATTTAGCCTAAATAGAAAATGTTTATTTTTATCGCATACTGATACTGAGACACTCTGATTTTCCACTCTCCCTCCACACAAATGTGGGTTCACTTCCTATAAATTCAACCTTCCTAATTCCTAGCCATTAGTGTGATTAGTAGGGTCTACTTAAGTGTAAGAACCCGAATGGGTGGTACGATGCTAAAAAAAATTTTGTTTGTCTAAACGGCTACACATTTCAAATAATTTATAAATTGTCTACTTAAAAATAAAGACACCAAAAAACACTAATTTTTGTTGGTTTTTATCACTGAAAGAGGGTAAATGTGTTAGATTTAATTTTTTGAACAATTAGATGTTCCCATCCTAACTCTTCTCCCCTCCACCCCCACTTTCATGGAACAAACAAGGTGTATATGAATATAAACACACTAGAGATTATTTATGAAAATGGAGTGAAAGAATGCCATCCAAAAATTTGATCAAGAAGTTTTTCTTTCATTTAAAAAGTTCACTATGCTTGCGACAAATATTCATAAACTGTAGTTTATCTACTGAGCAATATCTTTATTTACACTTGCCACAAATGTTTAGTTATATAAAAACTGCAAAAAATACTGACTTTAACATGCATTCACTTCAATATTATGTTAAATTGGTAAGAAAAAAGATGTTATACTCAGTGTGTCCAAAATATTACTTATGTTTGTTAATAAAATTTACTTTTCAGAAATTTCTGATCGCCATTTTACACCTAATGAGCATATTTTTTGAAGTTCAGCATGTGTGATCAACAAAACCTGAAAGGGTGGGGTTGAATGGATCCCCTGGATACCCTCTAAATATTGATTCCATTTCTCACTTCCTCTTCGTAACTAACCATGATGGAATCAACAACGTGTAAAGGATGGGGATACCTACGATGGTGGGCATGCATATTTTCAGATGAACTTACGAATTGGGATGTTGTTATTAGTGGAATCACGGCATACACCAGCCAATATAAATCAAAAAGTGTATTACGCTAACACCCGCATGGCGAGTTTGCTGACAAAAACCACACAAAAAACTTTGAGTGATAGTTGAAATGCCATCTTACGGACATATTTTTAAATGCGAGATCACTATGAAAGCAAATAACATTAAAAAAAAATACAGATTTATTTATTTATCTTGTCAAAATTGAGGACATTTTGGAATTTTTGAAAATTTCTCTCGAACATCAAGTTGAAAATGTAGCAGATGTCCAGGAAAAGAAGGCGTCTGATCACCCTGGTTATTATTATTATTTTCTTAGCACAACTCTTACTACCCATTTGAGCCATATGCTCTCATCCTGGTTAGGTTCAGCTGTTGCATTCTTGTTTTATCTGGATATCCAACTGTTTGCTCAAACACTACTATAAAATGAGTTATGTAACTAATAATAGTTAGACTATTTCTAAAGGTTTAGTCAATTTTGCAATTTTGTTTGTTATACTCTCAGATTATGATTAAATTTTACTTTAAAAACTCTTTAGCAACTTCAAGATCTTGATGAAGAATTCCGTGAAAACTATACTGAAATTCTGACAAGATTTTACTTGGCATTCGAGAGTATACATAAATATGTGACTGATTTGAATCGCTACTTGGAAGATCTAGAGGAGGGTTTGTTCATCCAACAAACTTTGGAAAGTGTGCTACTCGCAGAGGAAGGCAAACAGCTCTTGGTAAGTAAGAAACTAGAGGAGATGGTTACAAGTTATCAAGCTACCAAAAATCCATTTAATAGCTGATTTGGTGATATCTAAAAAAATTATTTGCCTACTTGGGACATTCTCGTATCACATTTTAATTTTGTCTATCTTTTAATCTCAAAGTCTCACAGCCAAAATAAAGAAAAATAATAACACCAACCTTGATAGATGTAATAAAGCCTTTCCCTTTTGTTTAAAATCAAATTGTTCTTTAAATTTAAACTTTGTACATCTTTGGCTACAAAATGGTGTGTTCGAAGAAATAAATATAGAAACTAAGGTTAATTAATATGCATATACCAAATTGGGGTGAAATCTTTCAATTAATTCAAAAGCTATAAAAAAAAATTTACACACAGATATTTTAAATGGCCTGGCAGTTGTCTTGTGCATCAAACTTTGGGGCGGCAAAAGGTTGGTGATTATTTTTAGACCCACCATGGTGGACATGCAGACAAAATGTTGAGCTTATCTATCTAGACTAATTTGCCGGTGATGGGGAGGTCATACATGGAGTAAAAATAATTTTTTAAACATAATTTTTAGGAATCAAAAATATTAAGTATAAATATTATATGCAGTAGGGCAACGCAATTATGTGAAATGTAAGCCATAAACATTCATCTTCTGACTCATTCTCTTTACACACAACACACACACACCCACACCCCTACCTACCTTAGCTCAGTTGATAGCGTGTCTGCCTGCTGAGATAAGGGTCCCGGGTTCAATTCCCGACATGACAAAGTGTATCATTGATGAAAATATGGGTTTACCCTTTCACATTGATAAATTGACAGCGGGGACTGGATGTGGTGCCGTCCTAGTCTTAAGGTAGATAATAAGGCATATAAAGCTACGACAGGTCGAGCCAGCCGATAGTAGAAACATATATGACTTGAATAAAAAAAACTGACCCAGGCCATAGGCTGGAAACAGTAATGGATTTATATATATATATATAACACATACAATACACATACACACACACTCCCTCTACACCCACACACACACACACACACACACACAACACACACACACACACACACACACACACACACATTCACATCTCGCTGTACATCCCTCTACTAGACAGCAACATTTTCCAATGTGTTACCACACAGTAATCCCCACTCATTCTCTAACTCCTAATAATACGCCAATTCACGGAGAACCTGATTTACCACCACACTAAGCTTATTCCTGCAGTTTTAGAAATAACTATCGCATCCAGATTATTTCAGGCTAAGTGGAAACATAGATTAGTTAAATATATACACATATAATTTAATGTAGAAGGCAATATTAAATGATCTAAGGTTTTACAGACCATTAAATTAATCTCTGAGAAACAGGGTTGAATCTATTAATATAATATGTAGTTCCATGGCCATGAATGCTGCCACATTGTGAAGATTGTAGCTCAAAATGTGTTTATTGTGTTTAATATCAACCATACCAGTAATTAATATGGATATATATATATATATATATCTCCATATATTTATATATATATATATCCATATATATGTATTAACTTAAATAATGGTCATAAAACTTAAGTCCTTTTAATATTACTGAGAGCAGGCCTGCAATGTGGAGACCTAAATAATCCCTAGGCCTAGGCCCTCGTTTAACATTCCTCCGATGAAAAATAATTATTCAAAAATGACCATTTATTTTTGTGTGTAGTATAAAAATATCTATTGGAAAGCGTATCTATGTTTTATGTTAAAGTTGGTACAAGGAATGTTTACAAAATAACACGCTTATTCCAATCTTTAATCTCTTTCAGTGTGAAGCTCTCTATTTGTACGGAGTGATGCTACTGGTGGTAGACCTCCATATAGAGGGGATTATTAGAGAGAGAATGTTGGTATCGTACTATCGATACAGTGCTCAGCAGTCTAATGCTGAGAGTAACATAGATGATGTGTGTAAACTGCTCAGATCCACAGGATTTACGGCCTCTGCTTCTAAAAGAGTCCCAAACTATCCGGAAGATTATTTCAAGTAAGCAGTTTAGTTTCATTTCTCTAACCTAATTTTTTTAACCTGCCTTAGTGGTAATATAGTTTAAAGCGTCACTCTCGCAATAGACTAGACTTCTAATGATGGAAAGATTAGGGTTCGAATCCCGGTCAGGTGAGGTTGTTTTTTCCTAAATGGTTTTCCATGTTCCCTCTGCAAATGTGGATACACTTCCTCTAATGCAACCTTCCCTACCCTTAACACAGAATAATTAGTATATATATCTAAAACCCAAACAAATAGTAACAGGCGATGCAGAAAGCATTAAGTGTGGTTGCCTGCATTCTTTATTTGACAAAAATAAATTTAGGATCATTACAATAGTTTTTTCATTTTAAAATCATTATTTTTCAACTTTGTTGTATTTTTTAAAAATATGTTAAAATAGTTCCCCTGATCATAATTTTACTGGTTTAAAAAAAAAAAGTAAACTATATATAACCACACAAGGATGAGACATCTGGTTCGAGCTGTATTTCCTACATAAATCAGATGTAACCTGTAGGGTTAAATAAACTCTTAACTTACTATCAACATTAAGAATTCGACAAATATTGCTGTGTTATTCTTAAACATGATTTTACCATTCTTGAAAATAAGATGGGGATGGATGTCCTCTGCATAAAAAAAAGATCAGAATATTTTTATCACATTATTTTCTAAAGTCAACATGTGCTAATATAACATTTACAAAAATATTAGCTATTTACACAAACACTTAACTAACAATAATAGCACTGGTGGTAATTTTCTGCCGGTTCGCCAGACCATAACATTATCAAACCTGAAGAAATAACTTGTCTCGCCCCCCCTGCGGGACGGGGTTTAGAATAGTCCCGCAGTAACCCCTGCTTGTCGTAAGAGGCGACTAAAAGGGGAGGCTTCTGTGCAGGACGTACCTCGTGCAGGAAAAACCTATCCTAAATCTTTCCTTTCACCTCCTTTTTCTTCCTTCCCTTTCACTCATTTTTTTTTTTTCATTCTTCTCCCTTCGCTTTATTTCTCCTTAACTCTTTCTTCCCTTCCCCTGCCGTTCAGTCCTGCACAGAGACTTTTGGCCCTCCCGTTGACGACCCTGGCATCTGACACGGCTTTCCTTGGACGATTATTGAATACCACTGCCTTGAGCTCCTGAGTGAAAGTGCGCCGGTTGTAATATCATAGTAGAAGGGCCTAGGGATGACAATAACCGGGTACCCTACTTTGAGAAAAGACTGGTTGCGTTCACGAGGGCCCGGACGTAAAATTGGCACTTTCCTACACCCACTTGCTGCGATGACCTCTCTCTCGGCGATGCCCTATGCGAAGGTTGTCATGTCTAGCGTCGTATAGGGCCTCTCGTCGGGACAGTTAACAGGGCCATATGTGGTAGTACCAACATGGATCACCCTGGGTCTACGATCCGAGTACTGTGTAGGTTGTCCCCAAAAATGGCATGGCCACTTCTTTTGTCGCTGCTGACAACATACTGTCCGCTGGCACCGTACTGCCAAACCACGCTGGCAACTCACTGCCCGGCCCCTCACAGGGCCGTAATACTGAAAAGAGGCGGAAACGGGTAAGGCCGTCCAGCCCTTTAATAATAGAAAACCAGGATGTGGTGAGGCCCCAGCCCCGCTTCCTGGTAATGTCTAGAGTCGAGGACGGTGAGACTCTGAAACGTGCCAGCCCATTTATCCTCGAAAGAGTGATAAATGGTGCTGCAAAGTCAGAGGTCTCTATAAGAAAACTGCGAGATGGCACTGTGATGATCCAGACCATAAATGACGTCCAGACGGTAAATGTAATGCAAATAACTGAGATACCGTTGAGCAATACAGCCCATTTAAAGGTAAAGGTGGAGCCACACAGGTTCCTCAATGTTTGCAAGGGAGTGGTCACTTGCTATGACCTCGACTGCGTGAGCATTGAGGATATCTGTGATGAGCTTGCACCTCAACATGTTACCGAAGTTTATAGAATAGTGACAAAAAAGAATGGCCAAGAAAAAAAGACGGATACCTATATCCTTACATTTGCGACTCCTACTCTTCCAAAGGAGGTTCGAGCAGGTTTCCACGTGCTTAGGGTCCGGCCGTATGTCCCCAATCCTCGGCGCTGTTTTCAGTGCCAGGAATTTGGGCATACGAAGCTGAGATGCCGTGGAAAGCCAACCTGTGCGGATTGCGGTAAAGAGGCTCACGACACACCGTGTGAGTCTCCTAAGCTCTGCGTGAACTGCAAGGGTCCGCATTCCGCCTGGTCTCGGGCCTGTCCGAAATGGAAGGTGGAGAAAAAAGTCCTGGAGATTCAAACTGAAAAGAAGATTTCATATGCCCAGGCCCGCAAAGAATACTTATCCAGTCAAGCTCCGGTATTTCAGACGTCATATAGTCAGATAGTCAGCCAAAATATAAATTGTCCCAACTGCCACTGCGCAGTCAACGTTTCAAAGCCATCTTCCCGACCTGTGCCTCTAGTCACTACTCGAGAAACTCCAGGCCAACAAGTGCCAAGATTTTTGCAGGTGGTGACGCCTCCAATGAGATCGTCCCCACCACCTATACCCCCGAGGTCTCCTCCTCGGGGCACTCTACCAATCCCTCCTCGGGATCACCTCCGATCTCTCCTCAGGGATCACCCACGAGCCCTCCTCGGGGAACACCCCCGAGCCCTCCTCGGGGAACTCCCCCGAGCCCTCCTCGGGGTGCCCCCCCGAGTCCTCCTCGGGGTACCCCCCCGAGTCCTCCTCGGGGAACTCCCCCGAGCCCACCTCGGGTCACTCCCCCGAGCCCTCCTCGGGGAACCCCCCCGAGTCCTCCTCGGGGAACCCCCCCGAGCCCTCCTCGGGGAACTCCCCCGAGCCCTCCTCGGGGAACACCCCCGAGCCCTCCTCGGGTCACTCCCCCGAGCCCTCCTCGGGAACCCCCCCGAGTCCTCCTCGGGGAACCCCCCCGAGCCCACCTTGGGGCCCAAAATTAAGTGCGGCCGTTGTCGAGCCGCTCAATCTCGCCTCTGTAACTTCGGAGGTAAGGATGAGCGGTGGTACAGGCGAGGCCGCAAAGGCGAATCCCACTGGTACCTTGAAGAAGGACCAGCGAGGGATCGGCGAGAAAACTATTTTGAAGAAAGCGTCGAAGGCTTTAACAAAGCCTTCCCGCAAGGATTCACCAACCCTGTCTCTCCAAGACAAATCAAAACCTCTCCTGAAGCGGGAGGTCCAGGAGAGACTGGGAAAAGCAAGAGGGCCCAAAAAGGGCATCAATCAATTTTTATATTTAAAAGATAACGTTATGGATTGCGAGGATAATTAAACTATATATTGATAAATAATGTCGCTACTACAATGGAATTGTAGGGGTTTTTATGCTCGTGTAGAGGAAATTAAACTACTAATTTCTTCCCTGCATCCTTCCATCTTGTGTTTGCAGGAGACCCACTTCCGCCCAACTGACAACCCGATGCTTCGTGGGTACGATGTATATCGTACCGACAAGCCCATTTTTGATCGGGCTAGCGGAGGTGTGGCTATATTTGCACGTAGCAATATATATCATAAATCTGTAAATATTATATCCGATCTCCAAGTGATTGCTGTCAGAGTCTCCCTTCCTATTGAAGTAACCGTATGCTGCATCTACCTCCCACCAGGTGAGCGTGTTTCAAAGAGGAGCCTAGAGGCCCTCTTTATACAACTTCCCGCCCCCTATATCATCATGGGGGATTTTAACGCACACAACCTGGTGTGGGGGTCCAATTTTACAGACGCCCGTGGGAGGATGGTAGAGGATATTCTTGTCTTGGGAAGCCTGGTGTTAATGAACACTGGGACCCAGACACACTTCTCCACCTTCAATGGTGTATCCTCTGCCATCGACCTGACTTTGTGTAGCCCCGGGATCGCTGCTCACTTCTTTTGGGAGGTTCACTCGGATCTTTGTGGCAGCGATCACTTTCCCATTCTGCTTTCGCCACTTCACGATCCTCCCGGTATAGCACGGGCACCACACTGGGTTCTTAAACGTGCTGACTGGGATAAATTTCGCGAGCTCGCCGTATTTGATCAACCCCTTTCTCTTGACGTCGATGTGAATATAGACCATTTTACTTCGACGGTCATCATGGCGGCGAGGGAATCCATCCCTAAATCCTCGCCACATCCGCGCCACCGACCTGTTCCTTGGTGGAACGAGGAGTGTCGGTTGGCTATTTATGACCGTCGAAGGGCCCTACGTCTCTTCCATCGACGTCCTACTTTAGAGAATCTGGAGTCTTTCCGGATTCTACGTGCTCGAGCTCGCCGTATCATTCGTGAAAGCAGAAGAGAGTCTTGGAGACAGTTTATTTCTACCCTTACTATTTCCACTCCCACAACTAAGGTTTGGGACAATATTCGTAAATTACGTAGTAGCAAAAATACCAGTAATAATATACCTGCCCTCATGTCAAACGGTTCGCTTGTCTCCTCCCCTGTGGAGGTCGTCAATGTATTGGGCTCTATGTTCACCGCTATTTCTAGCACTGCAAGCTACTCTAACGAGTTTGCAGCGCTTAAGCGGAACATAGAGCGCCATTCTATTGACTTTGGTCAGAGCCGGGGGGAGGATTACAACTCCCCCTTTACAATGGATGAATTGACCTATGCCCTGTCTCAGGCGGGCAACACAGCTTCCGGTCCCGACGACATCCACTACGATATGTTGCGCCAGCTTCCTCCTGCTGGACAGACATATCTCTTGGACCTTTATAATAGTGTTTGGGGATCTCATCAATTCCCATCACTATGGAGGCAAGCAACCGTTATACCAATACATAAAAGTGGCAAAGATAAATTAGAACCAACTAGTTATAGACCGATAGCCTTAACTAGTTGTGTATGCAAAATATTGGAAAAAATGATAAATAAACGATTAATATGGTATTTAGAATCCCGCAATCTATTATCAAATATTCAATGTGGTTTTCGCCGTAACCGATCTACGATGGATCATCTCGCCCGTCTCGAGACGGCGGTTCGTGACGCCTTTCTCCACAAACATCATCTTTTGGCAGTTTTCTTTGATTTGGAGAAGGCTTACGACACCACATGGCGGTACGGCATTTTAAAAACACTTTTTAATTGGGGGTTCCGAGGGAACCTCCCTGTTTTTATATCTAATTTTATGTCAGATAGACACTTTCGGGTAAGGTTAAACAACACCTTATCCGATGATTTTATTCAAGAAAATGGGGTTCCTCAGGGCAGTACTCTAAGCTGTACGTTGTTCGCCATTGCAATTAATGGCATTGTGGACAACGTGCGGCTACCTGTCCGTTCATGCCTTTTTGTGGATGACTACGCAATTTATTGCAGTTCGTCGAGTCTCCACAGGGCTGAACGGCAGATACAACTCTCTGTAAATAATCTGTGGTCGTGGGCATCGCGAAATGGCTTTCGCTTCTCTGCAGCCAAGACGACGGTCGTCCACTTCCACAGATTACGTGGAATACAACCTGTCCCCAGTATTTTAATGAACCACATTGTTTTACCAGTCTCAGAGACCGTAAGGTTTCTGGGACTTTTATTTGATTTTAAATTAACTTGGATCCCTCACATCAAAGACCTGAAAGCGAGGTGTATAAATGCACTCAACCTGCTCAAAGTGGTTAGCGGTCGGTCCTGGGGTGCTGATAGGGAAACCTTGATGCGCCTGTATAGGGCCTTGGTAAGATCAAAACTAGACTACGGCAGTTTCGTTTATGGATCGGCGAGACCCTCGGCGTTAAAGATGCTGGATAGTGTCCACCATGCTGGTATACGACTGGCTACTGGTGCTTTTCGTACCAGTCCAGTCGTCAGCATCTGTGCCGACGCCGGTGAGCCCCCTCTCTCTTACCGGCGGTCCTATCTTCTGGCATCTTACGTGTCGAAACTACACTGCATGCCGGAGCATGTTGCCTACCGTCCTGTGTTTCATCCCCCTAACCGTGTCTTGTATGAAACCAAATGGCGTAGTACAAGGCCGGTTGGGATCAGGATGCTATCGGTTTTCGACACGTGTGGGATAGTCCTGCCAAAGGCTATCCCCACATCCCCAGGTCGAGTTTCTCCCTGGAAGATACGCCTACCTCAATGCCATTTTGATCTTGCCAAGTTCCCTAAAGCGACCACCCCACCAATTATATATGAGAGGACCTTTTATGAGCTCCTCTCCACTCGCTTTCAGGGCTTTAAGCGCGTCTATACGGATGGCTCCAAGTGTGGGGCCTCCGTGGGATGCGCATTTGTTGTGGAGGGAAACCATTTTAAATTTGGTTTACCTGGTGAATCCAGTGTTTTTACGGCTGAATTATACGCCATTTTTAAATCTTTGTGTTTTATTTATCGTAAGTGTCACCGTTCTGTGCTCATCTGCACGGATTCCATGAGTGCTCTGTTGGCATTGTCCACTCTCTACTCCTGGAATCCCCTCGTGCAGATGATTCATGAGCAAATTTTAAAAATTGATTCATTAAACACCCGGCTCGCGTTTTGCTGGATTCCTGGTCACGCTGGTCTTTCAGGAAATGAGCTTGCTGACCAGGCGGCCAAGGAGGCAGCACGCCTGCCTCCGGAGGCGAGTCTGGGTGTCATGTTTTTAGATCTAAAGGGTTATGTTCGGCGTGGGGTCTTACGCACCTGGCACGAGCAGTGGGTCTCGACCCCTGCTCAGAACAAGCTGCGGTCCATCAGGGCCTCTTCTATACGAAAGTCTAGAAGAGAGGAGGTCATCGTGACGAGACTCCGCGTCGGGCATACATTACTAACCCACGGATTTTTATTGGGAGGGGATCCACCTCCAGTGTGTGAACTTTGCGATGCTCCCCTTAGTGTGTACCACATTTTGGTGGAGTGTCGTAAATATGCCCCTATCCGCCTGGCTCTTGATTTTAAAGGTGACCTACGTTTTTTATTACGTGATAGCACGGATGGAGTTATTTGTTTACTCCGTTTTATACGCCAGGCGGATCTTTTTAATGCCATTTGAGTCACTTTTATAAAGTGACTCATCTGGATTTATCTCATATTGAGAACTTTTTAACATTTTAGTACATTTTAATATGTTTGTTCTGTCTTTTTAACGTATTATTTTAACATGTTTTAAGATTTTAATGTGTTATATTTTAATATGTTTGTTTTGTAATTTTAACGTAGTGTATACACCTGTGGTTTTATTTTAGCAGGTGTATCACTTCTTTTAATCTAATTGCCCATTTGAGCGCTCCTATGGAGTGTCTCAAATGGGCTTTTTCTCATATTGAGAATATCTGTTTTTAATTGATATACAAATTTTAATATTGTATATTGTTTTATATTTTATGTTTCCACCTGTTTATTCTAACAGGTGGACTATGTGATGTCTCTCTCCCTAATGGAGATTTTACTGTGTGTGTAAATGTCAAGGCCCTAATGACCTCATTGTGTCGATGGGCCTCTAAACAATAATAATAATAATAATAATAACTTGTCTCGCCATTATCAAACCTGAAGAAATAACTTGTCTCACCACTATCAAACCTGAAGAAATAACTTGTATTTCAGGCTTGGTTAGCATAACTTAACTAAGGCATTATCATCATCATCATCATCATCATCATCATCATTATCATTATCATTGTATTTTTTAAAAATTTGGGTATTTAGCATGCATTTTCACAATAGACTGATTATATCAGCACACGGCTTGGGACTAAATTTATTCTAGAACATACACAACAAGCAGTCTCCCGGTCGTTGATTAACATTTGTGAAAGGGGTCGCCCCAATCTCACCAATGATAAGTAGTTTAGCCATGCTGGAATTCAAATTTGGGACTTTTAGTTCAGTAAACAAATGCGTCAACCAAATTAGTTAAGGTGTAATTTACAAAAATGTATTACTAATGGAATTTTTTTCACAGACGAATACCAATTAATAGTATGTATATAGACCTGGTGATTGGGCGTCTACGGTCTGATGACATTTACAATCAGATCTCAGCCTATCCATTCCCAGAGCACCGAAGCACAGCTTTGGCGACTCAAGCGGCAATGTTGTTTCTGTCTTTGTTCTTCTCTCCAAACATTCTGCACACACAGACAGCTACACTGAGGGAAATTGTCGACAAATACTTTCCAGACAATTGGGCAAGTATATAGCCTACTATAAATCAGCTTTTTAATTAGGTAATGCAAATAAATAACAGCCAAATATATCCACATAAAATAAAGATAAATAATTAGTAAGCTGCAAACTGAATAATGTGCTTAAAGTAAATTAGTAGTTTATTGTACGTCATTTCCCTCTAATATTCAAAATACTATTACCTCTACTCCAACTAGAAATCCGGCAAACCTACGTTGATATGAACTTTCTTCACAAACTTATAAATGGACAAATTGACTGTGTTGAACTACTAGTACATATGTCTTAAAAAAAAAAAGACTAAATTACTTTCAAGTACCACATTAAATTGCCTCTCTATAATATGTGTCATTTTATATGTTTTAATTGAGATGCCAATTTAATTTTATGATTAATACCTATAGCGAACTGCTGTTATTGCAAATTGACTTCCCTAGCCAATAACTGTTGCAGTTTCTTCAAATCAAATAAAAAATAAATAGTTCATGGTGAATGTCATATGCTACAAGGTCAATCAGATTATTTTAAACATAGTTAATCATGTATGCCAGACTACAAGGTCAACAGTGACTCTTCGAAACAATTTTTTCGGAAGCCTTGATCACAGGTAGCAGAAAAACTAAAATAAAAATAAACTACAAACAAAACACACTGATTAATCATAAAATGAGTAACTCCTACACAAATAATCAGGAGCTTACTGTAAATTGCACATTCCTTGATTTTAGTATAATTTATATAACGCTTCCAACATGATTTACCACTTCCAAATGATTATTATTTCAAAATATTGAATTATTCAAACTGGTTATTAGGTGGTGAATATTTACATGGGAGTCACAGTCAGCTTATTGGAATGGTGGGAGCCCTACAAGGCAGCAAAGACCGCTCTAAGCAATACCCTTGACACAGCTAATGTGAGGGAGCATTCTTCAAAACATGCCGCCAAACTACAGGTATGCTTTTAAATTACAAACTTTACCTTCATAATGTTGTTCTGCATTTTGGTTGAGTCTTATGTTAGTATAACAATTCTACAAAGTGTAGTCTTCCCCTTTTAAATATGTCAACAGAATAACAGAACTAACATTTGAAGAGTACGGGCGGAAAAAGGGCGAAAGTTCAATTTCAACTTGAATTGAGTTATTGCTGTCATTTTTAGACAATCAAGAGATCTTTCTAATGAACTTTAGATTCAGGTTGAAAGATATATCTATCATATTTAGTTTTCAATGTTAAAAAAAAAGTATTTGTTGGGGTCTCTATGGGGTTTAGGATATAAAGGTTTTCCTGAAAAATGTGTGTAGTGTGACTTTCTCCCCTTTTACTCCTGTACCTTTAATTTGTATAGATAGATTGTTGAAGGGAAGGGAGTATGTAAGGTTAGGGAAGAGGGAAGTGTGGAGAAAGTTAGTGAGGATGGATTAAGTACGGAGTTGATGTTTGAGCTATATGCACAGTTTCTCGCCTACCCTGTAAGGAAATGGCATGATTAGGGGGGGGATGTAAATTTGTATTTAGATACACATAATAGTCGAATTAACATTTGTAAATTAATATACAAAATAAGGAAATCAAAAACTAGATAAAATAACAGAATAAACATTGGTAAATAATTAGACAAAATAACAGAATTAACGTTTGTAAATAACCAGACAACATAACAGAATAAATGTTTGTAAATAACTAGATAAAACAGAATTAACAATTGTAAATAACTCGCCAAGATACAGTTTAAACCATTCAAGTAAATCTATTGTAATGTAAATCCTACAATGCTACACCAATATAATTATTTGTTTCAGAAACTCATCCCTCAGACTCAGCAGTTATTGAAAGAAGGTGCTCTCGTCGAGGATAATGTCTTGGATCATGTGAACAAAGTGATCAACATTGCGCGCGAGTGTAATGTTACATTACGGTGGATCATGCTACACACATGTGTTCCTCCAGCAGGTATAATATCAAACCCAGTTTTGATTATAATATAAATGTAAAATCTAATTTTTTATCATAAATTCTAGATTTTCTGCTATCTTGTCAAAATAGACTATATTGTATCCACCCTATATTCTTGGATAAACTTTTTGGGGAAAAGGTTATTTTTTTTAAATTTAAAATCAGACAAAAATATTACTTTTGATAAAATTCATTTTACTGGTGTATTGCAATTTTTTTTTTTTTTAACTTCCTTAACCCTTTCCCGGCCAATGCGCTTGAAAATGCTCGCCGTTAATTTGTAGTTCCCGGCCTAAACGACCGAAAGCGCTCGCCATATTTTGGCACTCTCCAACCCATCTGCTGGGCTATATACTAACTATTTTATGTTTAGTTATTTTTGAATACAGAGGACTATCTCATATGAAATTTATTATTTTCTTAGCGTTGTTAGTTTAACTGTTAGCTTTGCTTTAGAATGACCTCCTTACAAGATGATATGATTGTTTTAGAGCTCAATAAAGATGTATCTGGCAGTGACTCTAATAGTTATGATGATAACGATATTGAGTTGATATTGAGTTGATGAGTTGATATTGAGCGTAATAATGATAATGAAGATCCTGAATTATTTGATATAAGTGATGGTGATCTGGAAAACAATCTAAATGGGGGTGGTGATTGTGCTGGTGCTGTAAGGCGTTTTCAACCACCTTTGTTGACATTTACTGACAGGCTACAATTTGGTGTTCCAAATTAATATGTGGGCAATACTGGTCCTGTGCATGACTTACCTGTAGGTTTCAATGAACTATGTTATATTAAACTAGTGTTAGGTAATAACATTTTTCAGTACTTTGCCGAAAATAAAAATAAATATTCAAGTTTAGGCAGCAAAAAATAGGTAAAGAGGATCAAGAGTGGTATGAAACTACCGAGGAAGAAATGATGGCCTAAGTAGGAGTATTGGTTATTATGGGTTTATTTGACTTGCCAGGAATATCTGTTTACTGGCACAGCACAGACATTGAATGCCCTGTAATTCGTAATTGCATGACCTGCTCCTCTGCAGAATTAATTGTTTTCTTGAATACCACCAGGAAAGGGGAGTTGGAGTTGAAAACTAATTGTAAATATTAATTAAATAAATTGTTTGTACTATAACATGTAGTTCCTAGTAATGTCACTATGGTCCCTAATATTATAATAAGTTGTTTCTAAAAATGTTAACATAATATGTTAATTACATCTCGAGTTATTGCTTATAGCATAGACTCATGTGCAAATTTTCATGCTATCAAAAATAAAAGGGGATAGTGATGGAGAATTGGGCTCTTATAATAGAGCCGGGAAAGGGTTAAATGGCACTAATTTATATTAAAATAGCACTTATTTCGATTAAAATTAGCTATTTATAATTAAGTAAAAGGCAAATATTTTTTTTTTAAATTTGACTATAGCTCAAAACTTTACTTTTGGTCAATTGCACCCTTATTTCAAAATATAATAATCATGTTTATGAATTATTTGACAGTATAAAAATCTAGATAAATTGTACATGATGATCGACTTAAACTTTCTTATTTTTGTCTTTTATCAAGGTAAATATGAATTAAAATTAGTATTTATTGTATCTTTAAAACTCTTTCTATGAATGTGATTAATATTTAATGTGCAACATTTGTTTTGTTAGGTTGGGATACAAATAAACGATGCAAACAGATACGAGATCAAGTTATGGCGGACTCAAAATACAATCCCTTACAAGTGTTTGAACTACTTCTCAACACAGCTCAGTTTGAACTCAAAATAAAGGAAATGTTTAAACAGGTTAGCAGAAGCGCTAATAGAATATGTCATTAAACAAATATGATCGGTGCCGGATTTAGACTTGGTGAGGCCCTAAGCTGTGTAAAGCTTGAATGCCTCGTGTCAAAAAATTACACCAGAAGGTCTCATGAAATTTGAAAACATTATACTGGTATCCCTTTTAATTAATTAATTAATTAATTATTTAATAACCTGGCTCAGTGGCCACAAGGTTTAAAGTGCTACTCTCGCAGTAGACTAAACTGCCGATTACGGGGAGATAAATATTCGAATCTCGGTCAGGTTTACTTAGGTTGGTTTTCCCTAGATGGTTTTCCACTCTCCCTCCACGCAAATTCAGGTTTATTTCTAATAAATGTAACCTTACTAATGCCTAAAAACATTAGCATAATCGGTACATAAGCGTTTAACCTGAAGCGGTGCTAAAATATATATATTTATTTAATAGCAAGACATTTAAAGTAAAAAATACAATTTATTTTCAAATGAACGCATTTATTGCTTACATATTTATAAATTGGTTGCCTTGATCTCTATATTAGATTATAATATAGTACACCAATTGGAAACAACAACCCCCTCCCCCCCATCCCGAACCCTCGAGAAAATATTTGGAATTTATTCATTCCCTACAGCGCAAGGGTTCGGGCTCTTCTTTGTTCTGTAGCAAACTCTTAAGGGGGGGAGGGGGGAGTTGTATTTTACTCCCTGTGGTGAGACAAACAAGTTGGGAAGCTTGTGAGTTAATGTGCTCTGTCTATCAACAGTTATTTGTTAGGCTCAGCAAGCGAGAGAGGTGTAAGATTTAGAGAAGGACAGAAATATATTATACTCTACCATCTCTTGGGGCACAGAAATAGGGGGAAGGTTGTCAAGGTCAATGTTTATGAACATCAGCCTGTCTGTTATTAGCAACCAAATAAAGAATAGATTACAGGGTTTTATACAAATAACCTTTAAGGGGTGTCAATTATAGAGAACATTAAAGGGGCTTTAAACACAAAGAAGTTTCAAGGGGTTTCAAACATTGAGAATGTATTTATTTAAAGGGCAACAAACCTTGGAAACATTTAAGGGGTTTTATACCTAAAAAATATTTAAGGGGCTTAAAACCTAGATAATCTGTAAGGGGTTTTAGACCTAAAACATTTAAGATGTTTCATGACTAAATAATACTTAATGGGTTTAAAATCTAGATAACCTTCAAGGGTTTTAGACCTAAAGAATATTTAAGGTGTTTCAAACCTAGATAGCCTTTAAGAGGTGTTAAAATAGAGAACATCTAAGATTTTAGAGGACATTTAAGAAGGTTAAAAAATATTTTTATTTTTTGCACTCTTACACTAGGTAATTAAATATAAAATGTAATTTTCAAATGAGATTAACTAATAAAAATAATGGATTAAAATTAATTATTCAATTTGTTTTATTCAATATTTGTTCAAAATATTGCTATTTGTTTCAATAAAAAATGCTATTCACACACCCCATCTAGATTATATTTTTATGATATATTATTTTTACTATATTTAATAATGTCAAAGCTTTTACAAGTATTACCATTTTAGTTAGTTTAAAAACAATATATATTTTTAATCTAGAATTATTCTAAAGCGTCATTTTTTTAATTTCCCGTTTCCGTCCTGATCCCGATATTTTTAGTAATTTCCTGTCCTGTTCCCGTCCCAATATAATAATGTCATTTCTTTCCATCCCTAATAATTTATCAAATAATTTTAACAAAAAAAATGCTGACAAAAGAAGTAATCAGGGTTGCTTTTATTAATGCAGTAGCACTTAAAATGTCTAAACCAATAGTGATAAGGTAATGTACCACATAGATTAACCAGAGTTTACCGTCTCACTCAAGTTTTGTGCTTGCAGTTGCTGTCCGAGAAGCAATCTAAGTGGAACATGTTCAAGAAAGAAGGTGTGGAAAGGATGTCGGAACTGTCTGAAGTGTTCTCGGGAACTAAACCTCTCACCAGAGTAGAGAAAAATGGTTAGTTCTTTTCTAGAGCTTGGATGCTTGAATCTTTGATTTCTCAAATCCCTCTAATCCTGTAGTATTAAAGCAGTATATCTCAACCTAGGGGGCTGTAGAACAATTAGGTAATAACTTTAAAAACCATATGAAAATTGAAGATATTTTTAATTTATTTATTTCTGAAATCCCTCTAATCCTGTGGTATTAAAGCAGTATTTCTCAACCTGGGAGGCCGTACAACAATAGGAAATAACTTTAAAAACCATACCGGCCTCGGTGGCGTAGTTGACTAACGTGCTAGTCGTGTTGAGCTCGACCGACGAGGACGGGGAGATCGAGGTTCGAATCTCGGTCGGGTGAACTGGAGTGGTTTTTCCTAAATGGTTTTCCACTCTCCCTCCACGCAAATGCGGGTTCACTTCCTCTAAATTCAACCTTCCCATTTCCTAAGCCATTAGCGTAGTTAGTACTTAAGCGTATAACCCGAACAGGTAGTAAGACGCGGTGCTAAATATTATTATTATTATTTAAAAACCATATAAAAATCAAAAATATTTTTTTATTTAAATCCCTTTTCCAAAGTAACTAAGGTAATTATTTCTGGCGATATTGGCAACAATAAATTCGGTGACCAGCCAAAAGTGTGCTTGCACGTATTTACTTTTTAGCTTGTAAGTCTCGTATTCACTCAGGGGAAGCTCTGGCTATTGGGTGCATGTTCCGCCTTCTCCCCTCAAAATTCAGAGGATACAATAATTAGAAACTTTTAATCCAAGTTTGTATATAATAACCTTATTTTATGTTTTAATTCCATAATAAGGAACTTATTCATTGTTTAATAATGACATTATTACTACTGATATATCTCTATAAGGAAAACCTCTTTTCTCTTTATGAGGTAATTGTATTATATTTGGGAGAAGGTATAGGAAAGGTGGATAGAAACATTTAAAAGGAACAAACACAATATGGCGTTTACAATGAAAAGAAGAACACAATTCACACTTTACATTGCTGCCATTGGACAAAGAGGTAATGGTTACCTATTAAAGAAAATCGATCGTCACCGCCCAATCTCCCGACCTAGGTTTAATTTACAATTTTCCATTTTCTCCCTTTTGTGTTTTGTTTTTGGTTTCCTCTTTTAGGAAGTTGCGTTGCTCGTTTCACACTTCTCCCTGATGAGTTCTGATAAAATGAAACCTAGGTCGGGGGATTGGGCGGTGACGATCGATTTTCTTTAAGAGGCTACCATTACCTCTTTGTCTAATGACATCAATGTAAAGTGTGAACTGTGTTCTTCGTTTCATTGTAAACGCCATATTGTGTTTATTCCTTTTATATGTTTCTATCCACCTTTCCTATACCTTCTTCCAAATATAATACAATTATTATTATTGAGCGATTCTCTTTGTGTCAGATGCAGATAATGATTTTTACTCAGATCTGGGGTCCAAACCTCCTGCACACAAAGTGCTGTATATTTGTATTCGGCCGAGCGTGTATGAAACATTTCAGAGGTCGCTGAACATTGGCCATTACGGGCACATTTAGCCTGCACCCGCGCATTTCTAACAGTACAGTATTGCGTATTCCCATAGATGACATGTGCTTCGCTTCTGGCTTTGTACTCACTGGATAATGTTAAGTCTGGCATGCCACATTCACATGTCTATTGAATTTGACCACCGCACTGTATGTGTATGATAAAAGAATAATTGTTTCTGGTTTTAAGTAAGTTCACATTATGTGTTCTAATGTAGTTTGGCTACTTATATTTACAATAACTGTAACTAAGACATTTAATTCCATAGATATTTTCATTGCTAAATATCATAGTTTTTATGTGTTTCATAAAAATAATTCTGTAGGACCTATATAAGAATAATATTGTTTTGTTAGCAAAATTAAGTCAAAAAGTGTTACTTTGGTGACTTGCCAAGGACATTGTATTTCTTGTAATACTGAATTGAAAGGTAATAGTACCGCAATGTTTTTACAGGTATTATATATTTTTTGTATGTGAAGTTTTTCAGGAAACATTATGAACCTAATAATAATAATAGGAATGTTATGTAAATGAAAATGGTAGCCTATTAATTTTTACCTAACTAATTAGCTTAGTTATCTTTGTGCCGTCCCTTAGAAATATTTCTGGAGCTGCCATTGTATTCGTCCCCAATTCTCCTATCCACCCCCCACCCTAAGCCAGAAGTTCCCAAACTTTTTAGACCAAAATAGCCCTTGCAACAGAAAAAATATATCCTGGAGCCCTCACAGCATTTTTACACTAATATTATGAATATTCAATAACAACAGTTAAATTTTACAAGTGGAGAAGTATACAACAAACGGAAAATCTTACATGTTCTGGCTGCACCTTTGGCAAATGTCCTTTATTCATATTTGAAAAAAAATTGCAATCCTAATTACTGATGTTATTTTATAGTGTTAAAAACAAATTAATAGGTAATTATTATAAAATTGTATCACTAAATATGAGATAATTGTCAGTATACAAGGGCTCCGTGGAGCACAATTTGAAAAATGCTGCCCTAAGCTACCATTGAGACCACCTGCAACACCATCAAATCTTCTACTCTCATAAAAATTAAACAGAATTGTCAATTTGAAATGGAAAGAGATTTGTGGTTTTCTCTGTCAAACATCATACGCAATATTCAAGAACTGATGGAAACAAAATAGTGCCAACCATCAGGATAATCTTCATTAACTTATTTATACTACCATCCTGCTAGTGTTGAATTGATTTTTGAAGAGAAAATAGAATTACTAGAAATCATTAAAACAATTTTTTTTAAAATAAATATCCCAAAAATGGTGACGAGGGGGGATTTGATTATCTACCATCGACTCATTAAAATGAAATGCCACATAAAATTAAAGAATTAATAAAATAAAAAATGGCATTTAAAATTAATAACAACGCTAGTTTGAAACATACAAATATAATCTTAACTAAGCATTTCTTAATTTCCTGAGGATTTGAAGGGCTATAATTAATTAATATTTTCCTTATCCAGAAAATCTCCAGACCTGGTTTTCTGAGATCGCCAAACAGATTGATTCATTGAAACAGGAGGAGACAACAGCAGCTGGTAGAAAGATTGTGCAGCTGATACAGGCACTGGAGGAAGTGCAAGGTATGAAAAGTATAGTATAATAAAAGTATAATGAATTTTTTTTTATATATTCCAACAAAATGTAGAACACTCCAAATTGTAATGTAATTGATTTGACCATAAGGAGTATTTGAAAGCATTGACCATATTATCGTTCTAATTATTTATATATTCAAACATTTTTTTTATCATTCTAATTTTACATATAATTAAACATATTTTACATTATTTAAATTTCGTAATCTATTACTTGGCGCTTAAATCACGTCTTCCTCTAAATTATTTATTAGTTTGTTTTACTCAGAGGTCAGAGATGGCAGCACTTAATGGACAACCTCAGTTAATGCCTTTTTTCGAAATCCAACCAAGTTAAGACCTTTTAAAGTAATTTCCTGTTTTGGAAGAATGTTCTCCACGCAGGAAGTATTTTTTTTGAGTTTGTAGGTGTGCAATTCACCGTTAGAAAATGTCCCTTCTAGAAGCTTCTATTGAGCTGGGATATATACAGTGGTTTTGAAATTTCTCTTCACTGTGAAATCAGTCGTGATTACAGACGGACGTGTGTTCGGTCATAAATGGACATATTTTAAGCGCTCGGTGATAATCGGTTGCTAGGCCCTCGACATGATCGCATTTCAATTTAAATTAAAACATAAACATGTTGTTTCTTTTAACGGAATAAAGTAATATTAAATTTTATGCAAAGTGTTATCATTTCTTTTGGTTAAGTGATAAGACAAAGGAGGCATCGTAAGTAAAGTGCACTGTTGCGCAATAGAAATGACGACTTACTGTGGGGCATAATATAAACTATAATAAATTACTTCCAACCGAGGAGCTATAAAAGGATAATATAACAAATGGCGTTCCAACGGGGTGCATTTAACATGCTATAAAAGAATATTATAACAAGTGGCGACACAATATTAAACTTGATACGTAACTAATAACACCTTCCACAAAAGAACAATAACATAACAAAAGCAAATGTTATAAAATGGCGCTACAACTTAGGGGCACGAATACCGCGAACTGAGACAAGAGTGCGTCAACGGAGCTAAAGGGACGGGACGGCACACCAGGAGACGGCACACCAAGAGACTGCATACCAAGGAGACGGCACATTCAAGAAACAGCGCAAAGGACGGTTCGAGACGGCACACCAAGTAAGGAACACCGACGGCACACCTATAAGAGACGGCACACCGACGGCACACCTGCACGAGACGGCACACCGACGGCACACCTGAAAGGACCGGTGCTGAGGACCTTTTGGAGACGGCATGCAGTCAAGAAACAATGTCGAGGACAGATAAGTGGTCAACAGAAATTGTAACCATAATTAAAAAAATTATCTAATTTCAATTGTGTATTTTGGGGGTAGTAAATTTTTTTTTCTAGATGTTGGAGTTTCAAATAATGAGACAAATTAAATTAAAAGTAACAATATAAAAGTGTATAGGCCTAATTTTAAATTAAATTTATCACTATAAAAAAGTAATTCTTAGATTAATAGTACTTGAATTTTGTCAAGGCCTAACACCAAATTAATTCATAGGTTAACTTAAGAAAAATTTATTTAAATTATCAACATGGCAGACAAGGTGATAAGAGAACCTGAAGAATATGACACTGATGACACAATGCCATTTATTTATGAGGAGGATGAAAGGGCAGGTCAATTCAGAAAGAGGGCAAATGTTGAGGGGGAACAAGAAGAGGGTGATGAGGAAGTAAGGCCTAGCTCTGAGGAGGCATCAAGGAAAGAAGTAATCCTGCAAACGCTGAATCAAAGTGAAGGGGGAACTATAACCTTAGTGGAAGAAAAGGTGGTACAAATATCAGAACAAGTAGATTTTTTCAACATTTTATTAGAAAAAATGAGGGAAATGGGAGCTAAGATTGAGCGAACTGCATCAGAAAATTGCGATAATTTAAAAAATGTGGGAAAAAACTTAGAAACTATGGGACAAAGTTTAGAAACTATGGGACAAGAAAATAAAAAGTATTTGGAAAATATGGGACAAAATTTAGAAAATTTAGAAACTAAACTCAACCAAAAGATGGAAGAACAATCAAAGAATATAAATAAAAAATTTGAGAATTTAGAATTAATTAATCAAAATTTTATCAAACAAATTAATGAAACTAATGACAGGGTTTCAGCAGGAGAAAAAAGGCAAGGAAATTTAGAGGTTAGGCAGGAAGATCTAAGAGAGGGACAGTTTAAGTTAAAAAATTTAGATAAGGAAACCAGTAAATTAGAAAAACAAATACAAACACATGATATACAGATAGAACACAACAAATCAGCTGTTCAGGTAGTGCAATCCAATTTGGAAATTCAAATAAAAAAGGTGAGGTTAGAAATTGAAGGGCAAGAGGATGCTAATAGGCAATTTATTAAGGAAAATATTAATGAGATTCAAATAAAAAGTAAAGAAATTGTGGAGATAAAAGAAATTGTAAATGAAAACAAAAAAACTGTTGGCACCTTAGATCAGAAAATAAACAACTTAGCTAATCAAGTACAACTTAATAAAGGTAAGGGGACAGATAACAAAATTGTGTGTAGTCACAATCTAGTAACCAAAAATGTCAATGACCTCACTTTGTCACTCATTCCTAGGTATAGGGGAGCAAAGGGAAAAATATCTGAGGCTCAGTATTTGCAAAAAATTGAGAGAGTTTGGAAAAAGAGAAAGAGAGAGATAGAAAAAGAGGGGGTGAGAAATAAAAATAATGTAATTAAAATTATTAAGCGACAAGCTCTTAATATTTTGTGTAATTTTATCTTTTTAACCTTTTAAATAAGGGCCATTTCATTGTAAAGATTAGTGTGGAAAGAGAACCACCTCCTTAATATTTCAATAAAATCCAACTCGAGAAAGTAAGGAAAAGTACTTTATTTTGTTTTCATTATTAATGACAAATTTACGGAAAGCACCACAAGGAGGGAAGCATCCTCTGAAGTGCTTGGTGAAGGAAGGAGTAGGAATGGATTTATTACAAAGTATAGTCAGTTGGGGGGTGGGGGTGTACCCGGAAAGCACCAGGTCAGACAAGTAATTTAAGACAAGCTTATAATAAAAATTGGGCTGAGACAAGTATTTTAAGACAAACTTATAATAAAAATTGGGTTGAAACAGGTAATCTAAGGCAAGCTTATAATAAAAATTGAGTTGAGACAGGTAATCTAAGGCAAGCTTATAATAAAAATTGAGTTGAGGCAGGTAATTTCTGCTATACAGTGGCATGTTGTGATGTCAGGACTTGGACTCTTCGACGTTTGGCAAGAGAGTAGTTTTGTCGCAGAGGTCTGACTACCTTGTGAGTTTAGGGGGCAGGAATTGAACCTGGGCCACCCAAGTTATGGGAAATTTGTAAGTGTTAGGGGCAGGCATTGAACCTGGGCCACCCGAGTTAAGTATTGTAAGTGTTAGGGGGCAGGAATTGAACCTGGGCCACCCGAGTTAAGTATTGTGGATTTTAGGGGGCAGGAATTGAACCTGGGCCACCCGAATTAGAGTTTTGAGAGTTTTTCTGGGCCAAGGGGTCAGCAGAGTTCTGGACCGCCTGTGGTTACCAGACATTTGAACGAGGTTTGGACCGTTAAGAGAACGCCTCTTGTGTGTTTAGATGGCCTGAGAAATGAGATTGTCGGTCACTGTATGCCGGGAAGTATTCTGAGGATACGTTCCAGTTTTTGGGAGTTAGCCTTTATTGAGCCTGTTATAAAAATAAATCAATATTATACCACAAGTTTAAAGCTACTTTCTCTAAATAAATGTTTTTCCTCTAAATAAATGTTTTTTAAAGGAATAATAATAAATAATAATTTTTTTAAAGAATATTTCAAAATGTGAGCTTGTATTAAACCACTAAGGTCTTGTTAGAGATTGTGTATACTAGGGTCTCTGTACTGTAAAGAGATTCAGCATCAAGTTGTTATTTTTCATTTTGTTTTACTAGGGGTTAAGTGTCCTCCTAATTAAATAAATGATATGTGTATGATAATAATATTTTTCTGTTATTAGACAATGATATGTGTATGATATTGCCATTTCTATTATTTAAACAATGTACTCATGTGTTTTACCAGTTAATTGTGTTTATATAAAAAAATATATATATTAAGTTATGCTATTCTCAGCAAATGTGGTTGTGCTCATATAGCAAATTTTAGTTAACCGTTTGGTATATAAAGTTTTAAATGTTGGTGCTCATATAGCAAGTTTGGCCAAGAGACTTTTAAGAGTAAGTGTAACAAAGTGTTAAGAGCCTTGTTAAGTGTGTGAAAATAATCACAAAAGTGGATTCGTGAAGGATCACGAAACTAAGTGCAACAAATATTTAAAGAAAATTATATAAAAAATAATAATAAATTTAATTAAAAGACACTTCGATTTGTGACGATTGAATTAAATTTTCTTGATATAATAAACTTAGACCATTTTATGTCAGTAATTATAATTAGGCTGACATTTTACTTAGATATTTTATTTCATTTAATCATAATTATACTTGATATTTTTATTAAATTATTTTATTTTAATTAATCCTAATTATGACTAATAATTTTTATTTTATTGTTTAATTCATATAACTTCCACTTCAAAATATTGAACTTTAAACAATTTTGTTAATTTTATACAGGATGTTTAAAAATATAGGACTTTTAGTAAATTTTATGAAATTATACAGGATGTTTCAAAATATTGAAATTTTTGTAAAAATCGTGAAACTTATACAGGGTATGCGAAAAGTGATCATGTCTTCTTTTATTTTATTTTGGCAAAGCGTATCAATAAGTATACGACTAGTCTCTACTTTCAGATACACTTTGGGGGGTAATTGTAATGTAATTGATTTGACCATAAGGAGTATTTGAAAGCATTGACCATATTATCGTTCTAATTATTTATATATTCAAACATTTTTTTTATCATTCTAATTTTACATATAATTAAACATATTTTACATTATTTAAATTTCGTAATCTATTACTTGGCGCTTAAATCACGTCTTCCTCTAAATTATTTATTAGTTTGTTTTACTCAGAGGTCAGAGATGGCAGCACTTAATGGACAACCTCAGTTAATGCCTTTTTTCGAAATCCAACCAAGTTAAGACCTTTTAAAGTAATTTCCTGTTTTGGAAGAATGTTCTCCACGCAGGAAGTATTTTTTTTGAGTTTGTAGGTGTGCAATTCACCGTTAGAAAATGTCCCTTCTAGAAGCTTCTATTGAGCTGGGATATATACAGTGGTTTTGAAATTTCTCTTCACTGTGAAATCAGTCGTGATTACAGACGGACGTGTGTTCGGTCATAAATGGACATATTTTAAGCGCTCGGTGATAATCGGTTGCTAGGCCCTCGACATGATCGCATTTCAATTTAAATTAAAACATAAACATGTTGTTTCTTTTAACGGAATAAAGTAATATTAAATTTTATGCAAAGTGTTATCATTTCTTTTGGTTAAGTGATAAGACAAAGGAGGCATCGTAAGTAAAGTGCACTGTTGCGCAATAGAAATGACGACTTACTGTGGGGCATAATATAAACTATAATAAATTACTTCCAACCGAGGAGCTATAAAAGGATAATATAACAAATGGCGTTCCAACGAGGTGCATTTAACATGCTATAAAAGAATATTATAACAAGTGGCGACACAATATTAAACTTGATACGTAACTAATAACACCTTCCACAAAAGAACAATAACATAACGAAAGCAAATGTTATAAAATTGCTAAAGTAAATTATGATAAAAGGACATATCTTGCACACATACTGGAAAAACTCGAGGTCCCTATATTAACAAAAATATGTTTCAAAGACATTAATTTAACATATTCTCATGCACATGAAAGTTAAAACAATCAAACAAAAACTTAAAATCTTAAGCCTCTCAATATTAAAAAAAAAAAAATCCTACTTTTAACCAATTTTGTAATATCAAGAAGTTAAAAGAGGTTTTTCCTTTATGAATATTAGATTTAAGTCTAAATAAAATCGACCCTAAGCCTTAAAAAACACTTTTTGTAAAATTATTTCTAGAACATTTAAGTTCAAATAGGTTACACTTAGAATACCTATTACTATTAGGTGTTATAGCTTGCAATAAGTTCATTCCTTTTGTCAGTTATCTTTGACCTCCAATATGCCCTGTCCTCTACATCCTCCTTCAGCTCCCAGAATTTTCATCTTTCCTTCACGTCATCCAATATTTGAATCCTCCTTCTTCCTGAGCGCCTTTTCCCCTCAACCTTTCCTTCAATGATGTTCAGAAAACAGTTCCTCCTAATAATGTGTCCAATCCAGTTTGGTTTGCACCAAATAATCACATCCAAAATGGTTCTCATCCCACCCACTCTCCTTACAACTTCATTTGTCACCCTATCTGTCCACCTGATCATCCTAAAGTTCTCCAACCCCACATTTCACAGTTCTCCAAGTATTTATTTTCCATCTTCCTAAGAGTCCAAGTTTCTGCTCCATACAGCGCAATGATCCAAGTGTAGCATTTCATCAATTTCTTCCTCAGTTCCAAACTCAACTTGCTGGTCAGCAGTAGCCTCTTCTTGTTGAAAGCTTCCTTGGCCATGGTGATCTTTGACCTAATTTCTTTGGTACAGTAGGGATCCTTTGTCAGCAGACTTCTCAGGTACTTGAACTGCTCTATGTTTTACCAATTTTTTTTAATTGGTTCTTCATTTTTTGAAATCACCATCACTTTTGATTTCTCAATGTTGATCTTTATGCCAAATCTTCCCTCTATCTCCACCAGCTGGTCTAGCATTTTCTGCAACTATTCTTTATTTATGTATCTTATTTCTACCCTGCTGTTGCATGCATACATGTTTGTTTTGGTGATTATTTTGATTATTAAATTAATTATTCTATGACTGTAAGACTTTTATAAAAGCAAAAGGCAAATTAAAAATTAGCACTGCACTTAAAATACAAAGTTGTCCATGATTGATTATGTTAATAGGAAAATAAAGAAACACCAAGGTATAAATGACATTTCAGCATGTAGTTTGTCTTGATAATTAATATGTTTAAAGATTTCAATACTGTTACTGTGTTGGATCAATTAATGTAGATGGAAGTTTTTGGCTATTTTTTAAAAGCAATTAGCTATATATATTTAATTTTTTTAATATTCATTGATATGAAAGGTATTTGTTTTATTTTTCTGTAGGTCTAAGGATCTCCAATTATAAATCATTGACCTTAAAAAATAGCATTTCTCAATAACTTTTTATTTTACCTAATTAATAATTAGTGGTTATGCAAACTACAGTGTCCATAGTAACTGAATACTGACTTGAATAGAAGTCACTCTCATCTGATGAAGAAGTAACAGTCTGATGTGCCCTGAAAATTATTCAATATTGTGATATAAAGTGTTTTAAATATGAACTATTGAACAGAGTTTTCTTTAAGTTGGACCAATTTTTTAATAAATACAGGTGTTACTTTTTTTCCCAGCAAAATTGAAATCGACTCTATTTAAAACTTTATAATCAAGTGTGTGTGAGCACATGGACGTTTGAGTTTGAGTCTAGTTTTGGTAGTCATTTAAGTTCTTGAAATTTTTTAGTTTATTTAAAAAAACATATTCAAAATGATGTGATTAAATTTGAAAATATTATTTCATCACAAACACTCCCTCAATTTCTTCGTTAGTCTGTTAAGAAAATATACAACTATATCAAATTTAGCTAAATTCCAGATTTGTATGCTCATAGGGTTTTTTTTTACAAACAAATATAATTTAAAAAAAAAGTTTACTTGTGGAGATGGTTTATTCATGGGTCTCTTAGAGAAAGTTAACTTTAAATACTTTGGTACAAATCATCATCATCATCATAATCAACAGTTTTCAGACTGTGTCCGGGTCAGTTTAGTAAAATGCCTCCATCTTCCTCTATTCTTCCATCACGTTTCCTCCTTTAATTCCTTTCATTCTTTTCCTATCACTTGCACACTTTCTGTTATCTGTTCCTCCCATCTCTTTCTTGGCCTCCCTTGCAGTCTTTTTCCTACATACTTATTTTCCAACATTTTCTTAGGCGTCCTCTCTTTAGCCATCCTCCATTACATGCACATACCATCTCAGTTTTGCTTCCTCTATTATTTCATGTACTCCCTGTACTCCCACTGTTTCCCGAATAACTAACGGGGACCCTAGTAACATGCAATACAAAGAGCCTACCTAGTGCATTCCGTGTAGCCTTTCCTACTCAATCCTGATCTCACAGCCAAGTGGTGTACCCCGAGATCTGAGTAACCTGATTAAGGTGGGTTGAACCCCCAGCCAGGTCAGATGTAGACGAGAGACAGACTGGTCAGGGCCAAAACGGAAAACCAACAAGATTGGAACAGGGTCGGGCCAGTTAGCTCCCAGCTTGATGAGCTGAAAGCTATAGGGTTGGTGATGATGAACTAAGTCCTCATCAGCACCCGTAGCCTCAGTTAGGGAAGGTCACCACCAATAGAAGGTCTACCCAAGGACCTATAAGCTTTAGCCCCGCCACTCAAGTGTAGGCCAAGACAGGTTTAGTAAGCTGGTGCCCAAAACAAACAAAAAATACTCGAGGAAAACCTTAGTATAAATACTCATACTCGAATAAAACACAAATGTTTTCATTAAAACTCGATTCAAACTCGACTTAGAAGGAATCATTCCCACTCATACACATGACATATGACATTCAATTTTAATTTTATGTAGATGTTATTAATAGCCTTTGGCATCTTTAATTAGGTGTCGAGTAAACACATTAAATTATGTATATCAGCCTTTCTGAGAGCCTACCATTTAGTGCTTGTGCTTTATTACTACTTATTCAACACATTTTTACCATTCATTACTATTTTAAATTATATAATCAATAATTAAATTAAATATTTCTTCATCTGTTCTTGTTGGAAGTGATTTAATATATTCATGATCATATCTTATAACTGCCTCTATGGTCTAGTGGTAACATCTTCTGGCTATAGATCCAGAGGTCCTAGGTTCAATCCCCGGTGCTTCCAGCTTTTTCTGTGAAGAAGTGGGTCTGTAACGTGATCAAACTCAACCTCGTGAGGACAAATGAGAGCTACTTGAATAAATAAGTAGCTGCTCTGGTCTAGAAAACTGAAATTAGCTACAGAAGGGTTCATTGTACTGACCAGATGACACCCTCTATCCACAAATGTATGTTCGCCAACATACAGCATATGCTCGGGTATAGTTCATTTGTCGGTTGATGCCATGGAATAAACATCTTACAAAATATATTACACTATGTCTGCTAAGTTTGTACTTTCATCAACATGTTATGAAAAAAAATTGACACAATTGAATTTGGCTTTTGACAATTTTTTCCGCTCCTCTCAACTGTCTCCAAACTTTGTCCTTTCCATACTGGTCCTTTGTTACAATTAGGGCTCAAATAACTAACCGTGCTAAAATTTATCATAATTCTTTGTGGCCAAATACAGGGTTGCAACCCACCATTTAGTAAACACTGATGTTCATGATATTCCTCTAGAATTCCATCAACTTGAAACCAATCTCCAAGTATGTCAGTTCCTGTCAGACACTCGCAAGTATCTGCACCAGATGATCCGGACAGCCAATGTGAAGGAGGATGTTCTCATTACCCTTCATATTGTGGGAGATCTGAGCTACGCTTGGGAGACTGTCGACTCTTACACCACTTACATGCAGGAAGGGATAAAGAAAGATCCCTCCCTTGTCATCAAACTAAGAGCTACATTTCTAAAGGTACTTTCTAACAACATTTCTCACATATTTGGAAATTATGAGGTTCATTTACTTTAGTTTGTATGATAAATGACTTCGTCCCGTTAACTTATCAGAAGTAGAAGTTCAATTCGACGCCTTAGCTCATTAGGTAGTGTGTCTGCCTACTGAGCTAAAGTTCCCTGGTTCGATTCCTGGTATGGCCGAAAAATTTATCATTTGTGAAATGTGGGTTTATCCTTTCACACTGATAAATTATCGGCCGGGGACTGTATGTTGTGTCTGTCCTAGTCTTAAGTTAGATTATAAGGAATATGAAGCTATGACAGGCCTAGCAAGCCGGTAATGCAAAAATATATGGCTTGAATAAAAAACTGACCCAGTCCACACAAGCTGTAAACATTAATGGATGTAAAAAAAAATGCTTAAAATTATTATTTAAAGTCATCGTATTCATAAGTATTATATTTGAGATACTTTTTTGAGATTTTTACGAATCTTGAATACCATGGGGTTTGAGGAATTCAGGATTTGACCATTCCATCTCTAGAAATTGGTACCATTTTGCAGCTATATGTCAAACATTTTGTATTAATTGGGTAATACCGTATATTAATGTGTTGTATAGCTAGCGTCTGCTATGGAGATCCCACTGCTCAGGATCAACCAGGCCAAGAGTCCTGATCTGGTGTCGGTGTCACAATACTACTCCGGAGAACTGGTGGCCTATGTCCGCAAGGTCCTTCATATCATCCCGGAAACCATGTTCGGTCTGATGGCCCGTATCGTCCATTTGCAGACCTCTGTCATCAAAGAGCTGCCTACCAGACTTGACAAAGAGAGACTCAAGGAGTTTGCGCAGTTGGATCATCGTCTTGAGGTACCTTTGTGATAGGAGGAAGGTTGGGGGAGGGGGGGAGCTATATTATAATAAAACAAGTATAAATGGGTTGAATCCTATATTTCTCGAATCTGAACCTTAAATTTTATTTTTAATCTCGAATCCAAATTTGAATCCTTGAATCTTTAAAAATGTACAATTATTTCAGTTCATAATATCTAAAAATAATAATTTTTTATTAGCATTACAATTTACTACCAGTTTGGGTTATACTCCTATGTACAAATTACACTAATGGGTTAGGGATTAGAAGGTTTAATTTAGAGGGAGTGCACCCACATTTATGTGGAGGGAGGATGGAAATTTTTAGGAAAAACTACCTTCAGTGCACCTGTCTGGGATCGAACCCCGATCTCCCTGTCTTCGGCAGTCTAGTCCAACTCGAGAGTAGCGCATTAGACCACGCGGCCACGATTATCTAAAATTGAATTAAAAACAGTTGTTTAAGGCTTGGTGCCCCTGATAAATGTTATTTTGTTTGTAATGCCGATTATGTCATAAACATCAAAGAGAACAATTTCTTTAGTAAATTAACTATAGTCCTTTTTTGCGATTTTGCTATACTCCTAACTACAGAAGGCTATATAATTCCTTTTAGCATCATCCTTTATTTTTTTTAAACATAGTTTTAAGTTTAATTTGACTCAAATGTCTACAATTTTAATATGTTGCTGAATTGTTTAGATGTTTGTTATAACTTCAAGACATTCCTAGTTATAATGTATTATATCTTGTAATTAATATTATCAATCTCTTTCAATATATCATTCAAATACTGTGCATATATTTTATATTATATTACACATTTATGTCTTTCACGTTAATTTAGTATAACTTGTACAACCTAATTTCACTAAAAATGGAATTTTATTTATAAATATTCTTAAACGTTCCTTATTAAACAATTTATAATGTTTTTTTAAAAAAATATACTCTTTGGGTTTTCTCATTCGGGCCATATTTTTTTTCTCACAACCTCGGATAATCGATAGTCTGCTTACTTGGAATTAGAATGGTATGATTTTGTTGAAGCTTCATGATAGCTTAAGTTAAGTTAATTTAAGTTACTAACTTTTAAAATCTTAAACATTGTCTCAACGAACATTAACCCCATTCCCCTTCCCTGAACAATTAGTGTCCCTCCCCCATCAACAAAGTTACAAGCTACCACTAAATACTTGTTTAGTTGAACACATTTTTAGTTGTTATCTAATTAATAACATGACTAATCCTCCAAATTTTACTATTAAAATTATGTATTTGTTTATAAATTGACGCAAAAGTATTGACTTGAAAATGATAGCAATTTATAACAAATATGCTGTTGGTCACAAATTATAACATTATGTTTTCATTGTGTGATTTGTATAAATATTCCTTTACTTCAAAGGCATTTAGACGCTCAGTTTTCTGATATTTTGTGGACAGTAGAATGTAAGTAATTAGCTATATTTGACTAAAATATAATTCAGCCATTAGTTATTACTATGCATATTTAACATATCTCACTTATAAAATATAGTTTTTTTGTTTCCAAAACTATGTTTTATTCTAATTCTATTTGTATCATGTATAGGTAGCCAAACTGACACACTCAGTATCTGTGTTTACGAAAGGTATCCTAATGATGAAAAGCACGTTGGTTGGAATTATTAGGATTGATCCCAAACAGCTGTTAGAGGACGGTATTCGTAAAGAGTTGGTGAAGCATATCGCAATTGCTCTACATAGTGGCCTCATCTTCAATCCAAAAGCTAAGGTATTCATAATGTATTGTACTTATTAAGTACACTAAACACACTAAACATTTCTCGATTAAAAAAAATAAGACTATCCATATTTCGGCCAAATAACCAGCTCAAACCAAAAAACTTATTGAAGTGTTGTTTTTGCCATGATTTATTAGACAACAGCGAAATTGAGATCAGTTTGATATTTTTTAATTTCTGTTGTATTTTAATTTAGATTTTTAAATTTTGTATATCTGATCTCATTTCCATGGTTTACTAAAGTAGAATACAGAAAACCACATCATAATGTGATGTTTGGTTTGAGCTGTATTGCCTACCTAAGCTATGTGTTATCCATATGGTGAGGCAATTGTGGAGGTGAATTGCCTATGTTTGCCTGAATGTTCCCTGTTGCGGGGGGAATCAACGTTTCATTGCAAATGAGTTATTGTAATGCCATCCTATAATGAACTACTGTACTTTTAGCCAGTCTGAATACTTCAGTATCGAAGCTGATAGATGGAGCTACCAATTCAATGCTTTACTAGTCATAAAATTATTGAGAAAAATAAATGAGTAGTGAAAATATTTGTCGGGTAAGAATATATGAGTATAAAAATGGCTGCTGGTCCTACGAAGATAGCGATGCCAAGCGCGTGCAGGGAATGGCTAAGATAGGTATATTATTATTATATCAGTTATCCATTATTATCATCATTATTGTTTCATCATTTATCACTATCACATCATCATAATTACTACCCGTTCGGCTATACACACACGCTAATGTGTAATGGTAGGGTGTTGTGAGATGAAATGGAGGACCTACAGTTAATGTGGTATCCGAACCACGGTGGAGGCCTGGAATTCCACAAGATGGTATAATATAAGAAAAAATATATTTGATCCAATCTTTGTCTGAGTAGAAACTTACTATCCTGTTAATATCCAGATATCCAGAGTTAATTTGATATGAATAGTTTTATGATTGGCCTCTTGGCCTCAACATTCCTGGTTTACTGATCTAGGGATCCGAGTTTGATTCTTAGCGGTACCACAGATATTTTTCCTGAAGGGGAATTGTACCTATGGTCACTATAGTCTGGTTAATTAGGCTTAAGACTTCTATTTTCATCACATAATCATTATTATCACTCATTAATGAGGTGATATAATCACACCTAAATGGTGCCCCAACCTCAGAAGTCGGTTGAATACCAGCCAACGCCAATAGAAAGCCAGAAATTTCGAACCAACAAATCCTGGTGACATTAGAAATAAAAAAATTGCTTTCATATCTAATAATATTACTGATTCAATAATATACAAATAATTAATTAATTATTAAGTTTTGTTCCTCATCTATGGTGTATTAAAAAAAAGTCTTTCTAGCACCGGCACATACTACCCAGTTCGGTTTATACTCCTGTGTACTAATTACACTAGTGTTTTAGGATTAGAAAGGCTGAATTTAGAGGAATTCACCCACGATTTGTGGGGAGGGAGAGTGTAAAATCATTTAGGAAAAACCACCTGTCACCCAACAGGGATTGAAACCCTGAACCTCATAAATAAGTATTATTGTTTTTAGCTTCACTTGAATACACTACATATAATTCTTGGGAGTAGAAACCTATCAATATTAATCCCACTCAATACTTTCTTATAATGTTTGATCAGACTAGCGAGCTAATCCCAAAGCTTGAAGCACTTGAAAAGATAATGGATGGTCATCGACGGTCATTCGAGTACATCCAAGACTATGTGAACATCTGCGGGCTAAAGATATTGCAAGAGAGGTCTCCCGAATCATCAGCTACAATGTAGAACAAGAGTGCAACAGCTTCTTACGCGACAAGGTGCAAGAGTGGCAGAGTGTCCATCAAAGCAAGACTATACCTATACCTAAGTTTTCTCCTATCGATAATACTCCGTCAACTTTATTGGACGCCTCGCTAGAGAGATCATTCGCATCACAGACCCAAAGTGAGCAAATAATTTATTTTCATTTCATTCCCTTATTTTTGTAATTGGTTGATTTTCTCGTGTTTTAGGCTTGGGTCATATTCAATATCAATACCTTAAGTTACTACAGTGGTTGAATAGTCCCAAGGGTTTATTCACTCTCGTAATATACCAGACTGTGGATTACAGGGAAATCACGGTTTGAATCTCGTTGAGTGTACTGAGGGTGATTTTCCTAAATGGTTTTCCACTCTCCCTCCACACAAATTGGGTATAGTTAATCTAAATTCAACCTTGCTTCACCCCTAACACATTAACGTAATTAGTAAATACGTGTTTAACCCAAACGGGTAGTAAGACATGGCGCAAAAAAAACCTTTAATTTGATAACTCTTTTTAATTGACTTATCATTAAAAAAAATACCTTAAGTGGTTGGTGGGAATGTTGTAATCACACAAAGATTGCACACATGACAGTAATATTTACAAAATTTGCTTTTGCCAAACAATGTTGGTTTATTGAAATGTTAGAAACAAACTTGGTTGGTTGCAGCCAACTTGAAAAAGCCATTTTTCTTTAATAAAATAGAAGATTTAAACTTACATTTTATAAAAATAATCTTCGATTTTTCCAATTCATAAATAAACCTCATTCTTGAGGATAAAGTTATTAGAACTTTAAAGATTGATTACTCGAATATCTCAATCCATGTGGAAAGCTCAAATTTCAATAATTAGTTAATCTAGTGAATTAAAAATTACTGTAAATTATTATCATTATTAATTTAAAAATTATGCCCTGAAATAAACATGATAAAATTCAAGAAAATAAAGCACAAATTAATTAATAAGTACGAAAAAATATTGAAATGATTTTAGATTTTTTTTTCTTATTATGTTTATTTAATCACAAATATGCAAGAACAGACAATCTCCTACCCGCTTCAGTGGTCACTTGGTCTAAGGTGCTACCATCACAATAGACTAGATTGCTAATGACGGGGAGATTGAGGTTCACTGCCGGTCTGGTGTATTGCAGGTGGGTTTTCCTAAATGGTTGCTAACTTTTCCTGCATGCAAATGTGGGTACACTTCCTATAAATTCAACCTTTAAATCCCTAATTAGTACATAGGTGTATAACCCAAACGGGTAGTAAGATGCGATGCTATTAAAAGAAAAAAGACAACCTCCTTAAATTATGTTTACTTATACTTGAATTTTGAGGTTTTTTAGTAAAGGTAAAATTAAAAGTAAAGAATCTGCTTTTAAGAGGAGTATTAACTGCCACACTTAAAGTAAACACATTTATATTTTAGGACAACCGTGTATGTAGAGCACATGACAGCATGGTATGACCTGAAAACACACAACGAAGTAATTAATATCAAGTTTTTCTCCAAGATCAGCAAGTCTGTGGGCACAGCGGCTCTCGCTGGACTTGATCGATTCTTCTCCTTCATGATTGTCACAGAACTACAGGTAGAAGATAAGGACACCTTCGGTTGTCAGATTATAGTTTCATCTCAGTTAAACATTATGTATTAAAATTTGAACATAGCTCTTTTAAAATATTCAAATTCAGGGTGTTTACATGGCTAGGTATGAGGGCTAAATCCCTAGGGCCTCCACAAACAGTTGCACAGAAAAAAATATTGGTTCTATAGATTGCAATTACGGTTAAAGATTTAAATATATATATAACATAATCTAACAATTTTTATTTATTTCTTACAAAATATTAAGACATACTATTGGTTATCAAAGGACATTGATAAAAATAAAGAAAAAGGAAAAATCAACTAATAAGTGTAAATTTAATTAAGAAAGACCACCTAGGGAAAAAGGAAACATGTGGAAAGAATCCAAAGCACAAAGGTGAAAGACATCTTCCTTTCTTCCTAGAACAATTTGTCACAATTGTTTTTCTAACCATTTATTTTTTAATCCAAAATGTAGTAATTCATAGTTTGTATTAAGTCTAATCCCTTTTATCTTTTTTTGTTTGATAAAGGCAACAGTTGCCAAAATATTACTCTTTTTGTGTTTAAATGTGTGTGACTACTTCTACTATTAAGACAGAATGAAGCAAGAAAATGTCACCTTTGTGCATTGTATTCTTACCACATTTTTCCTCTTTCCCTAGGTCAGCTTTCTTAATTAAATTTACACTTATTAGTTTATTTTTCCTTTCCTTTTATTTTAACCAATTTCCATTAATATAAAATTACTTAGTAATGGCTAATTTTTGTTTTAAACAAAAATAATTTAATGTGATGACAATATCACCTTATTTAAGTATAATACCTTTAACATGGAACTTTTAACAGTTAATTTTATAAAGAAAGAAATGATAATGTCAAAACTTTAGAAAAGAAAAATATTTGCTAAATTTTGGGGCCTCTACAACTCTAAATATCTTCCTGTACAGGTCATGAAAGTAATTAAAAGTCATAAAATTATATTTTGTTCATGAAAGTGATAAAATTATTGTAATTAAATTTGTCATTCATGAATATTGTGGAGCAAAATTGGCAAACTAATAAGAATATTTTAAATACTTTTTTCTTTGTATAGACATACTCATACATTCTCCATCTATGACATTGTGAAATAAACATATCAAAGAATTTTGAAAAATGATTTCACTTAGGGTGAATAGTTTAGTTCTAGTTAAGTCTTGATTTGTGTGGTTGAGATTATGAAAAAGTAATGGAAACTTGCTTTTTTTGAATCTGTAGACACTGTGATTATATTATACTTTTTACTTTGCAATGCTATATTTTAGTAAGACTATTTATGGAAAACTCATATTTAGGTACTTTTGAGGTTAAATTTTTATATGTGTTATTTATGGATGAAAGTACGGGACACAGGGTTAGAAACAAATGTATAATGAAACAAAAATGTTTAGCTTTTTAAATGATTAACTAATAATTAAGTAGAACACTTTTTACCAACAGATTTCAATATTTATTAGTTTCTAAAGATAAAAAAATATAATTACAATAATTGCAAATTTGTTTTCAATTAATTAATCTTAATTTATTTAGTATAACAAATTTAATAATATTACATGTATGTGAAAAATCCTATCTGCTAGTCCATCATTAATATAAACATGAATGTACTGTAAATAACTGATTGTGGTTTCTTTCAGAACTTCCTGAACACTTTACAGAAGGGTGTGCTTAAAGATAAAGCTTGGCTAGATATGTTTACAGATATGTCTAAAGGCCTGTCACCTAACACAACTCTAATAAGTAAGTGTTGTGTAAAATATTGAATTTTATAATCCTGTTAATATGTGGACTTTTTTTTTTTGACGGACCTAGCATTTAGAGCAATATTTAGTGACATTTTTATACCAATTATTGTTGCTATCATCATTATCAAATTATCCAACACCTTAGCTCAGTCAGTAGTCTGTTTGCCTACTGATCTAAGGGTCCCGGGTTCGATTCCTGGCATGGCCAAAAAACTTGTCATTGGTGAAATGTGGGTTTACCACCTACCAGCTACATCCTTCCACAGCAAATTAACCAAGTTGGAATACAAAATCCCTGGTTATTACAATTGCAAAACAAATAACTTGATACATCAACTAAAGTGCAAATCATGTGATGCAGAATATATAGGCCTTACTACAGGTTCTCTCAGACAGCGAATGAACAATCATCATTTTGACACAAACCACAAAGATCCGGACAAGCCCGTACCCATTCATGCTGGTACCCACAACCAGGACTTTCAAACCTGCTACACCACCAAAATATTAAAATCATTAATGTGGTGATGATTCAACCTGTTTGCTTACATTGAACTGTATATGTTTGAATATTTACCAGATAATCCAGCGAGGTTCTACATCCAGTACACATCACGTGCTCAGAAGGTTTGGCCCCAAATATTGGAGTGGACTCACAAAGTGGGCCAGCTGCAAGTGCTCAGGAAGAACATAGCTTATGAGTTGAATACATCTTGCAAGTTTGACTCCAAACATCTGGCTGGGACTCTGCAAACAATGAATGAGTGAGAAGATTTATTGTGTCAGATTTTTAAATTCACCTCTACATAACCACTTGGTACACAATAACGCTTAGGGGGCTTTGAGTACGCTCAAAAACATCAAACCGCTAATCCGTTGAAGAGAGAGACCAGTTCAAATATTAGCATTAGTTTGAAATTCACTCATAATTTGTTGTGATGTGTTATTGGTTGATAATTCACCATAATTGGGATCCCATATATTAATAACACCACTTACATTAGAGCCTTTAAACACAATAATCAAACTTATCAGCCGCTTGCTCTACTTGCCTTACTTCATCATAATTACTATTACTACCACTATCCTCTTTCTTTCCACCATTCTTTCGTTTTTAATCGCCTCAATTCTTCTCCTCCTCTCACTCTCATACCTTCTGTTATCTGCTCCTCCCATCTCTTTCTTGGCCTCCCTACTGGTCTTTTACCTACATACTTTATAGCCATTATTCTCCTTGGTATTCACTCCTTTTCTATCTTCTTTACATGACTATTCCATCTCAGTCTTGCTTCCTTTAATATCTCAAGAACCCCCTGTACCTACTCTTTCTCGGATAACTTCATTCCTAATCCTGTTTGTTACTTGGCTATATAACACCTTTGTACTTTCTTCCACGTCCCGTTCCAGCATTTCTGTCCATTTTTGCATTCAATTCTTTATGGCTTCCTGTACAACTCACTTAGATCTTTTCTTCTTCTCCTTATATTCTTCCTCTGTTTCCTCATTACTAATCTTAAAACTCTTTTTGAGTGCTTTATTATTCTATTCTCCTGCTTCTTTTCACACTCTCGTTCCACTTCCTCTTATTATTAGTCCTCCCACATACCTCCTCTGCCGCTTCCACCAGAATATTCTTAAACCTTTCCCATTCAATCTCTACACTTTGCATTTCATCCTTGGGTACTAAGCTTTTTACCTTGCTTAGGTACAGCCCTCTTTCCTCTTCATTATTTAGCCTCCGCACCTTTATTTCTTCTTTCTTGTCTTACTACCTTTCTCCTTCATTCCCATCACTTTGTGTCTGCCACCAACAACCTGTGGTCACTTATCTAAGGACACACTTGGTACTACCATAATGTTTTAGGTCTGCCTTTTCATTTCTTCATCCATGATAAAGTAATCCATCACCGACTTTTGCTCCCCATCCCAACTGTATCTAGTGATCTTATAACTTTATTTTTCCTTATAATACCATCTGTATGGCACTTTCATTTTATTTCTTGCTCATAACTCCAACAGCCTTCTACCGTCCTTGTTGCTCTCACCCCATCCTTCCTTCCCTAACACCTCCTCAAACCCTACTCTTTATTTTCCTACTTTTGCTTTCAGATCACCCATTACTATCTTACACTTGTTTCCCATATGCCTTTCTAGGTCTTCCTCGAACCCTTCTTTTTCTTCTACCAATTGTATGTTTTTATACTCATTTTTAAAACATGTCAGATATGTCTGCCCAACCCTGTACATTCCCATATTAGTATTATATTTTTCTTCCATTTTGATTTTTTTCTTCCTATATTTAGTGTTAAGCTTAGTGCGCACTTGGAAACATTGTCGCCCAACTGTTGGCCAACATGGGAAATAAATTGTTGGCAAACATTGTTTCACGTCCAGACTACAATGATGGAATATTTGTTTCCCATACAGAGCTCAGTTGAGTGAAAGATTTCTCTTGAGGAGGATGCTGTTATGGCTTGTGCTTTATATGTAGTTATGAGTTGTTCAAGAAGACAGAGAAGAAGAAAACGGTAGTGAGTTCGTGTTCATTTACACTAAATGAAAAGTGTCCACTTATTTTATTAAAAACATCCTGTATTTTATGCGATTTTTACAGTCCTCTACTGTCACATCCCACAACAGTGTATTTGTATGAAATATTTCAATCAGTTCTAGAGTTTTTTTTGTCTGACCACGACATGAAAAAAGGAGATATCAGTAACTGATGTACTCGGGGCAGTATGCAAGAATGCTTAGTAGGACTGATAGTATGGTCCCGAGTACACTATCGCTCCACCGTTTAACCTATGATGACGCAAGCAAACCCACGCTAGTGTCAACAAAGCATCCAAATAGCAATGTTAGACCTGCCCACGTTGCTTGCTGTCGGAAATGTTGACCAACATTGTATTTTGTAACCTTAACCATTTGAAATGGAACATGGGAAACACAAAGGCAACATGAAAAAATGTTGGCCAACAGTTGGGAAACAGTTGGCAATGTTTTCAGGAAAATGTTTACTAATGTGTAATAGGCTTTACATTAATGGCTTCGAGCTTGGTTTTCAGGTTTCTCCTTTAATAATATTATTTTAAACCACTAGTGACCATCACATTATCTTAAAAATAAATAATTCATGTTCAAAATTTAGGATTTCTTTCTTTTAAATCTTGAATTTAATATTTTTAAAATTATTTTTAATTGAATCTCAAATATCCTTGGATTTGAGGTGTACAAGTATTCAAAGATTCAAATGACCCATCCCTACTCCTACTAGATTTTAAAGACTATTTAACCTCTGTGAAGTTATCTGCGCCCACATCCTTACACTTCCCAACCATTTCCAATAACTTGTGATTGTCTCCTGTTTTGGTCGACAGCGCTCTGCTGACAGAGATCAAAAGGCACTACAAGGACCCCACGAAACCATACCCTAAAGAAGAGAATCCTCTGCTGTATGAACTGTCCACATACTGCGACTGGGCAGGTATCAGTGACCCGTACTCCAAGATTTACATCACCACCAATAACCTGCAGTTCTTCTCACTGCTAACATTTCTCTTCACCATTTCTCAGGTCCCCAAGTTGCTCTACATTAAGAACATTGGTGAGAGAATTTTGTATACTTTATTAATGTTATTACTGGATGGTATGTATTACATTTAGACTGATTGAGGCTAGGGGCGTGCGAATATTCAAAATTTTGGAATAATTCCGAATAATTAATGGCCGAATATTCGATTCGAAACTCTGAATTGCAAGCTCGAATATCAAGGTATCAAGGTCGAATGGTTGTCATAAATTTCCTAAAAGTCCTCTCTAGCTAGACCAATATGTTTATGGCATGGAGGGAGACAAGAGGGTAGCCAGATAATCTGGTGACTCAGAGTTAAAAATACGCTTGTCCTTTGTTGACTGTAAGGGGAGGGGAATACCGTTGTTAGAAGAAAGCAAGAGGTCGTGGCCTCCCTGAGGTAGGAAGTGGGGTGGGGAGGGGTTATCATACCACTAGTGATGGGCACAATTGAGTAATTCTAAGAATCGAGTAAAATTAAGTAATTTTTATCGAATCATCTACTCGAATTGCTCCATGGCAATTGGTTGAACAATATTTAAAAGTGAAAACTTTTTTTTTCTATTTTGTAACTTACTCTAATTACTCTAATTAGTTTCAATTTATAAATAATCCTATTTCACTAAAGATAAATTATAAGCAATAAAATTAATTAAGAAAGACAATAATTAGTTTCATTATATATGATTGTGAAAATAAGAATGCCGAGGTACCGAGTAAAAAAATCAAGTTACTTTTGTTGAGTAATTTTAAAAAGAATCGGAAAAGTGATATGCTTAGTTAGCTTGATTTTTGATTGTGTACTTTACATCTGCGAGTATTTTGTGTTGAAAATGCATGTGCAACATTTAAACCATAAAGGGTCATTTTTGTGTCAGCAGCAGACACTGTTTGTGAAAAATGAGCTCTAAGGGAATATGCCGTTCAAATGGAAATAGCATGGTAAACAGTCCAGCCAATAAGGTCGATTCTCATTTAGCTGGTAAGAAAAGAGAAAATAAAAGAATAGAAAGGTCAGAGTAAAGTTATTCGAGTAATCCTGGAAGAATCGAGTACTCCCGATTACACATTTGAGTAGCCTGTCAGTCTGTGAAGTGTTAGCCAGACAAGGAGGTGGACCCAAATAGAAGAGAGATTGCAAGGGGTGTCAAGTCTAAAGAACATTTAGGGGGTGTCAAGCCTAGATAACATTAAAAGGGTGTCAAAATCTAGAGAACATAGGGTTTCAAACCTAGAAACATACAAGAGGTGTCAAGCCTAAATAACATTTAAAGGTAGTCAAGATCTAATTTTATCATTCATTACTGTTGTGTTATTTTATTAAATTTAGTGTTGTATATTATGAAAGTGGCAAAGGTATGAATAATACTAGTAATAACATTCAATATACAGCCAGTCCCTGTGACGAATGGAGTGAAGGTGTCGCTTGTAGGGTCAGCTGGTGTATGCATTTCGATGGGATTGGCAATAATACTTTCTGGCTCAGTGAGGAAAGCAACAGGAAACTTAACTCGCTCCTAATTTACCTAGTACATCTTTAACTAAACTTAGAGTTGAGTACTAATCATAACGCAAACAAAAGCCCTCCATATTAGAAAATGAGAACTACATTTTGAAATAATAGAAAGATGAAGGAATCAAAATACGACCTTGTTTATTAATTACCCCATTATTTTACCCTTAATAATAATAATAATAATAATATAATGATAATGATGTTTTAATTTAAAGAAATATAATCCCTACACTGAGCAGTTAAACATTCTGAGTATATTTGTTTTGTGTGCATGATAACATTTTTACAAACACAAAGAACATCCATTACCATTCTCATAACCTTTCTGTATAATATTTTTAGCTATGTTTGGTGGAAGATGCTAGTTCTTGACTGTAATATATTTTGCTATGTCCACTAGGTCTAGTGTGTAAAAAACCACAAGACCCAATAGATGGGGTTCCCTTCATTGTTGGCATACAAACTATTCTGAAGCAATTCCATCCTGAGGTCAGGAACCAGTATCTGTTATACATGGGACAGTTTATTAAATCTCATATAGCATTCAGCCTTAGGTGAGTATTTCTAATATAAGCATTTGGTCTTTTAAACATTTCAAATACAAATTTGTTGAAATTAGTTGTCACCTGACGAGGCCACCTGTGACTGGTGAAACTAATATGTGCATTGTCGCAACAATTTCTACTACAGAACTACCCTAGTTAAGTGTGTTAATTAGTACTACTTACTTTTAAACATGATCAATTTCATTGCTCAGGTGCGTAGCCAGGATAGATCTCCTCCTTCCCCCGAAATTCCCCTTCAGTAACCATTTCAAGGGAAAAAAGTAAAATGGTAGAAGAAAATATGTTTAAATCTGCCACGAGAGATAAAACATAAAATATTAAATTTATTTCTTATGTAAAATCAAAATCTAAGGGTTTATATCTATTTGCCGAAATTTGATTTCATATCCCCTTCCTCCGCCGAAAAAAATTCCTGGCAATGCCTTTGTCATTGCTATATTTATTATTATTAGCACAGCGTCTTACTACCCATTCGGGTTATACGCACTTACGCTAATGTGTAATGGTAGGGTGATTGTGAGATGAAATGGAGGACCTACAGTTTAACGTGGAATCCAAGCCACGATGGAGGCCTGGCATTCTCACATTCACAAGTTGTGATTAATACACATCTTGTCAGAGGTGAAGGAAGGGTTTGGCAAGTCATTGCTATAATTCTTACAAACCAGTTATGCTTGGTTATATTATCAAAGAAGAGCTGAGAATAATAAAAATTTTTTTTTTCTAAAAGTTTTAGGATTTTGATAGTAAATAGTTTGAGAATTAATATTAAAAATTATTTTTGTTTTTAAACATTTGCATGCTCCTAAAATGTACACTACTCGTAATTAATAATAATAATAATAATAAAATAAAAATAATATAATAATAATAATCATCATCTTGCAGTTTCCTGCCACTAGACACGCAATAAAATAAATATTTGGCGCACATCAGACCCATTCTCTCCCCCACAAATTTGGGTACCGAATCTTGCTACCTTCTTCAACATAAGAGAGTTGAACATTTACTAGATTGTAGTGTGGGGTTGATCTTTTATATAGGATAGTTGAACACTAAAAACTGTTAATTGTGATTGATCATTATCAAAGTATTGAATTCTCATATTCACGCTACAATCCAGTCACTGTTCATATCTTTTATTTTAAAGAAGAGGGCTCTTAAAAATTATTTGTTTTGTTATGTTCTTTGTATTTTACATTCAGTACTGTTATCAACCTGTGGCCTGAGTCCGTTTTTTATTCAAGTCATTTTTTTTTACTACCGGCTTGTTAGGCCTGTCGTAGCTTTATATGCCTTATAATTATACTTAAGATTAGGACAGGCACAACATCCAGTCCTCTGCTATTGATTCATCATTGTGAAAGGATAAACCCACATTTCACCAATGATATTTTTTTTCAGCCATGCCAGGAATCGAACTCAGAACCCTCAGACTCAGTAGACAGACACACTACCGACCAAACTAAGCTGTCGGATTTTTTTAAAAATATATTTTGTGATATGTGCACCTATATTATTCCTGGTAGCAGGTATTTGTGTTGGTTTTTTGGGAGGGCGGGAGGGGCCTTAAAACTTGCAATAATGGTCAAATTTTGTCTTTTAATCATGGTTATAGGGAAATTCTGGTGTAAACCTTAGGACCAGTTTCATAGTTAAACTTAGTATACCTCAAATGCAGCACTATACTAAATATAAGACATCTACCGAGACCGGAACGAGCTAGTTTCATATGCGAAACTGGCCCCTTCATTCAAATTTATGTAGGTGTTGTCTTGTATTTAGTACAGTGCTCTACTTCAGGCATAACAAGTCTGACTATGAAACTGTCCCTAATCTTGGTGTGTGCGTTTTTTTAGCAGCAGCAGTAGTAAACCGACAGAGCTACCCAATGAAGTAGTCAACACACTCCACTTTATTGAGAGCTTTGTTCACTATGCTGCGCTCCCTAGGGAAGCAGTCACCAAACATATTCCAGATCTCATTCTGGATCAGTATCGCTCGCTGAGTGCTGCGTGAACTTAATCAACCCCAGCTACAAGTTACAAGTTTGACTTACCAAACAATAATATTGTATACAATCATAACATGCAAGCACTCTGAAGACTGATATAGCAGGTGTAATAAACTGTTTGACAGTTTGAAAGTGACTATTTAATAGTATTCTGCTAATGACTGAATCATTAACAATTATTTATAATTTTATATATAAACAAATGGTTAACAATTTCATTTTATGTATGCAAATGATAAATGAAGCTCAATACTTTGCTAACTTTTTATCTCTATTCACGAAGGGAGAGTTTGCACACTTTTGGTGTCGGAACAATGTCTCATATGACCCGCTTCGGTGGCCGCATGGTTTAAGGCACTACTCTCGCAGTAGACTAAGACTGTTGATGATGGATATTGGTTGAGTGTACTGAGGGTGGTTTTTCCAAAATTGTTTTACACTTTCCCTCCATGAAATTGCAGGTTCACTTCCTCTTAATACAACTTTTCCAATTCCTAAAATCATAAGCGTAAATAGTACATAAGGGTATAACCTGTCTGGGTAGTAAGAAAGTGGTGCAAAAAAAAAAGTATGCTTCTACACATGTTCAATGAGAGGTGTTCATACACCATTGTAGGTCAAGAGACAAACTAATTTGGTAAGATTCCCTGCCATGGATCTCCTGAAGTGTCGATCACAATCGGTATTTTGCTCTTTTTTTCTTTCTAAATATATGTCAATAAAATTTAAGATACTAATTATAATCATAATAAAAAAATAGTACACGTTTTTGCTGTGCAGGGCTTACTACCCATTTAAGCTGCTCACCTATTTATACAAATGAGATGAGGAAAGTACAACTAAATAAAATTTATCTACGTGTGTCAAGAGAAAATGGTAAGCCATTTAAGAAAAAACCTATGTTCTTCCATATCTGGCCATGCTCAGCATTGTGTCACATTTATTATTAAAATATATAAACATACACACGTAATAAGAAATGTTTCCCTGTACAGGCCTAAACTCCCTTAACTTTGCTTCCATGTAACCTTAAATAGATATTTCCAGGTTGGTTCTCTATTTTTTAACTTTTATCTACTTATTTATATTTCAATTTATTATATGCAAGATCTTTTCATAACCTTTAGAAACTTTTTATACAAAATTAGCAGGCTTGGGCACTTCTAAATAATATTAGTAATCAAATACCACTTTTTTCAATTCGAATCAAAGTTAAAATATTATCTTTTGTGTTGTAGCTAGTAAATTTACTTAATTTAGGTTTAAATATAATATAATTATTGCAGATTTTTTCACACTAAAATTAATTTGTGATGGACATAACAGCAGAAAAAATAAACACTTAATAAAAAAAAGCTTATAGTTAAAACAGATTTAAGTTTTGTAAATGTTAAATCTGCAATTTTACTAGCAAATCGAAGGGAAAAGTTTCTGAAGCTTTGCACCTTCCCCCTTCTTTAACACTTCCATTTTACTACCTTGAATAATTATTATTTAGGTAACAGTAATAATAGAAAGATTTAAGTAAAACACATTGTCTTTATTTGATCAATTTCAAACTATTGCAGTCACAGTAATCAGATCTCAAAATTGTACCACAAATACAATCAACTTATAGTTTATATACAAATATTACAGCCCACAAATGATGTGCATTTTTTCAAAGTAATTAAAATTATAAGTTTTTGTTTATTTCCTAGTTATTATTGTCACATCTTAAAATGTTATTACAAAACTTTTTACTAATCCATTCCCAATATAAGTTTTGGAAAAACGTTAACTATTGTGATGGATAAACTATGGCACATTTTTTTAATGATTTATACCACAAATTATTGGTTTAAAAATTTACAATCAAAACATTATTTCAAACTTAAATGTTGAAAATCAAGTTATATTAGTATTTTTATTTCTCAAATATTATGTTTGTAATGGGAAAATGTATATTGTGGACACAAATATAAGACCTTTATTACATTACAATATGAACAGACATTTGGCTTTGGTTAATTGTCATAATATTATGTACATTTACTAAAGGAACTTGCTAAACCTGTGCATTCACAGTACAAACATATTCACACACATATTAATATCACATTTGATGTCAAGATGTAGCATTCCACTATATGATATTTTCACCATTTTAAGATATAAATATTTGATATAATAGGCACATTTTTTAAATTTTTATATTGTAAAAATGTTATTTTCAATTAGCTGCAGCATTAACTTTATTTTAAACCATAGCACTACAAATTGAAAAATCACTTCTCATTGATTAAAAGCTAACATCACATACAGTATTGTTAAATAAGTTTCCTGTTATCTATTTCATGGCACTTTTAACATTGCATGTAAAAAAAAAAAGAGTAAAACCACACAACAGCTTTTACAGTGAAATTAATAACACTTAAGCCTTTATAAATGCTACCCCTTGATTGAATACTCTACCTAGGTTTAGTTCTATCTGAACTTAGGAGGGAGTGTTAAACATGCAAAGCAACTTTCTTACATGAGAAAATAGAATTGGCTTAAGAATCAGAGGACTTTAAATATGAATATTTAAAAGGCAAACACAGGAAATATGACGCAAGAAATGTTTCTTTCCCCTCTTTTCTTTACGCCACTTTTCAATGCATGATATCAAGTATCAACCTTGAATTTTAAAAAAGGTTTTCCTCGAATAGTTAAGTACAGACTATCTTATTAATGCTAGTACCATACTTTTTCAGACAAAATTTTTAGATTTATTTGTGAAATCTTATGTGAAATAGCCAGAATAACTTAATATATTAAATTTCTACATATATTTGCATTTTTAATTGAAGAGGTACAGTAAAAAGAGAAATGTTAATAAAAAATATAGAAAAAGAATTAATAAATAAATGTATCATTACTGCCAGTTCCTTCATCATAGGTTTTGTTCAGGAAGGAGAAAAAAGGAGGGACAAGGATAAACAAAATAAAAACATTTAAAGAGCCAGTACCTCTTTGTCCAGTAGTAGCAATATTAAGTTCAAATTGTGTTCCTCTTTTTATTGTGAAAGGATGTTTTTATTCCTTTATTTAGTTCATCATTCTTGTACCAGACATATATATGGGTGTAAAACTTCATCAGCAATGATTTTAGCAAAGGGAATACCAAATACCTGATTTTTTTTCAAAGGTATAACACAACATATTAATAGGTAGAACTAGAGGAAATGACGACTGATGTGGCTCTTACAAGAACCATTATTGCAATGTGATTATTTTCCATAAAGGTAGAAGTAATTTTAAACTCTTATGCTGAAAGTAATTATCATATCTCAATTTTGTGAACTCACATAAAGCATTATTTTCGTGGAATTTCAAAGACACAAAATATTACATGTGCATATTTTGATAGAATGATGACCAAATATTTTACAATCATAGATTTTTGTTTCAGTCCACTCTGATCAAAATATAGGGGCAGTATATATAAACTTTAATTGTAATGAATTAAAATGGATATAAAAATGATAAAAAGTACAATATGCCAACAATATTTGTGTTTAATGTTTTTAACATCTATTTCCTCTCAAAAATTGTTACAATCTACATTAGCTGTAAAAATAAATTTAAGTACAGCTACCCTGAAAAAACAATACAACATTTCAAATTAATGGCTCAATCCTAGAATAAAATAAAAAATAATATACTCTTGAGAAACTACGTGCCTTATAAATGTTATAAAATGTAACTCCATTCAACCGTGACAAAATAATCGGAGAATATTTAAAATATACAGCTGCCATAAAAATTGAACTTCAGAAATAAATCTGCTATGCAAACATCTTATAACAATACACTCCTGATACACTTTTAGTATTTCATTTTAAGCCTTTTGTGCAAAAATAAAACAAATATTTGAAATATCTTATTCAAATGATTTTTTAAATGCACTCTTTAGATGCTGTAGAAAACTTACAAAATAAATGAACAATAACAAAGTAATATGCCATAAAAACCAAGTTACATTAGTGCGTTAACTTGAATAAACCCTTCCCCTTATGTGTCTTTTAATATAATCTAAGTAATGACACAAAATTTTCTAGGTAATACTACAACAATTAAAAAAAATATACACTAAGGGAAGCCATTTAAAGAGATCTCGAATACAAAACCTATAAAAGATAAAACTATGTATGTTACTCTAAATAATTTACTTATATACATTTGCTAACTATACCTACATTTTTTTACCTCAAAAGCACACATTATGTACATCAAATTGGTATAGCAAAGAACCTAGTGGGAGTTATAAATAAGTTAAAGTGATCTAGTTTTGCCTACGTGGAAAAGGTTTCAAATATATGGGAATTTAATCAAATGATGTTCTAACCTTGCTAGATTCTTTGGGCTTTTAAGGTTTACAAAAATTAATATATCACTTGATGAAAATAGAAGTGTTTTTTGTTTAGTTCATATAACACATGATTAAATATAATCTACAAGTCCAATACCAAAACTTGTTATTGGTTGGCGGCACATAGCGATGTCTGTTCTTAACATAAACAATACCAAAGTGGCATTAGTGGCTTTGGTATGAGCAACACTCATTGATGTGAAAAGTTACTTTAATCAGCAATTTGAGTATTAATGTAAACTTTTTTTTTTGTCCCCTAGAAGTGTATATCTGATTTATTTATGGGGGCCACCTACAAGAGGGCTGAAATGCATTGTAAAAATCTATAAATCTAGCGTTTTTTTAAATATTGCGCACACCAAAATGAAGGTCAAAGGTTCAACATGTCAAAAACCTACATTTTTAAGGTTTATAACTTAAAAAAAAAGATAAAATTAAAATTAGCTTATTTAAAATAACTTTTCAATCAAAATACATAGAAACAATAGATCTTGATTTCCTCAAACAAAAAAAGTTTTTAACAAGATCACAACAAAATGATTTTAAGATAGTTGAAGATTGTTTGGGTGGGTTTAATCTTTGGACCTGTGCATAGCCATGAGAAATACAGCGGCTTGAGGATATTTCCCCTCAAGTACTTGGCACCTTTAAAATATTAAAGAGTTGGAAATAAAATTTTTGACTTGTACCAAATTAATCAAGCTATCCATATGAATTCCAAACTAAATAGTTTGGTTTGTTTCACCTGGTTCCATACATTATTTATTAAATGTGAGTTATAGTGTCAATTAAAAAAATAAGACAAACGACTTTCATAAAGCTTTTCTTACATTTAAACTTTAAAGTCTAAAAAAAAATATATACCAAAACACTTTTATTTTCATCCCAATTATAAACTTTTAATAAAAATAAAATGCTAAACCATGAAAGAAAAAAGAAGACAACATACAATACACAAACCAAACATAAATGAACTAATACTGATTATTTTTTTCATTGATCAGTTTGTTGGTCAGTAAGTACTGACATGTGGTGAGCATTGCGACAAAGACATGGTTGTACATTTCAGTCATGGTATGTTTCACGTGTTCAACACTAATTTTCACTTGACCCATAAAAACTATTTTCAAAATGTTGGTGTGGCCTCGATTTGAAGGAAACATAGGTTAGATAACTCTTAATTAAGAAGTTTTTTTTTTCTTAAAAAAACTTGTTGGGGAAAATTTTTAATTTCACTTTAGATAAGTTACCTTTCTTAATTGTAAAATAAGTTTTGTGATGGGAATATTTTAAGTTTTCTTTGAGACCGCGTCTTTCCGAGCTAAATGTAATATCAACAATATTGAGATTCAGTGGCAAAGCTAGGATTTTCTAAAAAGTACTAACCCTTCCTATCCACTCCATGTCGTGCGTTGCTATGCCACTGCTCAGATTGTGTTTATCTGATGATTGTTGATTTTGAGAATAATTTGGCTGCAACCTGCATTATTAATCTTCATTACTAAAGAACCATTAAATGTGTTGTAAAGCAATCACTCAGCAGAAAACTTTAAAATATAACATTTTTGGTATTTTAGTCATGTTATAACTATTATATATTTCTATTAACAAAATTATTTAATACTTAGTATATATTTTATACTGATAGTTGGATTAATGGGATGATTTTTATAGGATGAAAGTCACTGAACTTTTGCATTCTAGAAATGTCTTATTTAATTTATTAACGAAAATGTTCATCCAAAAATTTATCAAAATCTTCTAATCATACTTACTTTATGGGTTTGTTTATAGTTTTTCTTTGTGTCATTAATTAAATGGTCTAAGAATGTAAATACAATTGTAATAACTTAATTTTCGTGACTGTGGCAACATTATGGTTTCCAGTTTTCAAATAACAGGCTAACTATGAAAATCAGACACTATATAAGTATGTCTAACATTATCCAAGATGAGAAGCAACTAAAGTTTTAAATTTAGACGAGCAAAACTCTTTGTTTACTCTCCAGTTTTAGCTATGCAATGGAACACTTATGTTTATATACACATGAAACAGCTATTCTTGTACCTACTTAAGATGTCATGCCAGATTTTGTTTTTCTAGATTTTTGGATTTTTTCAGAACATAATATAGATACTTAGTTTTATTATTTGACAAACTTTAGTAGACTTGCGGCGAAATTTTTAATTACTCTCTTCTACTTCCTTTTTATCAGAGTTTACATGACCACCAACCACAAAGTAAATTTTTGAGTGTTGAGCTGTTATTATGTCAATGGTTTTTTTTTTTAGTTTGATTAAGAAATTGTGTTTTGTTATGTATTTATTTTAGTAGTATTATAAAGCATAAGAGTTAGGAATGTCACCATTTGATTGGATGTATATTTGCCAACTGCTCTATTTTTCACTTCACTAAACTTTAATTCTCATTTATTGATTGCCATCTCTGAAACATTACCGTTAGATCTCGTTATTAACCTAATGCAACATCTTACTTAATTTGTCAAGTAATAGTTAATCAATAAGATACCCGCTTCAGTGGTGAATGGTCTAAGGCGTCACTCTCCTGTTGATGACTGGAAGATCAAGGTTTGAACCAGTCAGGTCTACTAAGGATGGTTTTTCCTAAATTACTCCTTTCCTCATCCCTACCCCATTAGAGTTTAACACTAAAGCTTTTTTATTTACTCGGTGTAACAATTCAAACTTGATGAATTAGGAGGATATTTACTTTTATTTTATTAAGCACTGGAAGGAGTACCTTGTGGTCTCGAAAGAGGTACCCGACTGGCGAAAGTTTAGTTAACACCGGAACAAATAATTGAGTACCTATTATCTATCAGGATAAAATATTCAGTTGCTATGCACACAAATTAAATTGGACGATTAGTTTCCTTCAAAACAAACCAGAAATATTTAAGCTTTCTTTTAAAAAAAATTATATACTTTATTGGAAGCCAAAGTGACGACCAACATATCTTAGTGTACATTAAATTTAGAATATGCAGAAATGCAAAGTTGCAGCTAAGAATTATTGGCAGTCATATGACTGTCACTCACCTACAGATTACATTTCTTTACATCAGTTTGTTAGGAAGGGTAATCCGAAGAAACTTTCAGAAGGTAATTTTTCCTACGAAAATCAGTGTATAATTGTAGTTATGAGTTTAAGTACATTCTAAATTTGGTGTACACATTGTTGGATATGTTAATCATCTTTATGACTCCTAACATGCTTTTATAATATTTATAATTAGATTTACTTATACTTTCAGCTATTTAAAGAGAAAAAATTAAAAACTGATATTACATAATTAGACTGAGCATTATTATACAGATCTTAACTCTCACATTTAAAAATATAAATTTATGGTGAAAACCTTTATAGTAATGAATAATCGTATATATGTGGGAAATAAATAAAGTAACAATATAAATCGACAAGCAATGAAAACTATAATGTTCTTCTTTGTAGAACACGTGCCACTGACAAAAGAGAAATTATTATGGTCTCTCTTTAATAACTGAAGATTAGTGTTTCCCACTTCCTAATGATCTAGAAAAAAAACTTTCATCCATTTTTGGTGGAGACAATTGTGAGTCATGTTCCACTTTCACTCTTTAATGTTTTTATTTTTTGCACTTTTCTAGTAAGACATTCAAATATTTGTCTATGCATATTTATGGCCACTATGTTGTATTTATACGAATGTTTCAATAAACGTTTTAAGTTACATTCGCCATGACTTTGTCATGCTGGATTAAGAGAAATAAAACTAAACAAAAATAATTGTAAAATTAAATTTGTGCGTATAAGTTTTATCAATGCTTCGAGCATTATGCTGGAAATATCGAGTGTTTATACAGGCCAGACAAATCATTACTCTCGGATTAAAAATTTAACATAACACCTAAAAACTAGATTTATTGATATATTTTAATATTTTAAAATTAAATTTGCTGTGTGGTGGTAAAAAGGCCACTCGACACACTTTAGCAAATGGACATATCTACGAAAGTACACTATTATTTAGACGCAAAATGCAACATAGTAGCCAAGTACAAACCAAAGTCCTGCCAGATTATATTTGTCACCACAATATTTTGAGCAGTCGTTGGTATTTCAGTCCACAATCAAAAATATAAGTCTTTCTTAGAAAACAACTACATTGCTCTCATAAAAAGATGGAAGAAACTAAACAATAAATAATTACTAAGCAGTTTCTTCATGCTCCAAGTCCCGTTAATTTAACTTCCTTTTCTTATAATATGACTGTTGAGCTTCATTCTATCCTTACAGAAACTTTGATTGCATTTCAAGGCGATGAAATCATATTCACTACATTAATAAGCTTCCAACACGATAGGAAACTACTGTTTATAAATAAATTGTACACGATCATGAACACAAGGTATTTTCGATAAATGTTCAACAACAAGTTTATAACAACGGTGAAAGTTTTAGTACAAACCATCTTGGTCAGGAAGACAACTTGCCTCGTCTTCCATATTCCCTAAAAGATTCTTCTTTTCATCATTTTTTGATAACGATTTTGTTGATCGCAACTGAGGCTCAAAGCAAGGCTAGAAAAATAAAATACTTAAACTTAATATGCTTAGTCATGTAGAGAATGCATTGTGTTTAATGTTAACAAGTTTACAATTTATAATAATACGTGTATACATCAAGTGTTAAAGGTGAACTGTGAGAAATGAAAGTGAATTTTAAAGAAATCCACTAGCACTTCACATGAAGAGAAGATAAGAAAAATATTTTGAAAATCATGTGGTGGAGAACCATTCTGAATGTATTTTACCAGTATTCAAAGTACCACATTTTACTACCCATTTTGGTTGTATGCTTATATAATAATTATGCTACTGGATTAGGAATAAGAAAGGTTGAATTTAGAGGAGCTGAATTGTACCCACATTTGTGTGGAAAACCATTCAGGAAAAACCACCCTCAGTTCAAACGACCAGGATCGAACAACAATCTTCATCAGAAGTCTAGACTATCAAGAGAGTAGAGCCTCTGACCATTCGACCACAAAAGAAGGTTATTAATAATTAAGTAGGTATATTAATACTGGTGTTTTGTAGCAAAGAAAACCATACACCAACTAGTGAAAAATGGCCCTGGATAAAAGATGAACCAGGATGGCTCAGAGATAAGAGCATTGACGCATAAGACCAAAAGTCCCGGATTCGAAAACTGTGACCAGGTTGTCATTTTTCACTTAATCTAATGTAAATTTTTTTTTGTTACATGTGGATTCACATTACTTAAGTAATAATTTAATGATATTAGGTTTTGATAGTTATGATCTTAGGTATCGTTAGGTTTACTTGTAAATAACATACTCGCACCGCTCCTTTGTGGGGTAGGCAAAAAAACTGCATATAGCTAAAAAATAACTACATACCTAATCCATCCTCACAAACTTTCTCCACACTTCCCTAGCTTTGCATACTCCTATTCAACAACATTCATATACCGAATCATATATGCGCTTTTGTTCTTAAAACTGTTAATGTTTCTCTTTTTCACACATTCATCTACAACATTTAACCATGTCTTACATGGCCTACCTTTTCCTTTTGATCCACACTCGTCCATCATATATTTCTTTCATCACTCGATCCCCACTTATCCTCTCAACATGCCCAAACCATCGTAAGACGCTTATTTTACATAGACCTATTGGATTCCCTTTCAAGCTGCACTCCTTCAGCACCCATTCTTTACTGACTCTGTCAATACGGGGTTTTCCGCATATATTCCTTAGATATCTCATTCCATCAGAGCCCAAAATAAAATTTAGTTTCAAAATTTGAAAGAAAATTAGTTTTTTTTTTTTCAAAATCCTTGCATCTAAATTATCCTTAAGAATTAAAGGATTCAACAGGCTCATCCATAAAAACAGCAATATAATGAACCAAGGTGGCATGTAAACCACAAACAGATTTCTTACCGTTTCGCAAACATTCATGTTGCAGCAGTTTTCTATAGTAATTTCACACTGCTCGCCTGGCTGAACAGGCCTGCTCGTCAAAGGTGTCACATTTTTGTTTACAATTATTCTCTTCTTGATTCGAGGACGTTTGCGATAGTGCCAATTTAATTTGACTAAAATTGTTATGATAGCGAGTAGCACCACACAAGCCGCGGCCAAACAAATGTCCCACCAATCGAGACTTTTCCCTGAACAAGTTTTAATAGCACCACTTAACTCATTTGCAGTAATATTCTCGTTTACAATTTTATAATGGCCGGACTTTTTATATTTTGAACACCTGCAACAAAGATTTTACATCTTTTAAAGGCATATTATTAAATAGTTCTCAAGTGAAACATTTTTCTTAGCTAAAAAAATAAACACAAGATGCTAAGCCAATTTTATATCTTAAATGAGTTTAATTGAAAAACATATTTTCCATTATGTTTTATAGGTTACAACCATAATGTTAGTTTTACTTTTATTCAGAGGTAAATTTTTAATTTATCAAAACAAGAGCACTTTACTCAGTAGTTGTTTAGCAATGCAAGACCACCACTTTTTCCTAATGGTGTGCATAATTCAATCAAAATGTTGACTAGACACTAAGGTAAATTGTAAAAATTAAATTGTAAACAGCAATCGAGTAGGTTTGCCAATTATAATGGCAAAATAGGTATATTTGAAGTAAATGTCTCAACCAAGAATAAAGTGAATAATAGGTATAATTTTATGATTAAAATGCAAACAACTAAAAATTCCACTGAATATAAAAAAAATATTTCTCAAAACTTTTCATTTAACTACTCAATAGGTGACCTGGAGGTCTAGGGATAAGGTGTCGAACTTCTGTGCTGGGGGTCCGGGGTTTATCCTCGGTCCAGGCATAGATTTATCTGATTGCCAAACCCTTCCTTCATCTCTGACAAGACGTGTATTAATCACAACTTGTGAATGTGAGGAATGCCAGGCCTCCACCATGGTTCGGATTCCACACTAAACTGTAGGTCCTATATTTCATCTCACAATCACCCTACCATTACACACTAGCATAAGTACGTATAGCCTGAACGGGTAGTAAGACGTGGTGATGGTGATGGTGATGGTGAGGATGATTATAATAATAACTACTACTTAATGTTTAGCTAACTTTTAGGCAGAAAATGAGTGGCAGGGATGGAAGGAAAGAAACCAAATAAAATATTTATATTAATTCACAACTATGATGTTGAATAAAAACTCAGGTATTCAAAAACAAATATAAGTGAATAATAATAAAACGACAACTTACAAACACATTGGCGTAAGCAGCCCTTCCACGGGGACATAATTTTGTCCATGGAAACAGAACAACTCACAGAGTTGCTCCACGTCCCATCTGTCCTCACAGCGACGACCCTTGTATCCTCCCTCGCACTCACAAGCTGCACCCCCTCTACTCTGGACTGTGCACCTCCCCCCATGCAGGCAGTAGCCATCACACACGTCCAGTTCGCAGCGTTCACCGCGATGACCGGGCAAACACCGACAAGAGGGGTTCTCTTTCTCATCGATATAGCAGCTCCCTCTCACACAATAGTTGTGGCATGCAAACAAGTCGCACCTGATGCCAGTGTAACCGGGCGCGCATCGGCAAGACTTGATGCCTGCCTTCTCTAAAAACACACCTTCGTTGAGGCAGAACTGTTCCTTGGAGACAGGCCTCAACTCTTGTTGATAGGCTATCTCGGTTTGTGTTGTACTTGCATCGTTCTGATACTCTGTAGAAGGAGAGATTATTTCTTTTTCAACATAACACTGCTTGGCATCGAAACCGTTCTTGTCCCACCATGCGGCAATTCCTCTTGGGCTATTATTTTGGTAGAGTTGCAGCTTTTTGGGTACTGTCGAACCATCTTTATCATTTTTTGGTATGCTCCACACAGCGTTCTCTGTCCAGTCTGACCAGTATATGAATTTTGGTCCAACTGTTATCGATACTGGTGATTGGTGCTTGTCTTCGAGAATAGTTTCTACATAAGACCCGTCCAAGTTGCTCCGTTTTATTTTGTAGTAAATACCTTCAGAATTATCACACCAGATCAGTTTATCGGTTTGTTGATCTACCACTATACCTACAGGTTGAAAGACATCTTCACGCACCAAGACTTCATGGTTTGATCCATCAAGTCTAGATCGTTCAATTGTAGCATTTCTGTGGTTGTGATTAGTCCAAAATAGAAATCTGAAACAGAGAAGAACAATAGTTGTTTAAATCCAAACCAATGTTTTAATTAATTCTAAAATTAGATGGGGATTACAACAATTCCATCAAGACATTAACTATGGAACCACCTACAATGCACAGCATACTTTTAAGCCCTGCTCACCAGGATGTCAGCAGTTATATATGTGGGTGACCATACTATGCGAGTACTTCCTAACAACACTTTTAGTCGCACAAGTGAGTGGCTTTGTGTCATCCATATAATTTTATATACAACTAGGCTCTGCATTTTGGTGTCAGGTAATCACTATGGCCACATCATTGTAAAAAAAAAATACTTAATTGGTTTTTAAAAATAAGGAGAAACTGTATTGAAGCTTTTATTTCTGGTACTTTCTTCGATTGTAATTTTAGAGGCCCTTTTAATGAATGTAGCAGTGTATTTTTTGAACATAGTCACCTTGAAAGTGAAATTGTAGCTTCAATTTGTAATATTTTTGTTTAATAAAATAAAACCTAGATGTGATTTCCTTTTCAAAGAGATGAAATCACCAACAAAATACTCTAGATGGCCAGAATTTGATGTTTCACTAACCATTTAATTCATAAAATTCATTCTTAAAATTTGGCCTATGCATGTGACACATCTTCAGTAGGCCTAAAGACTACCTTATAAAATACTTCATATGGTTTAAGCTTTAACTAAAAATTAAATTTGATTAAAGGGTAAGATAAAAGGGGGGGGGGGGGGGCAAATATCTTGCCTGGCTCCCCTGGGCACACCACTGTAACACATTGGTATAAAAGGAGTGTATATTTGATTGAAAAGAGCGTACATAGATAATGTTTACAAGTATCACACTAGAGTTGTCAATCAAACATATGGTAAAGAGCAAAGTTGAGGACTCTCCTAGCAACAAAAGGCACTACGCCATACTTGAAGTACTCGAATGCAATGTTTGACAATGTGGACAAGTCGGTAAACACTCCTTTCACCTTAAAGGAAATTGGCTTCTTGTTTTAGTATCAAGGGAAAATATTATAGTTACATAATATGCTCAGAAGTGCGTTTTTAAGTTTTAAATATTTTCATTATTATCTATATTATTTTTCCCTTACAAAATACTATTATTGTTTCATAAAGCCAAACTTGCAGAATTATGTCTTAACCATTTAGTTACGTTATCATTTGTAGTTTAAAATCCAAATTTCCAAATTACCAGTATAGCTCCTTGATCAGGTTGTGAGTTTGTTGGGATGTGTCACCTAGTGTGACATTGGAGTAAGATCCTTCTAGTGTGATGTAATTTTAAAAAAGCTCATAGAGTGCATGTATTACAAAATCAACTATTGGGGATCGAGCAAATTTTATCTATTTTGAATTTTTACAGTGAAAATCGCTTTTAAAAATACAAATCTAAACATATGTTTATTAGTTGGATTCATTTCTCTTCTTTGAGGGTGTTTCTTTAAGTTAATTTAAAAAATATAAAACATGAGATTTTGTGTTTGTTATTTTTTACAGCTTTAAATGAAAGATTCATAAACTCTATCAATCTACAATTTAATTTATTTAATTTAAAGTTCAGAGCCAGAATCATAAATAATTAGATTCAATGTTTGAATATCAAATCGAGTGAATTATTGAGGATATCATCATTATGATAGGTAAGAGGCACAAAGCTCAACCATTTAAACTATGGACACTTGCAAAAATGGCTTGGATGCAATGTTTAATATGTCAAGTAGTATTTATTATTGGCGTGTCATCCTTACCCGTGACAACTGTCCACTGCGATACCCCAAGGCTCCTCATTGTAATGAAATCTGAGGAGAATTTCTCCTGAACCGTTTGGATGAGTCATGTTCATCCAGAACACAGAGGAGCCATCGGTCCAGTACAGGATACTTGACACACTGTCATATGCAAGGCCAGGTATGACACTTCCTTTCCCTGGGGTGATACAACACAAACAACCAAATACTGAACATATTCGCTTTTGCTTCAAAGATCAAGGGGTAATTTAGCACATACTTAAATTATGGCATTACGAATTCAAAATTTCATTGCCGCACTTACAAAAGTACGCCACCTATCCTTATCTTGAGCTAGTTCATTAAACCCTATTTCTTTCAGGCTCATTCCAACATTATCCTCCCATCTGTGTCTCTTCCCATTGGGTTTGACAGTCAATATCCTGAACAAGGTTCTAGATCCTTCCATTCAAAAGGGTTTATAATGATTAAAAATATTTCCCAACATCATGATTGTTCACAAGAAACACATATTGGTACTTAACATGTAAACATTATGATTATTGGGTTTTTGGTTTAAACGATATTTACTTAATTAGCAAGCCAAATAAAATACATCAATCACATTTCACCCTATTGGTTTATTTAAACTTCCATCTTCATTAATCAAATTATTAAAACTTAATATGTTTGTCCCAAAAATGAATTTGGCTCATAGTTAACACTAGGGTTAGTATCGATGGTCATATGGTCTAATGTGTCACTTTAATGTTAGACTTGACTGCCAGTGATATCACGGTTCGAATTCCAGTCAAGTGTGCCGAGGGTATTCTTTATAACCGGTTTTCCACTCTCCCTGCAAATAGTTGAGGGTACTTTTCCTCAAAAATTCTTTCCTGATCCTTATTCCATCAGTGTTGTTAATATATGCACATAAGTCAAACGGGTATCTAAGATACGGTGAAAATAAAAATGTTGACATCTAAATCACCCACAGAATTGATTGAAGGTTTTCGATCTTGACCTTGAGATAAATGTATGCGTTTTATTTTTTTCAGCAGAAGACTTTATATTCTTTTTCTATAAAAACTCTAGTTTGTGTACTTAAAATTCAGCCTTCTAAACCTATTAACAATTATTTGATATAAGAAGCTGCTTATAGCTTGTATTTTAAATAGAGTGTATGACAAAAAACAGACTTAAAAAGAGTTCTTACTGTGAACCAGCCTTGTTAGCTCATGGCTGCCTCCTACATCCAGCTGGAAGATACTGACACTGTTGTTGGTGTGGTTGCTGTTACTGAGGAACATTATCTGATGGACTGGATCAAATGCTATCGCCGTCAGATCTTCAAACTCCTGGGGCAGGATTGTGCTTGTGTTGTCTGTCACGTTCATGAACTCCAGCTGACCTTCGCTGGCCACGGCCACTTCTGAACAATTAAAAAAAGTAAGATTTCACTCTATGAACACAATATCACACAATGTTATGCATACATTACTTAATGAATGATTAAACTTTGAACCAAAACAATTTTTATATTTATTTAAACTCTTTTAGTTTCATATTGGCTTGTCCCTAATTTCCGTAATACACTTGAAATTCCCTTGGAAATCATACAATTTATTATAGGCTTAGCTATTAGGGATCATCCCTAAACCATAATAGAGGGTGTTGGGGCAAAAAAAAAATGACAACCTTCATTGATTTAGATGTATTATTATTATTATTATTATTATTATTATCACCGCGTCTTACTACCCGTTCGGGTTATACGCACTTACGCTAATGTGTAATGGTAGGGTGATTGTGAGATGAAATGGAGGACCTACAGTTTAACGTGGAATCCGAACCACGGTGGAGGCCTGACATTCCTCACATTCACAAGTTGTGATTAATACACGTCTTGTCAGAGGTGAAGGAAGGGTTTGGTAATCAGATAAATCTGTGCCGGGACCGAGGATTGAACCCGGACGCCAGCTCAGAAGTCCGACACCTTACCCCTAGACCACCAGGTCACCATTTAGATGTAGATATCACTATTTAAACGTCTATAAAATCGTGAAATTTAGCTATAAAAATTAAGTAAAATATTCATGGATATTAGTTATCCTCACCGTCTTGAATGACTATAAAACAACTTGTAGTTCAAGTGGTATGCAACCAGAAATCACTTCTAACATATTTTGTCATCAAATGAGGGTTATCATGTTTTTGCCCAGACCCCCTCAATTCCTGATGTTGAGCGGGAGGTATGGGGGAAGCGTAATAATATCGTGTTGTTACATGGAGGAAGGGTGGGTACATCACATTGTTATGTAACACAGATCTTATATTCTAATGGTGAACAAATATTAATATTGTTCAAGTTTTTACTGTTGATAAACATACATTAACATACTTAGATAACTTACAATTCTGAGTCCCTCTTTTAGTGTCAACAAATATTTATTAGCCTATGAAATAATGACAGTCACACTTGATGTGAAAAGTTACATAATAAAGATTGGAAGGGGGAGGAGTCAGGCTAAATGTCTACTTGGTGTTACATGGCGGGAGGATGGGGGTGAAAAAAAAGGTAAGAAAAAACATTACGTGGCTTATGAATGACCCTTAGGTCCTGCACTTTTTTTAAATAAGAATTTTAGAGGCTTATTGCTAGTTAGGTTACACCTTACAAGCATTAAATCTTTAAAAAAATAGAGTATACTATATGTTCAACTATATGTTCAACACACATTCAGTACACTTATTAGTGAATCGGTGAATAAGTCGGGCCGAGGGTTCGGACCCTCGAGGACTCGGCTCACAGGTGTTTGTTCGTTCACCCCTCTATATATCCTGTCAGAGTGAAGTTAAACAGTTTATTAAGCTTGTTCTTATTTTATTTTTAACTTTAACTTAGGTTCTTTGTGTGTTTTTGTTTGAATAAATAATATTTTTGTGCATTTTTTTTTACAGTACCTCAGCTTGAAAATAATAACATAGTATGCTTGTTTGAGTTAGTGAGCCATGACCTTACACAATTTCAATGTGTACTTGCACTGGTAGAGGGGGGATTTATATAATAGGGATGGTTGTGTGGGAGAGAGCTGATCAAATGGGGGAAGGAGGAACTTTCCTTTAGACCCCCCCTCCCTCTCTGTGATATGAAATCCTGGTTACGTCACTGTTAAACTGTGGTGCGTGTACATGCAAGGGTACACAAAGTCCACCAAGTCTGATAAACCAACACAGATTTTTTTAAATGTGATGTGAGATACTTTTATACGTATTACTAACCCTTCTCATGTATCTGTTTAGCTTACCCCTAAATAATTATTAATATATGAAATAATCATTTATTTTTGGACCCAAAATAGATACTCGACTGGTAAATGTTTGGGAAAGACAGCTATATATTATAGTTATACTTGGTATGTTTTTTAGCTTTTATTGAAATTATTTGCAATTTATTGAGATAAAAGGAGTTGGCATGGGGGAATAAATGCCCCCAACTCCCCATGTGGGTGTGCCAATGCATTTATGTGAGGTGAACAACAAAATAGAAGTGTAACTCAATAGATTTATCTAGTCAAACATAACCAAAATGGCTAAAATTTTACAGATAGCGTTGGAAAGTTAATTAGCATATAGAAAAAACAAATATAATGTGTCCAAGTTTGTATTAAATTAGGTTGAAATCCGTCATTAGTTAATTAATAATATTCTTTCAAATATATGTTGCCATTTAGATAAGATATGTCAATATACATTAATTACAAAGAAGAATATATATAAACCCCTCTCTCTCTCATTATATATATATATATATATCAGTGAAAGCGTGTAAAATTTAAACAGGACATGGAGGATGCTCTACCGAACATTTCAAGATAGGGAAAGTGTGGTCTGAGAATCCAGATAAGGGGGATGTGGGCCTAAACAATTGAAGGAGAGCCTGAAGGCTATTTCTTATGGGTATATCTCAAATCACTTGTGTATGAGACCCCAGTGGACACAGACTTGGACTTGGTTTCCAGGATTGTCGCGCCGCCTGTGTGCGATTCGCAACAGCATGGGATATTTGAACGGTGCGGCAGAATCTCGTACGACGATGCTTGCATTGGGTTGGTGCCGTCATTTTGAGCAATTGCTGTGAGGTACGAAATGGTAGGCTACCACCGGTTTGTCTATGATATGATATACTGTATAGTACTACCTGTACGTAATGTTACAACTGAATGTAAATAAATTACATGTAATGATTAGCTGTAAATAAACCGGACATCAGTAACAGTGTTAGACGTGTTTAGGTCTATATCCCACTCGCAGACCACACTTTCTCTATCTCAAAATGTCGGTAGGCATCCCCTATGTCCTGTTTAATTTTTGCACAATTTCACTGAAACACCCTATATATGTGGTTTTTCAAGAGCAATGAATACAAAGCATATTTAAGTAACCTTGTTAACACTGTCAGGAAAGGTCCAAATTACTGTGGTTGGACTAAACATATAGATTGGTATTTCATGTGCATGTCCACAATATCCCAGGTGGTCAATAATTAGTTACGATAGGACCTTCCCAAGTAGCCTTCAGCCAAAGTTATGCAATGGAACTGGTAGAAGCTTATGTCATGTGACTGGCTCCGACATCTGCATCAATCCGTTAGCTCCTTTCTCAGGTGTGTGTGTGTGAGAGAGAGGAGAGAGAGAGGAAACAGACAGAAGAGAGAAAGAGAACAAGAGCAAAAGAAAGAAAACATGAGAAAGACAGAGAGAAAAGAGCTCCCAAAAAGCCACCTTGATGTCTTTAAAAACGTTCACCCACCCATTTGTAAAAAAAAAAAAAAAAAATAAGCTCGTGAATGATATAAATTTTCATAAGAAAGGGCCTTTTAGAAAATACAAACATAGCTTCTATAACTATCACCCATAAAAATTGGACTTTACATACCAATCGCTATGTAAATCAATACTGATACTTTGAATTATTCATACCACATTTTAATATATATATATATATTTTAATATATATTATTTGTATATATATTATATATATATATTATTGTAAATATATATATATATTAAATTAATTTGTAATAATATATATTATATATATTATTTGTACTAATATGTATATATTTAGTAAATATATATATAAATTAGATTTAGTAAATAATATATTATATATATATTTAAATTGTAAATATATATATATATATAATTTATACTATATATATATATATATATATATATATATAGATTATAAATAATATATATTAATTAATTATAAAATAATATATATATATATAATTTATAATATTATATATATATATATTATTTTACTAACTAAATAAAAAATTGATAGGACTTCATAAGAGATTAATCTATATATTTGATTAAAAAAATAATCAATTTTAATATGAGATATGAAAGTCCAAATTAATCCCCATCTTATACCCAGTCATAATAAAACATGCGACATTTAATCATAATATATTTTTTACATTATGTTGGTTTCCACATAAAAATTATTATTATTATTATGTTACTAATAAAATCCAATAAAGAACTGATTATAACCATTATATTTTAGCATAGTATTAAAAAATAGACAATTTGATTGGACTGGTAGCTAATGAAAAGGTAATACCATGTCATCAAAGCACAAGAATTGAAACCCAATACAGGTAGTGTTTTTGTAATCAAGATGTTAGGTTGGTTTACACTAGAAGTTAACTAAGATATTTAAAAAAAATTCTAACATTCACTTTTAACACTGCCTATCTCTTTAGTTAAATTAATGCACTGACAGTTGTTTGAATTTTATCAAATAACCTTTAATATGCTTGACAATATGCTCAGATAAATGAATATTGTTTTGTTTCAAATAATATTCTTAGATCAACTTAACTTATAAGAAGTGGATGTTTTTGATAATAAACCAAATATAAGGTTACTTTCACTTCTATTTAACAATCAATCATTATTCTTATCACAGCTATTTCATTTCTAAAAGACTGCTTGATGTTATTAAATGAAATGCCATTAATTTAAATATAAAGCTTTACTGTATTACTAATTCATGAGTGCACAGTTTGTCAAAATTAGATTGACACCAGCTCAAATTGGATCAATTAAAAAAAAAGGCCACACCTCCATTTATTATTTCCAATAAAAAGAGAGTAATTAAATGCATTATGGACCAAGCATTCATAATCCAAAGTAATCAGGCAATGTAAATGACACCCCTCATCCCTTCCCCCCTAAACATACTTTGAGGTAGTTTAGTTAGTGCGGCAGAAGGGAGCTCAAGTTATTTTACAGTTTTTACAGCATTACAATTTTTTTGCCAAAATAAGTCAAATATTTCTAAAGTAGCAACATAGAGTTTAGTTTTCTGCACATTCTAATATCAACAGATATTGAATACTTGTCAAGGGTGTCCTGGAATTCTGTCAAAACTTTTTAAATAAAGAGAAAAAGTTGACATAATTCCAGGACACCCTTAACAGATATTCAAGATCTGTTGACATTAGAATGTGCAGAAAACTAAACTGTATGTTGCTACTTTAGAAATATTTGATCTATTTTGGCCAAAAAAATGTATTGCTATAAAAACTGTAAAATTACTCACGCTCCCTTCTGCCGCACCTTAAATACCGGTCTCAAAAGTGTCTGTAAAACAATATACACAAACATTGTCACATTCCAAAGGTAGACTGTTATTTAGGTACTACAGCTTGTGACAGGTCACATATAAAGTACTTTCAATATAGAAGGGACACACCAAGATTGCATACTTTCAAGATAACACTACTATCAGCACCAGAAAAGCTATTTGACCGCTCTCACTAAGATAACAATATTATCAGCACGAGTAAAGCTATTTTAATGCTCTCACTAAGATAACAATACTATCAGCACGAGTAAAGCTACTTGAACGCTCTCACTAAGATAACAATACTATCAGCACGAGTAAAGCTATTTGAACGCTCTCACTAAGATAACAATACTATCAGCACCAGAAAAGCTATTTTAATGCTCTCACTAAGATAACAATATTATCAGCACGAGTAAAGCTATTTGACCGCTCTCACTAAGATAACAATACTATACGCACGAGTAAAGCTACTTGAACGCTCTCACTAAGATAACACTATAAGCACGAGTAAAGCTACTTGAACGCTCTCACTAAGATAACACTATCAGCACTAGTAAAGCTATTTGAACGCTCTCATTAAAGCCAGTTTCATAGTATGATTGAGTACGCCTCAAGTGTGGCGTCATACTAAATAGAAGACAACACCTACCTAGATTTGAATGGGATGGGCTAGTTTCCCATATGGAACTTGCTCATTACATTCTAGTTTAGGTAGGTGTCGTCCTGCATTTAGTAAAACGCCGCACTTTAGGCCTACTCGATCAGAGTATGAAACTGGCCCAAAGTGCCGATTCACACGAACTTTTATTAGCGCGATCAATTCTGATGTTGCTTTCAGACGAGAGGGAAAATACCGCTTTGTTTTTCCATGTTCAAATGTGCATTTGACGGGGATAAAAGAGGCTGTCGTAAACCGGTGGCGCGGGAATTTTACCGCGCGATTATTTATCTTCCTGTGTAAACGCTCCCATTTGAACCAATGCATCTCAGCTGATATAATTCGCGCGATTAAATATATCTCGTATGAAACGGCACTAGCGCGACAAAGCTATTGCGAGCCGCGCAAGAAGAGTAGAGCTATTTAGCTCGACAACGTAACTGTGCCAAGATGCAAGTATTAATAGCAACAGGCGATATTTTACCCTCTACTATTGTAGCCATGAAGTCAGACAGATTGCAGCTATTGGGAATAGATTCATTTTATTATTCTTATTCTTATTATTATTATTATTAGCACCACGTCTTACTACCCGTTCGGGTTATACGCACTTACGCTAATGTGCAATGGTAGGCTGATTGTGAGATGAAATGGAAGACCTACAGTTTAACGTGGAATCCGAACCACGGTGGAGGCCTAGCACTCCACACATTCACAAGTTGTGATTAATACATATCTTGTCAGAGGTGAAGGAAGGGTTTGGCAATCGGATAAATATGTGCCGGGACCGAGGATTGAACCCGGACCCCTAGCACAGAAGTCTGACACCTTACCCCTAGACCACCAGGTCACCTAAGATTCATATTCATAAATGCATTGTAAATCAATGGAAAAAACAACAACTAAGGGTCAAATTTTCAAACATTATCAAATATCGATAAATGATTGCTATCAAGACAAATTTAAATCTTCATTAGTTTTATATCTACAGTCAAATGTTCATAAGACGGGCCTTATATGACGGGTAGAAAAGGTATTACTGCAGCTGTCACTTGATATAATATATTATCAATACCTATAAAATAACACTAATAAGATAGTAAAATATGACCAATTTTTACCATAACAATCATGTGTGTGTATTTTCCAAAAGTCCCTTCTTACTTGACTCCTACTATACACTAGCTGTGCCTAGTTAACTAACGATAAAGTACAGTCTTTATCAATGGCACCCTCAGGTTTGACAGATAGAAGGGGGGGGAGGGGGCAGAACACTCACAACTTGTTATGGCTATGCGAAATTAATTATACTAATTTAAAAGATTGGGTCTAAATATCTAATTAGCTTTATTGACAAGAAAAGAACAATATACACTGAATAAAAATATGTATCATTTCATTTAGAGTAATGAAGATGGAATTCTATTTAATTCAAAATATGGTCCCTCCCTTCAGACGCCTTGGGATGAATACAAAACTATTTCTGTTCCTTTAATAGAGAAATGTAAACATAGTTTAAAAGTTGAAATTTTCCACTCAGAAAAAAAAACCCCATATTTTTGTTGATCATTAAGACCTAAATGCTTTGGAAATTTAAGGTAACTGGTATAGGGATATCATGGATCATGAGCATTTGAGAATGGAATCATGTGGTTTAATAGGGAGGCCACAACTTCCTTATTCTATGGTATTAGAACATAAAAATATCAACATTACCGCACTTAAAATTGTGCCACCTATCTATATCTTGAGCTAGTTTTACCCAGTCCAACCCATTACATCCTATCTAGTAAGTAAGACGCGGTGTTAAATATTATTTTTAGTATTACATCCTATCTCTATCAGATTCATTCTAATGTTATCCTTTCATCTGCGTCTAGGTCTTCCCAACGGTCTCTTCCTATTGGGTTTGTCAGTCAATAATTTGAACGCGGTTCTAAAATCTAGCATTCACACTGCATGTCCTGCCCGCCGTAATCTGTAAGACTAGATTATCCTAACAATGTCTTCTGATGAATACAGGGTATGTAACTTCCTTCACTGCCCAAAATAGTGGGGCACAACACAAAATGTATTGGGATTTATATTTTCCTCCTCCCATGTTTGTTCTACTGAGTATAACCTGACAGCTCCACCAAAGTAACGTACCTTGGTTTCCGGGCGTTCATGAATTTCTACCCTACTATTCTTAGCACCTTAGTCCCATAAAATGAACTCTCGTGAATGAAAGAAGGGTCGATCCTTCGTGGAAACAAACAGGAAATCGTTATCCAGCCACTTCAACCACGAAAACGTTCGTCAACAGATTACAAAAGAGCTTGGCAAGATCGGGCAGATGATCACACGCTCTGTAGACTATTTTTGAAGGGGGGAGGGGGGGTAGAGTCGACAGAGGAGTGTGTTCTCAGGTGACTTCGCAAGCATTCCAAACTTCTGCCAACTCTTTCTCTGCAGAGTTACTACTCCCAAGTGTCAGCAAGGTTTTAGAAAACCTAATTTTTCTGAGGGAAGGAGGGGGGGGGGGGTCCCACATGAAAATGTCACTATACCTTTAGACCAGTGGTTCTCAAAAGGTGTGACGTGGCACACTACTGTGCCGCGAAATTTTTGACATTATGGTAGGGCCTATTGTTTTTAAAAATATTAAAAGTAGTTTCAGTCAACATTTTCATTTTAACCGCTTCGGTAGCACAACGACGGTCTAACGCGCTACTCTCGTGTTGGAGTGGACTGCTGAAAACGGTAAATATCGGGGCTCAATTCCGGTCGGGTGCCCTGAGGGTGTTTTTTTTTAAAAAAGAAATAATAGAAAAATGCTTAAAATATATTTTTTTTTTCTTTCAGAGAATCAAATGGCTTACAACAACGAGTTGAGTAATTACTCCGCGCATGCGTTTGGCCGAGGCTCCCAGTGTGTCGCGTAGCTTGCACGTTCAGTGTGCCGCGAGAACACACGAAAAATAATAGTGTGCCGTGAACAAAGATTGAGAACCACTGCTCTGGACAATAAAAGTTGCTACACCATGTATACCACCTCCCCCTTTGGCTTAGAGGAGTCCATAAAAATACAAGGGGGGGAGGGGATCCGGACCCCTCTCCCCTTTTCTATACCCTTGGCTGATGATAATCATCTAACCTGAAAATGCACGTTGAATCAATTATCATTCGCTACGTTACAGTTTTGTAAATAAAGCATCATCATCATTACAATCATATAAATTGTGTATGAAACAAGGTCATCTCTTGAACACATTAATGCTCAGACAAACATCACGCAAGTGCCCCTAAAATATTAAGATATTAAATAAATCATTAAATTTATCTTACAAGGACATATCAAACTTTGTCGCATAATTATTAAATAGTACAAAGTCATTCTTAGATGGTAAAATAAAGTCCAAAGATAGAGATGCAAATTACAAGCTGACAAAACACTTAGAAAAACGCACTTGAACGAATATATTTTTATCTTCGCAATGCGTTTTTCTGTGCGTTTCGGCTCAGAGAGAGAAGCCAATAGATCATACGACCACCAAGGCGGGCGAAATTAAGGTTTTTTTAAGCACTGCGTCTTACTACCCGTTCGGTTTTAGGCCATGTACTAAATTACACTACGACTTAGATATTTAGAAGGTTTAATTTAGAGGAAGTGCTCCACATTTGCGTGGAATTAGAGTGGAAAATCATTTGGGGAAAATCATCCTAAGTGCACCCAACCGGGATGAACCCCGATCTCCCCGTCTTCGGCAGTCTAGTCCAACACGAGAGTAGCGCGTTAAACCAATAGGCACCGAAGCGGGTGGATTAGTATTACCGGTAAGGTCAAATAAAATGTGTTTTTTAAGTGTTTCTAAACACTACCGGATACAAAATTATTAGTGATAGGCCATTTTTATAGCTTTATTTTGGGACAAAGCATTATGTATTTATGTTTGTGCCTCGTCTGGATATTCGCATTTAATTACGCTGATAAGTCAGGGATTATTTGTAAGGTGTTATATAGAGGGAATGTGCCCGCATTCGTGGGGGAGAGGTAGGAAACCACAAAGGAAAATAAACACCCTCGGGACGCCAAGGCGGGATTCGAGCCCCAGACTTCCTGTCACAGCAACGGGCGAGCTTGACGTGTGCCCACGTGTCCACCGATGCGTGACGGAAACATTATTATACACTTTAAACAAATTGTACTACTACTCACTTCCGTGGTCGGATGGTCTAAGGACCCTTGAAGAGTCACTCTCGCAATATACTGGGCCGATGAAGGGAGGGATTGTGGTTCAAGCCCCGGTCAGCTATAGTGAAAGAGCTTTTTTCCTAAATGGTTTACCACGCTCCCTCAACATAAATGCGGGTTCACTTCCTCCAAATTCAACCTTCTCCATCCCTAACACTTTAGCGTTATTAATACACGTGTGTGTAGTCTGAACAGGTAGTAAGACGCGGTGTTAAAAAAAGTGTACCATTAGATAAAATATTGAACCTGCAGGTATGGTTTCGGCAAACTGACTTGTGGTGGTTGATAAAGAATTGTATCTTAGAGCTTGGTTAAATAATATCTAATCTATGAACCCACAGCCTTTAACTAGTTTTTAATTATTTTTTTAAAATAGTTAACTCCATTTAGTTTATGCACTTCTAAAAGTTCATAGTTCAAGCGTTGTAAATAACTCTAGTGTTCACGTGGCGTTAAAATGACAGGTAGCGTAGGTAGGATGACTTGTTTGATTACGCAAGGCACCAAAGTGCAGTCTCATCAAAAGTTTGACGCCTGAGAGAATGGTCGGTTTTCAAAGACACAGATAATATTAATGACGAATGCTCGGAATAATGATAAATTGATAACGTTTTGTATAAGTCAAGACTTAGATATTTTTACTTAAAGAATTCAGAAAAAATATGATTTTAAATTTAAGATTTTATAAAAATGTAAATCTAATGAAAAGTTCTATACAGCTGAAAGACCCTGGACAAGTTATTTATAATCTTGGAATCTCAATTATAACAAAATTTCATAATATTTAGAATATTTCACTGACTCAATAATTAGTGCATTTAAAAGAGTCAAATGGTCAAACTACCATTAATAACATTAAAAATTACAATAAAAGTGTAGTTTGATACAAGGATAAAAAATATAAAACTTATTTAAAACAAGTTAAAATAAGGTTAACATCTCCAGTCAAAAGTTTTGAATATAGTACGTACACATTTGAAAGTGTATTTAGTTTAATGAAAGAGTTAAGTCTTTAGTCTTAGCTGAAATCCCTTTACTCCTTTTTGGTAGTCCAGATCACATGGAGAATTCTGGAAGAGTATTATCCTACATGTTTCGGTACCAATATCATACCATAATACCATATTCAATGGAAAGTCGTCGTTGGTTGAAACACAATGTGTTACATGACTAGAAGATGTTAACTGGCCTTTTAGAATGTTTTCTAAAATCTTGATAACGTTTAGCTAGCCACACGGTCCAAACTCTTTCATTAGGGACCGTCTATTCCGCTAATATATTCGTAGCGACTTGCCTAATAGCTAATATTGTTAGCTCTAGTATTGATCTGGGAAAATGATTTTACTCTTCCTGTTGCAGAAATATACAAAGCCCAATTAAACTAGCACCAATTTTGATAGGAAGAACCAATATCTGATGGCTATAACCTTACTAGATCTACTTTCACGTATTCTTACGTCAAGTCTTGTGATATGCAGCTGTCATTTTAATAGATATTATCAATATGCCCTACACAAAAATTACACTAACAATTTAATAATTTATAAAATGTTATCAATGTTGATCGACAAAAAAAAAGTTTCCTTTTTACCAGAAACCTACTATAAATACCGTTCTCCATTTATCCTCCACTCCAAGTGGCGGCGGAATCGGGAGGAAAGGACAGGGGACATTGCCCCTTGTAAATAATTTGCCCCTTCATCCCCTTTATACATTCCAAATCCTCAATATTATCGAATATGAAGCCTAAACATGGCCTTAAATCAAACTCCAAATGACTTCTAGATACATTCAATTTTTAAAAAAATTGTCGGAGAAGAACATTTCGAATAAATTATCAAGGCATCTGTTAGGCTTTTAAAACCATCCAAATTTCAAAAATTTCTAAGGTAATACTACTGCAAATATATTCTAAAGGCATATAATTTTTTTTAAAAAATCCATACGAGAACTCTATTCCAAATAGCTTCAAAGAAGATCCACTTTTCAAAATATTACCGAAAAGGCATCTGATCGCCGGAAAAAATTAAGACTAGTCGTGAGGATCACCCAAAATAGTTTAGAGGGACATCCAAATTTCAAAAATTTCTAGGGGAAGACCACTTCAAATATCTTCTAGAGGAATCTAATTTTAAAAAATCATGAAGACTTCTCTAAATAGGTTCTAGAGGCTTCTCATGTTCAAAAATTGTGGAGGGACCATTCCAAATAGATTTTAGGGAAATCCATTTTATCGGGAGGGAATGAAGAGTAGTAATGTATCGGGGTAACCCTTAAATTATTTTTTAACTCCCCCCCCCCCACACACAAAGAAGGTTCCATCGTCACTGACTCTTCACAAACAATGACTGATATTAAAATTGTCGGTAAAATATTAATAATAATACTTAGCACCACGTCTTACTACCTGTTCGGTTCAGGTTATACGCTTAAGTACTAGTTACTAAAATGGGTTAGGAATTGGGAAGGTTAACTATAGATGAAGTGAGCCCGCATTTACGTGGAGGGAGAGTAAAAAACCATTTAGAAAAAACAACGTTCACGCGAGCGAGGTTCGAACCTCGATCTCCACGTGCCCGGCAGTCTAGCTCAACACAAAACTAGTGCGTTAGCTAACTACCGCCACCGAGGCGGGTAGCTAAAATATTACGACAGGGTTACACGCAGTGTTGCCAGCTCGTATTAGTATTTCAAGAGCCCGCGAAAAGTAATCAAAACGATATAATTTCCGGTTAGATTTGAACTTAAATGTTGGAAATTTGCCAGTTTAATCGAGGATGTCATATTGTTCTATTCATTATATATACTTTTTATCAGTTTAACTTTATATTCTAATTAAATGTTTAATGTATAATGATTTGAAATGATTTAGTAAGTATATTTCAATTTTCCTACTAGGCTCCTAGATGACTTTAAAATAAAATAAAATAAAATAAAATAATACAAAAAACATGCTAGTTTAAAATATGTTTAGTTCCATCCAAAAAAAAACCCTAGACGCACCGCTAGCCTGTATATGATTATTTTGACCACCAGACCCCCTTTGAAAAAAGCTACATCTATCTAGGTTGACAACCCTGACCGTTCGATTTCAAAGCGACTAAAATCCGAAGATTTGACATAATTTCTCTCACGGGACTCTTTAACACGCAAAACACCCAGTCCCGCCCGCTGAAATCTCAGCGGAAAACAAATGACGAGCAGTAGTTCACAGGTTACACTTCAGCTACAAGTTAAAGCTTTTAACGGAACGAAATGACTACCCCAGATAGTTTTCATCGCGAGAGAACTTGTTGAATTCATCCCGGCGAACCGAATTTAATCACGCCTCATTTCAGCCGGGTGACAATTTCTAGAAACGTTCTCAAGTAACGCAAGTCTCCGAAAACTAACAGGAATATAATATAGGCTATGAAAAAAAATTTTTTTTTGCGTTCAACGTTGATGACGTTTTAATTTATTATTTGTATTATTTGATGTAATGTCAAAAAGTGAATTATTTTATTCAGAAAATTGTAAATCTACGTTTAGAGCAATGCACAATGGTGACATTTTTTTTATTAATTAATTACCCGCCTCGGTAGCATAGTTAGCTAACGCACTAGTTTCGTGTTGAGTTAGACTGCCGAGCACGGGGAGATCGGGGTTCGAATCTCGCTCACGTGAACTAGGGGTGGCTTTTCCAAAATGGTTTTCCAGTCTTCGTCCACGCAAATGCGGACTTACTTCCTCTATATTCAGCCTTCCCAATTCCTAACCCACTAACGTAATTAGTACTTAAGCGTATAACCCGAACAGTGTTAGTAAGACGTGGTGCTAAGTATTATTATTATTTAATTACTTTATTATATTATTCATGTTATACATTTAGTAGGATTTTTTTTTCTAATCTAAAGTGAAAATGGGTCTGTTCTGTCCTCTATAGTAATTTATCAGGGTTAGTGGCACATATGCTCATACGTCTATTGATGACAAACTCTTAAAGTGAAACAGTGTTACATGGATTTGGTGGCATGTAGTAATAGTAGTAGTAGTAGTAGTAATGGGTGTGCACACAGAAACAACGACATACATAGTAGAAACAAATGGCACACTGCTACAAATTCATGAGCTACGAAGTTTCCAACGAGGGTACACAAACTTTTTGTCCAATTTTCTTAGAAACAATCTTATCTGACAGATAAAAAATAATCTAAACCTCCTATACTTTCACGTATTCATACTTTTTTATAGATAGTAACAATGATTATGAAATAACACGAATAAAAAGTAAAATAACATCATTGTTGACAACAACAACAAATGTTTGTACCAGGCGTGTCAAACTCGTTTGATCAAAGGGGCCACATTGAAAATGGAAAATAATGAGAGGGCCGCATTTAAGAAAATCCACAACTGTCACAATCTTAAGGAAAAAAATTAAAATCCTTATTAATTATTACAAAAATAAATTTAAGATTTTTACTTTTAAATTTTTCCAGAAATTTGATTTTTTTTAGCAAGTGTGAGAATATTTTACTTTAAATCTTATGTTGAAGTAATTTTCATTTGATGACAAATGCGAATGTTGGAAAATGTTGGAAGGTCCTAAACAATGTTTATTTTAAAACAAAAGTTTGTTAATCAAGAATGATCAAGTTGTTTCCCAACATAAATACGAAAAGTTAAAAACAATGCTAGAAGTTAGCTTGTGTGATGACGTATTAAAACCTTTTAAAGACACCCAATTTTTTGCTAAAAAAACAGACTTTTATTTTGTTTAAATTAAAAAAGTCCTTAAAAGACTAGATTCAGACGTACCTAACTGGCAGCTGTAAGTAACTGATTTTTAGTATAATGTTAAGATTTCATTGCAAATATCTGCTATCTTGTGTAATGGGAAGGGTCCACCATATCCTTATCCCCCCCACCCCCCGGATGCGCCACTGACTAAGGGGGCGGCCAGACTGAGCGCGCGAGCGACTAAAATATAAAATAGAATACATGGGTTGTAATGAGAGGTGGCCAGACTGGAGCGCGCGCGCTTGAAAGATAGAACTGGTTCTATTTTTCAAGCGCGCACGCTCGACCCGGCACAGTCTAGTTACAGGCGCTAGGCAATATTATTGTGTGTTGGTTCATCGAGTGCTAGGAAAACTTCTCATTTTGACATTTTTATTAATTTTTTATTACTATCGATAGGTTTAGCACACTTTCTGGAAATTGAAAAATCACACCTGGACACGGGAATCAAACCCGTAAAGTCTGTTCACCGTAGGAATTGTTTTCTGAAAGGCCTTTTTCCCTACCAGAAAGCTATTATATAGTAGGATATTGGTAGGAAAAAAGACCTTTCAGAGAGTAATTCCCACCGTGAATGGAGTATACCTTTGGCTTAGTACGTCAATGCTCTAAATACTGAGCTATTCAGGATTCGTCCCGTGTTCAGGGTCATTCTTCACTCATATTTTAAGGCAGAGCCTATGATGGAGTGCGGAAATCGTCAGCTACAAGTATGTGATTATATTAATATCACGAGCTATCTATCAGATAACGCAGCCATCCTCGACTCGGTAGTTGGCTTATTGCTGCCATTTGTACAATTTTTATAATTGTACGGGATTTCATACTAAGAATTAAATAGCCAAAGCTATTATTTATGCTTTTAGTGAGGATTACTCCATCTAGATATCATATTCTGAAAAGTGAAAAATGACACCTGGATAGCCCAGTGGTTAGAGCCTTGGCGTACAAAGCCAAAGGTCCCGGGTTCGATTCCCGTGTCCAGGTGTCAATTTTCAATTTTCAGAATATGATAGCTAGATGGAGTAATCCTAACTAAAAGCATAAATAATAGCTTTGACTATTTATTATTATTATTATTATTATTATTATTATTATTATTATTATTATTTATTATTATTATTATTATTATTATTATTAGCACCGCGTCTTACTACCCGATCGGGTTATACGTACTTACGCTAATTTGCAATGGTAGGGTGATTGTGAGATGAAATGGAGGACCTACAGTTTAACGTCGAATCCGAACCTCGGTGGAGGCCTGGCATTCCTCACATTCACAAGTTGTGATTAATACACGTCTTTTCAGAGGTGAAGGAAGGGTTTGGCAATCAGATAAATCTGTGCCGGGACCGAGGATTGAACCCCGGACTCCCAGCACAGAAGTCTGACACCTTACCCCTAGACCACCAGGTCACCGTTTGACTATTCAATTCTTATTATTAGCACACTTGCTATTAACGGCCTAATTTAATTGCTAAGATCATAAACCATGTATATATTTATATAAAACTGATATGTTAAAATACTTCAATATTATCAAAGTAGGCCTTTACAAATAAGAATCACCATTAGCGTGGAGAGAGGAGGAGAAAACCACAACAATAAATCACTTGTTAAAACCACCCTCAACTCACTCAGCCAAAATTCGGAGCCTCCTCGTCAACAAATAACGAGAGGTATCAGCTAATCACGCGCTCGCTCGCGCGCTCGCCAGTGTGGCCACCCAGTCGCTTACGCGCTCGCTCGCTCGCACGCTTGTCAGTCTGGCCGAACCCTTACACGTCACTCTGAATGAAATACTTAACTTAATAAATAAAGTTATTGTAATTCTATCATTTAAAATAATCTTTTCAAGATCATACAAATACGTCATTCTATAAAACCATTTGTCATTTAAACCCCAAGATAATATCCGCCAATGGTATTCAATACTCTTTAGACTTTTTATATATTTGCAAAATTAAAATAAGTTAGGTTAGCTCTAATTAGTCAGGAGTGTAAACTTTCTGCAACAATGATTGTTCAAGTAAAAATTAAATGTGTCGTTTGGAATAACTATACTAAATATTTTTCAAACTAATTGATATAAAATGTTTTGGTATCAAATTTGGTTGTACTAAAGTAATTTCAGATATTGGTTTTATTTTCTAGCACATAATTATATTTCAATACAAAATTTTAAAAAACCGGGCCATTAATTTTATCATTTCATCAGCATTGTGAATCATTTTATCATTTAATCAGTATTGTTAGTCATTGTGACCAGTAAGAATGCTTAGTGCTTAGACTTTTTATGGGTCTACAAAAATTAAGTTAAGTTGGGTTAGTCCGGATTTGTCAGGAGTGTAGTAAACTTTCTCTCCAACAATGATTGTTAAAGTAAACATATTGGGGTGTGAGGTTAGGGGGAGAGGGGGGATTCAGGGCACACATCACCTAACCATTGAAGGTCAAGAAAATAGATGAATATCAAATGCTTCTAAAATATATTTTGAGGTTTTTATTTAATTTTTCTATAATTTAGCTATACTTTGTATTATTTTTTATTTAAATTATATTATTATTACCGCGTCTTACTACCCGTTCGGGTTATACGCACTTACGCTAATGTGTAATGGTAGGGTGATTGTGAGATGAAATGGAGGACCTACAGTTTAACGTGGAATCCGAACCACGGTGAAGAGGCCTGGCATTCCACACATTCACAAGTTGTGATTAATACACGTCTTGTCAGGTGTGAAGGAAGTGATTTTTTTTAGAAATCTAGTTTAAAAGAGGGGTTTGGGGGTAAAATCTTGCTTGCCCCCTCCTACCCCCCACCTTCTCTTGGGTTACGCCACTGACACTGTATCATTTGTTTTATTTCATATGGTTTAAGCTTTTATTGAAACTAATTGCAATTTAAGGAGTAGAAAAAGGGGTAAGGGGGGAGGGTAACGGGGGCGAATGCCCGGTTTGCAACCCCTTCCACCCCCTGGTTAACAGTGACTAAATATATAATCATATAGAAATATTCTGATAGGAAGGAACTTTTAGAAGATACAAATATATTATATTTACGGTCAAAAGAGATGTTTTATTTCATTACTTGTATCATTTTATAGGTTTGGTATTTATATTATCTATGAAAAATTAAATTTTCAGATTAAAAGCCCCTACTGTACGAATACATATTTGAAAATGGTTTTAGTAACTTATATAACTACAAAATAACCACCTATATAATAATAATAGTAATAATAATAATTAATAATAATAAATACTTAACACCACGTCTAGCCTTTCGGGTTATATATATGCTTCCTCCTATCTGAATCGGATTTTTAAATATATTTTATATTATCTATGCAAATTGACTCCGTTATATAAGATATCGTATTAAACAATTTTCAAAGATGTATACATAAGCTCATGTGATCTGCAATCGTCACTTTTCATAGATAATCTTAATGTTTATAGAACGATAAAGTAAAATATGATCTATTTTGACGGCAAAATATATCAAAATAGATGATAGTCTGTCTATAAACCAAATAATGTGTATTGGCAGCTGCTGTTTGTCACAAGCTGGGTGAAAGAAATCTCAAGTACCAAGTGACCTTGCTTGCTTGCTCCGTCAGTAATCATAGAAGGAGAGAGAGGAAAAAAAAACTCGTATCATCCATCAGCAGACAGGCAGTGTTTTACACCGAATTGATCTTTTAAAATAACTCAAGTGACAACAACTGACAAGCCAGTTCGCAAAGAGTTCTACTACGCAAGCTGAAGATGGAGGGGTGTTGGGGGCTGAATGAATAGAGCAGCACAGCTTTCCAGCGAGCGACGAAGATAACGCTTAGGTTAACATAGCAGGAACACAGACGAGGCAAGGAGGTCGCTGGATCGCTAACGCACACGTGGAAGGCCGAGTGCGTACGTGACCAACCCCACGTCGTCCTCTTTGGCAGTTTGACTTTCTCACCCATAGTGATACATGACACCTGACTGACGGAATCTTGTGATAAACAACCAGAGTCACATTTAGAATGAGTAGTTATTTATGACGTTAGTACTAATTGCATTACAGTGTCTGCTGGAAGTGTTGTTTTTTTTACCTTTGAAATACATAATGGTAGAATCTGATCACCTTATCTGACAGTTCAAAATGTGTTGCAAAATCTAATTGCATGTATTTATGTGTCAGGCAATATGTTTTGTTATGCTATCTTTTTTTTTTTTACAGCTGTAACGTATATATGTTGATTTTTAGTCAATTTTAGTATACACTACACTTAAGTTATAGTCCAATTTTCATAGGAAGAATGTTTTGGGCAGTAAAATATATTTTTTGCGGCCAACAATGATAACACGTTTCGGTATTAATAGTGCTATTTTATAAGTATTGATCATATCCATTTACATTAACAGATGTCAATCACATGACTTGACGTATGAACAAGTGAAAGCTGATCTAGTATATATCTTAGATCCAATGAAAATTTTGAGTTTAACACAAAGTTGATATGAATGAATACAAACGAAGGATACATCAAATAGATATGATTACTTATTCTTTTGCGTCACGTATTCCGAGCTATACGCATTTAACTACATTCATTGAGTGGGGATGCTTTCATATGAAGCCCGCCATTTGAAAACTTGGAACTTATGTTGGCCATGATGGCGGGAGAAAAGAAAAATTGTAATTATATTACCAGTTCGCTTAGCTAATAATATAAAGAGAAATTATACATTAATTCATAATGAAGTAATATTGTAAGCTTTTGATAACCTTTTGGATAACCTTAATTGATATTAGCCCACTTCGGTGGCCTCATAGTCTATGACGTCTCTCTCACAATAGATTGTACTGCCGATGACTGGGCGATTAAGGTTCGAATTTCTGTCGGGTGAACCGAGGATGTTTTTTCCCTATGGGATTTTCCATTCTTCCTTCCTGCAAGCAAATGCAGGTACACGTCATCTAAATTCAACCTTATTAATTATTAAAACATTAGCGTAATTAGTGCATATGCGTACAACCCGAACGGATGTTAAGTAAGACGATGTACTGGAAGAAAAAAATTATAAGTAATAAATCAAATAAGACATATTTCTTAAATGCCAAATTTTAGTGACTTTCAATCAATGTTGGTGTTTGAAAGTGGGTTTCCTGTAAAAAGATCAGGGCTTAGATAAAATCTGGTGTGAAATGCACCCTTTTTACGTGGCGGGGAGAGATGGAAAACATTAAGGAAACCCATCCTCAGTACACAGGACGGGATTTGACCCCAGACCTCTTCAACACCAGCACACCAGACTATATGAGCTCGACGTTTATTCCGCGTGTCCATCGGTGCAGGTGGTAGGCGTCATTTGTATCCCACAAGAGACTGTTTGTTATACAAATAATTTGTTTGTAGAAACTCTCAATTTCTTTCTTTCCCTCTTTTTTTTAGTATTAAGTTGGCCATCTATTCTTTAGACATGTTGAAGCCATTTGGTTTTTGGAAATTTTTAATTTTTCTAAAACTGAAGTAACGAAACCTTTTTTAAAGCAGCGAGTCATGGTTTTAGGCATTAGAAAGGTTATATTTAGAAGAAGCGTACCCACATTTGCGTGGAGGGAGAGTGGAGAACTATTTTGGGAAAAACCATCCTCGGTACACCTGACCGAGAGTAGAACCTCGATCTCCCTGCCATCAGCAGTCTAGCCTTCTGCGAGAGTAGCGCTTACGACTATGCAGCCACGGAAACGGATGAATATAATATTTAGCACCGCGTCTTACTACCCGTTCGGGTTATACGCTTAAGTACTAATTACGCTAATGGATTAGGAATTGGGAGGGTTGAATTTAGAGGAAGTTAACCCGCATTTGCGTGGAGGGAGAATGGAAAACCATTTAGGAAAAACCACCCCCAGTTCACCCGACCGAGATTCGAACCTCGATCTCCCCGTCCTCGGCGGTCGAGCTCACCACGACTAGCACGTTAGCCAACTACGCCACCGAGGCGGGTGAAACGGATGAAACCTCTATTAAAAAATTACCTCACTTTCCTAGTTGTTTCCTTGCCTGTAGCCCAACATGTTTACTGGTGTTCCGGGGTCAATAATAAATGGCCAATTCAGACCACTTCTTAGGGGGAGGGGGGGGAAGAGATATTCAAAAGGGTAGTTGAACAGTGTTCAACTGGCTGATTATAGGTATTGTGAGTTAAAAAGATTTTGTGCAAAAGTAACTGAAGACCAGCAATTTTTTCAAATGAATGATAAATTCTCCAGTTTGAAGAGATAGACATCGTGGGAATGAATGAATGAATGTGAAACAGCGTGTCAGTTGTACTACAAACACGGGCGCGAGTAGTATTGTGTATGTAGTAACATCATATGAATGAATTTTTTCCGTTCAATTAGCCATTTTTTTGGCCCACATTTTTCTTTTTCTGGAATTAATCCCTAACGATGTTATTAGCGCGAGCCCAACTTTTTAATGTTTGGATAATATAGGAGGGATGATGCGTGTGCCTTTTAGAGAAAAAAACAACAACTGATGAAATCAGACACTTAAGTCAGGTTTTCTGTAGGTAACACCCGATTTTGTCGGGCCAACCAGATTGGATCATCTGTAGGGCCCTACAGAGAAAGTACTTCTATTTATAGCTTTTATTTATGATGCGTAAGACAAAGTCTTCCCATTGTTCGTATAATATACAACAGTTCACCCTCAACTATCGATCGCGATGGGAGGAAAAAAATAGTCGTCTGTGAACGTGAGTAAGAAAGTGTGATATCGATCTAAGACAGTGTTTCTTAAAGTGTGGTCCTCTGACCACTGGTGGTCCACGGCAGCCTTTTTTTTAGCACCGCGTCTTAATAATCGTTCGGGTTGTACGCATATGTATTAATTAGGTTAATTAGTTAAGGAATGAGGAAGGTTGAATTTAGAGAAGCATTGGTCAGGTGTACCGAGGGTGGTTTTGCCAAAATGGTTCTCCAATCCCCCTCCACGCAAATGCGGGTACACTTCTTCTCAATATAACCTTTCTAGTGCCTAAAATCATTAGCGTAATTAGTACATAAGTGTATAACTCGAACGGGTAGTAAAACGCGGTGCTAAATGTATTACACCCGACCGGGATTCAAACCCCGATCTCCCTGTCATCGGCAGTCTAGTCTAAAACGATAGTGATGCCTTGGGGCTACCGCAGCATGTTTAAAGACTGATGATGACATATGATACCAAAATTTCAAATGCTAAATATTAAATTTGAAATACCCAAACTATGCTATATTTGTTTCCTCGGTAGACACAAGCCACATAGAAAAGGAAGCTTATACCACCAACCTCTTAACTCAGTCGGTAGCATGTCTGCCTACTGAGATAAAGGTCCCGTCCCGGGTCGATTCCTGGCATGAACAAAAAACTTATTATTGTTGAAATGTGGGTTTCACCTTCCACTCACAGCGGGGGTACGGGAGGGGGTTCTGCGTCTGTTATAGATTTCAGTTATTTTATAAGTCCCGTGTGCTAAAATATCAAGTCGGTTTTAGAAAGTGTACGTTAATAACCCCATGTGAAGTAAAACACACACAGTGACCTCTCCATATTCAAGAAATTGCATAGCACTTACCACTAAGGTCAATTCACACCGATTATTTGGAAAGTTACAGTTTTTAAATGGTTGTTCACGACCACAGGAAGGTCCACTGTAAAATGGTCGCATGTACGAAGTCCTTCAAAGCCAGACAGGCAGAAAAGATCACGCTTATTATTTAAAGAAAACAATCGAAAGGTTATTATTGAAAGGCCGATGATATTGAAAAGGCAATTTTATTTTTGCGTCCATGAAGTTCTTAAAGTCCTTGCATTCTATCTGGAATAGAGAAATAACTAACTTTTTAAGCTTTATTTTATGGGAGGTGAATGAAAACTTCCGTGTTGACGAAACAAATGTTAGGTTACCTTCATTTCTAACTTCCTACGACTTCCGGTGTCTCCTGTCGTCTGAGAAAAATAATATATCCTGCGCAGCTGTATCGCCCAGAGAGGACATTGTGAATGTGATCATTGAGCCGATGTTTGGGTGTGTCACCCAGTGACGTGGTGTGTCACCAGGAAAAGCAGAGTTTGCTTAAACTATACCTTTGAATTATTTTTCTCATTACAACTCAGTAGAACATTCATTGGCCATATTCCATTATTATTATTATTATTATTATTATTATTATTATTTTATTTTTTTTTAGCACCGCGTCTTACTCAGGAGCGAACCCAGAAATTTAATTTGGAAAGGGGGGTGGGGGTGCTTTTTACATAATTATTTTCATAATTTCCCCATTATATAATTCTATTACTGTAATATTTGTAAATTTGATTCAAAGTAGTGGGATAAGAAAGATAGAGAATCAGCGATGCCCCCTAAAAAGTGGGTGTCAAGGGGTTTCTGAAAGGCCTTTTTCCCTACCAGAAAGCTAATATATAGTTGGATATTGGTAGGAAAAAAGACCTTTCAGAGAGTAATTCCTACCGTGAATGGAGTTTATAGAGTCGCAATATTCCCCTTATTTCCGAAGGCTGCAATACCTCAACACATGGTTTGTTTTTCTTCAAAGCATATTATCTTGGGTTTTGAACGGTATGCTCAAGTCAAATAAATAGTTCTTTTCTCTCAGTTGAAGTTAAAATACAAAAACCTACCATACTCATTTCAAGTAGTAAAACCATTGTTTTAGAGAACTAAAAACTTTGTCCGAGAACTATACATCTTGATTTAATTTCGGCAGCCTAGTGGTTAGAATACAGTCCGATTTTCATAGAAAAGACTTATCTGAAAGCTAGAAAAGTTACCAGATGTACTCTTACGTCAAATCATGTGTCATGGAGATGTACAACTTTTGATAGATACTGTCAATACCTGTAAAATAAAACATAATATAGTAAAATATTATCAATGTTAACAAATATATGTTTGAATTTTCTAAAAGGTTCTTCTTATGGAGTTATTAATGTACAAGGTCACACAACTTACATTAAGTATGTCGACAAAGCTACTTAAGCATGAGTTGCAATGTTTGCTCTGTCATACACACTTTCAAAATAACAATGACCTTAGAGAATACACAGGCAACTTTACTTGCTGGCTTATCCGACGAACGTTTGTGAAACAGGGTGCATTTCAGCCTATTCAGCTTTAAAACCTGATTGTTTTTAGACATTGTTTTACATGTATTACGTCTCAAAGTATATTCATCATCATCATCATCATCAATTTAGCACCGCGTCTTACTACCCGTTCGGGTTATACGCTTAAGTACTAATTACTCTAATGGATTAGGAATTGGGAGGGTTGAATTTAGAGGAAGTGAACCCGCATTTGCGTGGAGGGAGAGTGGAAAACCATTTAGGAAAAACCACCCCCAGTTCACCCGACCGAGATTCGAACCTCGATCTCCCCGTCCTCGGCGGTCGAGCTCAACACGACTGGCGCGTTAGCCAACTACGTCAAAGTATATTAATACATACCATTGCTTTATATCTGTTAAAAGATATTTGATTATTTATTAAAAATAAAAAGAGTTGGTTGTGTATCAACGGCAGCCACAAATGTATTTCTAAAATATCCCTTTTTTAACGATATAAAATCCCCCCAACCCGCAAGTCACTTTTTTTCAACCCATCAAAGTTTTATTTTTACCCTATATTATTATGGTCCAACAGATATACCCCCCCCATTAATTTAAAGAATGGTCCCGGGTTCAATTCCCAGCACGACCGAAAATATATCATTGATGAAAATATGGGTTTACCCATTCGCATCGATAAATTAACGGCCGGGGACTGGATGTGGTGCCTGTCCTAGTCTTAAGGTAGATAATAAGGCGTGTGAATAAGCTACGACAGGTCTAGCAAGCCGGTGGTGGAAAATATATGGCTTGAATAAAAAAAACTGACCCAAGACATTGGGTGGGAAACAATAATGGATTGGGGGAGGGGGGGGGAGAGGGAGGAACAAATTATCTTAACGTGCACTTTCTGAACTGACTGATTATTTCAGCACACGACTTGTAAACTAACTTTAATCTAGAACAGAAAACATTCAGCCCTCAGCCGTTAATTCATCTCCGTGAAACGGGAAACCCAAATTTCAACGATGATTGATTTTTTGGCCATACCTGGAATCGAACACGAGACCCTTTCGCTCAATAGACAGACCCGCAACCGACTGAGCTAAGATAAAGGACGACAGCAATCTAACCAACTACTTATTATCTTACTGGGTCATTGAGAAGAACAATGAATCTAGGTCATATAAGGTGTTTGGAATATGGGTGAAGGTATACTTTAAGAAGTGGATTGTAAAAATATGGCTCAAGCTAAAATGAAGATGAAAAAGTGCCAACTAGCACACCCCTGTTGAATTTAAAAAAACTCAAGTTTAATAGTTGAAGAAAAAAATTGTATGAAAATGTGGAATTAGTTATTTACAGCCACGTTTAACACAAAGTTTTGCACTTATGAAATTAAGGTAAACATGGTAAGGTATATTGCCTAATATGATTGACGTATAAATGCATCAAAGTAGTTTAAATGACGTATGAAACTGTCGGATAGTTTTCTGCATACTGTTTTCTTAAGTAGGCTTACTTAGACAGTATCCTAGCAGGAGAGCTGATAAACGCCGATTACTTATGGATAGAAAAAAGTATATTTAACATATATTAGCTGATAATTTGATAAAATAATTATAAACTCAACCAAAGTGCATGATCTGGGATGGGGGTAGAGGGATTTGTAGTTTAAGCCTACCAATATAAAATATAGCCAACCCTACCCCCCTTTTTTTTTTAACCAAACGTAGTTAAGTTTATTTTAGTTTTTAAAAATAAACACAACCATCTGAGTTTATCTAATAATTGGGTTTTTCAATTTTATCATTATGTCATCAGCAGTTAAGAGCCCAGCGTACTTGAAGGAAAATATCTTCACACTACGATAATGTCTTATTGTAAAGATAACTTAACTCCGAAATCTCAAAACCACTCAAAACAATCTTGAATAATCTTAAAACTATATATTGTCAACTTTATTTTTTTTAACAATATATGATAAATATACTTTTTTTTCTATCTATAAGTAATCGGCGTTTATCAGCTCTCATGCTAGGATATTGTCTAAGTAAGCCTACTTAAAAAACAGTATGCAGAAAACCATTCGACAATTTCATAAGTCACTTAACTACTTTAATGCATCTATACGTCAATCATATCAAGTGCAGATCTCACTTCAGATAGAAAGTACCAATAATGATATAAACATATTAACAATAACATAGTTTAAATTTAGCATAAACACTTTTTTTTCTAGTAATAATATTTTCTCACCGCGAGTCCACTCTGCCATAGAAAGATTGTGTCCACACAATGTGGTAAAAATTGACCGAAATCAATTTTATTTAAGACTTCGGAAACAAAATAATTTCATTATGGTTAAAATACTGGATACCTATACCAATTATTTTGTTTTACAACTGGGTCATCTTATAAATTATGTTTTAAAGATACATCCACACAAGGATTATAAGAGTATTAAAAGCCAATGATAAACGGGGAAACCTTCTTAATTAATAAGTATTACCCCCTCCAACCCAAAGTTTAATGTTTAAAAAAGTCACTTCTTAGTTAGTTCCGAACTGGTAGCCGGATGATTACACCCAGTCTAACCTATTAACCAGAAATATCCCAAAGGTGTAGACCTACTGTCAAATTCTTCGGTACATAGCAGTTGGGTCACTCCCTTGCCCAAAAAGTTCATAGATTAGTGGGGTCACGTTCACTAGCGAGGAGGACTATTAACAGAAAATAGACCTGCGGGTAGATATGAATTCAGCCCCGCCAATATTTTTGCCTCGCGGCCCAAATGTAATGTGGGATTAACGATACCCTTTTAAACGGAGGTGAACTCGCGGCCCAACTGTAATGTGAGATTAACGATACCCTTTTAAACGCAGGTGAACTAGTGGCTCAAATGTAATGTGGGATTAACGATACCCTTTTAAATGCAGGTAAACTCGCGGCCCAACTGCAATGTAGATTAACGATACCCTTTTAAAAGCAGGTGAACTAGTGGCTCAAATGTAATGTTGGATATACGATACCCTTTTAAACGCAGGTGAACTAGTGGCCCAACTGAAATACGCCCAAATCTTTATAGGAGGGGCCTTTTAGAAAATACCAACTTTTTTTGGACGAAACTAGTTAACATTTAATTATTGATTAAGTATTGCTAATATCTATTAAAAGTGACAGTTGCAGATCACATGACTTGACGTATGAATACGTGAAAGTAGATCTCGTCAGTTATACCAAATCAAAGCCTGATTGCACCAGTCTCTTATCTATTGTAAATAATAGTAATGATAGTAGTAATAAAACAAACTTGAAGTGTATAATAAAATTAAGCGTAAATGTATTAGATAAAAGAGGCTCTTGACCTTTTCACAAGACAGCTCGTCATTGGCTGAACTTGGATTATAATTATCATAAATTAACTATCAAACGTTACATAACTAGTACCATCTAGATTATAAAACATGCACTGTTCTTTGACGTTTAACACAAAATAAGGAGTTGGAAAATACATTTATATCAAATATGAAGTCTGTCGCCATTTTACTTTAGTGCATATTTTTAATTAGTTCAGTACAATTTTCATAGGGCAGCTATAAAAGTTACTAGATCTGATATACTTTCATGTATTCATACGTCAAATCATGCTGCAAATGTTACGTTTTAATAGATATAATCAATAACTATAAATTAACACTAATAATATAATAAAATGTTATCAATGTGGACCGCAGAAAAAAAATGTGTGTTTTCTAAAAGACCCTTTCTATGATAATTGAACTGTATGAGGAGGGTAATTTAAAGGAAATACACGCGTATTAGCGTGGTGAGACGATGGTAAGATTGCCACCGAGTGCAACATGAGACAAACGACTTAGACTACGCGGTCATTGCTAAGAGATGGGGTTTGATATCGATTTCAGAAAAAAAAAATAGGGTGAGGGGAGAATAAAGGACATCTTTGGGGAATTATACATAGAGCCCAGTTAATATTACAGGGAATCAAACTTAGTAACTTGACCAAGTTCTGACAATAGTCAGCTTGCGAGAGTTTCTAATCTGGCCCACAATACACTGTTACAATTTGAAATCTTCAAATGTTTAGCAAATTAAAAACACTTTCCCTCACATTACTTAATGACTTCAGAAGTACGTCACAAGAAAGTAAACAAGGAGACTGGCGTTTATGATAATGAACGTTGTGTAAACTGCGCAAGTACAAACGTACAACGGTCTGTTAACTTGGAGTGACCATTACGATAAGGTAAAATTGTTCGACACCCTAATTAAGTGGGTAGTGTGTCTGCCTCTTGAGCAGTGAATATTCCGGGTTTGATTCCCGGCATGGCCTAAAAAAATTATCATCGGTGAAATGTGGGTTTACCCTTTAACAATTATGAATTATAACGGCCGGGGTCTGTTCTAGATATAATTTATCAGTCGTGTCATGATATAATCAATCAGTTTAGAGGGTGCATGTTAAATGCCTCAATATAATAATAATAATAATAATAATAATAATAATAATAATAATAATAATAATAAAGCAAAAATATAGCCTAGTTACTCAAAATGGATGGGAGTACAAAACTATTTCATCCTCAGAAGTTCAAAATTGAAAAATGTTATCACAACTGTACAGTAAGTAGGCTACACTGATTATTTTAGAAAAGTTACTTCATAATCAAGAGGTCTAAAATTCACTTCAATGGCCGAATGGTTTAAGGTGTCACTTTCGTGTTAGACTGACCTTTTGATGAAGGGGAGATTAGAGTTCATATCCCGGTGAGATCTACTAAGAGTGTTTTTTTTCTTCTAAATCATTTCCCACTCTCTTTCCACGCAAATGCAGATAGATTACCTCTAAAATATTTCTTTACTCATCCCTACCTTACATTATAATATATGCGTACAACCTGAACAGGTAGTATTAAAGCGGTGATAAAAAAATGTATTATTATTATTATTACCGCGTCTTACTAACCGTTCGGGTTATACGCACTTACGCTAATGTGCAATAGTAGGGTGATTGTGAAATGAAATGGAGGACCTACAGTTTAACGTAGAATCCGAACCACGGTAGAGGCCTGGCATTCCTCACATTCACAAAGATTCTTAATAAACAACCAATAATAATTAATATTACTACCATTGTTTTCTCTATTATTTGCATATATACAATAAATGGGGTAGGTAGGAGCACGGTAGAATTTAGAGAAAATATACCAGCATTTGTGTGTGGAGAGAGAGAAGGTGGGAAATTATTAAGGAAAATAATACCCGGGATTCGAGCCAAAAACGCCTCTTTCACCCGTAAAACAGCCCCCCCATTAAAATTGACGTTTATTCGAGTGTTTTACAAATGCGAGCGAGATCAAGTGTTGTTCATTCCTCTCCGTCCTACCAGACCTTCCTCAACAGTTTGAGTCAAACCACTGAGTAGACAGTCTTGAACTTGAGTGTATCGGGCGGGATTCAATGGCGTGACCTCTATCTATCACACACGTGGTTGAACGCATGGCGCTACGATACTCATATTCCACTACGGCCGAGTAGGGAGGAAAAGATTATTTCACAAGCTCCTACTCTGCGAGATAACATTTTTGTTTAGAGATATGAACACCATTCAGTCTGGAGTGTTTCAACACACGCAAGCAAATATAATAGATTTATAGTAGAATTAACCTTTGGGAAAAAAAAATTAGCCAATATTGATGAAATTGTAAAATATGATGTGTTATTTTATGAGTATTCATAATATCTATCAAAAGTGACAGCTGCAGATAACATGACTACTTATGAATGTATACTTGTAGTTCTGTAAACAGTAGGTTTTTTTTCTTTGCACCGCGTCTTACTACCCGTTCGGGTTATAAACTAATGGTTTTAAGGATTAGGAGGTTATATTAAGAGGAAGTTCACCAGCATTTGCGCCAAGGTATGAGTGGAAAGCCATTTTGGAAAAACACTCTCAATACACCCGACAGAGATTCGAACCTCGATATCCCCGTCATCGGCAGTCTAGTCTACTGCGAGAGTAGCGCGTTAGCGAAGCGGCCAGTAGAAATTAGACAGAAAAACATTACTAGGCCTATATTCAATAATAGTTACTGAATATTCATAGAGAATAGTCGTTATCTGCGTAGTTGCTATTATATAATACATTCACGACCTTAGTTTACTTGGATGACAGTTCAAAAAGTTACTAGAAACAATCCCTAATATATCCCTCCGCCAACAGCTGACATCTTTCACTTTGGAAAACTATAATGAAAACGTTATGGTAATGTATGATGAATTGGATATAAATCACAGTGATTCATAGCCAAATTATTTATTTTTGAGGTCGGGCACAAAGCTTATTTAAAGTTTTACTCCACTTAAAAAGAAATTATTCACACCACTTTCACAAAAGGTCTAACGAATATAGCTTCAAAATGGCGACCGACGAATTTAAACCATGTGAGTGAACGTAACGGAAACAAGTTCTTTACAATGCTGCACCCACGCAGTGGATAAAAATATTTTACTAAGTTGAATATTTCTAAAAACGATAAAATAATCATAAAATAATTTATTATCTATACAAAAAATGTAAAGTATTTTCTCTTTTCCAAGTAAATATGATGCCTGTATTAAAAGGTATTGATGAATGCACTATATTACACATAATAGATAACATTTCAAAACTGAGAATAAGAATATTTTTTTATTACATTTAAAATATTGTTTCGGATTGGTAAAAATAAATTATTAAAACCACCAAGGACGGGGAGATCGAGGTCAATCTCGGTCGGGTGAACTGAGTGGTATTTTTCCTAAGTGATTTTCCACTCTCCCTCACAAATGACGGGTTCACTTCCTTAAATTCAACCTTCCCAATTCTAATGCCATTAGTGTAATTAGTTTACTTAAGCTATATACCGAAGGTAGTAAGACGCGGTGCTAAGTAAAAAAAAAAGTAAAAAAAATTATTAAAAGTTACGAATCAGTGTAAGAAAACTTAAGTTTACGTTATTTTAAATGAAAAATATAACATTAATTAAAAAAATTAACATCCATAAAAAAAAGTTATCTTTTAAAGTGTTGGCAACCTAAAATGTAAACAGATGATTTTTGAACTGTCATCCAGGTAAAAACCTATATGAACAAGCTTTACGTAAAACCTTTTGAGCGGCTAGCATAATGAAACGGATAATCATATCGATGCACATAGGTCGTTCAGCCACGGTTCAAAGAATGTCCCTGTTAGGTTTATTTAGAAATGGTCCATGTATTTAACGTCACATAGTGTGGTAGCCGTTCGTTTTATTGGTAGAAGATATGGGAATTTAAAGCACTGGGACTGTTTTAAGACTATGTATAAAACTAAATTTCAATTATATGTTTGCTTAGTTACATGAAAAATACAACACATTATAACTACTATCATAATATGTTCATATGCAATCATAAGATCTGCAAATGTAACTTTACTGATAGTTTGACAGCCCACCTATCTATTGAGAAAAAAATTGTTCATGGTTCAATTTCCCACACACTAGGTGACCTGGTGGTCTAAGGGTAAGGTGTCAGACTTCTGTGCTGAGATCCGGGGTTCAATCCCAGGTCCCGACACAGATTTATCTGATTGCCAAACCCTTCCTTCACCTCTGACAAGACGTGTATTAATCACAACTTGTGAATGTGAGGAATGCCAGGCCTCCACCGTGGTTCGGATTCCACGTTAAACTGTAGGTCCTCCATTTCATTCCATAATCACCCTACCATTTCACATTAGCGTAAGTGCGTATAACCCGAACGGTAGTAAGACGCGATGCTAATAATAATAATAATAATTTCCCACACAGCCGGAAAATTGGTCAAGAACTTATGGCCGAGGATTGGGTGTTATTCTGTTATAAAGTTAAGTTAGTAAGTCGTATGCTGATAGCTTTTTATGCCATCGCGTCTTACTAATCGCTAGGGGTATTTCGCGTTTTTCTAAATTAATTGGGTGGTGACAAGGAAGTATAATATAAAAAATGTACCCGCGATTGCGTATAGAGAATAACCCATTTAGGGGAAAAAAAAGCTACCCTCATTTCAAACGGTTGGATTCGAACCTCGAGCTGTCTGTCACCCACAAACCAGACTTGAATCGGGTGTGATCAGAAAGATCTTATCAAATGCCCGAAGGTATCTGAAGATCAGGTTATGGTTGTGACCATATTATATTTTTGGCTGAAAATTAATTTTGAATAGGAAATATGCCCTATTATCAGAGCCCCGTAAAAATGGTGAGACGCGATAAGGCGAAAAGTTCCATACAAAGATGGAATCAAGTACTTTTTCCTTTGATAGTTTTTAGATATTATTTACAATGTTTTCGAAAAGCGAAATAAAATTAAATTGTCTTGTTACAAGAAATCCTCCTATAAAACGAAATAACACCGCTTTTACAACAACAAAAAACTTTAACTAAACAAGAAATTAAGAAGAAATTAAGCAGACATTTTGACCATGCTGTAATTTGATGTAGTGCAAGCTAACTTTAGGCTACAAAATTGTGAAATACGCAGACAAACTCTGAAAAAGAATTTTAAAGCAAATATATAAGATTTCAATAATAAATTTTGATTGTGCATGTATTGTCTCAATAATTACGTAAATAATACTTAAAACACCTCAGATAACATATAGTTTTGAATAAACACGGAATAACACCGAAAAGTGAAATTTAAAAAACGAAATTTAATTAAAAATAAAACCATTTTTACGGGGTTCTAGCTATAATCCGCAGTAGGAAAACTACTGGTTAATTATCTATCCTCATGTCAACAATAACGTCATTAATATCGCATTGTGCGATAAAACTAGGAGAACATGCGTTTAGAAGTTCGCAGTTCACATTGATGACGTATCGCATGGCATCGAAAGTTGTAGTGTGACCGGTTTCCATAATATAAACAAGGTCATGATCAACTGAGAATAAAAAGGAATTCATAAACTAATTATGTAACTATGTTCCCGTTCGGTTGTACTAATTACGAAGTGATTAATTTAGGAGAAGTGTACCATATTTTGCGGAGGGATGGTATAAAAAAACATTAAAAAACAACCACAATACACCCAAAAGGGATTCAAACCACGATCCCCCCTTAATCAGCAGATTAGTCATATAGTCTAATTTAGAGGAAGTTAACCCGCATTTGCGAGGAGGGAGAGTGGAAACCATTTAGGAAAAACCATCCCTAGTTCACCCGACCGAGATTCGAACCTCGATCTTCCCGTCCTCGGCGGTCGAGCGTTAGCCAACTACGCCACCGAGGCGGGCCTTATACTACTCGACCACAAAAGTGGGTGACTAGTAATTACAATTCTCTCTGTACAATGATACATTTTAATAGAGATTTTCCTCATTAGGTACATTTAAATTCATGGTTATTAACGACTTATGCTATGAAATGATGTAAAGGGCAGTTTTAGAAGAAATATACCCGAATTAGCATGAAAAGGTGATGGGGAAACCACAGTGAAAAAATCCCATGTGTAGAACGATCCTCCCAGAACACTCGACCGATATTACATTTATTCAACGTACAACGTATATTGCGAAACTGAAGATTTGGAGGTTGAATCCATCAGTAAAGGGTAAAGGGGGTGCACTAACATATTCGTATTTCACGAAAAAAAAAACACTTTAGCGTTTTTTCAAATTTAACTTTGAAATTTCTCTACAATGGATGTGACGAAGTCTGGCGGCCGCAAATAGGATGTGAGTTTTATCTTGATAGGCGAATTGCGGTGCAGTTATATAAAACTTAACGTCTCATTATTTTTTTAAGTCTAGAAGTTTTTTTCACCACCGGCAGGGTTGGCTGTGTTTAATATTCAATATTCTGTCCCTTTAAGCCGGGATTATACCCAAACAGATTCACAGTATGATGTTTTTACCCTTCGAGGTAGGTTATTTCACCTAGGCGAATGTTGGTGCAACTGCATTTACCTAAGATACACTTTCCATAGTTGGTTACAGTTACTAATCATCAACATATTAGCCCAAAAGTCTATTAAAAAAATTTATATGTATATTATATAATCAATATGTATACACCCTTTTTAGACAGAAAGATATCAGTCTAACCTTAACGGATTACACCGTAGTGGCTTATTAGATAAGGCCATAGCTTAAGGAGAATCATGAACGTAATATATTGATATGGGACGAATTGAGTTTCAAGTTAATAAATATGATCAAAATAACCCCCTCCAAGAAACCCTTCCCCTACAAGACAGTGAAATATATTGCCTTGACTCTAACGAATTCACTTGGGAGAAAGTCTTCCCAGGGTTTAGATCTATGTTACTCGTCCACTCAAAAACTACCACACGATAAAAAAAAAGTACTAGAGTCCTTTTAACGCAATAGATAAGCTAAAAAATTATTATCTTCTGTGAGGCAGAAAACGCCGGGCGCAAAGTGGATGGGGAAAGAGAAATGAATTGTTCAGGCAAGGATAGCACAATTAACATTCAACCTTTACCCTACAAGTCAGAGCAACAAGTTTTTGTGCTTGAAGAAACTAAACAAATAAATAGGAGACACGTGTTTGAATCCCAGCTAGGGACATTTGACATGTTATTTCACTTAATGTTTTAAAATCTATTAACATAAAGATTAATAATATAGTTTATGTTAATACTTTACTTGACCCACTAAATTAAATAATAAATGAAAATATAACAACTAATTTTGGCTATTCGTATAAAGTTAATTTATTACAAGTTTCTGTGACTTAATATAAAATAGTGAAAACTGAATATGTAAATTATATTTAGAACAACAAACTGGTAGCCCACATCAGCGAGCACGCGGAGTAAGCATCAAGCTCACTTGGCCTGGTTTCATGGTGACGGGAAGTCTTGGTCTCAAATCCCGGCTGGATGTCACGGGGTGTGTCCACGGTTGATTTTACTAAATGGTTTTCCACTCTCCCGCTATGCAAATTCTGGAGTTGTTCTCTACTTGTTTGCCAAATTGTAATTTTATATCTCATTTCAAAAGTATTTTATAACTATAGCTTCTTCCCCTTCACTCCCTAAAGTTTCGTTACAAAATTAAAAAATTTCAAACTTTCATGTTTATTTGTAGTAGTAGTTTGCTTAAATAATTTCATTTCTCTACCCCACGGAGAAGTAGGTTAATGTATCAGTTTTGAAAATGTTGAGTCCCGTCACCCTGCCATTTCTCCAACTCCCACTTAAAAATTTCAAATTTTAAGATTTAATTGGATATCTTCAGGAGGCCTTATATCGGCTTGCCGAATTTAAATTTGTCATCACGCCTAAAAGTTTTTCTTTTTATATCCTCCCTTTCCCTATTTTCCCAGGTCCTATTTAAAATTTACAATATCTAGTTAAGACTCTTATGTCCCTTTACTTTGCTTCCGAATTTTCTAACATACTGGGAAGTAGTTTATTATGTTAGTTTTGGAAATTTTAAACCTCTTGCCCCCACATCCATTTTTCTTACTACAATTTATAAATTTCAATTTTTAAGACTTATTTGGTTATCTCGAGTTGTCCTAATTGACTTAGAGTAAAGATTCAAATTTTCTACCACACCCAAAAATTTTGTTTCTCCCTCCCCTATTTCCTGAGACTTAATAATTAAAAAATCTTATAGCTTTAAATCTATATATAAATTTAAAGTTATAAGAATTTTATAACTATTTGGAGTAGACCCTTAAGCTGCCTACTAATTTCACATTTCCTACCAAAGTGAAGAATAATTATTTCTATTAGTTTTGGTAGTTTTGAATCCCCCTTCCCCCTCTTTTCTCCAACACACTCTTAGAAATTAAAGATTTCAAGATGTATTTGATTATCTGCGGTTGTCTTTCTACCTGTCTGCCAAATTTTAATTCTCTACTTCACTTCATCTTTAAAGTTTTTTCCTAACTATATTCCACACCCCAACACCCCCATTTTCTAGAGCCACATTTTGAAATTTCCCATTTTTAGTTTTTTATGCTTATATGAGGTAGTCAGTCCCTCTACCTCATTCCTACCCCACTAGCGTAGTTAAATGTGAATAGCCCAGCCAAGTTCATAAAGAGAGACAGTGAACAACAGACCCATTTTTACACTAAACAAGAGTACCATAAAAAACATACACCTTTTTAACCAAATGAAAATTCCTCTTATTTTAGCATTTGATTATATATACAGTAAAGTAGATTAGAGTATATGTACCTAAATTTGCGCAAATATGGATACACTTCCTCCATATTATACCTACCTAATTCCTTTCTCATTTGTGTAAATATGAGCCTAGCCAGCACTGATATTAGAAAGCTAAGCACGCCATTATTTTTGAACCGCGTCGTAATTTAACGATGTTGGGAGAGGAATTTTAGATTGAATGTACCCTCATTTACACGGAAGAAGAGTAAAGAAGCCATGGGGGGGGTGGACCACTCCGCACGGCTAGGATTCGAATGGCGATTGACAATCTCGTCAGAAAGCAATGTGGACGAACTTGGCGAGATAATACACTCTTATTTGGCGGTAGTGTTCCAGTGCTGGAGTTTGAGGTGAGGGGTCATCATTTAGCTTTTAAAAAGGAGATAAAACTTTAATTAAAAAGACTGTCACCAGTTCATAAATAATCCACCATTAATTTGAAATACATTTAAACCTCAGCAAAGTAAGATCAAAAGAAGATAAAAACAAACTGTTATAAAAAAATGTAATTTTTAAATGTGTAATAGTAAGTATGTAATAGTTTAGAATGTATTTCAGTAGTTACAAGTTCATCCATAGCAATTTATTTCATCAGTTAAAACCGCTTTTAAAGGAAATAAAACAAAATGGAAAAAATATTTTTTGAATTTGAAACACCACTAAATTAAGTTTTGTTGAGATGTACTTTTTTTTTCAAATATGTTCGAGCGCACAGTTCCCCTTAAGGTGGGGGGGATGTTATAGAAAACGAGGAAAGATAAGTTTTTGCATTTTTACATAAAACAGTTTTCTTTGTCAAAAGAATCAAATATTGCTTCAGTGCAAACAATTTAATTTTCTTCACACGTGAGAGAGTTCCACCTTTCTAGGTAAACGAAATGTACATATTAAGGAAGCTTTTAAAGTCATTTTAGGAGTGTTTTGTACCTTGAAAGAGTACCCCAAAGACATTCACCGTCGTCTATAGAAAGTTGACTATTTCGCCTTTATGGTCTACATATAATTAACCTTCAGGGAAGATCAATATCAGATTAATTCTTGACAGTGCCCTGCAAACACTTTGAGACTGTATAAAGTACAGATTTCATAAGAGCCTTCCTTATCTGACATGTAGGCATATACAAAAGTTATTTGATCAAATTTTACGTTTTCTTACGTTCTGCAGTAGTCGATTTGGTAGATATCAGTTAGCTATCAAATAATACAATCAGTTTAGTAAAATGTTATCAGTGTTGACTAAAAAAATATGTGTTTGTTTAGTCCAAAAGTTTCTTTCTAGCAAAATCCTACTATTGATATTAGCCCCACTTCATAATTCTAAGAGCAGGAAAAAATTTGTTATGTAAGACGATCACTATGATAACTTGATACATAGTTGTTATGTACACTCATTTTACTCTGAAATGATGCAAAGCTTGCCTTGACTGATTACACTTTGGCCCTTTCTTATAAGCGATTGTATTATTTTGGTTGGAAAAGCCTTTAGAAGATACAATTTTTTTTTTTCTTTGCTGTTAACATTATTATTTTATTAGTGCTATTCTATCTTAGAGGTATTGATAATATCTATGAAGAGTGAAAAGTGCAAATAACCCTATTCGACGTAAATAAAAGTAGATCTAGTAACTTTTATAGCTTTCAAATAAAAGTTTTTTTTTAAATTCATTTATTTAGCACCACGTCTTACTAACTGTTCGGGTTATACGCTTAAGTACTAATTATGCTAATGGATTAGGAATTGGCAAGGTTGAATTTAGAGGAAGAGAACCCGCATTTGCGTGGAGGGAGAGTGGGAAACCATTTAGGAAAAAACCACCCCCAGTTCACCTGACCGAGATTCGAACCTTGATCTCCCCGTCCTCGGCAGTCAAGCTCAACAGGACTAGCGCGTCAGCTAACTAAGCCACCAAGGCGAGTGATAAAAGGTTCTTGCTATGAAAATTGCACTGTAGATGTCTAAGATACAATATTTTGACAAGGGTGGAAATCAGATAATTTTGTTATGACGAAATTTATAATTATTTTTGTGTGCACATCATCTTACTACCCATCCGGGCTTTACACAAATGGGGAAGGATTGATTAAGGTTTAATTTAGAAGAAATGTACTCGCATTTACGTAAAGGGAGAGTGGAAAATCATTTATAAAGAAAAATAATAACTTTGTACACCCGGTTAGGGTTTGAATCTCAAACCTCCTTCTCCCTGGAAAAGCGAGTATGGACGAGCTTTACGTTTAATCCACGTGTCCAATGGTTTGGTTCTCTACAAATTAGTATATATTTATGTCAAGGTGATTTAGGCCCTCCCTACCGTTTTCCGCGTTCATTAAATGGTAAATTTAAATTGTGTGAATGTCATTTAAATAAACAGTTAAAAGTCAATTAAAAAACATTTAGTTTTAGTATAGTTTAAAGAGAATATAATTAAAGCAAATTAATCTAACACCACTTTTCAGTTCTCAGTTATGACCTAGGATGCGGTAGTGAAGACTATCACTTTAAATAATTTAAGATTGCTTCTTTTATTTTGTTTCTTTAAATTTATTTTTGTTCGGCTTGAAATCATAAATATGATGTTTTTAATTTCTTAAGCCAGCTGTCAGCAACCTAAGGCCCGTCGACTGATATTATTTGGCCCACGAAACGTTTATTTAAACAAACAATTATTGTGGTCATAAAAATAGACTAAATTATTAGATTGAAAAAACAAAGTGGAACATTTTTCACTCGATATATATTTTTTTAAACTGGTTCACCAATTTTTTAAAAACCTACGGCCCACGATATCAAAAAGATTGTCGACCCCTGTCTTAAGCCTTTTTAACGATTTATACATGAGCACCGTAGAGTGACCATGATCGGCGTCACAGCACTAAATGTCAAAAGTTAAAATTTGATGGGTACAATGGGATGTCTATGAAAAAAAAGAGGCCGTCCAGCCGCACGGATTATAAACCCAGGGCTGCCACAATTTTTTAAATATAAAGAAACCTGTGTTTTCCAGAAGGCATTAACATTATTCCAGAGATCAAACACTTAAGAGGGTAGTTTAAGGAAACTAAATTTAATTTTTCAGAAAATGTATTACTATAAAGTGATGTATGTAATCGGCGTATAAAACAGACTGATTTGACTTTGATGGGGAAATTTAGCAAGTTGCTACGCGACCTAATGTTTGAGGGAGACAAAATTTAAAAATGGGCGGGGAGGGGGGGGGGTGGTGATAATACATGTGTTCGAATAAGCATCATAATTTTTTCAGGTAACTTTAGCTTATATGTAAAGGCCTACAATTTAAAGCTTGCAGTTAAATGTTCCACACGCAAATACTCCAGTTTTGTAATAATATTTTCTTGGTTAAATTTACTGTGTTTTTTTTCCCGGACACTAAAAAAGTATTTTATTTTCCCGGTTCTCCATGTGGATGGTAACCTCAACTCCTGACTTAGGTAGGCAACGCACACAGCTCGTTAAAAAAAACGTCGCATCATGGCGTGGTTATATGTAGTCTATAGTGAAATTGAGACCAGCGAAATAAATACATATATATATATATGTATTGCACCGCGTCTTACTATCTGTTCAGGTTGTACGCATATGTACTAATTACGCTTATGAGTTAGGTATTAGGAAGGTTGAATTTAGAGGAAGTACTCGCATTTGCGCGGAGGAAGAGTGGAAAACCCTTTTATAGAAACATCCTCAGTAAACCCGATTAGGATTCGAACTCCGATCTCCCTGTCATCGACAGTCTAGTTTAGCACGAGAGAGACAAACACTTCAAAACATGCGGCCACCAGCGACATAGTTTTACTGTAGGCCTAAGTTTAAGAGATATTAAAAAAATGGAGAAATAATTACTTACAATGAGAAAACTATCAAACTGATCCCGAAGTTGCTGTTGTCAAGTAAAGACTACAGAAAATCGCACTTCCGTGCCATTTTTGGTTTGAGTGTAATCGTGTGCCGGTTGGTTAGTCGGCTGTTATGGGCCATGCTTTGAAACCTTAATTACTCATGAAAATATAAAAGTTAAAAGATTGTTTTTATTGGAGTTTAAATATTTTGCTTTCCCAAAAAAATTGGACTTGGAAGATGAATATGACTAACATTTAAGACGTTTGTTTATGGATTAAAAGGTTTTAATGAAATTACTTTAGGTATTTATGTTTAATTATTTAAATTTAACTCGTACCGGTGGGTACGCGGGTTTTCTTGAATGATTTTCCCTCTCCCTTCACGAAAATGCAGGTACATTCCCTTTTTAACTGTGCCTTCTTCATCCAATACAGCAATATAGTAATTAAATGCACATTGCCCGGTCGGGCACTAAGGGGTCATCCATAAAAACACGTAAGGTGGACGGGTAGTGGGGGCAGAGAATGGAGATATAATGTCTACATGGTGTTATTTGGGAGAGGGTGGATACATATCACAGTATTACGTAAAACAGATCCTATACTTAAATTATAATGTTGAAAAAATTATATTTTAAAATAATTTATATTCTAGATTCTGAGTGTTTTCCAAATCCCTTTTTTTTAGTGTCACAAAAGCTTCTTTATTAATGGTAGTCACTCTTGATGTGAAAAGTTGATGGAGGGGGTAGAGGGTCAGGTTGAATGTCTACAGGTTGTTACGTGGGGGGAGGGAGGTAAAAAAAGTAAGAAAAAGGCGTTATGTAGTTTATGCATGACCTCTAAACGCAGCGCTAAAAAATATATATATAGGCCTATATGGGGGTACATTACTTTTAAATTCCACCTTATTCATATCCAACTCTAAATGCAGATATCCTGGACGAGTAGCAGGACGCGGTGCAAGATAAAAAAAACTAGTTTTAAAAATTTTGATTAATTGAAAGAACACAATTTATATTTAAATAAATTAGGCGTAGGCATATACCTAAGTGTGTGAGATAATATTTAAATAGAATAAGCTACCGTTTCAGGATAGGCCTTCTTCAAATTATAGCATAATTAGTTTTTAATTATACTAGTCAATCAAATCTTGTTTATAGTTTGTGTTGAATTCAGAAGTAACAATAATTACATTGTGGCTTATAAAACAAAAGTAGATGGTTTAACTTGTTATAACCAGTTTTTATAAGTAATAAATTACTTCTATAGGGACTATTAGGTTGATTTTTGGGATCCCACATTTATTAACGGGTCTTTTAATTTTATAATGAAACTGATTTTATCGTTTCTTTTATAATGAAGGTAATTTTAATAATTTGTTTATAATAAACTTTTTTAATTACTTTCCCATTCTGATCTACTGGAATGAAAACATTTTAATTGTGGCCCTATTTAAGTCGAATTGAATTAGTAAACCACACGAGTGAAAAGAATGTTAACAATTGGAGAAATATTTATGTTCAACTTGATAATAAACTAGTTCTTATAACAAAATTTAGCATTTTAACTAAACTCGACAAATCTGGATGACACATGTTGTAAGGTCATTCATAGCACATTGAAATATTGTACAGTGTTGATAAATATATCACATTGTCGGAGGAAAATCATTCTAGTAAAGCTCAAGAGGATAAATCATGTACCTGCACACACCAATAAAAAATAATAAGGCAAAGATTCACGGTTTACCTGTACCCTTCACATGGGTCTACGTGACTACACCGAGTAGACCGATGGCAGTTTCGTGTCCTCGATTGAGCTGCGGGCAGACTTAATTCAAAAATAATAAACCCGCGCAAAATAGTAGATAGTTACTCACCCCAGCTTTTCACAGCGCTTGAAAACAGGATTATCTGAGTGAAAAACAAAAAACTATACATTTTAAGGATCCACAGTAAATTTAACAATACTTTTATTATTTACACGAAACACATACACAGTATGCATTCACACGACAGTACTACTTCGGTACGGGCGCTATACCGTCCGAAGAGTGTAGCACACATGCGCCAAATGCGCTCGGCTCGCGATAGCAGCTGCTGCTATCCAAAACCATCAGGGCCTCCCTTCTCCCACCGCAAAGTGAAACAAATGAATGACTTGACGTAAATGTAGTAACAAACTTGATGTTCTAAGCGCACCCAAATATAACATAAGATTAATTATTATGTTAGATATCTGAAGGCACTTTACGTTTCTATTTTGTTTTAGTAAACACTGCAATCTATTGGTTGCTCTAATGACTACGTTTTTATTTACTTGAAAGTGTTTGGCATAGTGACACATTGTTTGACGCGAAAATTATGAGTTCGGCCGGCTAGTGTGAATTAACTTAATTTTCGTGTGGTGTTATAAAATTGTGCTGCCTCATACGAACCAGGTATATTTGATAAATCACTAAGATAATTTTATTAGTTGCCTCGAAAACCTCTTTTGATAACCTTGCTATAAAAAGGATTATAGCGATTATATTAAATATTGAGGTTATGTTATGCCTCTCTACATTGTCAGTTCAAAATATTTTAAGAAACTTTAACCCTAAATATCAGATTTCATTTGAAAAGACTATAAAAAACTGAAAAAATATGGGGTTAGGCCTATATCAACTGACCCTCCACCAACTTAGTTATATTGTTAACTGCCTAAATAATTTTAGCTACCAACATTTCAAATTGAAATATGTAAGGCTGAACACTTCTTTAAAATAATATATCCACTCAAATAGTCTTATATAAAATCATTTCTACCGAAATTAACAATATGAGCATGTCTGCTAAACTGAAAATCCTTTCAACAATTCTACCGAAATTAACAATATGAGCATGTCTGCTAAACTGAAAATCCTTTCAACAATCATTTCAATTAGGCCGATAAAACTTAGATTCACTCTTTATTATATTTTTAATTATTTGAAACATAGGCCTAGTCTATATTTGTTTGAGTTAACGGCACCAATATAATGTTTTCTACATAGTGCCATATGTCAGAAAGTAGAATCCTATGAAATTTTTTTATAGCTTTTATTAATATAAAGATACAGGTAGGGGTTGGTGAGGGTAATGAGTATGGTGGCTATTACTTTTTATTTTAATATGCCAGACTGATTTAAATTTATCCATATTTAATTTATATTAGAATTAACATAGTTTCTGAAACTAATCTTTGGAACAGAGAAAAAAAAAAGATGAACACACTGATTTACTGTGTATATTAAGCCCTAGAACCACACAAAAATATAATATTTCTTTTTTATTGGTAAAGTTCGACTGGTAGCTACAGATACATTTTCGTAACATATTTTATGTGATTTAAAATAGGTCTGTTAGACCCTATAAAAATAATGTGTAAATTTACAAAAGAAAATATATAAGATTCTTGAAAACTAGATAATAATTGGTAATTTTCATATTTGGCAATAATAAATAGGCCTATGAGAAATAAGTCACTTTTATAATATGTTTTTAACAATAAGCCTATGATCTATAGTCAAACAGCTACTAAGTTGGTATTTAATTGCAATTCATTGCACTCTAAAAATTTTAACGAGTTTTCTTTTGTATCTTGTTTTTTGGGTCCTTCCCAGAAACCCTATGAACCCCCTTTGAATAAATAAAATATATATATATAGCCTAAATATATTTTAATATTTAAATCATGATATGCCTACAAGTTGATTGTGAAATTATTTTAACATCACATAATATTAACAAAAACCATTGTTTACTTTTCGCATATTATTATCAGTTAGCATACCAGAAAAAGCAATATTTCAAATGTACAGTAATTAACTGTTTCACTCCATATAACACAGATAGATAGTAAAATGCTGTGCTTTTTTTTCTTTATTTTTTTTTCTAGAAAATTGAGATTAACAGCAGGGGGTTTATTGTGCTGACCACATGACACCCTCTATATGCAAATATTGGCACAATCTTTGCCAACATTCGGTGGCCTTTCGGTTGGTATAACTTGATTGCGGTGGCATGGAGAGAAAATGAGAAAACCACCCCCCATTGCCTCAAATTGGTATTTAGACTGCTCTCATCATTGGCGCCCCAGTCACAATGCAAGTCTAATGTCTTAAACCATATGGCCAGAGATATAAGTGCACGATTCTACTAAAAATATGGTTTCATACAAATCCGATTGGCTAATGTTATATGTTTGACTTTTATGAAATATTTGCAAAGTGATCGTGGAACTGGTTTGATTCCGACTGGTTCAGCCATTCCTATAAAGCCTTCTTTCTATACGTTGACTTCAGCTGGTTATGGTCCTAGGGTTAAATCAGAAAAAAAAAACACTTTGGTTTTATCAGGTTAAGAGAAATTTTGTAACATAATAAGTAGGCCTATCTTAATTTGTATTACAACATATCAGTAGGTGTACGTACTATACTTGAAATGTGTTTTTTTTTCTGAGAGTGTGAAGGGGAAGGGGGGGGAGAGAATAAATATTTAATACCTGAAGCATCTCGCACTTTACAAAGCATCTGTTAAGAAAGTTAGCATTTTATTATCCATGATGTTACCTAATAATACATAATAATAATAATAATAATAATAATAATGAGATGGCAATATTTAAAATGTTCATTGTGGTACCTATAACTACTTAATGACTAGCTTGCTACAAAATTGTATTATCTTTTTAACCTATGAAACTCTGCCGCATATTTAATTATGGTTCACTTAAAATTAAAACCCTAACCTCTAAATTAATATAATTATTATTAAATAAATATTATAGGTACATTAAATACAATACAACTTTGAAGAGCTTAAATCAGCTTTATTGTCATTTTGATGTCCATACAAAGCATTCATGTTACCATACCATATAGTCAGTGCACCTGTCTACCAACAAAGGAGTACCGGATTCGATTCCTGGCTGATACCATGGGTATTTTTTTATACGAAAGGGAAACTATTTCAACAGTCAAAAGGGTCTGGTTAGCTAGGTTAAGCGTTTACTGTACACTGGTTCCACACTCTCATATTCACTAACACTGATATTATCAGTAACTGGAAAGAGCCTCCACTGAAAGAATGTACAATTAATACATTTGTGCGTCCCTTGGGCAACAGTACATAAGTACCAATTAATCTTCCCACCAACTGGTCTATGGGGGATGTAGCCCAAACACCCATAAAAAAAATTATATTAATGCCACTTTATCAAACTTAACATAATATCTAATAAAAATATTATTCCATATTGCATATTTCCAAGAAATGAAAAGATTTAAAAGTATATTGATTTTAAGAATGCTACAAATGCTGAATTTTTAGTTTCTTCTAGAAGATAAAAAACATAATATTATTTTCAAAGGAATGCAAATTATAATTTTCACATCCAAGTATTGGGCATATTTGCTTAGGATTAGGTACTAATATATTACTTCCACTAACTAGATTAATTTAGATAACATTTCAATATTAGCTCTATTTTGACCAATCACCTTGCTTTAATTTCATTACTTTTTTTTGTTCCAATTTGAAATTTGTGTCTAAAATAAAACACTACCCTTTATTTATTTTTCCACCCATCTATACCCCCTAAAAAAATTGTATAAAAACTGTATCAATAGAAACCAAAGGTTTCAGAGTTTGTGATAAATCTTCTACAGATTAGCTTCATTTTTTCATTTCGTTTTATTAAAAAAGTAACTTGAAACTGATTTTTAAAAGTGACAAAACACATTAACACTTTGTGGTATGATATTGAAATCGAACATTCCAGTCTTTAAAATAAACGGATATTACCGATAGAACAGATATTTTCTTGGTAACATTTTTGGTATTTTAATTTATTTGAACCATTTTGTTTTCATTTTATAGACATTTACTTTTGTCCGTATTCCATTATATTCTAATTATTTTAGTGTGGATAAAAAAATTTCAAGGCATTGAAAATGACTTGTTGATCTTTAAACGACTCGCTAAAGATTGATATTAAATGATTTGGTACTCTGATGCCTTTTTAAGCATCTAGAATTAACCAACAGCACTTGCTCCTTATGTTCAACATTCTTCTTTCCACCCTTTTATTTGGCCACATCCCTAAACTAATATTCAAAGTGAGTGAGGTGTTTTTTTACATTGGTTCTGAAATATTTGAATAACGGTTAGAAAATGTGTTAAATGAAGAAACTATCACTGTTTGATGAAGATCAAGATGGAAAATCAACAGATGTCAGATGATCGTGGTGAGTTATAACTTTACATTTCAATCTAATACATAAGTTGCAGTGTCTTAGTTGGGCCAAGGTATAAAACAAATTCAATAAAATAATGGAAAAAAAAGCATGTGTCAAAACCTTCAGTTGTTTTTTCTGTTTAAGGGTGCTAGGTGGTAGAACACTGGAACGAGTTGCAGACATTTAGAAATCCCGCAGTATTTAAGAAGTTGTTTGATATTTTTTTAATATCTTTTCAACAAAATGTAGAGGAAAATTATCACCAAGTTTTTGACAAGTTAAAAATATAAATTTTGAATTTAAAGTTTTCATAAAAAAAATCAACTCATTCTTTACTAAGATTAAAGCAAATAGTTAGCAACCTCTATCTAGCCTTCATCTATCAAATAAAGTCATGTTTTTATAGCGTCACTACAGAAAATTTTAATACATTGTTGGGTTGTTTTATTTAGGTTTTATATAAAAGTTATCACTTTTTTTTTTTTTAAACTATCTAAACTTTTTAACTGGTCCGAACTTTTGCCTTCAATTTGGAGGAAACAATGTTAAAAATTATCAAACCAATTAATAAATAATACAGGATCTATAAATGTCTGCAACGCTTCTAGCACCCTTAAAATGTAGCTTTTAAAATATGTGTTTTCTTTAAACATTTTTTGTTTTTTGGCAATCACTGGGTGATAAATTTAATAGTTAAAGTTCTTAAATTTCAAGTATTAAAAATAAATATGTAAATGTAGTTTTGGTGCTTTTTTTAAAAATCTATTTTAAAATCCCGACAGCCTAGGCTATTTTGATACAGTGTAGCAGAAGCCTACAGTACACATGCAATTTATATAGTTAGTTATATAAGTACAATTAATTTTTCAAAAAGAAATGTTTACAAGATAAAGACATAATAAAAGCTTTATAACATTTAACAAGATATAGAAATTATACATGACAGTTAAATTGTAAAAAAGAAAATCATTCAAACAAATCAAATTATATAAAAAAATATTAAATTGTAATTATTGCATAAATCAAGGTTAGGTGTTTTTATAAAGTACACATTTTATAGACAAAAAGAAAAAGGCAAAGTGATTAGCCTACTAATTATATCACATAAAAGAAATTAAAATGATTAATTATGTGATTATTTTTCAAAGGATTTAATAATGAAATTTTTAAAAATGTAAATGAATATTATACTTCTTATTTATATACGCCTGCATACACAATATGGGTGTAGGTCTAAGCTATTGTTGTGTAATCATTTCAAACTATTTAAGTACAAAAACAAAACAAAAAAATATATATAAAGAAAAAAATTACAAAAGATAGGCCTATTAGGTTATTTATTAACTACATAATGTTTTGATTACCAAAACTAAATTTGCAAATTTTCTTTTGTCTTAGAAATGTCATGGAAGGTTAAACTTTGTTTTGAGTCCATATATATATATATATCTTATATATATATATATATATCTTTTGTATACAAGGAGTTTATGATCCAAACAAAACAGTTATAACATTTTAATCTATTTTAGTTAAAAGTCAATATTTATTAATATTTAAAATTGTTGGCTTTATATTTTATTGTGTTTGTTTTATTCATGTTTATGATTTTAGTATGATAAGGAGAGGGACCTAATTATTCATGACAAGTTGCATCATTTGCTTATAAATAAATGTGCACTTGTGCTACTCTTGTACTCATTACATAAAAGCTGTACAATCATTCAAAGTTGTTTCAAACGAGGATAGATCGCGCTAGTGTGTCGAAATCTGAGATCAGTGACAAAGCAAAGAACCTCAAATCCTTTAGAATACCAGCTACGGTAGCTCAGTTAACACATTGCTAGAAAGTTATAGTAATAATAATAATAATAATAATAATGCGTGTGTATTTACTAAACAGTGTATACTAAATTAATTTATTTCTTAGTCACGTGTTTTGTGTTTCTTTCCCCGTGCTAACAATAATAATTATTTTGCAAAAGTTTTGAAGAAAGGTTTTGTTAGTTGTTTTGGCAAAATAAATTCCAAAACCCAGCACAATGAACATATTATTCAGACATAAAATGTTTTGAATCTGTCACTTTTGACAAATGACATATTTGTTAATTTGCCAATACAATATAGGCCTATATATCTATTCATTTCCCATAAATTCGTTTACTAGGACTTATATGTTCTGGTATTAAATTTGGGCCTGATATAAAATATACTTTTATTCTGAATATTGACATAGGCCTAATGTAATATATTTTCGATAAGATAAAAATTTGAGGTCAAAACATGTGTGTTATAGCTAACGAATTTATGAGAAATTAATATGAGTATACTTTCCAAATATATTGCCTGGCACATTAAAGTGTTAGTAGTTTATCTTTGACATTCATTTTTTTTTTCTAATTTCGAGACAAAAAACAGGTAAATCGTAAAAAATCATTTCACAAGGACCAACAAAATTTTTATTTATTTGAAAATAAGAATTATTGTGTTTTCGTGGCGCTAAGCCCTGTCTAAAGATCCCGCCAATTCCTGCCGGAGCCATCCATATAGGTCGTTTGAAGGGGTAAATAAATTTTGTCCTAGAAATTAGCCTCTTTTACTCACGCAGTGAAACTTGTTTACCTCTTTCTGTGTTTTTTTTTTTTTTTTTCCACGCGAAGCTTTTGCTTCAAGAACAGTTAGCTCATGGTGTCCTCTTAAGGTTTTCAAGTAGATTTTGACTAAAGTTTGGCTGTTTTATACAAACAAAATTATCATTTTCAAAATAATGAAGATTTATTGAAAACGAAAACTTATTAAAAAAACACGATAAACACAGGTAATTTTTTTGCCATGACATTTAACTATATACATTTTTAATGTTCTCTTTTAAAATAAAGTGATAATCTATATGCAATTCCTATTTTCAAGTTAACTTTATTTACCAATAACAATGACAGTGAATATTTTTTTAAATAAAATATTTGATAAAGTTTTCCAATCCTTCAAATATTTTTTTAAAAGAAAGCACATGACAGTTGCGATCTTTTTTTTTAAACTATTTTTCATATATATTGGTCTATTATTAGTTCACCAACACTTTTAATTTTTTTTTTGTTTCACATCTTTATTATTGACACTAATAAAAGCGCGCGCGCACACAAAAAAAGCTTGCTTCCTAAAGTTGTTCCAAATCATTACTAGATTTTTTTGGAGGGAATGATGGGACCAGTATTCTTGATTGATAAATTTGTTTTAAAAAATAATCAGGAACTTTCCTTAACACTCTCACAGCATTTTTTCCCCCCATAACGCCAAAAAGTATACTATTAAAAATCAACACACCAATAATACGGGCATACTAATCTTAAGATTGTGTTTTAAAGTTTAAAGAATTACTCACCCAGGTCAAGGATAACTCACGTTGTGTCCATCCACATAAATCTAACAAAATGCTCCTAAAATAACGTGTGTATTTTAGTTGTTTTCTTAGCATACACATTTCTATCATTAGTAATTTTCCTGTCACCTTGTCTAAAAAAACTTTAACATCATCTAACGAGTTTACAATAAGCAAACACGGCCACGCTCCTACAACGGGGAACCCCATAACGTAATGCGCAATAATGCCGGGATCACGATCAACTTAACGTTAACTTAAAGGTAACTTAACGTTGACTTGCAGTTAACTTAACGTAAGAGATGTTCTGGGAGGTCTTTTACTTAAAGTGAACGTTACTTGAAGGGTATCACGTGACCTAGCCAGCCAATCATTATGCGACTGACGTCAACAGGGCTATTTAGTAATTCATTTGTTGGCTCTAAGACCAAGGTCTACTCTTTAGCTTAAGTTCTAGTGATCAGACATTGAAACAAAATAATTAAACTAAAATAGGAAAGCTAAATTTATCAAAAAAGTTTAATAATATATATATTTATTATATCGATAGAAAACTGTAAACATTCACAGATCATCACTTTACAAATGGTTCAAATCACAGATCATACTCGAGAATGCAGATGTTTGGCTTGAGTTGTTACGTTAAGTTACGTGAATCATGATCATATATCTTTTTTCTTAAGTTAACTTTAAGTGAACGTTACGTTAAGTTAACGTTAAGTTGATCGTGATCCCGGCATAATTGATATACGTCTAGAATACAAAAACTAATCCAACCTCACATGAGTAACAGAAGTTTCAGTTAAGTCAGTATTAATAATATTGTAAAAAAAATTTTTAAAAATATATTTAAATGAACCAAGATAACATAGTAGAAATGAAACAAGAACCACAATGGCGTTAAGGCAAAGAAGGTATCTTAGTGATTAATCTAGCTAACATACTCACATTACTTCAAATAAATAATATTAATATGTTTGTGTGTCGATTCTCAAATAATTAATTAATTTTTGTAAGGGTAAACAACAAAGAACATATTTTTATTCTACTCCCACAAAGCGCACAAGTTAATGGACATATTAGGTAAGGTCCGGAGAGCATAAATTGTTTTCCCAACAAAATAAAATTTGTTCAATTCTTTAAAACTTATTTGAACACCCATAAACAAACGTTTACGAAACACAAACACACAAAAATCAACAACAAAAAGCTAGCTTACCTTGCATGTTTCCACTATGGTGTGACTTATAACTAAGCTAGAACCATAGTGTAATACGTCAAGGTAAGACTTTTATCTTTCCAAGGTGATCACTCACCTTTAATCCCAACTCTCGACTCTCGAAACAGTCTCGCGCTGTGTTGGTTAGTCTCGGAAGCCCACATGACCGTCCACAGCACCGCCCCTGTGATTGCGATCAGTTTCAACCATTCCAGCTCGTCCTTATCCATGTCCCTTGACCTGCTTGCTTCCTGTGACGGCTGACTGTTGCGATCTGAGTCACGGGACGGGATATTATAATGTCGTCTTCCTTTTTATTCGTTTGCACTGCTCGCTACATTATCTCCTTGTTTATTTGGTCAGTGGTATCGAAACAAAGGGCGTTGTGTACAGCGCTCGCGATAAGACTAAACTATGTAGTACATTGAAGACAGCAGCCTGAAAACAATAAGTATACAATCGCACACACTACTCATTTTGTTTATTGTAATCAGGAACACAATTTAAAAAAAATAGCTCATCAGTTTCACAGAAAAACATATTTTCTTGATAATCATATTAAACATTTTTCAGATATAGACCTATTTTTTTAAACAACAATGCTAGGCCTATAACCATTTTAAAAAAAATACCTTCAGTGACTGCATAGTCTAACGCGCAACTCTCGCAGTAGACTTAAGAGTGCCGATGACGCGAAGATTGAGGTTCGAATCTCGGTCGGGTGTACTAAGGGTGGGTTTTTTTTACACTCTCGCTTCACTCAAATGCGGGTTCACTTCCTCTAAATTCAACCTTCCCCATTCCTAATCCATTAGCGTAATTAGTACTTAAGCGTATAACCCGAAAGGGTTGTAAGACGCAGTGCTAAATATTATTCATTAGCTTAAATATTACAGAAGCGTATAATCCGAACTGTTAGTAAGACGCTTTGCTTAAAATAATAATAAAATTATCAAAATTCGGTCATCAGTAAACTATTATTTTTTTTAGAAAAATGGGAATACATTTTCATTTAATATAATAATAATTTTACAAACATCTTTCAATTGACCCTTAATTTTAAGGCTTTAATAAAAATCATGATTAAGCCTCGGCCTCGAGTTAAAATTATATCACATATACATATCAAGGTCGAACGAAATTATTCAACTATTTCGGTTGTAGACTTGTATATAGACTCTTGTAAGACCCACCTTTTTGAGTTCGAAGGCATGTATGGCATCAAGATCTAAACATAATATCAAGTTTGAAAATGTCCAATATTAAAATCCTTTCTCTAACGTGCATGAAAAAGTAGAAGTACATTTATTGGATTATTACTGAAATATGCTATTATTAATACAAATTATTTTCTTAAAATATTGACTTGTTGAATTAATCTTTCCGCCACGCATGGCTTGAACCTAATAAAGTGAGGGGTCGGAGGGCAAGTGGGGCATCTGCTCCCTCATCCAAGATTCCAAATAATTTTAATAAACCTGTTTGAATTATAACTAGCACTGTCGAATGTATAGGCTACATTTTAATAATAGACTTAAGAGTATGACTTGATATGGTTAAACAAATGTGCCCCAAAAAGTAACACTTGTAAAAAAAAAATATTACGTGCCATTGCTGCCACCATACAATAAAACTAGTCCGCAAAATTCCCTGATCCTCACCGCAACTTTTAATCTATTTACATCATCAGGACGCTCATGAAATCAACAAAAATATATAAAAGAAACTAAATCCTCTATTTACATTTGGTTTATAATAGCAAGCACGAACAGACCAATTTTAATAAAATGAGTCTTGTTCGACAGCTATAAAAGTCACTAGATCTACTTTCAGATGCTCAAACGTCATGCCATGTGATTTGCAACTGTCACTCTTGATAGATCATTACCTATAAAATAAAACTAATAAAATAGAAAACTGTTATTAATGTTGTTGACCGTAAAAAATATGTGTTCTATGAAATGTTCTTCTTACCAAAATCCTATTACCTACTCTACAACTTTTATCAATGTTACGTCATAATTTATCGGTAGAAAAAAGTGAATCCTAAAATATGACGGATTAAAAAACCTTTTTTAATTATTGAGTTGTGGATGTAGGAAACGGGAGTTAAGTGTTTTTGCAGTTTTTATAGTAACACTTTTTTTTTGGTCAAAATAAATCAAATATTGCCTTTTTTTTTTGTCAAAAGAAATCAAATAATACCCCAGTAAAAGCATAGAGTTTAATTTATTCACATTGTGATATCAACGGTTGTTGAATATCTATCAATTTAATGATCACTTTTTCTAATTCTGCGATGCTCATGTCAGATTATCACCATGTGAATAAATTAAACTCTATGCTTTTACTGGGGTATTATTTGATTTCTTTTGACAAAGAAAAAGTTTTTACATAAAAACTGCAAAAAAATACTTCCCTAGACTCGTGTTTCCTACATTCCCACCTTAAAATATCCAAACTTACCCCCGTGATCGGGCTGTATTAGCCCATGGTGTACCTCTTCAGGGTGGTGTTTTGAAACCGGACTCCTCGCCCGAGCGAAGACGAGCAACTCGAACTACAGACTGAAGTTTCTGTTGCGGGGGACCACAGGGAAAACACTATAAGAGACGTGCCAACCTTCACGGAGATTCTGTGAATTGTTGCTACGAGACGAGACGATCCGTGCGAGACAGTACCAAGTCGCAACGAACTCTCTTTTAAATACATTGTATTGACTATATTTTTTCGATTCTCAACCTACATAAACTTCTGGCGAGACTTTGCCCACCCTGTGGCCAGATAAAGAAAACACGTTGATAATGATGGTATAAAAAGTAGTACAAAGAACAATGAAACATTGTTATATTATTGCCTCCTCCTATATAAGGAATTTGAAACAAAGGCTTCGTTTTGTTGAGGCCTCAAAGGTTACGTTAGTATAGTCAGATCGCGGTAAGAAGTAGTCCTAAAAGCTATTTGATCCATTGCAGGAAGGAACTCTTAAAAATACAAACTTTTTTGCGGCCGACATTGATAAAATCTTACTATTTTATTAGTATTGTTATATAGGTATTTATCATATCTATCAAAAGTGACATGCAGATCACATGACTTGACGTATGAATACATTAAAATTATTTTAGTAGCTCCAACTGCTGTAAAAAAAAGTCGCTGTCTCTTTGGACAGTGTGTGTAAAATTTGTGATTTTAGGGTGAGCTTTTTTTTTCTGTTGGGTACACACACCAGTGGCCAAGTGGCTTAAAGCGTTATACTGCATTTCACTTGGTAGGTGTTAAGGGGAAGGTCGGGGTTCGTATTACGGCCAGGATCACTTTAATGGTATTTCAATTATTTTTTTTCTGAGAGATTAAAAGTGACTAAAATAGTTACGGATTCATCCATCTTGCTAATAATATGTTTGTTGGGTTTGACCAAGCGAAACCAATTTAGGTCTATATCACTTGATAAAGTGACAAAAAAAATTTAGAAGGCATCCGTATTGGTGGACTAATCATTAGAATCTTCTAATCTGGTTTGACGGTTATGGAGAGGTTCGAATCTCTCCCGGATAGTTTTCTCTAAATTATTTCTCACTCATCCTTAACGCAAATTCGGGTACACTTTTAATGTACTCTACTTTCCTCACATCTGTTTCATTAGCGTAATCAAAATATACTATATAAACTCTTCAGATGCGAATTTCGGACAAAATTACCTAGAAGCATTTTAAAACATATATACATTTCGGAAAATCGGTCATCACTAAATTACCCTCAAATGATATTTTTTTTAGAAAAATGAACATACTTATTTACTATGGAAAACATCCTCCAGATACCCATTTTGCATAAAATCGTTTGAGCCATCACTATCAAAATATTTCAAATTTTCAACAAAATGATCATCAGTAAACAAATATCTAGGTTTATTTATTTTGCAAAACACTCCCAATGGTTTCTAAAACTACCAATTTTTTTTGAACGAAATACATCAAATGGTTTTGGCTGTAACCTCGGGTACAAAGTCGTAGTCAGGTTTTTTTGGGGGGGGTTCAACCCCCCCTCCCCCAGAAATTTTATGAACAAAATGTATATGGCTTTATTTATGGTTCAAACAATATCAAAATTAAGGTACAAGTACAAATTAGGAGGCTGTGTTACCATAAAAAGCACTTCAGTGAACTTCTAGAGGTGTTTAATATTTAGAATTTTTCCTAGCCTTCAGCAGTTAGGGGGTTATGTTACCATAAAAAACGCTTTAGATATCTCCTAGAGGTGTTTAATATTTAGAATTTGTCCTAGCCTCCAGCATTTAAGAGTTTATGTTGCCATAAAAAACACTTCAGATAGTTTCTAGAACTGTTTATCAATTAGAATTTTTTCTAGCCTCCGGCAATTGGGGGATGTGCCCACAAAACCCCATCACCCCCCCTGAAATGATTGGATGACTACGGCCCTGCTCGGGCACAAACGAAGACATGCATGGGGACACACGGAAGAGCAAGACCAACATTTTTAAGCTCGAGGGCACATAAGACGTCAAGATTTATCAAAACACCGAGGGCGACAATTTTCACCATTGCAATACTTTATCTATACAAGAAAGGAAAGAGACAAGTTTAATAATATCTAATTCGCGGACACACAGATAACTTGAGTATGTTTTCATTACTGTATTTGAATTGAATTATTATGTGACGAGGTATATGCCTGGTTGTCCAGCGACCTGGAAGGCAAGGAGATGTCAGGGAATTTGCTTGGACGAGGGAAAATTCAACAAGTCAGGGGATTTTATCAAATTTTTGTACTTTCTTTACATATTCACTAAAAAATACGCAACTTTTATTTACATTTAGCATTTGTAACACACCATTATTATATTTAGACAAACTTTCAATTTACAATCATGGTCTTTTGCTTGCTTTTCTTCCAATAAATTGTTTGAACTTGGGGGAGCTAATGAAGGAGGGGTAGAGGGGTGAGGGGAGAGTGGAATGGTGATAAGCTATTTAACTTGCGTGTGTGTGGGGTTTTTTGAAAAATAAAATATACTGTCATGTTTTACCTGTTATGTACTACGAGGGTAGGTGTTTACAATAATAGTACTTGAACTCTTTAACTCGTTGAGAGATACGAGTTTTTTTTTTTTAAATGACAGGCTACGTGTCTTGACCATCACGAAGCAATGGACGCGCGCTGTTACTAACACTTCCTACGGTTTATACGATCCGGTTTAGTTATAAACGAACGTTCTTAACAGTTTTAATATTTATTCAAACAATTAGGCCTACTATAGGCCTATACTTATACATCAATTAATTTGATCCTCAACCTTCAATTCTAATGTATGATATCCATAGGCTTACTTAATAATAATAATAATAATAATAATAATAATAATAATAAACTACTGACCAAAAATATTATGTTTTTAGGTTACTTACTAACTAATTCCGATTATATATTTTACTTTCTAAGCTGAAAGTAGTTTGAACAATAATAATGATAATAATATCCTTGATTTGTCTGGTGAAATTCATTATTTTAACCTTATCTTCTTATTGATTTCAACAATTTAAAAAAAAAAAGCCAGCGTTAGATTAAACTCAAATTATTATTTTTTTGAACAAAAGGTTAAGTTTTTTTTGTAAAAATTTCATATTTTCTTAAATTAGTTAAGCAGTAAATTACCCTTGATTAAAATTTAATTCCCTTTTAAAAATATAAATACTTTATTAATACAAAAAGATGTTCTATTTTCATAAAAGCAAGCTGTAAATAATTGTAATATTATGTTAGATTTTTTTTCCAATACATTTTACGTAAACTCTTTTATTTTTCGTTAATTCTTAGCCGTGAAACCCGCTTGAGTGGCAGAATGGTTTAAGACCTCACTCTCATGTTAGACTAGCCTGCTAATGATGGGGAGATCGGGTTCGAATCCTGGTTTGGTCCACTGAGGGTGGTTTTCCCTCAATGGCTTTCCACTCTCCTTCGACGCAAATCCAAGTATGTTACCTCTTAAACGCCTCCCTTCTCATCCCTGTCCCATTAGTGTAATTATCATATATGTGTATAACCTGAACGGGTAGTAAGACGTGTGATAAAAAATATCGCCGTGAAAGAAGAAGCCCCAATTTCACCAATTAAACTTTTTTTTTAGAAGGTGCCGGAAATTGAAAATGAGACACTTAACGCAGTTGACAGACAAAAGCTAAAGGTGTTTGTGATTTTTTTTACGTGTGTTTTGTGTAGTAACATAATGTTGTTGTTTTTAATCCTAAAGCGATCTTCTTAATAGTCATACCTAATAGAAATGATCTTAACTGTCCTTTTACTTCACCATCTCTGTCGAGTTAAAGCTGATGTAGCTTCTATTTATATTAACATTTTAACCTTTTTTTTTCTCTCTCTTCTCTCCCTATCGCTGCGGTGTTCTAGTCTTTGAAACGAGGGCGCGTCTACCGCTCAACTAGAGGCGACGGCGTCAGTCTCAGTTTTGGCTGTCGGACTCTGTTAGGCACCTCGCCTTGGGAACGAACGACGAGTTTGTGTGCCGACGACCAAATCCCCGCGCGGTAAGAAGAAAATAGTTAGTCCCTCAGAGGCAAGCGAACACAGGCGAGGATAGAGGTTCATCATAACTCCCCTCATCTTCTCACATGCGCCACTGCGACCATCCCCTCTAGCAAGAGTGCGTGTGCTGTTGATTACGAGACACCCCCTTCCCTCACATTTCTATCATTCACCCCCACCCCACATTGATTCTTTTGTTTGTTTTTGCGGGGGGGGGTTTTTCGCCGTCCGTCGAGGCTGTGGTGTTGTCTTCCCGTCTGTTATTGTGAACTGTTGGAGGGCTGTTCGCGACTGTGATCGACTATTCGACGCGCGGGTGTTTTGTTTTGTTTCTGTCGTGGATCCCCTTCTCCGCTGTGCTGTGGAAAAGACGTATTCATAATTCACGGAAACCTATTCGTGGTTTAGTTTGTAAGTATTAATTTTCATTTGTCTGTTCTTGAAACATTTGCCTATACTCCACTGTAAGTTTTCACAGGGGAAAAAAATATGCCAAAAAATTACAATTTCATAAGCTCTCTATTAATTTAAAAGTATACAAGAATTTTCCATAGATGTCTAATGGTTTGTCTATAAAAAATATTTAAATAATTTTGAACTCAATTTGTATTAGATAAAACAATATTTTTTTATAAACAAACCATTAATCATTTAAGGTGGGAATGTAGGGAACGCGAAAAAAGGTGTTTTTTGCACTTTTTATAAAAAATTTTTTTGCCAAAATAAATAAAATATTGCTCCAGTAGAAACATAAAGAGTATAGTTTTCTTCACAGTGACAACTTTTTCTCTTCATTTAAAAAGTTTGTCATTTAATGCCGCTTTGCTCATTATAGATATTCAACAACTGTCTAGATTACTATGAGTAGAAAATTAAAAGTGTTTTTGCAATAAAAACTGTAAAAATACTGACCTTAACTCGCGTCTTCTTCCATACCACCTTAATATCACCCACGAACCACCCACGTAGAAAGTAACACGTTATATAAGTTGTAAACACCCCTCTTAAAACACTTTCGATTTTTTGTTATTCAACGTTCAGCCTCTTCATCACGGGTATACTCGGAGTAATAGAACACAACCCGCCTCGGTGGCGTAGTTAGCTAACGCGCTAGGTTCGTGTTGAGCTAGACTGCCGAGGACGGAGAGATCGAGGTTCGAATCTCGTTTGAGTAAACTGGGGTGAATTTTCCTAAATGGTTTCCTTCCCCCCGCAAACGCGGGTTCACTTCCTCTAAATTCAACCTTCCCAATTCCTAACCCATTAGCGTAATTAGTACTTACGCGTATAACCCGAACGGTTAGTAAGACGCAGTGCTAAATTTAACTAAATAAAAATTAAACAGAACACACTCAGTTCAAATATGGCAGTTTTATACTAGGAATAGTCCTACACTTTATTCTCAGTTAGTAGCGTGTCCGTCTACTGACCTAAGGGTCTCAGGTTAGATTCCTGGTATGGCCAAAAATGGATCATAGATGAAATGTGTTTTCCACTTTCTCAGTGATGAATTAACGGTCGGGGGGGTGCGTTGTCCGTTCTAATTTATTTAGTTTAAAAGTCGTGTGCTGATATAATCAGTTCGGTTTAGAAAGTGCACGTTAAATACCCAAATAAATTAAATGAAAGGAAATGCCAGAGGAAGGCTAAATCTAGAGCCCTTTTTTTTTTATCAAGCCTAGTCTCATAGCTCCGCAAATATGATTAAAAGTCGTTTAAAATGGCTCATTTTTGTTAGTTTAAATCCAGCCGAGGTAGACGGATAGTTCTTGGCGATAAAAATCCGTAGCACAACTTCCTTCGAAAGGGAAGTAAAGCTTTTGGTCCCATGGCGATTGTAGGAATGTAAAAGAACCCTGGAAGTATGTGAAAATACCTTTCCCGGCAAAATTGGTAGGCCCTTTCGTTCTCGCTCGTAGAAATTCACTGTGGAAGGCAAGGGAAACTTACACACTCTCTAAACTCCCTTAGTAGGCCTACAGGGATTTATACCAGATGGTGCGGGTAGCACTAGCCGAAGGGCTGAGTTCATGTCCCCAGCTCCGGATGGATAGAAATCACACAAAACCAACCTTCAGGCTGTTGACTTTAGAAGCATGATGTGTAAATGTAATAGAATTTTTTTTATTTAGCACTGCGTCTAACTAACCTTCGGATTATACGCTTATCTACTAATTACTCTAATGGGTTAGTAAATTGGGAAGGTTGAATTTAAAGGAAGTGAACCCGCATTTGCGTGGAGGGAGATTGGAAAACCATTTAGGAAAAACCACCCCAGTTTACCCGACTGAGATTCGAACCTCGATCTCTCCGTCTTCATCAGTCTGGCTCAACACGAAACTAGCGCGTTAGCTAACTACGCCACCGAGGCACATAAATGAAATGCTTGAGAGTATAAAACTTGGTAAAACAAATTCAAGTTTTAATAATAAGGATCTTTTAAATATACAAACCTTATTGCGACAGAATTTTATAATATTTTACTATTTTATTAACTAGTGTGTTTTATAGGTATTGATAATATTAATTAAAAATGGTATCTATGGATCACATGACTTTACATATGAATATGTGAAAGTAAATATTTTAACATTTTAGCTGTCAGATGAGGCCCTTCTTATAAAAATTAAACTGGAAACATTTAACTCAAAATCATAAGATTTCCTCTAGAACCTAAATAAGTTTTTTATTGATCTGTGCCTTATCGTGTTGAGGAAGACCCGACTGCAGACCCGATAGGCCCTGTTTCTATATTAGATAGGTCATTTCTTGGTGCGATAGTTCTCGAGAGTCGTAAATCCGATGTGATCGAGGGTAAAACAACATATATCTTGTAAACAACGTGTAATGCCCCCTGACCTTGGCTGTATGCCCATCTGCATGCCACAGTCCGAACCAATTGAGGCCAGTTTGCCGTCAATAAACGCACGGCACTTCATTGCTGTGGAAGATTTTGCCCGAGAGCGTGTTGTTTGGTGTTCCGGATAGTAAATACAGGTTGTACGTCAAACTGTCAGAGGTACGTTCATCGAGAAAGGGATCACCTTTCGTAAAAGGGTGATTAATATAATATGGCTGTTGAAGTTAAAAAGGTTAATTTTGGTTGATATTAGGATTTTTTTAGAGATAAAATTTTAGAAAATACGTATTTCTTTATGATCAACTTGATAACATTTTACTATATTTTTATTTTATTTAAGTATTGATAATATCTATCAAAATTGATATATATGTAGATCACATGCCTTGACTTTTATAGCGCTCACATAAGGTTCTTCCTATGAAAATTAGACTGTAGCTGAAATGTTATACTTCCTTCAAGTTATTTACTAAAAATAAACTCTTCTGAATATATGTTTCAATACACCCAGTTTCCTTAACCTTATTCTTCACAAGGACAAGCATCTGTTTACTAAAAATTACGGAATAGTTCCATATCCCACCTCAAATGTTATTTCTTATGTAAACATTAATCATTTAACCATTAAAACACTCTGTAAAAGAAAAAAGGAATACCATCATACTCTTAGTCAAGACAGGGAGGGAGAAATTAAGGTTTATTTTCGCCATTATGAATTTTCCACTATTCTCTCCAGGAGAATTCCAGTGGTAATTTCCATAACTTTAAGAAGATGCGATTATTCTGTTCTCTTTAGAAAACAATGTAATAGAGACGAGTGAAATTGTTGTACCGTATATATTTATAACTTAAAAAAAAAAAATTGAAAAATTATTATTTTAAAATGAATAAAAAAACAACCTACTATTGTTATTAGGTGTTCTCTCTTTCTACAGGCGCGTTGCTTTTCAAATTGAGTCTTCCAGCAAGTCTTATAATCAACTTCCTTTTTTTTATATCCTGAGACTTGGTCTTATTTTCTTGTTTGAGTAACCACCATCAGTTGTATTCTTGGTCTTACTGTTTCCCTTCTAACTTCCACGTGGCCTTCTATGACATCACTTAATAAGCCATTTATTCTCATAATGTGACCCATTCACTCGGCCCTTCTCTCGTAAAATTAACCCGTTTTGTGGTTCTATATTTATCGATTCTTCTTAGAACTTCTTCATTAGCTACCCGATCTGTCCACTTTATCCTGGTCACTCTCCTCCGGCACCACATCTCAAAACTTTCCAAATTCTTCCTATCGATTTCCTCAAGGTCCATGTCTCAACTCCATTTAAAGTAATGCTCCATATATATAACCCTTTACAAGTTTATTACACACCTCTAGGTCCGTTTTTCTAGACGGTAGCATCCTCTCTTGTTGAAAGCAGCCTTGGCCATTGCTATTTTCGACTTTATCTCCCATGTACACAGCGCGTCTCCGCATTTAAACTTCCTAAACATTTGAAACGTTCCAGCTGTTCCTTTACCGACGCAATGCTGAGTGGTTCTTCTCTCTGGGATATCTTCATTCATTACCCTCTACTGCTCGATGCTAATTTCCATTTCATACTCTCTTCCGGTATCAACTAATTTGTTATTCATAGTTGGAAGAAGCTCTTCCTATTCCATCGCTAACATTACCAAGTCATCTACATTTATTTCTCTCTACTTATCTCCAGATCATTTCCAAAGCTTCCTTATCAAGCCATTCTCCTTACAGGTTGAAAAGAATGGGTGATAAGCAGGGAGTGGGGTTTCTTGACATGTAATCTTCATTTTAGTTAATGACAGACAATGCTCATAAGTAAATAAACTCTATTTGTGATCCCCTGGTTGCAGAAATATATATTTTACAGCTCAATTTTTAAGCAATTTACCCGCCTCAGTGGCGTAGTTGGCTAACGCGCCAGTCGTGTTGAGCCAGACCACCGAGGACGGGCAGATCGAGGTTCGAATCTCGGTTGGGTGAACTGGGGGTGGTTTTTCCTAAATGGTTTTTCCACTCTCCCTCCACGTAAATGTGGGTTCACTTCATATAAATTCAACCTTTCCAATTCCTAATCCATTAGTGTAATTAGTAGAAAGCGTATAACCTGGGGTAGTAAGACGCGGTGCTAAATAATAATTTAAGTATTTTGAGTGATTTTCGGGCATTTTTGTGTTATTTTAAGGCATTTATGTTGAATAAGTATATTTTGAATACAATAGATATTTTATGAATGCATACATTTTTTCAACACTTAGTTGTCGGGATGAGAATATAAATTAGATGATGAAATGTATATCCTTTTTGCTGGTGAGACAGTGCAACTAAGCTGGAGAGGGTTGCGTTGGGAGGGGGTGGTTATTACTTCTCAAGCAGGTGCTTTGTAAATCAATAATATATTTACTAGAATGCAAGAATTTACTTGTTAAAGGCTTTTAATTGTATGTGTATTTTTTAGTTTACAATTTTGTAAAGTGCGTGTTTTATTTAGTCGTGTGCATTTATTACGAGATTTTAGGTAATTTTTTTGAATGTTTAGGTCCTTTTTAAAAATCATTTTTAGATAATCAAAATCCAGGCCGTGTTGATAAGCAAACCCCCCTCACCCATCCTCTGCCTTACTCTCTGCCTATCCCCATAAAATAATCAGGCCTACATTTTCTCAGTAATAATTATTTCCTAAAGATGTATTCTCACTCTACATAAATAAATTTAGCCAACTAACACACATAAATGAACACGGACACAGGAAATCACTTTGGTTTAACAGTTTACGTATATTTTGGTGGCCCATTTCACTGACAAAGGAATGGACCTGTGGTAAGACAAAACGCATAATAATAATCGATAAATGCTATTAACTAAATTGAATCAATTTCAATATATTTTTAATCTTAAATTATAAAATTACGTAACATGTTGCCGTGAAAAATTTGTTAAGCAACAAAAACAGAGCTTTTATAAATAAATAAAAAAATACTGCTGCTGCTTCATTTAGCGAGGGAGCTCTTCAAATTTGAGTGCAATGCAAATCATTTTTAACATATTTATCATTACAAGATATGAAAATCCTTGTTCACAGAGATAGCTTTATTTTCAGAAGGGCTTTTTCAAATCCCCGAGTCATAATGAGCTTGTCTTTGTTTTGGATCCAAAATTATGAGTACAGGGGGCTTTCAAAACTTGTTTCTGCAGTGTTGCTATGGTAGATAATGCAGTCACTCTCAAAATGTTCCAGTTTGATAAAATGTTTATAATTGTAATGTCATCATGTTTTTGGAAAAAAAAATTTTTATCGAGAACTTCCTGCTACCCTCAGGGACATCCTCGCAACCCTCAATGCAATTTCTAAATTCACTTAGCTTCCAAGGGCCTTTGGACAGATACAGCCCATTTAATCCAAGCGGGCAGATCCAGATTAATATCTAGTCTAAACCAGAAGGAAATTAACAGCGTTTCCATTAAAAGATCACTTTTTTTTAAAAGGTTGGTGGTTGGTAGTGGTATTACCTTCAGTGCATTCCTTAGGGAATCGAATCTCAAAACTCCTGACTTCGAGCCAGGCATGTAACCGCAAACGGCGAGGGTGGTTTACGAGCTTGCGGATCCTTTGCGCGACTGGCACGGCACGTGATCCCCCTTGTCCCTCGAGCAACGATCCTCCTACCTTCAAGCTCGTTATGACGACCCGAGTTGTACGGGCCCTCGACACGCAATCTCCTCTTTCGTGTTATTCATCATATGTTTCATTAATACCCTAGCAGGAAACACACATTAACATGAGTGCTAGTAGAGTTGTCGAAGTAGCATCGCCAAACTTTTTTTTTAAGGGAGGAGGGTGAATACCTAGCCTTCCCCAATTAAATTTAAGGTAGAGGTGCAGGGAACTCGAGAAAAAGTCACTCTTTTGTAGTTTTTATATCAAAGCAATGTTTGTGCAAAATAAATAAAAATCACTCCAGTTGGATGAAAAACTCTTTAAATGAAGAGAATAAGTTTTAATTAAATTCTAGGACACCCTTATAATAATATCACCATGTGAAGAAAATTGAACTATATGTTTCTACCGAAAAATTATTTGTTTTTATTTTGCCCCAAAAAAAGTTTGATACAAAAACTGCAAAAATGCTGACCTTAACTCGCGTTGTGTACACTCCCACCTTAAATCTCGTCAATGAAGGTTTAGATTTGGTATTTATACTACAAATGCTTAAAATATTTCAAAAATTGTATTTTCTAAAAAAACTAGGCCAACTAGAACTAGTTTTGACTTGTAGAAAAGCAAGCAACTTTTTTTTTTCTGCTCTGCATCTTAATACCCCTCCGGGCTCTCAGAAATTAATAAAATGACACTATTATGTATTCACACGCACGCTGAAAAACAAAAGCAGAGCAGAAACTTAGTCTCGTGACAAGCTCTAAACCAATCACAGGATATCAGCGTGGTCCGCGTTGTATTCTTGGCGTGACTCAACATAATTTCAAGGTTTCTCGGTTCTGCGCGACATTCGCTTAGTAGACGTAATCATATTTTCTGAACAAACCGATCCAAATCAGTGCGCATGTGCCTACAAATTGAGATACAAGCAGACATCTGAGTCGACTGGTGTGAAATGATTTATAGCTCGTTGAATGGAAAGAGTGTGTGTTTTCGTTCTCTTGGTTTAGCGACACAATAAAATAATTTGAATACATCCACCATATCATTAATTTTAAAGAGCTTTTTATGCACTCGAAAATAAAATCCGTTGTTAATCGTTGTTTCTAGTTGTAAAGCATTATGGGTCAGCATAAATTTCCACTGTCGTGTATTGCTGCACCACTCGAGCTGACTGATTTCAATTTTCGACATATATGTGGATAAAGCTTTATTTATTAGAGGTATGAAGAAGATAGGGTTATAGAAGAAATTTTCTCGTACTTGCATGGAGGGATAGTGGGAAACAATTAAGAAAAAAAAAATACCGCTCTCAGTACTCCCGGTAGGATTCTAACCCCTTCCATCCAGTCCGCTTGTCATCGATGCGATGGTTGCCCGCTGATGATTATGATGATAATAATAATAAACAAAGTGTTTTAATTAAAGCTTGCAGCAAGAGCCAAGGTAATTTTGTCCGGTGATCAACCTGCAGCCTGAGAGAGGTGCTTGGATGTCGACCAAGAGATTGTCCGAGAGGGAAGTTTGGCGCTCTAAATTGTATGAATCATTTCGCTTGTCACCCACGTGAGTGTTGGCCCCAGTCCATAGGATAGGTGAGATGCACCGTTACGTTGCTGGGCGACGATTCACCGGGATGGATTGAGCGGCCTCGTTGTCTTTCAGGAGCTGTGCAAAGTTTGTAGACTAGCGAATAACATTAACAGTCAATATGTGTAACAAGATACCCAGAATTGAATTAACGGATAAGAATCAGGTATACGATTTAAAAGTGATACTCTCTTCTGAATGGTGCATTTTTTTTAAATCGAATACCCTGTGTCAAACGGACATAGTGTCCACACGTGTGATTTGTCGCAATCTTGCAATTTGTTCCAAACGTGTGCTTTGTCGCAATCGTGCACCCTTTTACAAATTGGCATCCTGTTCCAAACGCACACTTTGTCCCAATCTTGCAACTTGTTACAAACAAGTTCTTTGTTCATATCGTCCACCCTGTTTCAAAAGGACATCCTGTTCAAACAGGTGCTTTGTCCCAATCTAGAAACTTGTTACAAACGAGTGCTTTGTCCAAATCGTACACCCGGTTCCAAACGGGTGCTTTGTCCAAATCGTGCACCATGTTACAAACGAGTACCTTCATTTTTTTATTTTTTTCCAAACTGACATCCTTTTATACACAAGTCCCTTGTTCCAAACGTGTAGGCTTATAATGTGCTGACCACATGGATTCATACAATCATTCTACTTTATTTATCTAGGTGGTAATTATAATACATTTCAAAAAACTTTTTGTCGAAGATTTAAAATGGTTATTGTGTTATGTTTTATCTTTGCTTTGCTAATATTGTTGATTTTTCAATTTAGTTTAAGAATAATCGCTCGTTCAACTTTACCTATTAAGCGTTTTTGTTAAAGTGGAAATAGTCAAAATATTTTATACGATTTTCCACATGTGATCCGTAGCTGTCACCTTTGATAATAATTCACGATATTTATAGAATAACGCAATAAATAGTAAACTTTTTTTTTACAATTTTGACCTCAAAGAAGCTTGTATTTTCTAAAAGGGCCTTCTTATGAACATTGAACAGTACGTGTTAAATATAGCATCGAGAGTACTGTGTAGAGGATAAGCAGTTGTGTTTTTTTAATTTGTCACTTGCTCCGTTGTGAACTATGGACCATGACCATCACATCTCTCGGACATGCGAAATGTCACGTAGCACTATAAAATATTTATTACTACACTTTTAAATCAACAATGTTGGTCGCTGAAGAATGTGTTGCGGACATTTACACGGCTAGCCGGGATTTTATTCTCGACCGGATTTACGGAATAGTTTTTATTAACAGATTGTTGATTTTTACTCTCTCTCTCTCTCTCTCTCTCAAAGAGTAGTATGTTGCATTTTTTTGGTATTAGGCCTAAACCGCATCCTCCTGTTTCCTTAGATTATATATATTTGAGCTGACGGTAGTCAGCACTGACATATAATGTTAAACAGCCAGGTAGATACGTTTTGATAGCATTTTGGCCCGTCCCTTTCTAGCATTACCTACAGAGAGACTACTTCCAATCGGTGCGTGAAAAATACTTTTTCAAACAGGATGAACAAGGATTTTAAAAATCTGTTTTTTCTATCCTTCAAATTATTTAGTTAGGAAAAAAAATATATTCTCAAGCTAAAAAAAATTAATCAGTTACCAAACTAACATTGAATTATTATTTTTATAGGAAAAACCCCACATAATTTATTCATGTAAAACACTTTTCTGATACCCATCCTGAACATAATTGTTTTACCGTTTTAAAAATATTTGAAATTTCAACAATTAGTCATCAGTAAACTACTTTTAAATCTTTTCCTCTCCCTCCTTTAAAACAAGTATTCAGTAATATTATATAAAACACTGCCAGATATTCATTTTGAACAGAATCGTTAGAGCAATATTTGAAACAACGTAGAACTTTCAAAAATCAGTAATCAATAAACCACCCTCAATTTTAGCACTAGGATCAAAATAACGACTTGACCTTGAGGTGATGACCATATGACATATGGACATCAAATTTGGATGGAAAAATTTATTTTTAATACAATATTAAAATAATGTTTTCCTACTCGCATGAAATCGTTCGCTCGTTTTTAGCTTCAGACGACAATTATAGGCAAGGAAAGGTTACGATAAAATATAAATTGAAGGTGTCCTTGATATTTTCTCTTTGTGTACGTTAGGTTGAAATACGTCGATTAGATATAAAAAAAAGTGTAAGGGACAAAATTAATTAAAATATATCCTCTCTAGCAGTTAAAAATTGCGCAATTTACAATTACCATGAAAGTATTAAGTGGGTAGACTACTACATTTGATAAGGTTTATTTATCGGAGGACAGCAGCACCCTAACCACTCGACCATGGAGGTGGACGCACTCAATGCCCCCCCCCCCCCCTCTCTTGAGTTATGACGAACATATCTTTCAAAAACTGCAAATTGAATTCTCAATTTGTATTATTTGTTAGGTTTTAATTAATCATTCGAGAACCAGTGATCGTATTGAAATTAAATACACTTTTTGGCGCCCTCTTCTCGGGGGAAGGAGGTAGGGGGAGTGACGCCACAAATTTTGGGAACCACTGGCCTATATATTTTTAACCCGCGCGTTATTTAGCGACTTAATTTGTGGTATAGGAATGAGGAGGGTAGATTAGAGAAAGGCCACCCACACTAGCTTGGAGAGGGGATGTGAAAACCACAGGAATAAGTGCACCTGATCAAGGGTTCGAACCCTGACCTCCCTGTCACCGGTAATCTATTTTAGTGCATGCCTGATGCCTTCAACCGTGTGACAGCTTATGCGAGTCATGAGCTATTTTAGAATCTACATAATATTGACGTCTGGGTTGTTTATTTAGTACACTTTCTTGGGTTACAGTAAATTACTTTTTAGTCTCGTACTGGGGTAAGTTTGTGTTGAAAAAAAAAACACGTTAACTCTTCATTATGCGTAGGTCTACATTATTTACTCTAATTTACATCAATTACTGTTTCCAGACTTTGGCCTGGGTCACTGTTTTATTCAAGCCATATATTTTCCACTATCGGCCTGCTAGCCTGTCGTAGCTTCATATTCTTTATAATCTAATTTAAGACTAAGACAAGCACAACATCCAGTCCCCGGCCTTTATTCCTCACTGTGAAAGGGTAAACCCTACATTTCACCATTGATAAATTTTTCGGCTATGCCTGAAATCGAACCTGGGACCCTTATCTCAGTAAATAGACACGCAACTGACTGAGATGAGTATCGGATTTGTACAGTCCTAATATAAATCATACAAGCTACTAAAACAATGTTTGATATATTTATACATAATGTGATATGCAAAGGTTCACTTTTAATAGATGCTATAGATATCTAACAATATTATATCAATAATAAAGTAAAGACCCGCTTCGGTGGCCGCATGGTCTAGGGGGCTACTTTCGAAGTAGACTAGATTGCCGTTGATGGACAGATTGAGGTTAGAATCTTCTTCGGATGGTTTTTCCAAAATGGTTTTTCATTCTTACTCCACGCAAATGCGGGTACACTCCCTATAAATATAACCTTCATCATCCATAAAACCATTAGCGTAATTAGTGTATAAGCGTATAACCCGAACGGGTAGTAAGATGCAGTGCTAACAAAAAAAGAACTTCCTTCATACCAATGCGTTTTCCCATGAAGTAGAAATGACCGTATTTCTCTACATCAGACCATTACTTTTCGCCTGGATTATAGCCTAACCTTCCTACAGCTGTGTACGACACCACCGTGGCAGGCCTAGGCGCATTTCCGATCCGCACCTTTGGGAATTATTTTGAACACGAGGCGGAGTTATTTCTTGCGTGACACAACAGCTCTTACCGCGGTGAGGGTACTTTTGTTTTAATTCACCATTATCATTCTGGGATAGTAAGCAACTCAGTAGCCTATAATATTATTTTGGTAGGAATAAAAAATAGTTTTGCGGTAAACATAAATAATAGCTCTCTCTATGGTTTTACGCCATGGTGGATGTACTATAGACCTCTCTATGGTTTTACGCTAGGGTTGATGTATATATATAAATATATATATATATCTATGATTTTACGCCAGGCCACGTGGATGAACTATAAACCCCTCTATGGTTTTACGCCAGGGTGGATGTACTATAGCTCTCTTTAGGGTTTACGCCAGGGTGGATGTACTATATATATCTCTATGGTTTTACGCCATGGTGGATGTACTTTAGACCTCTCTATGGCTTTACGCCAGGGTGGATATACGATATATATATATCTATGATTTTACACCAGGGTGGATGAACTATAGACCTCTCTATGGTTTTACGCCAGGGTGGATGGACTATAGATCTCTCTATGGTTTTACGCCAGGGTGGATGTACTATAGACCTCTCTATGATTTTACGCCAGGGGGGATGTACTATATACCTCTCTATGGTTTTACGCCAGGGTGGATGAACTATATACCTCTCTATGGTTTTACACCAGGGTGGATGTACTATAGCTCGTATTTAATATAGTATCCTTTGTTTTATTTTACAGGTATTAATATCCATCAAAGGCGACAGTTGCAGATCACACAACCTGAAGTATGTATACGTGAAAGGTGAAAGTAGTTCTAGTAGCTTTTATAGCTGTCGATAAGACCCTTCTTATGAAAATCCTTTTTACTTAGAAGAGCCTTATTTGACAGCATGTAAAGCTACTAGATTTATTTTAACGTATTCATACATCAAGTCATGCAAGCTGCAGCCATCACTTTTGATAGATATTTTCATAACTATAAAATAACACTAATAGCATGGTAAAATGTTATCCCTATTGACCACAAAAAATATGCTTTCAATTTCTTAAGTACCCTTCCAATAAAATTTGATTGTGGATTGATTTGAGAAGGGGTCTTTGGTTCCTATTCTAAAGTAATTTATAATCATATTCTTTTGAAACATGATAGCATTCGAATGCTCGGGGAAATAGGCCTAGGTATATGTTGTTAATTTATGTTTATACTTGCTACCTGAGGGTGGCAACGTTGTCAAGAAAAACAAAACACTACTCTCGTTTTTGGAGTTTTAATGTATCATAAAGCTAATACTTTTGAAAACTAAACTTGAAATCAAAGTTTCATTACTCATTTGAAAATGTTTAGGTATCCTTGATGCCGAATTTATTTTGAACTCAAAATAAAATACGTTTCTAATATCTATAAATATCGATAGTGTCGAATGGATTACGGTGTTTTTGTACTTATCAAATTGAGGGTATAGTTTCGGTGGTAGTTTCACCGCTACCCGCTTTTGTGGCCGCGTGGTCTAGTGCGCTACCTTCGCAGTAGACTTGACTGCCGATTACGAGGAGATAGAGATTCGAATCTCGGTCGGGTGAACTAAGGGTGTTTTTTTCCAAAATGGCTTTCCACTCCCTCTCCACGCAAATGCGGCTACATTCTTATAAATGTAACCTCCAAATCCTTAAGACCATTGGCTTAATAAGTGTATAAGCGTATAAACCGAACGCGGTGCTAAAAAATAAAAAAAATAAAAATCGCAGCTGCTGTCTACTCGACACGGGTGAGTATGTCTCATATACAGTAAAATACAGTACTTTATAAATGCACTAGATGTGTCGTGTGTCGTCATTTAAATGAGACGAGTGTAATTAGTTTAGCGGTTCGCGCCGTCATGGCCTCTAGTCTGATTACCAAGTCAGTCTCTCCATGCTCGTCTACTGCGCGTTACTTTTTTTCTCTAAGGGCATGACGAGAGATAGGTGGTAATAAGGGTATGAGGATATATTTACATGATTTTAAACAATTGACACCCGCTTCGGTGGTCGAATTGTCTAAGGCGTCACTCTAGCAATATACTGGACTGCCGATGACGGGGGATATTGGGGTTCGAATCCCGGTTGGGTGTACTGAGGGGTACTTTTCATTGATGGTGTTCCACTCTGCCTCCACGCAAATGTGGATTAACGTTTTCTAAATTAAACCATCCTAATCCCTAACACATTAGCGTAATTATTACATATGCATATAACCTGAACAGGTAATAAACTGGTGGGTGGGTTAAAAAATATTTATATTTAAAACTTGAAACGATTCCTTTTCGACAATAATTCCAGGAACTCTACCCATCGATATAGACTAAGCTATATCGATAGTTCTATCCAACCCATTTTTTATGTAAGTTTATATATTCACTGAAGATATGCCTAAAAATTTCAAATTTCTAAAATATTAAAAGGGAAAGTCACAGTTTCTGTAAATGACAAATTCTCAAGAACTATTATAACAAATTTTCCAAATTTCAATAACGAAGCCGTAATCTATTTATAATTTGTCAATCATTGAATTTATGGACGCTTTTAAGACAGGGTTCCCGATGTCTTAAAAAGAAGTGGCTGAGGTTTAAAAAATGTCTGTAGCTGTCGATTTTTCACAAAAATCACAAACTTTCTAAACTTTGGCTGACTTTACTACACACCTTGTGACTTGGACAAGAATAAAGTTCACTTAAGTGATTTTCCGAATAGGTTTTACGACTAGTTTATTTAAAATAACATAAATGCCACTCTTGAATTTATAAATACGTCACTTTTGATCAATATTGTCAATATTAGGTTAGTAAAAGGAAGAGTTTATTTGTCTGTGTCTGTAAAAAGCATTGCGCAACATCTACCACACGCAGAGGTCTGAAATTTGATAATTAGTAGCCTCTGCACACAAACATATGCACCTGGGAGCTGGAATTCTAAATATTTGACTAGATTTTTAAAAATTTACTAAAAACTGGGTTGGAAGGAAAAAATGAAGAATTTTTTTTTCTGTCTCTTTGAAGCAAAGAAAAGCATTGCCTGGGGTAACCACGCAATTAATTGCGTTGTAACATTAGGTACATCTGCTAGTTATTAATAATATTATAAAATAACACGATACAAATAGTAAAACGTTATAATTTTAGACAAAAAATTAAATGTTCGTATTTTTTAAATGGTTTTTATTACCAGAATATCACTCTAGATTAGGTCACGAAGGAAGATAACTAAATATACACATCTTTTCCAATCGTTGATAGGTGTTTGTTTGCGAAATTTGGTTTAGACCTATTAAATATTTTAAAAGTTTTCAATGACGTATGGTGGGGAGTACAGAAAGAATGCTCAAACGCGTCAGTTTTATTTTATGGAAATAGCTAAAAATGGTGGTTATTGAAATATTTTCTATTTTATTATTTATGATTGAAGTAGACCAATCAATGAATTAATGAGTGGGTGACCTGGTGGTCTAGGGATAAGGTGTCAGACTTCTGTGCTGAGGGTCCGGGGTTCAATCCTCGGTCCCGGCACAGATTTATCTGATTGCCAAATCCTTCCTTCACCTCTGACAAGACGTGCATTAATCACAACTTGTGAATGTGAGGAATTCCAGGCCTCTACCGTGGTTCGGATTCCACGTTAAACTGTAGGTCCTCCATTTCATCTCACAATCATCCTACCATTACACATTAGCGTAAGTGCGTAAAACCCGAACGGGTAGTAAGACGCGGTGCTAATAATAATAATAATAATAATAATAAATAATAATAATAATTAATTAGTGGATGTAAATATGAGGTATGTAAAGTGATTAGTTATAGAATACCCAACCGCGATGAACGTTTCACATATTTCGGTCATAGTTTATAAACTGTGCCACTCAAATTCTTAATAGTCTTCGTTGCGTGACAGGTTGGTATAAATTACAAGGAGGTTTATAATTCCACTCAATTTACCCTGGAATGATGTAAAGAGAATTCTTTATTTTAAGGTGGGGTGCTAGTGAGCACCAGTTTAGTGCATTAATTTTGCAGTTTTTATAACATAAACATTTTTTGGCAAAAATAGATCAAATATTTCTTCTATAGAAACATAGAGTTTAGCTTTCTGCACATGCTAATCTCAAGAGTTCTTGAATATCTCTCATGAGCATAGCGGCATTTGGTGACAAACTTTTTAAATGAAGAGAAAAAGTTGTCACTAAATTCCAGGACACCCTTGACAAATATTAAAGAACTGTTAAGATTAGTATGTGCGGAAAACTAAACTCTATGTTTCTATAGAAGAAATATTTGATCTATTTTTGCCAAAAAAGGTTTATGATATAAAAACTTCGAAAATACTGCCCTAAACTCACGCTCAATAGCACCCCATCTTAAGAATGCTATTTTATTGGACTCATCATCATCATCGTCATCATGAACTGTTTCCAGCCTGTGGCCGGGTCTGTTTAGTGAAATGCCTTTATCTCCCTCTGTCCTTCCACCATTCATCCTCCTTCTCTCACTTGCACACTTGTTGCTCTCTGGTTTTACTACGGTTTAGCTTTCAAGCAATGCATGCTATTGTTATCTGTCAGCTCTTGGCGGCCCACCAGTACATTGCCGATAGTTGACTCCTTACTATTGTTATTAGACACCTCTTGGCGGCCCACCAGTACATTGTCGATAGTTGACTCCTTACTATTGTTATTAGACACCTCTTGGCGGCCTACCAGTACTTTCATGTTGACAACATGGACAACAGTAAACATGGCTGAAGCGTGACTCCAAACAAGCTATTGTTTTTCAATCTTCTTGTAACTTTATTGTCCTAAATAAAGTCACGGCTTACATAGTACAATATATAATACTATCACACTCCTTGCTCGTTTAGATCCAAACATCGGATTAGTGTCAATGTTCTTGTTTGGCTAAACGATATGCTGCTATAGTTCCAAGGTCATTAGAGGGGGATTCCGCCATTTCATACGTTTTGTATAGTATTTTATTTTAGCCAATCCGCATCGGTGGGCACGTGGTATAAGGCGTTGGAATCGTCTGATTTGGTTTTATGGTGACTGGGAGGTTGGGGTTTGAACCCCGGAGGAGTGTACCTAGTTTTCTTTCCCAAATTTTTTCTCACTCTCTCTCTCTATTTTCCTCTCTCTCTCACACTTACCACTCAAATGCAGATACATTTCCTCTAAATTCTATCATTCTAATTCAGAATGGGTAATAAGGCACAGTAAGTACACTCACACACAAAAACGGTGTAGTGTCAAATCACTTGACTGTCGTAATTAAATTATTTGTTTAGTTTGATGTCAAAATTATCTTAAAATAGGTTTTCCTGAGAGATTCAAAGATCTACGATACTTTTTTATAAGCCATTATATTAAAACATACTTTTCACACTAATGTTTTTTAGAATTAGATCTATTAAAACTTTCTGTGGATTTGTCGTAAATTAATTTGGGAACTTCCCCTTTCACAGTGATTAACGATGAGTTTGCGTCTGTTAAGTTCGTTTGTAAGTCTTGCGCCGATATAATCTGTAAGTTCAGAAAGTTCGCCTTGGAAGGGATTGTAATTGATGTAAATAGCACAGATCAATGATAAAATACACTCATTTTTTTCTCAAATTGTAATTGTGGTGGAAAGAATTATACAGTCCAATTTTAATTTAAAAAAATGCCCAGTTAGAAAATACAACCATATTTTTTGCGGCCAATATTAATAACATTTGACTAATTTATTTGTATCATCATATACTTAGTGATAATATCCACCAAAAGTGATAGCTGCAGATCCCAAGACTTGACGTATGAATTTATTAAAGTAGATTTAAGTAACTTTTCTCAAGAGCTTATTCCTATACGGTCTATTAACCGGGGTATTTGATAACTATTCCTTTTGCGGATGTAACATTTCTTAAACTATTATTTTTGCTTACTTTACCTTTTGTAAACTACAAGCCTTGGGATATCTCTTGGTAAACCCTGATTTTTATAGGGAGTGACCCGCCTCGGTGGCGTAGTTTGCTAACGCGCTAGTCGTGTTGAGCTCGACCGCCGAGGACGTTGAGATCTAGGTTCGAATCTCGGTCGGGTGAACTGGGGGTGGCTTTTCTTAAATGTTTTCCACTCTCCCTCCACGCAAATGCGGGTTCACTTCCTCTAAATTCAACCCTCCCAATTCCTAATCCATTATCGTAATTAGTACTTAAGCGTATAACCAGAACGGGTAGTAAGACGCAGTGCTAAATATTATTATTATTATTATTATTTCATAGGGAGTGCGTTCTGGAAGGCTTTGTATCCTTCCAAAATACTACTGAGCTGTAGGACTCTGGTACGAAACAAGTTCTTCCAGAATTACCTTTCTGCCGAAACATGGTATACATACACGTTGTTTGTAAACAGGCTCTGTGCGCTAGAGTTGGGCTCGTCCACGTGGTAATCACGTGTATAGAAGGTAAGCATGACCTAATTAGTATTCACTTTGGAGATCCTCCCGAGACCATTGTCTCTCTCTCTCTCTCACTACCGATGTTAGTCGGACTGGAAACTGAATGACTTACCAACAAACACAATCTTGACACACATCGGCTCCACGTATTGCGGCGTTGATGTGTGTCACGTCTCTAGACACACCTTTAAATGCTGTTTGTTTTTGTTCGTTCCTATCTGATTTCCTTTTCTAGTTCTCCTAAACATCGATGAAAATAATGTATGTTTGTGTACAGTCAAATTTTAATAAGATATGCCCGATCTGACAGCTAGAAAATTTACTAGATCTACTTTACGTCAGGTCATGGGATGTGAAGCTGTCACTTTTGAAAAATAATATCAATAGCTATACAATAAGGGTATAGGTTGAATAAGTGCCGCTTTTGACTCCAGGCTCTAGCAGTAACATTACCCCCCCGAAACCCTGCATCCCTCTCTTCCTCGAGATGTATTTGGCACTGCACCACGAGTTCCCCTCACCCAAAGGTGATTGGGAACGGCGTAGATCGGTTCATCTCATCCTTTTGTTTAGGAGGGTGGGTATTTCAAATCGATTCATCGCACATAATGAGGTATTGAGGAGGTCAAAGTACATCGATTCATCTCACTTGTCTCTTTGCCTGTTGTTTAGGTTAGGTTAGGTTAGGCGATTTATTGTATTTATTTCCAATTAATATATCACTAATTATTTATTTTATTTTAGGTATTCAACGTGCACCTCCTGAACCGACTGATTATATCAACACACGACCTATAAACTAACTTAAACCTAGAATAGACTCAACGCCCAAACACTGACCGTTAATCATCACTGTGAAAGGAGAAATTCACATGTCATGAATTTTTTGGCTGTGCCAGGAATTGAACCCGAAAGCCTTAGCTTCTTAAGCAGAACACACTACCAATGAAGTTAAGGTGTTGCACTTTTCTTAGTGTTATTTTATAGTTATTGATGAATATAATAAATATAAAATAATAGCTGGATATCGCATGACTTGACGCATGAAAGTAGATATATAGTAATAACTTTTCTAGCTCTCAGAAAAGACCATATCTATGAAGACTACTAGTAACTTATCCGTACGCCGAATAAAACCGTTTCTGCTGTTGAGCTGCGTGTCCGGAATGTTAGGGCAGATGCATCCTAATCCTCTTGAGGGCTAGGGGAGAACCGACCCCCCCCCCCCCCCCCCAGCTGTGACACGGAAGGGTCTGTAATGTAATCGCTATTTCCTTGCGTGGAGAGCTGTTCGCCGGAGCTGGGGTCACGATCATCACCCTGAAGAGGTTTAGGGGGCGGAGTGCAAAACCTTGCTTGAAGAGGAACTATACCCTGATTTTCATAGGAAACCCGTTTGTTATTTTACAGCTAGAAAATATACAAGTTTTATTTTCACGTTTTCACATGTCAAGTAATGTGATCTATACACCGGTCAATTTTGATAGATATTATCAATACCTATAAAATACCACTAATAAATAATATAGTACAAATTTTATAAATGTTAGCCGCAAAAAAATTATATTTTCTAAAACGGGCTTTCTATTAAAATCAGGGAATCACATCTAGTGCTGGGGTTTGCTTGGAGACCCTATAGTTTGATTATAAGGTAGGAAGGTGGTCCAAAAATTGTAAAATGGTATAGTGGGTTTGTTCGATTACACAGATTGTATACTTTTTGGTGCTAGGTTGAGTGTTTTTTTATTTAGGATAATATGTTACGTACACCTTTAAATCCGGGAAAATGCAGGTAATTTCTTGTGTCTGGAAAAAAAGAAAGAAAAACGCAGGAAATCTCGCAAAAATAAAAGCTTGAGAACTAGATAATACGTCACTTTCTCTTTCTCTGCGATCACAAAATGTGAAATACTTTATTGTGTACCTTTTATTTCATTTTTATGTATAGTTAAATGTTAATACATACGGTTTATTATCCTAAACCCTAACAGAATTTTGAATATTTGTTAATTTGGCCAATTCGGGACATTTTATTTATTTAGCACCGCGTCTTACTACCCGTTCGGGTTATACGCTTAAGTACTAATTACGCTAATGGATTAGAAATAGGAAAGGATGAATTTAGATAAAATGAACCCGCATTTGCTCTGAGGGAGAGTGGAAAATCACTTAGGGAAAACCACCCACAGTTCACCCGACCGGGATTCGAACCTCGATCTCTCCATCCTCGGCAGTCTAAATCAACACCAAACTAGCGCGTTAGCTAACTACGCCACCGAGGCGGGTTTGGGAAATTTAACTACAAGTTTGAATTGTCGGTCTTGCATTTGGAAGGAAGCATATTCATGATACATTTTCTTCTTTTAAAGGCATAAACCAAATGTATTTGATAGTTCATACGCTCGATCTTGACGTCATCCCCTCCCTCGGCTGACCTAAGGGATGCGCACGCACCTACCTTGTATATTCGTAGTACCATGACTCGGCCCTAGAACTTAGATCTTTTAACTAAACAGAACAATTATTAGTAACGCCCTATGCGGTTTTTGTTTTTCATTTGAACATTTTAACGCCAGTACTCATTATAATACGTAAGTTATTTAACGGGATGGTGTATTATTTTGAGTATCTGAACCAGAACTCGTTACGGGGGAACTAAAAAAACCCCACCCGCTTCGGTGGCTGCATAGTCTAAGAAGGCGTTACTCTAGCAATAGGCTAGGCTGTCGATAATAGGGAGATCGGGATTCGAACCCAACCGGATGTACTGAGGGTGGTTTTTCCTAAATGGTTTTCAATTCTTCTTCACGCAAATACGGGTACAAATAATTTTATTAATATTATTATTATTATTAGCACCGCGTCTTACTACCCGTTTGGGTTATACGCACTTACGCTAATGTGCAATGGTAGGGTGATTGTGAGATTAAAATGGAGGACCTACAGTTTAACGTGGGATCCGAACCACGGTGGAGACCTGGCATTCCACACATTCACAAGTTGTGATTAAGACACGTCTTGTCAGAGGTGAAGGAAGGGTTTGGCAATCAGATAAATCTGTGCTGGGACCGAGGATTGAACCCCGGACTCCCAACACAGAAGTCTGACACCTTACCCCTAGACCACCAGGTCACCCAACACATCCTTTAAATGCAACCTTTCTCATCCCTAACTAACTAGCGTAATTAGTATGTATATATACGTATAGCCTGAACACGTGTTAATATATATATATATATATATATATATATATATATATATATATATATATATATATGATGTAAACCTTTGTTGCCAGTGACATCCTGTGAGAGGGCATTGGCTCGTCGGTCTCCCAAACAGTGATTGTATTATTATTATTATTAGCACCGCGTCTTACTACCCGTTCGGGTTATACGCACTTACGCTAATGTGTAATGGTAGGGTGATTGTGAGATGAAATGGAGGACCTACAGTTTAACGTGGGATCCGAACCACGGTGGAGGCCTGGCATTCCTCACATTCACAAGTTGTGATTAATACACTTCTTGTCAGAGGTGAAGGAAGGGTTTGGCAATCAGATAAATCTGTGCCGGGACCGAGGATTGAACCCCGGACCCCCAGCACAGAAGTCTGACACCTTACCCCTAGACTACCAGGTCACCCAACAGTGATTGTAATTTTAATTAAAGAGCGTGTTGTGCTCGACTGCTGAGGACGGAGAGATCTAGGTTCGAATCTCTGTTGGGTGAACTGGGGTTGGTTTTCCCTAAATAATTTTCCACTCTCCCTCCACGCAAATGCGGGTTCACTTCCTCTATATTCAACCTTCCCAATTCCTAATATATTAGCTTAAATAGTACTTAAGCTTATAACCCGAACGAGTAGTAAGACGCGGTGCTAAAAAAATAAATATTAAAGAGCCTAAAATATGAAGTATGACTTTAACATAGAGCACTGAAGTTGGGTCAAATGCGTAAACTTCACTTTAAGACCAACGGGTCGATTCCTAAGTACATTCAGGCCATCTCGGCTGGTTCTCCCGTTTAACTCTACAGGGGAAACCACTCTAGATGCTCATGAATGCACTCCGGAATATGTGTTCGGGCTCACGACTTGATGTTAAAAAGGTATATACATTAAAGTTCCCCTAAAATCCTTATTTGGAAATAGTACAAACCAATGTCCATAGGAAGGGCAGCTAGAAACGTTACTAGATCTACTTTCAAGTATTCCTACGTCAAGTAATGTGATAGGCAGCTGTCGTTTTATACCTATAACATGACACTAATTATCTTTATATATATAATTCTTCTGTACGTGTGTATGTCACTGAACTCCTCCTAAACGGCTGGACCGATTTTGATGAAATTTTTTGTGTGTGTTTAAGTGGGTCCGTGGATGGTTTAGATTCACAATTGGACCCGTTAGGTGGCGCTGCAATCGGGTTCTAAGAGTTTTTTTATTTTTTAGGGAATTTTTTGGAGGGGGATTTTTTTTTTAGATTTTTTGCATATCAGAACCTGTAACCTCAAAATTTCACCCCCCAACCCTCTAATATTTATAATAATGAATATAATATTAATTGACCGTTAAAATAATCGATAATTGACCGTTAAAACCTTTTGAAGAGTTCATGAATAATTGAACTTCTGAGAATAATTCATAGTTATGTTTGTTTTTCGATACAGCTGATATTTGTGGAGTTGTGGGCGAAATGCCAAAAATGAAAAGATGTTTTATTTTGTATGTTGTCTTGACAAACACTGAATTTGTAATATATGTGTTACTCACTAATTGGAGTTCATTGTGAATTTGTAATTGTGATGATTACATAGTATTTGTTTTATTATCGAAATCAATTATGCCACCCAAACGAAAAGCCAACGTTCGGGCAGGACAACGTCTGTCGGGTCCGCTAGTATTACTATAAAGCCACTTGGCTGATTCACTCACTCACTTACTCACTCACTGACATTAATGTTTACCCACTTCCAGATGAGTTAGAAACTTGAAATTTGGCATACTTATAGCTACTAGCCTGTAACCGACGGGAAAATTCCAAAAAGTTAAAAAAATTAATTTTTAACCTCAGAAAAAAATTCAAAATGGCGGAGCAACATTAAATTCGGTGCGGTATGTACAATACAATATCGGTAACTTTAAGTTGTTACGTTCAAAACAACGCTGGAATTACATTAGTTTACATCCACTTGCAAAGAAAACCCACTGGGGGTTTGAGGGCGGAGCCCCCAACGAGCAAACCTAGTTGTGGTATAAAATTGCATCGCTTTTCGCAGCAAAAAAATTGTTTGCATTTTATATAAGGGGCTTCCTATGGAAAGTAAATTGTAGTTTCAATTAATTAAGTGCTGTCTCACTTCCCCGCTGCTCAAAGTAAATTTTTGGCTACGTCAGTGCATGGTACCGAACTCAGACTTTCTGATCAGTCAAGCGTGCTAACCTCTCACCTAATCATATATATATATATATATATATAACTCTTCAAATGACACGTAAAGACACGCCTCGGTGTCGTAGTTATCTAACGCGCTTATTTCGTGTTGAGCTAAACTGCCGAGGGCGGAGAGATCGAGGTTCGAATCACGGTCGGGTGAACTTGGGGGGGGGGGGGGGGTTCTTAAATGGTTTTCCACTCTCCCTCCACAAAAATGCTGGTTAACTTCCTCTATATTCAACCTTCCCGATTCCTGACCCATTAGTGTAATTAATACCTAAGCGTAAAACCCGAACTGCTAGTAAGACGCGGTGCTAATTAGTAGTAGTAGTAGTAATAGTAATAGTAGTAGTATTAGTAGTGCGAGCACCTCTGTGGTTTAAAGTACGAGCAGCCGCACGAACTTAAACAAGTCTGGTTTATATTCGGTTGTTAAACCACGGTGTAAATATAGAAGAGATATATTTATTCAACAGCTTAACGTTTGGCTCTTGTGTGCAGTGGTTTATGGAAACGCTCGTTATTTCGAGTTTATTTTCGTAGCTCTCTATGGCTTACGTTTAACGGGTTGACTGCCCTGAGCTATTATTTTCAAGTTATAAGACATACCGCTCGCTATATTTAAAAATTGATTGATAGTGGGGATAAACTTTTAGAAAATACAAACGTATTTTTTTTTACCGGTCAACATTTGATAACATTTTACTATATTATTATTGTTATTTATAGGTAGGCCTATTGATAATATCTATCCAAAAGTGAGCAACATATCACATGATTTGACGTATGAATAGGTAAAAGTAGATCTAGTAACTTTTTTGTCAGATAAGGAAGGTTCTTCCTATGAAATGTGAACTTAAGTTATAATAATAATAATAATAATAATAATAATAATAATAATAATAATAATAATAATACTTAGCACCGCGTCTTACTACCAGTTCGGGTTATATGCTTTAAATACTAATTACGCTAATTGGTAAGGAATTCGAAAGGTTAAATATAGAAGAAGTGAACCCGCATTTGCGTGGAGGGAGAGTGGAAAACCATTTATGGAAAACCACCTACAGTTCACTCGAGCGATATTCGAACCTCGATCTCCCCGTACTCGGCAGTTTAGCTCAACACGAAACTAGCGCGTTAGTTAACTATGCCACCTAGGCGGGTGACTTAAGTTATATTATTATTATTATTATTATTATTATTATTATTAGCACCGCGTCTTACTACCCGTTCGGGTTATACGCACTTACGCTAATGTGTAATGGTAGGGTGATTGTGAGATGAAATGGAGGACCTACAGTTTAACGTGGAATCCGAACCACGGTGGAGGCCTGGCATTCCTCACATTCACAAGTTGTTATTAATACACAACTTGTCAGAGGTGAAGGAAGGGTTTGGCAATCAGATAAATCTGTGCCGGGACCGAGGATTGAACCCCGGACCCCTAGCACAGAAGTCCGACACCTTACCCCTAGACCACCAGGTCACCCTTAAGTTATACCCTTGATACATTTTTCAATATAAAATTGATGTTTATGAAATCGGGTTACATGGATTTAGAATTATGTTTAAAAGGAATTTATTTGAGCCAGTAAAGTAGGTTATATCAGCGTTTTTTAAACTCTGCTCTGCGAAGTCCTAGGCTCCACCATGGTTTTCTCGGGCTCCCCGAAGCAATTTTCGAATACACTTAATTTGTTTTTCACACTATATAAATTAATAGCATCATAACCTACCTCGGTTGCCACATGGTCTAAGGCGTCACTCTCATCTTGGACTAGGCTTCCGATAATAAGGAGATTTGGGTTTGAATCCCAGCCTACAGAGGGTGGTTTTTTAAAACTGGTTTTCCATTCTCATGCCGGGATCACGATCAAGTTAACTTAACGTAACTTAACGTAAAGGACCTCCTCGTGTGTTTAAATGGACGCGAGGACGATGCAGTTAACTTAACGTAAGAGATGTCCTGGGAGGTCCTTAACCTTAAGCGGACGTTACTTGAAAGATATCACGTGATCTAGCCAGCCAATCATTATGCGAGTGACGTCAACAGGGCTATTTAGTAATTCATTTGTTGGTTTTATGACCAATGTTTACTCTTTAGCTTAAGTTCTAGTGGTGATCAGATATTGAAACAAAATAATTAAACTAAAATAGGAAAGCTAAATTTATCAAAAAAGTTTTGTAATATATATTTATTATATCGATTGAAAACTGTAAACACTCACAGATCATCACTGTGCAAATAGTACAAATCACAGATCATAATCGAGAATTAAGATGTTTGGCTCGAGTTGTTAAGTTATGTGAATCGTGATCACACATACGTTAAGTTAACTTTAAATTAACGTTAAGTTGATTGTGAACCCTGCATCACTCCCCGCAAATGCTAGTACACTTCCTCTAAATTCAGAATTTCTAATTTATAGCCAATTGGCTTAATTAACACATATGCGTATAATCTTAAGGTGGGATGAAAGTTAATGCGAGAAAAGGCCAGTGTTTTTGCAGTTTTTATGGCAAAACATTTTCTTGGCTAAAATATAAAAAATATTGCTTCACTACAAATATAGAGTTTAATTTTCTTCACATGTTTATATCAACAGTTGTTGAATATCTCTCATGATCATAGCAGCATTACTTTTTAAATTAAAAGGAAAAGCTATCATTAAATCCTAGGATACCCTTGACAGATATTCAAGAAAATTTGACATCATGTGAAGAAAATTAAATTTTATGTTTGTATTGGAGCGATATTTTATTTATTTTGGTCATAAAAACAGCAAAAACACTCGCCTTTTCTCGCGTCCCCTACATCCCCACCTTAACAGGTAGTAGGATTAAGACGCAATGTTAAAACAAACCATAGCATCAGTAATTAGGATTACCAATTTGTTCAAATATGAATAAAGGACATTTACGAATGGCGCAGCCAGAACATGAGATGTTTTCAGTTTGTTTTATACCTGAAAAATGTAACTGTCGTTAGTGAATGTTAATAATATTAGTGTAAAGAATGTTATGAAAGCTCCAGCATGTGGTTTTTATGGTGTAAGTGCTCCTTTTCTCTGAAAAGTTTGGGAACCCCCGGTATAGATCTTAACAGTCTTGGTTTCTTAATTTTGTTGAAAGCGTGCCTGTTTAGTTTTTATGTAATCATTATTTGTGACCTGGTTAATTTAGGTTGAAGATAAATCTATATTATTTGCGGATAGCAATACTGGCTGGACCCAGAGTGTAGGAATGAAAAATAATCTAATATAAAAGATAGCACAAACTTTCTCATAACATATAGTCTAAACCTTTGGCGTTTATTTTTCTCATTGCCCAGCAGAAGAGTCAAGAAAATGGGGTTAGGGGTAAGGGGGGAAGGGGCCGTTAGACTTATTTTCATAGTCTGTCTTGACATTGCACGTCTGATTTTTTTTAAAACAGCTATATCTTTTTTGAAAATAGAATAGAATAAACACACGTAATTATAATGTATTGTTAAGTTAATATGCTTTTTAATCAATGGGACGTGAGAAAAGGCTATTGTTTTTGCAGTTTTTATAGCAAAACTTTTTTTCGGCCAAGAAAAATAAAATACTGCTCCAGTACAAACCTAGAATTTAGTTTTCTTCACATGGTGACCTCAAAATTTCTCTAATATCTGTCAAGGGTGTTCTAGAATTTAATGACAACTTTTTTCCTTCATTTAAAAGTTTATTAGACAACGCCACCATGTATATGGTAGATAGTCACCAACTGTTGATATCAACATGTGAAGAAAATAAAACTCTTATGTTTGTACTGAAGCAACATTTTATTTTAAAAAAAAGTTTTGCCATAAAAACTGAAAAAAAAAACAGTGGCCTTTTCTAGCGTCCCCTTCCATCCCACCTTAAAGTTGGTAGTTTTATTATGCAAGAGTGGAAATAGGTGCATTTTATTTTAAAATAATATCTCCCAAGTACGTTCCATATTTAATTTAAGACCTACCTAGGTAATTTGCAAAGGAAACAAAGGTTATAGAGGGGAAAATTTTATACAAGGATTAAATACATTTGTTGGTGACCTGGTGGTCTAGGGGTAAGGTGTCAGACTTCCGTGCTGGGGGTCCGGGGTTCAATCCTCGGTTCCGGCACGGATTTATCTGAATGCCAAACCCTTCCTTCACCTCTGACAAGATGTGTTATTAATCACAACTTGTGAATGTGAGGAATGCCAGGCCTCCACCGTGGTTCGGATTCCACGTTAGACTGTAGGTCCTCCATTTCATCTCACAATCACCCTACCATTGCACATTAGCGTAAGTGCGTATAACCCGAACGGGTAGTAAGACGTGGTGCTAATAATAATAATAATAATAAATACATTTGTTTAAAGGTCTCTTATTTGATCATGTTTACATGATTACTTGAATTAAATCACGATTGATGTGATTACGTAAATATTCGCTTGCCTATCTGTTGTAATTTGGTACTTGAATCGTGATATAGGAGAGTCGACTGTGTGTGTGTGGAAGGAGGGGTGATGGGGGGCGGCTCTGAAGTCAGTTATATATACATATAAGCCTCACACGTAACCTACGACTAAAAAACATTAATTAAAAAGATAATGGGGAGAGGGGAGTAAGATTGTATGAAGTCATTTAAATCTAAATATGACCCTCCCTAAAACCTTCTACTCAACTCATAAAAATTTTTTAAACTTAAACTTTATTTATATTGAGAAATATTATTACATAATTTAAATGTTTTACATTTTTCTTGTACTTCATTTAATAATTTGTGTAAGCCTTGGAAAGGGGGCGGGGGGACTCGAGTGTGCTCAAGACTTTTAAATCCAATATTATGTCACAAAATTAAAAAGTTTACAATATATGAAATATTTTTATAGAATGGGCTGGGGGTGAGGGATTAATTAATATTAACATACCTTATTTTATCAAAATACCAATAAATTATAGTGGGTCAATTTAATGTGTGGCATAGGCCGCATTACAAATATGTTTAAATTTACAAACGTATATGGAAAAAGTTGATTAATTCAAGGCCTTGCTAAGAGTATGTTGGGGGGGAGGGGGTAGGGGAAGCTCTGATAGCCCATCCTTATAATATTATTAATAGCTAGTATTTTTAAATTATCAACAACTCAGGCTATTTGGTCTATTCACAAAAATGGTCTGCATGAATCTTCCTGCCAGGATGTAGATTAAAAAAGTCCGTTGTAGCATATTTATTTTTAATATAGGAAACAAAACAAATATCATTTTGAAATGTAAGTCAATGCTATCCAGGCGGAATGAGTAGAGTGAGAGTTTAGACTCGTCAGAGGAAGAGGTATAAACACACATGCATGGCACAATACTAGCATTCCCTTCCTATTTGGTGCATTAGTATCTTAATGTGATTTAGTTTAAGATTGCGTAGGTGGGACTGTAGGGTACGTGAGTTAAGGGCAGTATTTTTACAGTTTTATTAATGAAATAAAAGTTTGGTCAGAATAAATCAAATATTTCTCCAGTAGAAACACAGAGTTTAATTTTCTTCACAAGGTGATATCGACATTTCCTGAATATCTGTAACGATAATAGTGGCATTAGATGAGAAACTTTTTAAATAATAAGAGAAAAAGTTGTCATTAAATTCTAGGACATGCTTGATGGATATTAAAAATACTGTTGAGGCCACCATGTGAAGAAAATAAACTCTTATGTTTCAACTGGAGAAATATTTTGTTTATACTTACCAAAAAAAAAATATTTTGGATATAAAAACTGCAAACACACTGCCTCCAACTCGCGTACCTACATCACCTTAAATACTTGTCGAACGTTTCTAGTCGAAATTTATATAATATTTAATAGTTTTTATTACGACTGGAACTGTGTTTTATTCACCTGTGTATTGTTCATCCGGGCTGTTGTTGGGTGGGAGTAGAAGAAGGGCAGAGTCACGTGACGCGGGTAGGAAACGGCGGGAAGTGGGAAAGCACCGCTTGTTCGGCAGCACGCGAGAGAGGGCCTTTCAGTCGGTATCGCGTATCGGGTCCCGCTTGTCACGTGGTGTCCTCGTTCGTTCGCGTTCTCACTGCCTTCGTTTGTTTTACTATCGAAACCTATATAGAGTTGGAAGAGAAAAAACACGGCTTTATGGCACTCCGGGATAAGAACAGATATGTAACTTTAGTTCTAGCTGCGGCGGTCTGTTTTCGTAACAGTTTAGCTAAATGAAGTGTAAATAATGTGACCTGCGTGAGCTTATCTGTGATATTTAAACCATTAGTTTTTTTAAAAAAATTATTATATTATTAATGTGAAACCTGAGACTCGACTGTTTTTTTTTTACTTATCTTTAAATATGACTCTTGATTTACAAAACTCAAAACTGTGATGAGGTGATTGTTTTTATATTGAGAAATGCATTTTTTTCGTAGTCCACCTGAAACAAATTAAATTTACAATCGTACACACAGAAAACCAGATTCACAAATGTAGTCATACGTTTATTTACGCTTTATAAATTGTTCTTATACGTGTGATTATAGTGTTTTTTTTCTTTCTTAAGAATTCTTTTAAACTCGTGAACAAAGGGCTCGCAAATTTAACCTCTGAACTTTTTTTTATCATATTAATGTAATCACTTGCATCGGTGATTGAATGGTCTAACTCGTCACTCGTGTTGGACAGGGATATCGGGGTTAGAATCCCTGTCGGGTGTTCTGAGAATGGATTTCTCTAAATGGTTTCCCACTCCAGCCCCCCTTCCCCTTTATACACACACAAATGCGACTACAATACTTAAATTGTGATTGTTGATGGCACTCCTTGATTATTTTTTTTGGAAAGCTAGTGTAGAAAAGAAGTGAGACATTTTCTCCGCCTTAGGGAATATACGTTCCGCGCAGTTTATAAGTTGTACTTAAAAAGACTGACTGCATAAAAAAAAAGTCGTGCCGTTTAAACAATTTCAAGAAAGTTAAAACTGGAATAGGATGCTCGCACGGCTTAAGGGGTCACTAACGCGCTAGACTGGATTGACAACGACGTGGAGGTTGGGGTTCTAAACCGGGTGATTCTACTGAGGGTAGTTCTCCCCCTCTAAAATTGTTCACCATTCTCACGAATGCGGGTATATTTCCTCTAAATAGTTTCTTCCTCATACCTACTCCATTGGTGTGAATAAACGGATGGTCCGGACGGATACCGAGATTGTTGCACATTAAAAAATATATTTACCTGTCGACATTGTAACACTTGTGCAAAAATGTTAAACTCTTAATTTTAATAATTTTGGAACTAACGTTCTTAAAATATGTATAATAGATGCATTTCGGATCGCGACTTTAAATTTCTGAACCATCACTCAAAACCTTTGTATTAGGGCAAACCTACACATGTTGCAAATTATTTTTAGGCACTACCAAGGGTGAACCCAACGCAATTTTGAGTTAAATTTGATATTACATATTTTATTATAATTTTAATAACATACATTTTAATTTAATTACATTTAGGCCCTATTACTACAAATTATTACTACTAGATACTACTACTACTACTACTACTTTATTATTATTATTATTATTATTATTATTATTATTATTATATTATTATTATTATTATTATTATTATTATTATTATTATTATTAGCACCGCGTCTTACTACCCGTTTGGGTTGTACGTCTATATAATAACTACACTAATGATTTTACAGATTAGTAAGTGAACTCATATTTGCGTGGTGGGAACGTGGAAAACTATTTAGGGAAAAAAACCTTCACTACACCCGACTGGAGTAGAACCCGGATCTCTCCGTCTTTGGCAATCTAGCATATTGCGAGAGTAGCGTCTTAGACCATACGGCCACTGAAGTGAGCTTTTTTTTATTGATTATTTTGTTTTCTAACCATTCGAAAGGCCCAAGTACTTCTCATTCAAACAAAAATTTTCCAGCCTCGCGTTTGTGGAACAGTATAAAAGTTCCGTGCGCTACTAGTTCCACATTAACATTTTTTCCACGAGTGTTTTCAAGGTCGCACATAATGTCCCCTCCCCCCTTCCTCTTTTCAACTACGGTAGCCTAGTCACCTGTGTGAATGCACCTAGTTGTGTCATACTAGTGGCGAAAATAAATCCGCGTGACACGGTTTGAACGGAAAACCTTTCATTTACTGTGCCAGGAAAATTTATTACTTAAGCTTACCTTAAGATTTTTAATTACAAAGTATTGTGTAACAGACTAGAATTTGAAACGGTTTTAAGACCTGAGAACTGCATTGTTTTAAGAATCACTGGTGAGAAAATAAAAAAATAAAGTTTTTGTGACTAACAAACCGTGGAACTTTTTTTGTGTGTGTACAAGTCTGCAAGGGTTTTTGTTTAAAACAACTTAAAAATCCTGATTTTTTTTATAGGAAAACCCATTTTTGACCATCAACAGTGATTGAAAGTCATTATACTTGGCATTGTAGAAATTTTGTATTTGCTTTTTGCTTTATTAATTTTTATAATCTATCCGAAATGTAATCAAAAGCTTCCAACCTCCTTATGGATTAATCTAAAGTTTCTCTTAAAATTATTAGTTAAACGGGCTTGTAATATAAATACAATAGTAATATTTTTATTTCTGCCATTAGGACATGAGTTTCCAGTTTTCAAATAACGGGCACGGCACATTGGAGATATGGACATTGGACAACTTATGTGCGTGTTTCAAATTAAAACTTGACTTTGGTTTGTGTCTTTAAGCTCTCCGGCCGCGATCTTCCAACATTGATGAGAAAAAAAACTGTTATTTTAATGAGAAACGTGGGTAGAAAGTTCTAGTAAATTCACTAGTAAACTGCGGACACATTCGCTTCTCCGGTAGGAAACAACGTTGCCGACACCCTGGAGGATATTTCTATAGTGTCTGCGCAGACGTCAGTGAATCTGGAATGAGTTGCATCTTTCACTAGTCTGGAGAGGATGTGACTGCAGACAATGGAGCTCTCGTGTGAAGTTGGAAAGTAGCGTGTTCTTCATGTTTCGGTCGTCTTGAACCCCGTCACTTACATCAATGAGCTATGTATCTTATGCAGGTACTTACAACACTCAAATCTAGCTAGGAAGAAACTTTTTTAACATTAAAAAAATGCATTAAAACAATTTTCATTTGTGTTTATGACAAATAATTTGATCTTTTGCCGTAACTTTTTGATGGCTCATCTATTTTTGCTACCCGTTTCGGTGGCCGCGTGGTCTAACGCGCTACTCATGCTGTAGACTAGACTACCGATGACCGGGAGATTGAGATTCGATTCTCTGGTGTACTGAGGGTAGTTTTTCTAAAACGGGTTTCCACTCTCCCTCTATGAAAATGCGGGTACACTTCCGTGGCGCTAAAAAAGTTTTAATAATTTTTAAAAGTTTATTCTTGCTAGAATCCTATGCGTATTATATTATTGTTTATTTTTTAAATTCGTACACATCCTCATTGATGGGCACGCGAACTAAACGTCAAGCTTGTTTAGTTTGGTTTTGCAGGTGATAGGGAGGTCGTGGCTTGGACCCCAGCCGAGTGTATTGAGGTGTTTTTTTTTCCTAAATGATTTTCAACTCTCCCTTAACGTAAAGTCGAGGGTTCATTTACTTAAAATAACTGCAGACCACGTGATCACTTATGTGGGTCGTTGACCTAATACAACATAAAATAATTTAACTCTAAATCAATGTAATAAACTTGTTTTAAAAACAATTTTTTTAAACAATTTTGATAAGCTGGTATGCGATATAACTTATTTGAAATTTACGATGTCAATCAAAAACATCTAATTACATTAATATCTTATAAAATAAAATGTTATTCACCTAAAAACATCAAACACTTCCGTTCATCATTCTTTGATGTTCTTTTTTTTCCCCCAATGTCAGTTATTTTGTTAATGAATATTATAAATACCCATGTAAGTCTTATGACATTATTATTACTATTTTTATTAATATAATACATTATATTATAAAAAAAATATTTTAATAATGTTAATATTTCATTGAAATATCTATAATTTTATCATTATTATTAATATTATAAATATTTCATTTTGTACACCTCTTATGACAGGCACGTATCGATTTTTTTTTTCTTTTTTGGGGGTAAAGGGGGTTAGTGCTCATTCTTCAAATATTGTTCGACGATGACGGCGGTCATCTCAAGACTAAACATTTGGGGGAGGAGGGTAAATGAAACTGACCTGCACGGAGAGAAAAATATATAAAAATTTCATACAAAAATATATTGAAGTGGATCCATGATTGCATTCACTGATAATTGATATACTTTTTATGACTTTTAATAGAAAATACACTAATATTACATACTTTTTTTTATAAAAACTAATACATTTTCTATTAAAATTCATAAAAAGTATATTAATTATTAGTGAATGGATGAGTCAACTATAATATATATATTTTTACGAAATTTTGATGTATTTTTATCTCCGTGTGTGGAGGAATTCCTGAGTATATTACATCTGATTAGTCACGATGTTTAGTCCGGTTAATAAAGTGAAACTAAAATTAATGAGTACAGTATTTTTTTAATTAGGAATTCACCACTACAAGACAAGATAGTATTACAAGATAATTTTATATCTTTAAAATCTTTTTATAATAATTTTTAATTTTTGTTTTGATTTTTTTGGGGGGCCACCCTCCTGGATACGTGCCTGTCTTATGAATGTCTAGTTATAATAAATTTCAGCCCAATACTTTGTCACTTTACCTTAGCAAAGGTAGGTAAAAAGTATAAAATAGCAAGTTCTACCCCTTATAACTCGTGAACTTTAATGATTTGAAGTTATTGAATCACTATTTATAGCTTGTAATTAAACACTTGTTAAAATTGTGCAGTAAAATTTTGGTGGTCGAAGGATGACCTTAATGGAAATGAATTATGAGGTTTTTAAGGAGGTTTACGGGGAAACCTTAAAAACTACGTCCCGCCCTATAGTTTCGACTTGCGATGTGGCTCGTATGTAAAGTTGATCTTTGCACGGAGTCTTGCGTCTTGCATGGCTTCTAGATCTATACCAGTCACGTGGTCTAAGGCGTAAGACTCACAATAGACAGGATTGCCGGTGACGGGAAGTTAGTTCGATTCTCATCCCATCCTTGTGTGAAAAACGTATTAACTTATAAACAAATCTTTTTACAGTACCTACCTGCACTGACGGAGATTATATAGTCTGGTTTGTCGATGACGGGGAGGTCTAGATTCAAATCTCGGTCAGGTATACTGAGGGTAATTTTTTTCCTAAATGGTTTTACACTCTCCTTCCCTCAAATGTGATTACGTTTCCTTTAAATTATCCTACTCATAACTACCTCATTAGTTTAATTATATGCGCGTAGAAAGATGTGTGATTAAAAAAAGTATTGATAGTTTCTATAACTAATTTTCCAAAGTAGAATATGTTTGCTATTGAAAAAGTTGTCACTATTTTGCTCAAAAGGTTTGCTATTTATTAAGAGTAATGTATCAGATCTTTGTGCCAACTATTTTTGGTGGTGAGTTCAACACACATAATTATAAGAAGCAGAGATTAGATAAAATATTTCCCTATTAGCGTATAGAGAATAAGGTGTGAAAAACTTCCCCGACTACACCCAGGCTAGGATTCGGTAGGCGATCAAGTATAATGCGGGTCTAGTGCCTCAGACCGCGTGGCCAGCGATTATAGTTCCCCCCCCAAGAGAACAGTGGAACTGAATACTGAGATAAAAATACTATAGACTGAGTTATAAACAAAGAAGGAATGGAAGAGATCGCGTGTTAAGGTCCATTTTTGCAGTTTTTAAAGCAAAAATTCCTTCGATTCAAAAAAATAAAATATTGCTCTTGTAGATACGTTTATTTTAATTTACTACAAAGGGCTATAGTTTTTCTTAATACTGCGTCTTACTACCGTTCGGGTTATACGCTTATGTACTAATTACGCTAACGTGTTAGGGATTAGGAAGGTTGAATTTAGAGTAAGTGTGCCCGCATTTACATGGAAGGAGTGTGGAAAACCATTTAGGGAAACCTCCCTCAGTAGACCCGATCTGGATTTGAACCCCGATATCATCATCAGCAGCAGCAGTCCAGTCTAGTGATAGTGAATGTGATAGTTTGAACCAGTGGTTTCCAAACTTTGTATAGCGAAGGAACCTTTGCATTAGAAAAAATACATGATAGAGCCCTCATAACATTTTTTACACTAATACGAGTATTATTAACACTAAAAAAAAGTTAAATTTTACAAGTATTAAAATATAAAACAAACGGAAAACATCACATTCTGACTGCACCTCTAGCAAATGTCCTTTATTCAGAAAATTGGCAATCCTAATTATTATAGGTGCCATTTTATAGTGTGAAAAACAAATAAAGAATATTATAAAATTGGCTCACGATGCCTGAGATAACTATGGTGGAGCCCAGTTTTAAAACCCTGCCTTAGACCATGCGGCCACCGAAGTGGGTCATATAGTCTTCTCAACAGTTATTGAATATCTGTCGTGGGCATCGCGGAATTTGAAAAGGAATTTTTCCCCTCATTTAAAAACGTTCTGTTCAAATGCTTCTCTCCCCACGGAGAATGTTCTAGAACTGTCAAAATTAATATAGTCCTATGTATAAAGTTGAACTAAACACTGAAGCAGTGTTTTATTGATTTTAGTTCCAAAAAAATCAATAGAAAATTAATAAATATTTACCTTAACTTGCGTTTCCTTCCATCCTACCATAAAAAAAGAGCTCGTATATTTTAAATTATTGGCTATGAGAGGGAGCGGCCAAAGAGGTTGCCAATAGCAACAGAAACAACTTCTTTGGAGACGGCCTGCTTTTCATCTCATCCTCTCTTGAACCAGCTGTGGGGTGTACTTTTTTTTTTCCTTAAAAAAAAACTAGCGTGGCCTCGATGTTAATGTCCAGGGTTTATTATTCTTTTGGTTACGTCTCCAACAGGAACATTCCTCACAAACCCTATTGTGTTTTGTTTTGTTGACGTGGTGGGGAATGCCGATTAGAGCGATGGGGTTTTTGATGGGCGTTTCTGGAACACACTCCCGTCACTACACATTACTTCCAAGTCCATTTCACGTCTTTAATGCGCTCACAACAAATTATTTTAATATATCTGATAGTTAATTACTTCTCTTTTGGAGCAAACTGGTACGGCTATGATATAATTTTGGTAGGAAGAAACTTTTAGGAACTTTTTTTGGTGTTAAACATTGATATAATTCTGCTATTTTATCAGTGTTATTTTGTAGCTATTGAGAATATACAAAGTGACGGTTACGGATCACACGGCTTGGCGTATTAACACGTGAAAGTAGTGACTTTTTTTTTAGCTGCCTTACTGCTAAATTTGAACTGGAGCTCAGCCTTCTCGTTTATAACTGATCCGAAGCTAAGATATGAATCCCGGCAGAATGTCCGGAGTTTCTTACTTTCAACAATTTGGTTCATCATTTTCTTTTCAAGCAAATGCTGGCCTATTCACGGGAGGCTGTGAGCTGTTCAAAACTCACCGTGTGAGCTACGAGATGTATTAATAATATTGGGTTACCTTGTTGATTAAACAAGATTGAAAATGCACATTAAAGAGTCGTAACCAAGCCTGTAAATGAATAAGCTAATAAAAACACATACAATATAATTAAATTCATTACACAAACTAATAACTATCAAACACATAATAACTATTCAAATATTTAAAGCAGTCACCAAAATGTTCATTATTAACGTAGTTCACAATAAATAACAACCAATGTCTTTGTCCGTCGCACCCTAGTTCCATTAAGTGCCATTTCCCACGCTTACAACACGACGCAGGACCCACACAAGCACTCGCTGGAGTCCACTCCTGGCACGATGGCCCACTCGCTGGGCACGATGGCCCACTCGCTGGGCACGATGGCCCACTCGCTGGGCACGATGGCCCACTCGCTGGGCACGATGGCCCACTCGCTGGGCACGATGGCCCACTCGCTGGGCACGATGGCCCACTGTGATGGCCCACGAACGCAAGCCCATACAGTGATCACTCTGGCTCACTCACTGAACATGCTGGACCACTGACTGAACATGCTGGCCCACACACTGGATACGCTGGCCCTTACACTGATCACGCTGCCCACTCCCGGGCACGCTAGCCCGGACACGCCAGTCCACTCACTTGGCTAGTCTCGATTGGGGTTGGCGCTCCTTGCTAATCGCTGACCTTTGTATATATAGGGGTCACAGTAAAGAGTCTGGGATCCTCTAGTTTTAAAACAACTGGATTCGAAAAAAACTAGCCCAAACTCTGCTAAACGTGTCTATTTTCCTTTAATTACGCTTCCCCCTGTCCCCTGTAATCCCCCTGACAGTGAGTCTGACTGCATACCTGCTAAACAAGGATGAATATAGAGAGAACAGAGAGGGTCAACAAATTGAAAGCTCACAGACCCCGCAATCTTGTTACTAATCTTGTTATAATATCAATAATAACCGTGGAAAATAAATACTGGGCCTCGTATTGAAAATATAATTCGTTTAAAACAGACTGGTTCCATTACGATATGTGAGACCAATTATGGTCAAGTAATGAACGAGAGGCTGTTTAATTTATTTTTTTATCACCGCGTCTTACCCCCTCTTCAGGTTACACGAATATATGATACATTTATTACTGTAATGTGGAAGGGACGAGGAAGGAAAACTTTTAGAGATAATCTACACGCATTTGCGTGAAAGAAGACTGGGAAACGATTTAGGAAAAACTACCCTCAGTAAACCTGACCTGGATTCGAATCCCAATCTTGCCGTCATCAGCAGACCAGTCTAATGCGAAAGTAATGCCTTAGATCGTTCGACCACTGAAGCGTGTAGGAAAGCTTTTTACTAGATAGTCAAACTCGTGGAATAAGTTGAGGACTAGCTTGATTCTATTTGACCAGGTATACCAAAGTTCAATACCAGATTAAGTACACTAGTAGTGTTTATTCCCCGAACCAATGAGCAAGCGGGCAAAGGCGTCAGTCTCGTCTAGTTAACCGCTTGTTTGACTATTTAAATCAGAAGTCAAATTACTACGGACGTGCTATAGCCAGTGTAACAATTCGTTAGTAAAATTGAATGACGGGTACCTTTTATTCTCTTTATTTACCTTTTCCAGGTCAGGTATTGTTACACCATGATTTTGGTAGAAAGCTTGTTTTGGAAGGCCTTATTTTTTATCACAATCCTCTTGTAGAGTATTATTTAGGTAGGATAAAAGACCTTGCACAGCGGGATTACTACCAAAATTAGGGTATATTTGATTGGAGAATACTTATTTTGGAATCCACGAAACGCCAATGGGTGTAAAGACTCTAACTTGTTCTAAAAATATATATATTTATGATGAATGTAATAACTTCAGTTCACTTTTTAATAGGTAGAGCCTTTTAGAAAATACAAACATATTTTTTGCAGCCAACATTAATAGCATTTTATTTTATTACTAGTTTTATTTTATAGATGTTGATAATATCCATCTAAATTGACAGCTGCATATCAAATGACTTGACCCATGGACACAAGAAAGTAACTATAGTAACTTTTCTAGCTACTAGATAAGGCCCTTCCCATGAATGTTGGACTGTAGCAGGGTCAGGGCAGTGTTGAGCACACAGAACTTTGGTCTGGAAGACGGATCGATCACACATGACTGTCCCGGAAATTTTATTTATTCCACGACTCTATTCGAATTCTCAAGGTCAAGGTTGATGTGTTATCTTTAAAAATATAATAATTTTCTCCTACCAGTTTACATAATATTATGTTATATATTTTTAGTATGAATATAAAAAAATTGGCGCGTGTATCTTGGCGCCCGTGTTCCGATAAGGTAGAGCTTCTGACATAGAATACGGTCCGGTTAATCCTCGTTCGCACAGATTTATCTGATTGCAACCCTTTCAACCTCTGACAGAGTATGTTATTAATCAACTTTGATGTGAGGAATGCAGGCCTCCACCTGGTTCGGATTCCACGTTAACTGTAGGTCCTCCATTCTCTCACAGATCACCCGACCATACACATTGCGTAATGCGTATAACCCGAACGGTATAAGTACCGGTCTAATAATAATAATAATATAGAATACTCTCGTATAAAATTTGATGATTGACCTATTTGAATGTTCACAAGCCATGAGAGGATTATTTGTACACTTTGTAAAGTGGTTTCGACTGTTATCTACTAGGTCAAATCGTTCACCGATTCCTCCAAACACTGGGCTGAAAGAGACTAAGTGTATCTAACTTGCACTTTTTTGAGGTTTTTTTTGTATTTTTCATTTAACAACAGTGAAATTGGAATCAATTGATAGTTTTTTTTAATTTTAAAATAATCATTTTTAACCTTTTTTAAAAAAATATGGTGAAATGGTTTCACTGATCTCAATTTCACTGTTTTCTAAAGTAGAATACAGAAAACCCAATCCAAGATGCGACGCCTGTTCAGGTTTCGATCCATATGATGACCTCTTCAGACACCAATTCGAATCCTGTTGGGGTCAATACTTTTTTATGTTTGTGTTGAATACAAGCAGGTACTGATCAAAATTTTACTAGTCATGTCCTGGGCTGTGTTAAATAAATACGGTTACCATTTTTTAAAGTTACAATTTTGTAACTCGTGGCTATTTTTAACTCGGTAAACTAAAGTCACGCCATAAAGCACACTAAAATGCTTTATAAAATGTAGGCCTACGGAAATTTACCGTTTCTTAAGTAAACATAAGGTACTGAGAAGACATGTGAAACATGCAATTCTTTAGTATCTAGATATTTAAAACGTGAAACGATTCAAAAAATGATTTTCAAAGTTCTACCAAACTGATTTTCTTAATAAATAAAACTAGTATACTCAAATTGTTCTCAAAAATTTCAAATTTTAAAATTATTCCAAGTGGAAGCTGCCATTTAAGAAAACCACCATTTCTTTCCACAGCGATTTCTCAAGTTTTACCAAAGCCATTAATTTTAAAAAAAACCATATACTTCGAGGATTATTATATCAATATTTACAAATTATTGATGACGAATCCTCAATTTAAGAAAGCAATTCCAAATTTCTAGTGAACTAATTTAAATTTTGTTATAAATGAAAGCTTGTATGAATATGATATAGATTTAAAAAAATTCCAATAAAAATTTCTAAACTCCAAAGGCTACACTTGAGCGTCATTGCGAAATTGACGCATTATGTATAGACGGGCCAGCTCAAGTCCAATTATTTTCCAAGGAAAAGCCTTTCCTAAAGCTAGAAAAGCTACTAAATCTACTTTCACGTATTCGAACCTCAAGTCAGGTTATATTTGTCGCTGTCATTTTTGATATATTATTATTACTATTATTTATTATTATTATTATTATTATTATTATTATTATTATTATTATTATTATTATTATTATTATTATTATTATTATTATTATTATTATTTAGGGTTTAAAAACTCTTCGACACGATGAGGTAATTAGGTCCAGAGATATATTATCTAATAAAATAGTTAAGTGTTATAAGCTTTGGCAGCAAAAAAAAAAAAGCCAGAATTTTCTAAAACGGCCTTTCTAAAAAAAATTGGACTTTGCTAATACATAATACTGAATACTTAGGCCTACATAAATTATTACCATATCATTATCAGCTCTTGTTTCTCTGGCAAGCTTATGCTATATGTGTCAGAGAAATTAAGCAGGAGGTACTCGCCTTTATGGTCGAGTAGTCCAAGACACATTATACTTGGTCACTGGTGAAAAAGAGGTTGGTGTTTGAATCCCGATCCTATGCACCGTAACGGGTTTTTTCATGTAGAATATTCACCACGGCCTTATTCATTCTTTCCCCACGACTTTGTGAACGCCTTCCCCTCCTACCCCCTCTTTCCGTTAGATGTCGTATTTTAGACATTTTTGTTTATTAAACATACGAATAATCATATTCAAAAAAGAGAATGGTTTGATGAATATGCAGATACGCTAATTACAACTGTTAACATTTAGCCACAGTATAGCTATAATAATTGTCCAATTAAAAAAATGCATTTGTATAAATATAGTTTTGTTTTTTAGCATCGCGTCTTATTACCACCCGTTCGGGCTGTACGCATATGATGTACCAACTACGCTAATGTGTTAGGTATGAAGAAGGTTGAATTTAGAGTAAATGTACTAGCGTTTGCGTGAAAAGAGAGCGTGGAAAGTCATATAGGGAAAATACCCTACACCCGACCAGGATTCGAACCATGATCTCCCCTAGTCTAGTATCTTGTGAGAGTGACGCCTTAGACCATGTGATAAACTACTCGGGTTAATGCGTTGTTTATTAGAACAATAATTATAATGAGAATTTAATGGTTGGGTTAAAATACGGTAGTTTTGTTCCACTGTTCTGCTCTCTTCATGGCGAGAATTAATAACTCATTTATCTTTGTTCACAAGTCCCACGATAATATAATTTACTACCATAACTTTGAGCAAAGTCACGTTTACCTTGCATATCTATTATTATATTAGTTTTTGGCCATGGCTACTTTCGCATTACAGTCGGGGAAATTCACTTTTATTTTCCAGCTATCTAATAAACAAACCTAAACATACCTAATTTACACGCAAAACCATCTGATAAAGTACCTAAAGTCTGTTCAGCGTAGGAATTGTTTTCTGAAAGGCCTTTTTTCCTAACAGAAAGCTATTATATAGTAGGATTTTGGTAGGAAAAAAGACCTTTCAGAGAGTAATTCCTACCGTGAATGGAGCATACATTTAAGACGCAAATGCAAGCACCCCTAACATTGGCTCTCTTACGTGGAGATATTGTTGCAATGAACACCAAAATAAATAGTTTACATTGACTAACTAATAAACAAAAATATGGTTATTTGAAAGAAGCACTCCATAGTGAGCGCCTTATTTCACCAAACCAAATTGTGCTGTAAGCTTAGTACCAAACACCAAGAATATGATTCGCAAAGCTAACGCATTCAATACTAAACCGAGTCTTGAGCAGTTCTTTATGTGCTTACGAAGATGTTTTAAGAAATACGAACTCTTCCCGCTCTTCGAATAACGTGCCATCCTTTGTACCCGCGCTGACCAGGCGCGACGTTCGTTCACTACCCGTGCCTTTTTCAACACTTTTCGTTTGATGATGAAGCACTGTGATGTAGCAGACGATTTCCGCACGTCCATCATAGACTCTGCCTTAAAATAGTGAAGAATGGCCCTGGGCACGGGACTATTCCTGTGTGGTTGGAGCATTGGCGTACTAAGCCATAGGTCCCGGGTTCGATTCCCATGTTCAGGTGTCATTTTTAAATTTTTAGAATACTGTGATGTAGTTTACCATATTCCCAGGAGTACAACACAAAAAATTCCGATCTAGATTTGATGAGTACTTTTTGAGTTTACTGGCAACAAACAAACTAGCAAACACGCAGACAAACACAAATTCTGAAAGTTGATTATTTGGTTCTCTTACCAGCCATACTACCCATAAAAAATAGAAACTCCTCAAACATTTGATTGTACAGTCACACCTTGAAGTTTTAGTATATGTATTTAACTATATATGTGAAAATAGGTCAATAGAGGAGAACCAAGACTAGGGCCATCTTCGTGCCCGAGTGGGGAAGGAGGCCGACTGGAGGTCAAGCAAACGCTAGTTCGACTCCAGATAGTGCCTGAAATAGAAGAGCATTGGTGATATGGTTGGATAGTACAGTCAGATTCAAATAGGAAGCAACTTCTTAGACAGTTACATAAGCTTCTTAAAACAAGTGCGATATATTTATACCCGACTCATTGGCCGAACATTCTAAAGAGTCACTTTCCTGTTAGACTGGCCTGCTCATCGCGGAGATCGGGGTTCGAATCCCGGTCGGGTCTACTGGGGGTGTTTTCCCCTAAATTATTTTTCATTTTCCTTCCACGCAAATGTGGTTAAATTAATTCTAAAATACTTGCTTCATCATCCCTACCCCACTAGAGTAATTATCATATATATATATATATATATATGAGTATAACCTGAACAAGTAGTAAGACGCGCTGATAAAAAAAAGTTAGAATCTTATACCCGGCTATGTGTAGTATTCCACCCCCACCCCCTTTTTTAAAATCAAGAACAGATTATTCAAATAAGTATTGAAAATGGTTGTCTGACGCTAAAACGGCCTCGTATGTTAGTTTAGATCAGGGCTGGGGAACCTTTCGGCATTGAAAGGCAGGGTGAAAATTCGTTGATTCCTCATAAGGTCACTTCATATGCAGTAATTTTTGCCAAAATAGGATAGCGCGCCAAACACAGCTAAATCAATAAGAGTGGTTCATTTTTTTATTTGCTTATTTAAAATTAAAGATGTTTCATTTCATTAATGATTATTTATGTTTTTTAAACGATAAAGATACATAATTGACAAAATATGTGAAAAAGCCGCGGCTAACACTTCAAAAGGCTGCGGGATCCCCATCACTGGCCTAGGCCTATAAATCGTGTGCTTGAATCACCCTCTATTCAAGAAGTGCACCTTATATATCAACTAAACGAAATAACTCGTAACCAGCATTTTTTTCCCGTCCCGTCCATTCGGATTGATAAACCTACTTGACAATCGGGAAGTTTCTGTTCCAGTGGTTTATTTCTTGGGGCATGTCTTGGAGGAGTGTTCGTGCTTTATCTTGAAGACACGCCTATCCCATTTAAAAATGAGATTAGTACTCATAGAATTATTCATAGTCACGCTGCTGAGATAAAGGGGAGGAATGCCTCAAATTGAAACCGCTTCGAGAATCAAGGTCCGCTATATTATTTCCTGTAAGCCTAACTCTATAATGCCGTGGAAATGGCAGCTACCCGTGCCGGTGGGCACGCGGCCTGAGCGGCAATCTCATTTAACCTGGTCTACCGGTGACGGGGAGGTCTAGCTTCAAATCCAGGCTGAGTTTATAAATAGTTTTTTCCCCTAAATAGTTTTCCCACTATCCTTTCACGCAAATGCGGGTACATTTCTTCCTTAATAATCCATAACGTTTTAGTGGTTTTATTTTTTATATTTTTTAGCACCGCGTCTTACTATCCGTTCGGGTTATACGCTTAAGTACTAATTACTTTAGTGGGTTAGGAATTGGGAAGGTTGGACTTAGAGGAAGTGAACCCGGATTTGCGTGAAGGGGAGCGTGGAAAACCATTTGGGGAAATACCACTCCCAGTTCACCCGACCGAGATTCTAACCTCGATCTCCCCGTTCTCGGTGATCTAGCTCAACACGAAACAAGCGCGTTAGCCAACTACGCCACCGAGGCGGGTTTTAGTGATATTAATATATATTCGTAGAACCCTAGTGGGTAGTAAGACGCAGTGGTAGTTTTTGTACTGCTAAAGAGTTGAAACAAAATATTGAGTATCGTCTTAATCAAAGATATAATTTTACTCACATTGGTAGTGTAAATATTGGAAAATAGCTTACATTCCAAACAAACATTGCCAAGAGATATCCAGATTTATTTAAATCAGTTCTATAAAAGATTACATTATTATTAATAGCAATATTCAACCCGCACCGGTGGGCAAACGGACAAAGGCTTCAGTCTCGTCTAGTCTGATTTGCCAATGACGAGTTCAGGTTTCGATTTCCAAACGGGTGTACTTAGGTGTTTAAAAAATATCCCACTGCTCCCATTGTATCACCTCATAAGCCTACCTTTCTCACTAAGTGGATTACCCGGATGATGGAATGGTAGGGACGTGAGAGGTAAGTGCTTCTGCACTTTTTATAGCAAACAATTTTTTTCGCCAAAATTAATAAAAAATTGCTCCAATAGAACCACATAGTTTAATTTTTATACAATTATTGGTATCAACAATTCTTGCATATCTGTCATGAGCATATTGGAATTTGATGAGCAACTTTTGAACTGTCGAGAAAAAATTGTCATTAAATTCCAGGATATCCTTGACAGACAGATATTCAAGAAATGTTGATATCACCATGTGAAGAAAATTTAACTATATGGTTCTTCTGGAGATATTTTTTATTCGTTTTGGCCAAAATAAAATTTTCGTTTTAAAAACTGAAAAAATACTAACCTTAAGGTGAAGATGTAGGGAATGCGAGGTTAAGGGCAGTATTTTTGCAGTTTTTTATCAACATTTTTTGTTCAAAATAAATCAAATATTTCTCAATTAGAAACATAGAAGAGATTTATTTTCTTCACATGATGGTATTAATATTTGTTGAATATTTGTCAAGGGTGTCCTGGAATCTAATGACAACTTTTTCTCTTCATTTAAAAAGTTTGTCATCTAATACCCCTATGCTCATGACAGATATTTTATAACGGTTGATGATGAGAAGAAAATTAAACTCTTAGGTTGTATGGAGAAATATTAGATTTATTTTGTCCAATAAAATGTTTTGCCATAAAAATTACATAAACACTACCCTTCACCCGCGTTCCCTTCCATTCCACCTAAAGATGCACAAACAACAACAAATGTAAACAAAAAAAAAAGTTAACTAGTCAATGGAACACATCCTAAACAGAGTACAAAACGGGTTTCTCTCTCTCCCCTCAACTGCCCTACAAATGGCACCTTCACGAAGTGGGTTAGACTTTGTATTATTTATTATTATTTTTATTAGCAGCCTGACTCGACAACGCTAACTCGTTAATCGCGTGTTCGCACCCAATGTATGGACCTTGTTCAATTCCTCAAGTTTTACTTTAAATTTAAAAAAAATTAATTGCCTGTGCACAAATTATTAACACCGTTATGAGCTTTTCCTAATTGCAGTGTCGTAAACAAGAACATTACGTTCTGGCACTGATGTTTAGTTGGTAGAACATATTTCTAATAATCCATTGGTCCGAATTTTGATACTTAGTGAGGGTCATAAATGTATACTATAACTGCTGAATTACAATTTACGTTTCCTTTTATTAAGTATTTGATTAATTAACGTTTAGATTATGGTTGTTATGGATATGTGACTAAAATATAAATATATTTTGGTTTAGTTTTGCCGGTGAATTTAGGGAAACTAGCCTCTATACACCCGGCCGGGATTTAAAACCCGACATTCCATCACTGGCAAATTAGACTAGTTGAGCGTGACGTTTAATCCGCGTGCCCACCGACACGGCTATAAACAAATGAGTTTGTGTTGACACAAGCTCTGTCTGCACTGGTAGTTATCGACTTAAAACACTTAAATTAAGTCAAGGCAAAGGCGTTATTCAGTCTTGTATTGGTTGGCTAGTTGATGATGGGAGGGCTAGGACTCGATTCCCGGTTGGCTCTACTGAGTTGGTCCTAAGGGATTTTACAGTTTCCCCTTACGCAAATGTGGGTACATTTCCTCTAAATTCGACTTTCCTCATCCTTACTCAATAAATATTATTAATAGCATATATATCCATATATACATACCCGCTTCAGTATCCGAATGGTCCAAGGCGTCACTTTCGTGTTAGACTGGCCTGTTGAAGACGGGGAGATTGGAGTTCGAATCCCGGTCGAGTCCACTGAGGGTGGTTTTCCCCTAAATGGTTTCCAACTCTCCTTCCACACAAATGCTGGTAGATTACCTCTCAAACGCTTCTTTCCTCATCCCTACCTCATTAGAGTAATCATTACATAAGCGTATAAACCTCAACAGGTAGTAAGACGAAGTGATGATGATGATAGTAATAATAATAAAGCATATACTCTACTTCACTGACCGCATGGTTTAAGGCACTACTCTGCCGATAACGGGGAGATCTTAGTTCAATACCGGTCGGTTCTATTGAGGATGCTTTTCCCAAAATGGTTTCTCACTTTCTCTTCACGCAAATGTGGGTAAACGTCCTCTAAATTCAACCTTCCTTATCCCTAATCAATTAGCATAATTAATACATAAGCATATAACCCGAATGGATAGTAATACGTGGTGATAAAAAAAATGTACATGGGCAGTAAGACGTGGAGCAAAAAAAAAAAAAAAGAGGTTTCGTTTAGCAATTCAGTGGATTATTTTGACCACTCTGCTTTGTCCACCCTGTGTCGAAACTAAGTGTATTCCATCTCATCAGCGAAATATCCTCGTACTCTCTCCCTTTGGGTTGCCGGGAATGGCGCACTTTATTTTAATTGAGTTTGTGCTTTTGAGGAATGAGGGAGGGTTCTCACTCAATAACGGTTTGATTAAATTAAGCGATTAAATGCCGTGAAATTAACTAAGCTATTAGACCTTGGCATCATCCACACTTTAGTCGTTTTATCTTCGCCAAAATTAATTCGCTCGGTTTTTGGCATCATTGATTTCTGCTGGGGTTAGTGCAAATTATTTTATACAAGGTTTCTAACTAAGGCTTGTCCAAATAATTTTTTTTTGGGGGGGGGGGGATGTGCTTTTTTAGTTTGAAGTCCTTATTTTAATCGCGATTTCATCTAGGAGTACTCAAATAGTTTGGAAACTAAAAACTATAAGTTCAGATTGTACACTCCGTTTACTCTGAAAGGTGGCAGTTCTATTTTCTTGATGGGCTGCATTATGGCCCTATATTATAGGCTGCGCCATAATATAACCATGAAGGGAACCACTATTATGAGGCTCCAGGTGTCATTAAATGGTGGACAATATTTTTGTACCACTCTCCCTCATACATATCCACATTTAATTGCGGGTACACTTCCAATAAATTCATCCCTAGATTATTAGCATAACTAGTGCATATGCGTATAATCCGGACGGGTAGTAAGACGCGATTGTTTCACAACAGTAGAGAAAATTCAAACATATTTATTTGTGGCCAACATTGATAACATTATCGTTATTATTTGTGTAGTAACTTTAGTAACTAACTTATCCTGTTCTTCCTACTATAGTTTTGCTGATATTCATCAAATGCATACACTTAGAAATATATTTGCTCCCACTCAAATTTAACACATAGTGCCTAAACTAGTTATTCACCTGAATTGGTGGGCAAACGGATTAAGTTATCATCCTGATTCAGTCTGGTTTTCTAGTGACAAGGATCGAATCCCGGCCAAGTATACTATTTTTTTTAAAATTAAATGGCTACTCCCTCCCCGCAAGTAGTTGCGGGTACATTTTCTCTAAATTTTATCTTTTTCAACTTTATTAAATGACTTCCAGTGACAGGGAGGTCGGGGATTGAATTCCGGCTGCGTGCACTGAGAGTGTTTTTGTTCTTCTAAACTGTTTTACATCTCCCTCGATGAAAATGTGGCTACAATTCCTCTAAAGTGTTACCTCCCACATCTCTTATTACATTAGCATAATTAATGTATGCGTTAAAACCAAAAGGGTGCTAAGACGCAATGGGGGAGGGGGTTTGAGGGGTGAGAAGAAACGTGATGAACGTAAAAAGTTGTTTTTTTTCCTTATAACAGCGTCTTACTACCTGTTCAGGCTATACGCAAATATGATAACTACTCTAACGGGGAATGAAGCATTTTAGAGGTTACCTACTCGCATTTGCATGGAAGGAGAGTGGTAAGCCATTTTAGGAAAAACCACTCTTGGTAAACCCGACCGGGATTCGAACTCCGATCTCTCCGTCTTCTGCAGGACTAGTCTAACTTGGCCTTATATATATATATATATATATATATATATATATATATATATATATATATACCATTCGGCCATTGAAGAGGGTAAAGTGTTATTTTATTTTAAGAATTAATTATCTTGAAATTTTCTTCCAAACAATACCTTATTAAGCACGTTAATTGTCTCTGGTCAGAAAAATTAGATTATTCCACTTGCCAACATTCGTTACTCTCGAAAGTAATCGCTTCATTAATATCTCTTCACTTTCCTCCACGTCTGCGAGCAACGAGAGATTGGATAAAACTCACTAACCATGAAATCGAGTTTTTCTTTAACACCTCAGTATTTAAATAAAGTTAGGAGTTTGTAACATCACTTTCAGCGGGACTGTGCCAATCAGATCATGAAGAGAAACATGGCTGAACCATCTGAAACTTAGGCATGCAAGCTGCTTTTATTAAAACTACAGCGACTACAATACGAATAAAGCTTTCTCGCAAAGTGTAGACCTTAATTATCGTGATTAAAACTTTTACTGGCAAACCTAACTTGATGTTAAGCATCCTTGTCTCTTGCTCAAGAGGTTGGGGTTTAAATCCGTGCCATGTCTACTGGGGAGAGGAGGGGTATATTTGTTTCATTAGTGACCTACCATATTTTCGGAGGATATTATTCTATATAATTTTTTAAAATTCTCTTTTATCGTCTTGTTTCCTTAGATTAATTATTGTAGGACCCACTTCGGTGGCCACGTGGTCTATCGCGCTACACTCGCAGTAGACTAGAATGTCGATGACGGGGAGATCGAGGCTCGAATCTCGGTCGGGTGTACCAAGTTTTTTCATATAATGGTTTTCCATTCTCCCTCCACGCAAGTGCGAGTACACTTCTTATGATCCTTAAAAATCATTAGCGTAATTAGTACACAAGCCTATAACTCGAACGGGTAGTAAGACGCGGTGCTAAAAAAAATACTGTAGGGTTGAGATTAGTTCGATCAGACATTGAAACTTGTATCTCTTGGTGAAATATTTTTATCAAAATACATTTTAATTAATAAAAAATCGCGTTGACTAACACGTGGAGTAAACACCAGTCTCGTCTATTATGGTTTAACATCGATGGCGAGTTCGGGGTTCGAATCCTGGCCGGCTGAATTGAGTGTTTTCCCCCCTAAATGGCTTATAACTAATTTTTAAATGCAAATGGGGGTGCATTTTCTTTAAACCCAACCCTTCCTCATCTCTATTTCATGAGTTTAGTTAGATATGAATAGCTCGAAGTACGACGCGGTTCACACACAAACAATTTTTTAGATAGGCCTATCAACGAATGATTGTATTTTTTTCTTTCAATAAAACTAGTTACTAACTAATATGGCTTCTTATATGGCTAATCATACTAGTTCACTATGAAGCTACGTCTGTACATGGACGTACTCAAAAGTGTATTTGGAGAAGGGTGGGGGATTTGTGGGTGCTATGAATTTTATAATACTCCAATAAGATACTTGATCCCACCTTCTGAATCGCCTAATTCCCAAATACTCTAAATCCCTTGATCTCCTAGCCCAGTGGTCGGCAAAGTGCGGCTCCAGAGCCGCATGTGGCTCTTTGACACCTTAAGAGCGGCTCTGACACAAATATACACGGAAGGCGCAATAATATTTTCATTTAAAAAAACTAGGTAAAAGAAAAATTACATCTTATTTTGATAAATTAAAATTCTTCTATAAATCGAGAACATGTATAATTTTTTGTTTAAGCTAAAAGATAGATAGGTAATTAAAATTTTATATTGTTGTAAAAATAAGTAACGAACATCGAGTTTAATTTTATTAGTTTTCATAAATGTAAACACAAACCATGTACAAACTACCGGCTGAAATTGTTCGTAGGTTTTCGGCGTACTCCAGTGTGATACAAAGGTACCACAAGTATGCGCGCGCATACTTTTTATAAAGTAGTGGGGGTACAAATTGGCATCACAGATCAGCAGTTGCAGTGTGAACAGTTTTATCTTTTCTACTTTGTCTGCCGTTGTCAGGAAACTGAATTTTTTCGATGTTAGAAGAAGTAATAGCATTCGAAAACAAATCATCCATTTTTGCTCAGGATTTGGAAAGGGAAACATTGTTTCACTTTCCAAGCCTGCTGAAGTATCTTGGCGAAAATAATTCCTCTATTGATAAACACAATTTTAAAACAATAATTTTAAATATGAGGGAAGCATTTCTCAGCAGGTTTCAGGAATTTTAAAACAGCAGAGCAACTTTAGCATTTGTCAAAAATCCTCTTAATGCTACGATAACCGAGTTGAAATTTTCACCTTTTGATATTGACATTGGTAGCTTTGAAATACAATTGCTGGATTTAAAAAACAAGGAGATATGGCGCTCTAAATTCGAACGTCTTTGTGTTGAATTGGAAATATTGGAGAAGAAAAATGTGATCTTAGTTCACAGCACAAGTGGTCTGCTTTGAATGACCTAGAGAAGGAAGACATGATCATTTTCAACGCTTGGAATAGTATTCCTGACTCTTACGATCAGCTGAAAAAGCTTGCATTTGCTGTTCTTTCCTTTTTCGGTTCTACATATATATGTGAACAATCTTTTTCAAGCATGAACATTAACAAGAGTAAACTGAGAAGTCGTCTTATTGATGAGAACTTGGAATCATGCCTAAAATTAAAAACAACAACGTACAAACCTGACTTACTCAAACTTTCCAAGAAGATGCAAGCACATTGTTCGCATTAATAAATATTTATTAAGTATGAGATTTAGTTTTATTTAGTGTAATAAAAGTTTACTAAACAAGCAGATTTGGCTCCCAATTTTTTTTTAAATTGTTGTAATGTTCATATTTGGCTCTTTGGCAAATAAGTTTGCCGACCACTGTCCTAGCCTACTTGGATCCCCTAACCCCTTTGATTCCCTAGCCTCCTTGGATTCCCTAAACCCCTGAATTCCCTAAACTTTTTGGATTCCCCAACCCCCTTGATCCCGTAATCACCTGAATCCCATTATCACCTAATCCTCTAACTTCCTTGGATCCCCTGTCCACAGAATCCCCTAAACCCCCTGAATCTCTCCCTCATGAGCCCCCTCCCTCCCCCGCCCCGTACGGTTCTGCTTCTCTATTTAACTGCACAGGGTGGACTGTAGAGGTAAGCGCCTGTTATCAATGTAATACCATATCAGCTGAGCCACACCTGTCGCAATGACACATTATCCGGCGACGTTATCAGCACGTCCTGCTCAGCAGGCGGGAGGTCCCAAGTGTCGCTTGTATGTGACCAGCGTAGAAACAGCTAGTTCCTCACGTGTGTGCGGATTATATTACTTGCGTTCGCCTACTTATGATGAGTCACTGCATTAGGGAAACACACTCCATAACACATTTATTTTAGTTTGAATCCAGGCTAGGATAATTCGGGTTCCAAGACGGTTCGTTGTATACTCTAATCATTTCCTAGGCGGTAGGTTTGAAATCAAATGCAGGGTAGTGCAGTAAAGTCTTACCAACATGTAGAATAATGCCGTGTTGTAGAGTCTTACCAGGGTAAGCAGAGCTTGTTAAAATTGTACCTGTGATATGGTCTTCCCCGTTTGACCAATCGTGCATATAGATACCTGGGAATGTTGATAGCTGTTGACCAATGAACTGAGTGATGAAAACAATTCACAGGCATAGTTTACTATACTAACTCTGCCTACCCTGGCAACACGCCACGCCACTAGTGTAGAACATGTATTGCCTATAACACTATAATCCATATATTATTATCATTAGCACCGCGTATTACTACCATAATCCAAATAAATTCTTCCGTACATTTATCAATTTATATCTTTTTGTGCACTGCATCTGGCTATACGCATATTTACACCAATGAATTTGAGATGAGGAAGGTATAATTGAGAGTAAATGTAGCTGAATTTGAGTAGAGGGATAGCGGGAAACCATTTAGGTACAATCGATCGAAATTTGAACCCCGACCTCCTCGTCACCGGCAAACCAGCTCAGGCGAGAGTGACGAATTAGTCCGTGTGCTCACCGATGCGGGTGTGTATAAATAGCTATTTTAAAGGCGCCGTGACTTGAGAGAAAATAATCATCGTGGAAATCACTGTTCAGAAACAAGATTAATAAAATTAAGTTTGTTTGTCATGGGCATTGCGCGATATCTACCGCGCGCACAGATCTGAAATTTTAAAAATTAGTAGTCCCTGTGCACGAACATGTGCACCCCAAAGAGCAGGAATTTTTAAAATTTAAAGGTACCTTCCACGTACACTCATTAAACTAAAAACATTTCTTCCAGGACAACGCTGGGTACTTCCACTTGTGTTAACTACTAAAAGAACCGCTTCGGTGGCTGCGTGATCTAACGCGCTATTCTTGCAGTAGGCTAGACTGCCGATGACGGGGAGATCGAGGATCGAATCTCGGTTGGGTGCACTGAGGGTGTTTTTTTCGAAATTGTTTTCAACTCTCCCTCTACCCAAACGCGGGTACACTTCCTAATAATATAGCCTTCATATTCCCTAAAACCATTGGCGTAATTAGTACATAAGCGTATAACCCGAACGGTATAGTAAGACGGGGTGGTAAAATAATCTACTAAAAACTCGCATCTATGGTAAAGTGACTCTTGAAATATGCTGGACTGCCATTAACTGGGAGTTCAGGGCTCGTGTCCGGGTCGGGCTTACTGAGGGTGGTTGTTCCATATTCTACCTTCATGAAAATACGGATACATTTCCTCTAGCCTTACCTTTCTCATCCTTACCACATTAGTGTAAATAAGTGAAGAACTCGCATGGATAGTAAGACACAATTATCTTAATATTTTCTGTTGGGGTCCTGTTAAAATATGACTGTTTGAGGAAGGCTAGATTTAGGCTTCCAGCCATTTAATTTGCGACATTTCGCGTGAAACGTCGATGAAACTAAGCCTATTTCACCTGTTCATTATTTCATTAAAATCATAAATCCTAAAATGTAAGATACGTAACAGAACTTGTCAATACTTTGTACTTCCATTTTAGCGTGAATCATATTTTTACTTAACAATTCACTTCTCAAATAACGTGGATATTTTCTAGAGTCTCCATTTCGTCTCACCGTTCCATTAGGTATCCCCTTAACTACATATATGGCTTTTAAAAATGCATGTTACTTCATTAAATGGAAAATAAACCACACTTTATGGAGAAATTTGCATGTTTATCTGCAGATTAAAGTTCCCGCGCTAAAAACACAAAATATAGTGGCTTAAACCGTGTACAATTAATTATTTCTCTTTCCTAAAAAAAAGTGGTATGTTTGAAAACCTAATTTGATTTGTCATGTTTTGAAACCATACTTGGTTCAACCTGTGTCAACTCGAAATAATAAATAAGATATTAATAATGAAAATATTTCCCCCAGGTTTTATGTCGTTGAGCGTACGCCAGTAATTTTAATAGTAGCCTACGCTGTCTGCGTTTATACAACTGGGAAGTAATTTTCGTGTGTAAGTAGTAAGCGTGGAGATGTGATGTAACACTTCCTTCACGAGTGGGGGGGGGGAGGGGGGGAACTTAAGTTCCGGAGGAAAGTGAATGCCGTGTATAAATCGTGAGAATTGGCCTACAGGCAGTCGGTGTGTGTATCTATATCTATATCTTAGCTCAGTTCTCAGTGTGACTGTCGTAATCTGGTATAGTCCAATTCTCACAGGAAGGTCCTTATCTGACAGATAAAAAAGTGAATAGAACTTATTTCAATATAGGTATTTAACGTGCACTTTCTGAACCGATCGATTATATCAGCAAAGGAGAATTTCTATGAGCGAGAGCAGAAGGGCCTACCAATTTTGCCGGGAAAGGTATCTTCACATTACTTTCAGGGTTCTTTTACATACCACAATCGACATGGAACCGACGGCTTTACTTCCCCTCCGAAGGAAGTTGTGTTACGTATTTTTATCGCTTAAGAAAAATCCGTCGACTCCGGCTGGGTTTGAACCCATGTACATCGGGTTCCAGAGGCGAGCTTTTTACCCCGGGACCACTGAGGTCGATTAATATAACTTATTTCACGTATTCATATTTCAGGTCATCAAGGCCGTAGTCAGGGGGGGGTTTTCGGGGTTCAAACCCCACCCGAAATTTTATGAACAAAATATATATGGCTTTATTTATGGTTCAAACAATATCAAAATTAAGGTACAAGTACAAATAAGGGGGCTGTGTTACCATAAAAAGCACTTCAGAGAGCTTCCAGAGGTGTTTATTATTTTAAAAAAAGTTCTAGCTTTCGGCAGTTATGGTGTTATGTTGTCGTAAAAAAAAATTCAGATAGCTTCTAGAGGTGTTTAATATTTAGAATTGTTCCTATTTTTCGGTGGTTTGGGGGTTATGTTGCCATAAAAAAACACTTCTGATAATTTCTAGAGGTATTTAATATTTAGAAATTTTCCCAGCCCTCGGCAGTTAGGGTGTTATAGTGCCATAAAAGACACTTCAAATAGCTTCTAGAACTGATTTTTATTTAGAATTTTTTCTAGCCTCCATCAATTGGGGGATGGGCCCACCAAACCCCCCCTGAAATTATTGGCTGGCTACGGCCTTGCAGGTCATGTTATCTGCAGGAGTATCTTTTGATAATTATTGTCAATAGGCTACCTACAGTCTGATCTTCATAGGCCCGTTACTTGAAAACTGGAAACTCACGTTGCCATTATGGTGGAAAACTATTACAATATTGCATAAGGAATGATTATCACAGTAATTCATAAGGGAGTGTTATTGGAAGCTTTTGATGACTTTTTAGATGAACTTTTTAATTAATAAATCAAATAAGACATATTTCAAGAATGCTAAAATTTAGTGCGGTTGAAAGTGGACTTACTATTAAAATCGGGGTTTATGAATTAACCCTAATAAAATATTACAATTTGATCACTTTTGGCCACAAAAAAAATGTTGTGTATTTTATAAAAGACCCTTTCTATGAACATTGAACTGCAAGTATCAGACTGTTACAAAAAGCTACTTTCTCATACTCACACGTCAAAGCGTGTGCTTCGCAGCTGTCACATTTGACATCTACTGTGTGTATAAAGCCGATAAGATAATAAAGCTACATGTTTCCAATGTTGACAACAAAAATAAATAGATTATTTTCTTTCCAAACCTTTCATTGAATCCCAACCACACTAGGCCTATATGTATGCACCTGCGCCGGCGAACATGTGAATAAGGACGTCAGTCTTGTCTAGTTTTTTAACACCTTGTATTACTACTACCTGTTCAGGCTAATTGCATATGCACTAATGATGTTAATGTGTTACAGATTATAAAGGTTGTATTTAAAGGAAGTGTATCCGCATTTGCGTGGAGGGAGAGTGGAAAACCATTTAGGAAAACCGCCCTAAGTAAACTCGACCGGGATTCTAACCCTTATATCCCTTGTCATCGGCAGTCTAGTCTCTTGCAATAATTATGCCCTAAACCATACGGCCACCGAAGCAGGTTTTTGTCTATTTGACCCGTGACGAGGATATTGGGTTTCGAATCCTGGATTATTGTACTGAGGAAGTGTTTCTTAAATTATTTACCACCCTCCCTCTCCGCAAATGCTGGTATGTTTCCTCTAAATTATACATTCCCCATATGTACCACGTTTGTGTGACTATGTGGATAACCCGAACGGGTAGTAATACGCTGCCCACGGATATTATTATACTTATTACATCTTAGCGTTTTACGTTTGTGTGCTCTAGTACATTTCTGGCTGTTTGCTACCGTATTTGTTCTCTTCATAGGTACGATCCGAATAGATATCTTCATTTGTTTTTGTCGAGGAAAATTACTTTCAAACATGATCAGCTTTTTTTAAGAAACATTAAATATATATATTTTAAATGCACTTAAATACAAATATGAATTGGCTAATTTTATTTATAATGAGCTACATGCATTTCTAAAACATTAGATTCACAAAAACGTTCACTTTTACAGTAATTTTACCGGCTGTTCTCTCTGGGTGTCAAACGTGGTCTCGTACCTTACATGACGAGGAAAAAAACTTAGTGATTTTTGAAAACAACGTGCTTAGGAAGATATTTGGTCCACAAAGGGATGAGGCTACTGGGGAATGGAGGAGGTTGCATAATGATGAGTTATATACTATATACCCATCTCAAGAAAAAGTCTCGTAGATTACGGTGAGTGGTACATGCAACGCTAATGGTAGAATCCAGAACGTGTTCAGGATATTGACTGGTAAACCCATTGGGAAGACCCAGACACAGATGGGAGGATAACATTAAAATGGACCTGAAAAAGATAGGGTATAATGAGGTGGACTGGATAGTACTAGCTCAAGATAGTTATAGGGTGTAATGAGGTGGACTGGATAGAATCAGCTCAAGAGAGGGATAAGGTGTAATGAGATGGACTGGATACATTTAGCTCAAGATAAGGATAGTATGGAATGAGATGGACTGGATAGAACTCGCTCAAGATAAGGATAGGATGTAATGAGATGGACTGGATAGAACTAGCTCAAGATAAGGATATGATTTAATGAGATGAACTGGATAGAACGAGCTTAGATAAGGATAGGATGTAATGAGATGGACTGGATAGAACTAGCTCAAGATAAGGTTAGGGTGTAATGAGGAGGAATGGATATAACTAGCTCAAGTCAGGGATAGGGTGTAATGAGGTGGACTGGATAGAACTAGCATGAGATAGAATGTAATGAGATGGAATGGATTGAACTAGCTCAAGATAGTTATAGGGTGTAATGAGGTGGACTGGATAGAATCAGCTCAAGAGAGGGATAAGGTGTAATGAGATGGACTGGATACATTTAGCTCAAGATAAGGATAGTATGGAATGAGATGGACTGGATAGAACTCGCTCAAGATAAGGATAGGATGTAATGAGATGGACTGGATAGAACTAGCTCAAGATAAGGATAGATTTAATGAGATGAACTGGATAGAACGAGCTTAAGATAAGGATAGGATGTAATGAGATGGACTGGATATAACTAGCTCAAGATAAGGTTAGGGTGTAATGAGGAGGAATGGATATAACTAGCTCAAGTCAGGGATAGGGTGTAATGAGGTGGACTGGATAGAACTAGCATGAGATAGAATGTAATGAGGTGGACTGGATAGAACTAGTTCAACATAAAGATAGGATGTAATGAGATGGAATAGATAGAACTAACTCAAGATAGGGTTAGGGTGTAATGGGGGGAATGGATATAACTAGCTCAAGACAGGGATAGGGTATAATGAAAGGCACTGGATAGAACTAGCTCAATATAGGGGGATAGGTGGCGTGCTTTTTTAAGTGTGGCAATGAATTTTAGAGTTCCTAATGGCATAGAGTAAGTAGTAAGTACAATGCACCTTAGATCACAATCATTTGAAATGCCAATTTGTCAACCGTAAAGTAATTGTATCTAAAAAACTGTTATTGTCCTAAAATAAAATGTAGGATAACCCCAAATCACTGAGATCTAAATCTCCCGAACTATGGAACTCTGACTCTGACTCTCTCCCTCAAGTACGCATGTGGTTTTTTATTTATTCTTCAGACAAATGCGGATACATGTTTATGAAAATCACCTGGGGCTTGCTGAGGTTTTCTATGAGTTTGCATTGACTCGGCGATTTCAATAACTTCACTATTCATTTTGTTATTGTGTAAAAGTTTGTCTATAATAACATTTCCAAGGATGAGCAACACATTACCGCAATCTTCCCTCCCAGCAGCTTGTCTATCTTGGATGCTTGCTCATTATCCCCGTGGGTCACATGTCATGGGCGTTATTTACATCCTTACTTACAGATAATTATTACCTGTGAACCTAAGTTTTAAATAATTAGTAGCCAAGAGCTCTAATAAGGTTCTTGCATCAGAAAGTGATTGTTTATAACTTTGCGAGTGCTGATTCTCTCGGTAAGCGAGAAATTGCCGCGCAGACTTTCAGTTCTAACGCAATATTTAATTCTATGATGCATTATTTCAAAATATGGTTCACGCCAAAATAAAGTCTAAAGATGCCAACAAGACTCTTTATTCTTAAAAACCTTATATTTTGAGTTTTATTAATAGAAAAAAAGTTTGGAAATGTAACATTATATCATTTTCAACCACTTTTAAAGCATATCTACGAAGCTACGAGGCTAGGCTTGATGGCAAAGGGCTCTAGATTTAGCCTTTCTTTAATAAATACACAACTATTTTAATAGGCCGACTACAGAACATTTTAATATATTGGAAAACTATCACCGAGCTCTTTATTATTGACATGAAAAGGATGGTTGTAGGTGAAGGGCGAAAGGGAATGTAAGTTTAGACAGAATATAAAAGTATTTCCAGAAAATAACGCTGAATTTGCCAGCGCAGCGATTGATAAGGCGGCCGCCTCGGTCAGCCAGAAAGGTTTTTTTAGCACCGCGTCTTACTACCCGTTCCGATTATACACTTATGTACTAATTCCTCTAATGGTTTTAGGGATTAGGGAGGTTATATTAATAGAAAGTACACCCGCATTTGCGTGGAGGGAGCGTGTAAAACACTTTTCTTAAACACCCTCAGTACACCCGACCGAGATTCGAGCCTCGAGCTTCCCGTTATCGGCAGTCTATTCTACTACGAGAGTATAACCACGCGGTACCACGCGGCCACGGAAGCTCATTGAGAAATTATCAATCGTTATCATGGCCGATTAATTGGAAAAAATCGATGTAAGATTACGTTCCAACCAGAAAACGTACCTAGATGCTGTCATCTGTATTCTTCATTTGAAAACAACATAATTTGGGATTAGTTTTTTTTAATTTTTTAATAATAGTAATTCTTTAATTTTGTTGTAATTTTTTAAAGATATGGTTAAACGATTTCACTGGTCTTATTTCACTATTTTTGAAAGTTTAATACAGAAAACCACACCACTATGCGACGTCTGTTTCGAGCTTTATTATAGTACGATTTTGGTAGGAAGAACACTAGAAGTTAGTTACTAAATTTACTAAAACCATTTTAATATATTCATAGATCAAGTCATGTTATCCATAGCTGTCACTTTTGGTAGATATTATCAATGCCTATAAATTAACACAAATAATATCAATAAATGTTATCAATGTGGGTCGCAAAGAAATATATTTGAAACTATCTCTACTGTTCTTCCAACCAAAATCAGAGTATACCTATATAAGTCAAGAGCCTCGCGGTTAACGCGTAACTTAGGTACGTCATACAGTTCGAACCAAGCGTTGAATCGTAGTGAGGTTTTCTGTTGTCTTCATTATAAAACATTGGAATTTAAACCAGTGAAACTATTTTTTATCATGTTTAAAATAAATATACAGCAAAATATACAAATAATTATTTTGAAGTTAAAAAAACATGTAATTTACTGATCTCCCATTCGCTGAATAAGGAAAACTGCGCTTTTATCCGAAGTGATAACTTACAGCTCGTCAGCGAATGCACGATTATGTAATCACATACTTCATTCATAAAAACACGTGGAAAATGATAGTGAAAAAACAGTTAATTTTAATAATTATATATATTAGTTGGGCCTATAGCTTGTTTCTAAAAAAATTGCCACCCATAAGGTTGGTTCAAGAAGTTACTCAAGTTAGTTTATGCAAGCTTTATTTAGTTTGTCTATGACTTTGTCTAGATCCGTCCATATAGTGGCCTAAATTTGCGTTTGCGGTTTTCTATACTTGCCTATGCTGTCGCCTAGGTTTGCCTATGCATACACTCTGCATCGCGTGTAATATAATTCAAGAGTAAAATGTAAAAAACACCACAAATATAGGTTCACCCGATATATCTGACATCTATATAAGGTTACGGAATCTATTTTTTTTACGTATTAGCCTACTCGCTTCGGTGGTCACATGGTCAAAGGCGTCACTCTCGCAATAGACTGGACTGCCGATACGGGAAGATCAGGGTTTGAATTCCGGAGTTTGGAGGGGAGGGTGTACGGATTTCCCCTAAATGATTTTCCACTCTTCCTCCTCGCAAATATTGGTACATTTAATCTAAATTCAACCTTTCTCATCCTTAAACACACTATCGTAATTAGTAAATATGCGTCTATCGCGTAGCAAAACGTGGAGCTAAAAAATAAATAAAAACAATTTTCACGTATTCATACGTCAGGTCACGTGATTTACAGCTGTCACTTTTGATGAATAGTTTCAATATATTATGTAGAACGACACTATTAATATATAGTAACATTTTATCAATGTTGATCTCAAAAAATATGTTTGTATTTTCTAAAAGGTTCTCAAAATGTATATTCGTAAGAAAACCAAGGTATGCACGTTCTCGTGGTATTATATAGAAAGCTAGAATGTGGGACTCTCGTCTACCACAGCTGCACGTGTCCCACACGTGGTCCCCCGGTATGATCGGTTGGCTGGTATTTATCTTGTGGAGTCTTGAGACTTGTAATCTTGTATCTAACCAAGCACGTGTCTTTCTAGTCGACTTGCTTACTCGCTCCCTTCCTTCCTTCCTAACATGTTTGCTTGTCATATTAATTTTAAACATTCATAAAAAATACTTATAAGTTTCTCCACGACTCCTTCTTAGATTTATTTCAAAGATGTGCTTCAAGTCCATCGTAAACTCTTTTCACGTGGCAGCTGTGAGTTTTACTTTGTTAAAACATTCTATAGACGGAACTTAATGGAATACTGCTTCTATGAAGAGCCATAGAGGTTCTGTTTCATGTAGGAACACTTTTTCATACATAATCTTAAAATACTGTCGCACATGTTTTCATAATCTTTCTTCCGTCCTTATGCATTTTTATTTGTTCAGTGTCCAAGGGATAGAACGGTTGACTGAAAGTTAAGAGAACCAGGTTTGAATCCAATTGATGCTTATGAAGATAACTTTCCATTCTTATACGAGTTCGTCTTTTTATACAAATAGTAAATAACTAGGTTTAATATATTTGTGTGTAAAGTCTGTTCATGATAAGTTTTTACCAGGATGACAGTTCATAAATAATATTTTTAAGGTTTTGGGTTGCCAACACTTGTAAAAGATACTCGTTTTGTTATAAATGTTAATTTTTTTAATGATATGTTATATTTTACATTTTATCGTATTTGAAATATTTAACTGAATAAAATATTTTTATTCACTTCATGGGTGCATCATTGTAAATAACTTGTTTCCGTCATGTCCAACCACATGGAGTAAATTCGTCGCTCGCCATTTGGAAGCTATTTTCGTTAGACCTTTTGTGAAAGTGCTGTGAAGATTTTTTTTTAAGTTGAATAAAATGATAAATAAGCTTTGTGACCAACCTCAAATAAATATAAATAATATTGGCCTAAATTACTGTGGTTTACTATCACATTCATATATTACCATCTGTTTTCATTACAATCTTATAAAGTGACATGTCAGCTGTTGACGTAGTGATACATTAGGGACTATTTCTTGTAACTTTTTGAGCTGTCATCCAAGTAAACTAAGGTCGTGAATGTACTATAATACTTGGCTCACTGTCTTAGGACGCTAGGGTGTAAAACATGGGGGCGGGTGGTGGGAGAGGGGGGAGGATGAGAAAATAACTATAATATGTGTTTAGAAAGTTAACCTTAAATACCACAGTAAAAATAAAATAGTTCCCACTTCCAAGGGCAAATTAAAAATCACTCAAAAAGAAAATGCTCTACAAGCGTATTGATGTGAACTTTTAATCACTTGTACATCATGAGTCATGAGAGATAAATTTAGACACCAGAAATCGAAATAAATCGTTCAGGGATGTTTGGTTGTCAACAACAAACAATTTGTTGATCTTGTCAAAACTTTATTAATACATTCCTTGGACCATTTTTTTAGGCCAGTAAATTTAGTGATGGTGTATTTTCTTTCTTTGTTTACAGCCCTTAGGCCAACTTAAAGATGCCTTTAACGTTTCAGGATGGATATGAATAATCTTGGATTATGTTGTCTATGAAATTGAAAGGGTACACATGTCTCTAAAAGATTCAGAGGTTCTTATATACAATTACTTAATTTGTCCACGTATTTTTCGCATCATAGACATATTATTCAATATAAATAATTAACATTGCTCCTTCTTGATAGGAGTATATAAATATACTGCTCTTCTGATGAGTTGTAGTATTGTCTATTATTAGTCAATGTCTGTAGTTTGAATTTCATTGATTTGGGTTTTATTATTCTTCCGCCCCACTTTACCCTCACCCCCTAAGAAACATTCAATTTGGAAAAGAGAATTCTGTTTTCTGCTTCGCCATTTGAATACTAATGTAGGTCTTTTTAAAGCAAAGGGCCCAGCATGTTTGATGCTCTGCTTTGAATCAATAACTAACTCTTTTTTTTTTACTATCCCGCTATAAAAAGACGAAACCATATTTCAAGAAGTAAATGGTATGGTCAAGGTCATTAGGTTGTCATTCATGTCGTTTTGTGCGCATACAACCAATTTACCGGTGAAACTCATTCTGAGTTTTTTTTCACCCCGAAGGTCGTGCTTTGCCAACAGAAACCGAGATAATTTATCAATTAGTGTTTCTCGTCTTCTGTGCCCGTGTCAAAACTGGGCTGTTCTCCAATTTAATCAGAAGCTGCATTCAGACCTGTTAAGAAAGAGGCCGCCAAGAGAACTATAAAAATAAAAAGGATCTTTCCAAAGCCTTTCACTGAATTTGAAATAGGATTTCACTGTTTGAAATTAATCTTATTAGCGTATACCATTTCCTGTCTAAAAATTAAAACTAGAAATAAAATTACATTTTTATTCGAACACTATTTTAATTATACTACTTTCATATACAATTTTATCTCAAGCGTTCCTCTAATTGGCTCTCTAGCTGTCCTTGGAGTTGTATCTCCAGTTGTCCTCTAATTGTCTCTCCAGCTGTCCTTGGAGTTGTATCTCCAGTTGTCCTCTAATTGTCTCTCCAGCTGTCCTTGGAGTTGTATCTCCAGTTGTCCTCTAATTGTCTCTCCACTGTCCTTGGAGTTGTATCTCCAGTTGTCCTCTAATTGCCTCTAGCTGTCCTTGGAAGTTGTCATCTTCCAAGCTTGGTTATCTCTCAGTTGTCCTCTAATTGGCTCTCTAGCTGTCCTTGGAGTTGTATCTCCAGTTGTCCTCTAATTGTCTCTCCAGCTGTCCTTGAGTTGTATCTCCAGTTGTCCTCTAATTTGGACTCTTAAGCTTTCCTTGTGAGTTTTCTCCTCCAGTGTTATCCTCTAATTGGCTCTAGCTGTCCTTGGAGTTGTATCTCCAGTTGTCCTCTAATTGGCTCTCCAGCTGTCCTTGAAGTTGTATCTCCAGTTGATCCTCTAATTGTCTCTCCAGCTGTCCTTGAAGTTGTATCTCCAGTTGTCCTCTAATTGACTCTCTAGCTTTCCTTGGAGTTGTCTCTCCAGTTGTTCATCATTCACTCATTTGTGAAGATATTTAGCCAGGTGGTATCTAGTATAAATCGTCTTCTTTGTTGTTTTTTGGTGTGCGGTTTCTCAACCCATTTTCTTATGACAAACGTTAATAAACTTTTTTTTGGTGAATTAGACTGACTGCTACTAGATTTGTAATTTACACAAGTACAGGGTTGGTTACAAGCGTAAATACATACAAACTAGTCTCCCATATTTTGTCTAACAATTTAGAAGTATTTTTGCTAATGCCATTAGAAAGTAGAAGCTGGAGTTTTAAGTTGACTGAATAGCGACGTGACTATCGATAATATAGTTCAAATGTTCTCAGGATTAAATTTACCAATAAAAACATATAAATTTATACTTCACCTCCCCACTTCAGCTCACACTGAAACATAGCAGTGGTATTAATGAATGCATGTTACGTGGCCGTCGTATTAGAAGTCCCGAGCTGCTTGGAACCTGCCAGTCCACCCCTGATGACGCAAGTGCCTCAAGCTATTGTCAGGTGCATCTAGAAATACTACTGAACACTAGGAAATAAAGGAAACTTACGTAATCACTAACCTCACAGCTTCATTATTCCTCTTACTTGCGTGTCCCGGGTCGGACACTTGCCAGACATCACCCATGTTAATTTGTGTTCTTAATGTTTTCAAGAGCTAGCATGTGGACACCAGATTTATTCGCTGGCATCACCCTCTTCTTATGTTGAAATAATTTCACCTTTGGATTTCCTACGGCCGCCTGGCTTCCTAATTTAAATAAAAAGACAAAAACTTCAATTCTTCCTTTAATACAAGTTAGACACTTTTTTTTTCTGAGTACACCTTAATTATTTTTATAATATTTCATATGTTTAAAGTTATTAAAAACTTAATGTTAAGTGTATCAGTGACAAATGAATATAACATGAATTGCCTTATAAATATATGAAAATGGTTTTGGTAGGCCTACATCTTTTAACCATTAGAAAAGTTTCTTTCTATATAATTCAGACTGTATACTAGGATTCTTGTAGGAATACACTTTAAGAATATACACGCATTTTATTGGTATTGATAATATATCAATAGTGGCAGCTGCAGATCACAACTTGACGCATGAATACGTGAAAGTAAATCTAGTACAGTCCAATTTTCGTAAGAAGGACCATATCTGACAGCTCAGAAACGTTTCTAATTGTTATAAATTTTGACAGAAAAAAGTTTGCATTTTCTAGAAGTTTCTTTCTATGAAAATTGCACTGCAATTTTTCTAGCCTCCAGAGAGGTCACTTCCCAATAAAACTGATTTATAATTTTTCTAACTTCCAGTTAGGGCCCTTCCTATAAAAAAATTGGGCTATAGTTTGTATACGCCTCACTAAAACACAGCACCATAACCCGCTGTCTCGCCATGGTTTCTGAATCACGTATTCCATTCATGAGAGGAATAGTCAGTCATCCCATGTTCCCTGTGTCGCCTGCTGGTATCGGGCGATACGTGACGGACCAACACACCCGCGTCACGGCGCGGCGGTTCGTCGAGCGGCGCCAGTTTTTGTCGCGCTTTTCGCTCCAGCAGATAAACAGACCGTGCCCGTGATGTGGCCTTTAGTAGGCTTGCTACCGCTCTTCTCATAACCTAGTTGTCTGTCGTCCTGATGGCCGGCCGTCACGCGATCTTACGGGATTGTATCTCGTGACATTCATAGGTCAGCGAATTCTGGAACTTACTGATATTTCTCGTCTCTATTATTAAAATTTATATATATATATAATATATTATATATATATATATATATATATATATATACACCGGTGAACATTTAATCGATACACCCGAAAATCCCGAATCGAAGCATTAAAAAAAGTTATTTATATATATATATATATATAGAGAGAGAGAGAGAGAGAGAGAGAGGAGGCTATTTTATGATTGAGTGGCGTCTATCAACTCTAAGAATCTCGGTGCAATTCGAGTTAGAATTATGTGGAGATTAATTAAATAGGATAATCTAGAGGTTTGAGCTCCGGTATGATCAAATCCAACGCGTTTTGTTAAACTAGCAACTTTTTTTGTTTTTCCTCTCCTCTGCGTCTTTGTACCCGTTGGGTTGTACGCATACATTAATTACGCTAGTGGAATTAAGATGAGAAAGGTAGATTTTAGAGTAAATATACCCTAATTTACGTAGAGGGAAAGTGAGAAACAAATTGCGGAGAACCAACCTCAGTACACTCGACCGGGATTCGGAACCCGATCTTCTTGTCGCCGGCAATATAGTATAACATGACAGTGACTCCTTAGACAATGCGGCCACCAAAGCAGGTTGGAATATGTTGTTACTGTATATTCATTGGTTTTTGGATAGAAAGACGGACGTGAACATTGCATCAGGGTGTTTAAAAATCTACGGTAATCTTGCATGGCGTTTGGTCTTATCTGGGTATAAAATATATTCAACCTGACGATGTTACCCATCACTTTGTGCGTTTTGTTACAAAAACAAAATTGGACCTCCAGTAAAATTTGTCGGATTCGACCCTTAGCGTTTTCTGTCAGATTCAGGAATGTGAAAAGCTTCACTGTCAGTTAAAGTTTAATCTATTGTATGACTAGTTCGAGTTTCTTAGTTCCTTAGTTAAGTTTTAATAAGGACGGTTTTAGTAATTGCCTGGTTTGGTCACCGGGCTTTTCCGCAGTTATTTTTGCTCTTCTAAAATATGATGACCACAGGCCGGGAAAACTTGGAAAAGTCAGGAAAAGAATAATATACATGGAAATTTATTTAGAATAATGAAACTCGAGTTATTTAAATACTTAGATAAACAAAGCCCATTTTATTCATTAATTTTGCAACTAAACAATAAAACCAAACTGAGATTTTGTTTTTCGCGTGTTATCAAAATACATAGTCTAGATTGGTGTTCTAACATGAGATGGTTGTACGGTAGATATTATGCCAAATTTACACAGTGAAACGTTAATACTTAAATTAATTAATTCTTGAAAAGTAACTTATTAATATTTTGATGTTTAGTAACGCTTCGGTGGCTGCATGGTCTAAGGCGTTACTCTTTCAATTGACTGGACTGCTGGACGAGAAGATTGGGGTTCAAATCCCGCACGGTTTTACTAAAGTATTTTCCTTAAATTTTTTTCTCTATCACTCCACGCAAATGTGGGTACAGTTCCTATAAATTCAACGACCTAATCCTTAATACATTAACCTAATTAGTTGCTTGGCATACAAACCGAGAGGGTGGTAAAACGCGTTGATAAAAAAAAAGTGTGGTCAATGTAATAAACTTTAAATCGTCAATTACGAAGAAAAACTGGAAAAATGTTATTTGAAAAAGTTAGGAAATTTCATAATAAAATTTGTAGCCATCCTGTAAAAGCTTGTCCAAGTCGAGCGATTTATCTGTTCTTATATGTTATCTTTTTTTGGCGAATTAAGTTAAGAGCGTGCATCACATGCCCATCAACTCTGTGATACAGTCGGCTCGAAAACGTAAATTTACAGTAACACATTTACACGTGGATCATTTGTTATTAAACATTAATGGAAATAAAGAGTTAATATGTTCCTAATACAGAACATTGTCGAAATATTAAATGATCTTTGTATAAAAATTGCGTTGAAAAGGCCGTTTTTGACCATTTTAGAATGGTCTCACAGATAAGCACTGTGCACAAATCTTTATTTTATCTTAATAGTGACTTTGTCGGTTTGTGCACGCTCTCAAGTCGATCCTTTCGAGAGAATCAAAACTGTGCTAATATCGGTGCAGACAGTCGCCAGTGGCTCAATCCATTATCGGGCAGTAAATCGAATGAGGACAAGCTCAGTTGTGTAAGGGTCGCCGATCCTGTTATATACTTCCAAGGGACACAACGGTGTCTAGATGTATCTGGAAGATTGTGATATCCTGACCGGCAAGACGTCGCCTTACCACTTACGTTCCTCATTCCTTCCTTAAGGTGGGGTAGAAGGGAAGGAGAGTTAAGGGAAGGGAAATATTTTATAGCGAAACTTTTTTTTTGCTAAATAAAATAAAATATTGCTCTGGTAGAAACAAAGAGTTTAATTTTCTTCACAGGGTTGATATCAACAGTTGTTGAGTATTTGTCGCGAGCATAGCGACATAAAATGACATTTTTTAAAAATGAAATGAAAAAGTTGTCATTAAATTCCAGGACACCCTTGACAGATATTCAAGAACTGTTGATATCAATATGTGAAGAAAATTAATCTTTAGGCTTCTACTGAAAAATTATTTGATCTCTTTTGGCCAAAAAATTTCTTTAATATAAAAACTGCAAAAATACTATCCTTAACTCACTTAGCATCCCACCTTAATGTGGAATAGAAGGAAGTGCGAGGTGAGGTTTTTACTTTTTCCGTTTTAATGACAAAAATTTTGAGAAAAAAAATATAGTTTAAATACGTATAGTTTAATTTTATACGTATAATAGTCTCACAACATTGTTTAACTGTCATGGAATATTGTGTAATTTCATCTTGATCTTTTCTCTTACTTTAAATTTGCGTGGTAAAATTCCATAATGCTCATGAATAAACTTCAATATCTGTTGAGACTATTAATGTAGAAAATTAAAATAAACGTATTTTCTGAAGCAATACATAATTTATTTGTTTAGGCCACTATTTGGCAACGTTGCATTATATCCCCTTCACAGAACGAGAAACGCCAGACACACAGTTACGTTACGGCAACTGCAATACTCTCAGACGAGCCAGCACACCTGACTTGGACTTTGCTCACTGCCATTCCTTCACTGTATACATTCATTTATTAAAATACAGGTTGCTGAAAACTAGTGACACATCATTTAAGCGTATTTTCCCAAGAAAGACTTTAAAATAATACCACAGTTTAAAAAAAACACCCAAAATATTTAATTTTATTTAATACCTTTGAAAATATGTCGAATTCGGTAAAATATATAAAAATATGTTAAATTAAAACTGAATACACAGTTTCAAACAACCTAATTCGATGGCATTTCGCGTTTCACATTTTTAAATGGCAGGCATAAAAATATGTAATTACATAAAAATCAGTGCTCAAGTAATGAGCAACTTTTTAAAGGTTTCTCGGGCCATTCGAAAATATTTTTGAAATTATTCCAGGTCTTCACTTTCAAGAGCGTGTAGCAGTTAGTTGTTAATGCTTACTGCCCCACGTCTAATGCACAAACTTTGAAGGAAATGTGATGAAACATAAAATATCAAAGATTTAACAAAATACGAGCTCACAGTCAGATCTGTTATAAAATATTTTATGAAATTAATATTTTTATTTTATTAAATAAATATGTTTATCTTATTAAATAAAAATTACATTTTAATACAGACCTAAGCTTTATAATATATAAAATAATAAGGTAATTTAAAACTAATTAAATAATAATTATATATTTAGGTTTTTTCTTTGCTGGTCATATTATGAAAACTAACTTTCTAAACCGCAAGAACCTGGCTCAACTAATAACAGGCCAATCGAAAGTTTAAATGCGACTGTGGAAAGTTTATTCTTAGAAAATGATATGGCTCAAGAATTACAGTAATATGTACAATTACGTGAAGTGTATATGTTTGATATGGTAGCTGGACTAAGTTTGTTGCTTGAAATATATTTAATGACGCTAGAACACTGAACAGTTTTAGTATTACTGCCAACAATTATTGTTATTTTATTGTAAAATAATTTTTAAGTTTTCTGAAATTGTAACACATTAGGTACAGTCCAATTTTCATATGAAGAGCCTTATTCGTGGCAAAGTTTGGAAATATTTATTTTAACAAAATCCAAGTTGCTTAAAGCCTGTTTTTTTTTTACATAAGTTACAGCTTATGTATGTTGCATATGTTTGTATTTGATCATATGAAATAGAAATTTAGATTAGCTTTTTTTTCGCTTCGGCTTAGTACCCATTCGGTTTAAACGCTTATATATTAATTACACGCTAAGGATAATTAAGGTAGAGTTAGCTTGGGATATCGGTTTAATAACCCCACAGTGATAAATTACGTAGGTGGGGGGGGGGGGGAACACATACCGTCTCGTCATCAATATTATGCAATACGAGTATACGTACGACCCAAGGCGTTGAAATAGCGATAAATTTGATTACTGGGGGGGCGGAAAGTTTGAGTTTAGAATTTCGCCTTTTTTTTTTTTTTTTCAAATCTGGCTCATGTTATCAGTCACATTGGTTTTTCTTCTCCTCTCCACGCCAATCCGAGTGTATTTATTATCTATAGAAATAATTATTGTTAGTAACGTTGATGCGAACTGCTAAGAAAAACAACACGCAAATCTTAACGTCTTAACGTAGTTGTTCCCAAACTTTGGGACGCGCTATGGCGTTTAAAGGGTGCCAAATAGTGTTTATAGTTTCAGTACAATCGCCGGTTCTCGAGTGATTAGTTCATAACAAACAATTAAGAAAAAAAAAAGTAGCCTAATACTGAACATGCAGTTTTTTTTTAAAGATTCGCTTGTCGTGACTGTTGAAGAAATAAAACCGCGAGCACGTCCGCCTTCGTGGTCGAGTGGTCAAGGTCTTGGCCTCCAGTAAATAAACCTAGTACCTACCAACATAATAATTTGTACGTAAATTACTCGCCAATATATTGAACTATTTAAAAACACGCTTTGGTGGCCGACTGGTCAAAGGTGTCACTCTAGCATTGAACTGGACTGCCGATGACGAGAAGATCGGGGTTCGAATCTTGGTCGAATATACTGACGAGGATTTTCCTTAAATGGTTTCCCAATCTTTCTTCACCCAAATATGAACACACTTCGTCTAAATTGTACCTTCTTTCTTACCCCATTAGCGTAACTATTAATTATTATACTACCCGAACCGGTTGGAACACGTTGGAAAGTAAAGAAGGAATTCTAAGGGGGATATTTTTTAAACATTGTTGTGCCCACTTATTATCATTATTATTTTTAACTATTTGACGTATTTCAACCAAACTTTGTGACACACAGAGGAAACAGACACTTACGGTTTATATTTATTGTCTTCTACTGAGCTAGAAGTTTCCTAAGCTAAGAAAGAAACGAAAGCTTTCGAGCAAGTAGGGTTTACACGCACCTTTAAAACCGGGACAATATAGGTAATTTTTTGAGTATAAAAACAGGGCGAATACAGGGAATTTTTAAAATAAATTATTCGAGCCACTGTATAGAGAGATATTTACTTAAAACTCAGCAATATATGCGAAACGAAATAATTGATATTGTTGCAGAAACACTCCACCAAAGAGCATACACAAAATAATATACAACTGTTACATAAACCTGTTTAGAAAAACATAACATCTCTGTTCACCAAAGAGAATATTAATCAATTATCCACCTCAATTTAAAAAATACATTTAGAATAAAAGTTTTTTATTTTGAATATTACTACATCTTAGCAATAATAACGAATTATTTCGTATCTCAAATAGTTGCGGAGGTATGACCAAAATAGGAAATTTCCGCACTTGTAAAGTACCCTCAAAGTAATTTTCATTGGAAAATGGGAGCTGACATTCTGTTTGTAATGTTAAACAGTGCCTAAATGCGAAATTTAATCAAAATCGTTAGAACCTATTTTGAGAAAAACATTTTTTTTTCTCTCTTCTAACGCTTAAGTAAACTACCGTTAATTTTGGGGTTGTATGGATGATTTAAAAATATATATATGAGAGGAAACTTAAGAAAACCCTAGAGACCGTGTTTTAGTCCAATCTTTAAATTGTTTCGTCGACATCATTAAAATCTCAAGTTCGATTTTTTTATTTTTTTTTTGCGATCACAATACTTTTTCCACCTGAGGATTGCAAGAAAGTAAAACAACAAATAAAAATACTAAAATATTAATGAATATAATAAAAATGAAATTTTATTTCTCTGCTTCTATCGTTTGTTAAAAAAAAAAGGAATTCTATCAACAAGATCTGTAAAACACAGGGAATTTTAAAATAAGAAAATACTGACAACTCTGTAGGAACACATTATTTTAACATAATAGTTTATTTATTAGATTTTTATTTTATTTTAATATGTATTTCGTGGGGTGTGGGGGGAGGAGGAGGGGTAGGGGGATGCCTGGAGGGAGGGAGACTCGAAGATATTCATAAAAAAAACAGAAAAAAGAGGGTAGTATTGCGTAAAAGTTTGAAAAGCTCCCTTATATTCTTAAACCGTTCGTGTACCTGTGCGGGCATATGAAAAACACACACACTGTGAACCCGCAAGTCTTTCTGAAATGTATTTCATACGTGACGTTCTGTCATTTGTTTTACTACAGCTGTCTGCATATTTCATGTACAGGTATTTCAAACAATATTTCCGGCGTAGTGCTAGACGGAGAGGAATACTGTCTGACGCTGTGCGGAGCGAATGTGCAAGCTAGACGAGTTCCCACAGTGTCAAGATAGAGAGAGCTGGAAGACAGGTGCATGGTAGTCACGTGCGGACATGATGTGGCTGTTTTACAACTCTCAATGCTCGGGGAATAACTCGCTGGAGTTGTCCGACTGAATGGCCGTGACCCAATAAAGTTGGTGAACGTCACGGCCGTCTGCTGAATGGCCACATTTCTACAATTTACTCGATTGTAACGTGTGCTGGAGCATGGGTGATCGAGATTAAGATGTACATTCATACCTTGTACGGTGCTGGAGCATGGGTGATCGAGATTAAGATGCTACATTCATACCTTGTACGATGCTGGAGCATGGGTGATCGAGATTAAGACGCTAAATTCATACATTGTATGGTGCTGGAGCATGGGTGATCGAGATTAAGAGCTAAATTCATACATTGTACGGTGCTGGAGCATGGATGATTGAGATTAAAATTCTACATTCATACCTTGTACGGATGCTGGAGCATAGGTGATCGAGATTAAGACGCTAAAATTCATACCTTGTACGTGCTGGAGCATGGGTGATCGAGATTAAGACGCTAAATTCATACATTGTACGTGCTGGAGCATGGGTGATCGAGATTAAGACGCTAATTCATACTTGTACGGTGCTGGAGCATGGTGATTGAGATTAAAATTCTACATTCATACCTTGTACGATGCTGGAGCATAGGTGATCGAGATTAAGACGCTAAATTCATACCTTGTACGGTGCTGGAGCATGGGTGATCGAGATTAAGACGCTAAATTCATACCATGTACGGTGCTGGAGCATGGGTGATCGAGATTAAGACGCTAAATTCATACATTGTACGGTGCTGGAGCATGGGTGATCGAGATTAAGACGCTAATTCATACCTTGTACGGTGCTGGAGCATGGGTGATCGAGATTAAGACGATACATTCATACCTTGTACGGTGCTGGAGCATGGGTGATCGAGATTAAGACGATACATTCATACTTGTACGGTGCTGGAGCATGGGTGATCGGATTAAGATGCTACATTCATACCTTGTACGGTGCTGGAGCATGGGTGATCGAGATTAAGACGATACATTCATACCTTGTACGGTGCTGGAGCATGGGTGATCGAGATTAAGACGCTACATTCATACCTTTTACGGTGCTGGAGCATGGGTGATCGAGATTAAGATGTACATTCATACCTTGTACGGTGCTGACGAGGGTGTATTCGGAGATTAGAGTATGCGGATAAGGTTATATTCATACCTTGTACGATGACTGGAGCCTGGTATGAAACGAGATAAAAATATGCTTGGAGATACCTTGTGAATACGTAACACTGCCTTATTATCTTTCAATACTATCGCGCTATTAACCAAAAACTAAACCTTTGTAAAAGCCGCAGCAATGGCACGTGGCTAAGGCGTAACTACTCGAAACAGACGAATTGCCAGCAGATGTATGAGAATGGTACATCGCAAAAGCTTCCTTAAATGCAAATAGGGTACTTTTACTCTTAATTCTACCTTCACCTCTTTTTATTTGTTAGATATGCCTACAGCCGGGATGGGTAGTAAAATGTGGCACACTATGCAATTAAACTTCACAACTGAATTTTTAATTGTGATAGATATAGCATATCTGTACTAGGAAACAAATATTAATTTTAAATTATTATTAAACAAAAATTTACCCTTCATGATAGTTACGAAAAAATAATATTCCTCTACAAAACCGCTGTGGTGGAACGCGGTCTTAATGTCAAACTGTAGTCTGGTTTGCCGGCGATAAGGATGCTTGAGTTTCAAATCCCGTCCGAGGATACAGTCCGTTTACCCTTAAAGGTGGGAGTAATCTTACATTGACACTATGATCCTATTCTATAAACACGCCAAGGTGAAACCAAGCATCTTTCACGGTAAACGGATTGCACTTGGGGTGCTATTTCATAAAATGGCATCCACTCTTCATTAAATCAAGTGTGGCTTCATTTTATCTAAAATTATACCTTCCTCTTTCATACCATAAGCTTAGCGTAGTATTTTTTTACGACCATAGCCCGAACGATAGTGAGATGCGGTGATTTTTTTAGTCATTTTTTTAAGTTTAATTTTCCAATTTTTATACAAGTGATTAAATTGTATTCACCCGCTTCAGTGGCTGAACAGTCTAAGGCGTCACTCACTCTAGTATTAGACTGGCCTGCTGATGATAGGAGATTAGGGTTAGAATCCGGTCCGATCCCATGAGTTTGGTTTTCCCTAAATTGTTTCCCACTCTCCTTCTAAGCAAATGCGGGTGGATTACCTCTAAAATGCTTCCTTCCATCAGTGTAATTATCACATGGTGCGTACAGCCTGAACAAGTAGTAAGACGCGCTGATAAAGAAAAAAAATAAATTTATTTAATATTTATTTTTTCAAATAAAATATGATACTACATCTTAGATATCTTAGCCCAATTTAATTCTTATATAACTTTGCCTTCTTCTCCCCCCCCTCCCCCTCTTACTGATATAAGATATTTTAGTTGGCGAATGTTGCCAACGCGTGGAACTCATTCAGTGAAATGTAAACATAGTCGGGTGATCAAATGTGACGTCAGGGATAAACCAGGGATGTCCAAGCTTACTTTAGTTCAGATCCAAACTAATTTGATAGAATATATTGTAAAACACGAACGTTCACTTTTTTTATTTTTTACATCGAGATCTTTCACTCCTATTAGTATTATAACTATCTAAGTGTGTGTGGATCAAAAGGAAGGGGTAGGTCATGTAATACATTGCTAAATGTTGTAGACATATGTGTTAAAAAGAGTAACTTTTTAAGAATAAAGAGTATGTATGACTCGGTGTATGGATGTTGTTGAATTGAAGGTAGTAGGCCCATGCAAGGATAGAGGAAGTGTGGCGAAAGTTAGAATGGAGTAAGTACAGAGTTGTTGTGTTTTGAACTACATGCACATTTTCTTGCCTATCCCGTGATTATGTATGTACTATCTAAGGTACAGTGCGATTTAGATATGAAGGCACATTTTGGGAAATATAGCTATTAAAATAATGTTCATGGGCGTGTATTTAAAATTGTGGGGTCTGCCGCTGTCGTATTTATAAAAAAAAAACTTGAAGTATTCGGCTCTGCCTGGGGTAGCCACGAAATATATGAATGTTCCCTCCCTGCAGATGTATAAACAGAGCATCCCACTGACTGGTGGATGTTGAGGTGTAGTTCCCTAGTTCACACCCTGGTCAGTCCCCCTCTCTTGCTATATAGTCTTGTGTATGAATGTTCCCTCCCTGCAGATGTATAAACAGAGCATCCCACTGACTGGTGGATGCTGAGGTGTAGTTCCCTAGTTCACACCCTGGTCAGTCCCCCTCTCTTGCTATATAGTCTTGTGTATGAATGTTCCCTCCCTGCAGATGTATAAACAGAGCATCCCACTGACTGGTGGATGTTGAGGTGTAGTTCCCTAGTTCACACCCTGGTCAGTCCCCCTCTCTTGCTATATAGTCTTGTGTATGAATGTTCCCTCCCTGCAGATGTATAAACAGAGCATCCCACTGACTGGTGGATGTTGAGGTGTAGTTCCCTAGTTCACACCCTGGTCAGTCCCCCTCTCTTGCTATATAGTCTTGTGTATGAATGTTCCCTCCCTGCAGATGTATAAACAGAGCATCCCACTGACTGGTGGATGTTGAGGTGTAGTTCCCTAGTTCACACCCTGGTCAGTCCCCCTCTCTTGCTATATAGTCTTGTGTATGAATGTTCCCTCCCTGCAGATGTATAAACAGAGCATCCCACTGACTGGTGGATGTTGAGGTGTAGTTTCCCTAGTTCACACCCTGGTCAGTCCCCCTCTCTTGCTATATAGTCTTGTGTATGAATGTTCCCTCCCTGCAGATGTATAAACAGAGCATCCCACTGACTGGTGGATATTGGGGTGTAGTTCCCTAGTTCACCACCTGGTCAGTCCCCCTCTCTTGCTATATAGTCTTGTGTATGAATGTTCCCTCCCTGCAGATGTATAAACAGAGCATCCCACTGACTGGTGGATGCTGAGGTGTAGTTCCCTAGTTCACACCCTGGTCAGTCCCCCTCTCTTGCTATATAGTCTTGTGTATGAATGTCCCCTCCCTGCAGATGTATAAACAGAGCATCCCACTGACTGGTGGATGCTGAGGTGTAGTTCCCTAGTTCACACCCTGGTCAGTCCCCCTCTCTTGCTATATAGTCTTGTGTATGAATGTTCCCTCCCTGCAGATGTATAAACAGAGCATCCCACTGACTGGTGGATGCTGAGGTGTAGTTCCCTAGTTCACACCCTGGTCAGTCCCCCTCTCTTGCTATATAGTCTTGTGTATGAATGTTCCCTCCCTGCAGATGTATAAACAGAGCATCCCACTGACTGGTGGATGCTGAGGTGTAGTTCCCTAGTTCGCACCCTGGTCAGTCCCCTCTCTTGCTATATAGTCTTGTGTATGAATGTTCCCTCCCTGCAGATGTATAAACAGAGCATCCCACTGACTGGTGGATGCTGAGGTGTAGTTCCCTAGTTCACACCCTGGTCAGTCCCCCTCTCTTGCTATATAGTCTTGTGTATGAATGTTCCCTCCCTGCAGATGTATAAACAGAGCATCCCACTGACTGGTGGATGCTGAGGTGTAGTTCCCTAGTTCACACCCTGGTCAGTCCCCCTCTCTTGCTATATAGTCTTGTGTATGAACGTTCCCTCCCTGCAGATGTATAAACAGAGCATCCCACTGACTGGTGGATGTTGAGGTGTAGTTCCCTAGTTCACACCCTGGTCAGTCCCCCTCTCTTGCTATATAGTCTTGTGTATGAATGCTCCCTCCCTGCAGATGTATAAACAGAGCATCCCACTGACTGGTGGATGTTGAGGTGTAGTTCCCTAGTTCACACCCTGGTCAGTCCCCTCTCTTGCTATATAGTCTTGTGTATGAATGTTCCCTCCCTGCAGATGTATAAACAGAGCATCCCACTGACTCTGGCTAATGTAGTGTTGAAGAGTTTTGCCTTCATGTGTCCGGTACAAATATAGCAGCAGCCACCCCGATGGGCGGCCTTCGCTCTAGCTGGCGGATATAACTTAGTCCTGTTGGTTGGTATCACTGCTACCCACAGTAAACCCGGGTAGGGCGAGGTTCGCACATGGGACTCATGGAAATATGTATTCCTAAAAATAAAATAATATTCATCGCGTGTGTTTTTTGGTTTACGTTTATCTTACGAGCCTTTGTGATGTGTTTTGTCGATTTTATTAACTTAAATTATGTGAATTTATACTTAGTTGATTTATAAATATAATACTTTTTGTTTTTAATATGCGAATTTAACTGTATTTTTTTAAAGACAGCTTTAGAAAAAAATTAGAATATGGATGGACTTTTTGTAAAGAGTTTCTTGGTGAGTTACTATTTTAACACTTGTGTGAATCTAATTTATTTACCGATTTTGTTAAAAAAAAAAGTCTGTCATATGTAATATTTAATATAATGAGGCTTTAAGTACTTTTTATTAATGTTGAAAATGTTTTATTTGATCAAGTAGCAATACTCGTGAGACTTGTACTTTTATAAGATATATTTGATTTAAAACAATTATATATATATATAATATATATATTCATATTATCAATAGATAAAATGTTACTTGAATTATTAGAATGGCTTATTAATGTTTGGTGCTAGAGGGGTATCAAAAAGCTTTGAGCTTTATTAATAAAATTTGTCAAATTTTTAAATAAATATAATATTATAATCATAAAAGGTTTATTACTAATTAAATAAAAAAATAAAAACGAAGAAAATAAAAAATATATAATATTTTATAAAGGTTAGCTTTTAAAATTCTCATTTTACCCGTATCAAGCGCCCAATTTGAATAAATTGACTTATGAAAATGAGTAATATATTATTCAATTTAGACTTTTATAAAGAAAACAATGAAAACTATATGTTATGGATGATTCTAAAATATGAATAGAACAATTTTAATAAAACAAACATGTATTCAAAACACAATTATTATCCCTTTCTGAGTGGTGAGGCTATAAATTGTTCAGAGAAACGTAAAACTTTGAATTTCAAAAATCGATTCAGAACAAATTTGGTAAACGCTAAGTGTGCTCATAAGTATTTTCATAAATAAAACAACTTTGAAACTGTGGATCCATGAGTCGGTGAGTCTACATGAAAACACATATCATTATTATTATTATTATTATTATTTTATTATTATTATTATTATTATTATTATTAATATTATTATTAAGCACCGCGTTTACTACCCGTTCGGGTTATACGTACTTGACGCTAATCTGCAATGGTAGGGTTGATTGTGAGATGAAATGGAGGACCTACATTTTAACGTGGGATCCGAACCACGGTGGAGGCCTGGCATTCCATACATTCACAAGCTGTGATTAATACATGTCTTGTCAGAGGTGAAATAAGCGTTTAGCAATCGGATAAATCTGTCCCGGGACCGAGGATTGAACCCCGGACCCCAGCACAGAAGTCTGACACCTTACCCCTATACCACCAGGTCACCCATGATGCAAATTAAATGACTTAACTTATAAAATGAATATGTAAAACAAATTGCTTAAATAACTTTTATAAAAGTAAAAAAAGTTCTTTCTTATCTAATTGGACTTGAAATGAACAGCAAACGCGCTACTCACGAGCCCAATTTCTCAGACAGACTTAGCACGCCTCAAGTGCGGTGCTACATTAAATACAGGCCCAAATATAGTGACATTTCAATTTGCTGTGTTTTTTTTCACTGGGTCTTTGTAGGCTACCGTTTGGGTTATATGGACACATTAACTACGCCAAAGGAGTAGGCATGAAGAAGATAGAATTTCGGAGGAAATATACCCACAGTTTCGTTGTAGGAGAGTAGAAACCCATTTAGGTAAAAAAACACACCTTGGTATACCCGACAAAGATTCGAACCAGGCTCTCTATGCCATCGGCAGTCCAGTAGATTACGAGAGAGACCTAAGACCATACGACTTCAGTTACGGGTTTGTATTATTTCATTCGACATAATGAAGAATGGGGAAATTTTGAGAATTACTTAATACATACCAAAGATAAAAATCGGCTGTTGCAGAGTCAAGTGGTTGAAACATTTCCCCTTAGCAAGATATGTGTTATTTCCAAGTATTCCATAATAAATCAGTTATGAGCTAGTTCATCATCTTGCTATAATGAGGAGAACCCCCTTTTCCAAAGTGCTGTTCCATAAAATGTAATATGAAAACAGCTTAGCTAGTTGCTATTTATGAGTCACAGAGCTCACAGCTTGTGAGTTAGCACCCTTCTCATCTCACTACTATGTCAGTACGACTGTCAAGACGTCTGCCACTAAACTGCCTCTTCTCGAAGCGGCACGAATTATGTCTAGTCTTCTAAGGTGTATTTGGGTCTGAAGGGAGGAGAATAAAAAATACTACTTTTTTTAATGTGTTCCTGTCAAATTTTTTAACTTTAGGGACTACTTAAAATTTAGGGTTGAGAACGTACTAGTACGAATCAAATGTATAGTCCCAATTTTCATCAGAAGAACTTTGTCTGCCAGATGGAAAAGTTACTTAGATCTAATTTCACATATTCATACGTCGAGTTATGTGATCTGCAACACTCACTTTTGAAAATAGCATCAATACCTACGAAATAATACTTTAATAAAGGAAAATGTTTTCAATGTTGACCGTAAAAAAAAAAATTATAAAAGTATTTTTTTACCAAAATACAAAACAAACATGAAGGAAATGATAAGGCTTCTGCGAAAATTAATTTTAAGAATAATTTTAAAGAGGTTTGTTTGAACATGGAACTAGTTAGCGCGCTCACATTATAAATAGTATTTTCTATCGGTAAAACGTTAAAACTTGCGTATGGCCGTCAACCCACACGTGGGATGACATTGGCCTCATCTGTACGGATGGTTTCTTTGGACGTGTGCCGATGTCGAATGGTTTGGACCAAACACGTCGCATGTCGTTTTATGAACCACAGTGTCCAGAAATAGATTCCACCATCCAATAGACATCCGCATGTGGATATCCATCAGGAAACTTAACCTTGACGTCACGTGTTGGTTCACATAGTTGTTTTTTTTAATATACTCTGGGGCAAAATAATCTTCTAGAATAAATTTATTGGGTCAATTTCAACAAGTTTAACTGTTAATAATTCGCCTCAATTAAAAGGAGTTTCCTTGGCAAATTCAGTACTATTATTATTGGGATAATAACTCTAAACCAATCATAATTTATTCATTATTTCATTATTGTACTTGAACCACAGAACTATAGAACAAGTAGTGAGAAATAAACTTTAATAAATGATTGAACGTGATTTATTTTGACACTGATCCAGATTTAAGTTTAGATACCAAAGTATATTGTATACTATAATAAGGCACGCTTTTACCACAGTTCCATTGATAGTGGTGGTGTGTTTAAAGAAATAAATGCCAAGTAAAAACTAGATTTTCTTCAATAAATTTTAAATATATTGAATTAAGAACGCTACAAATGTAATTTTAAGATAGTTGTACAAACCTAAAAAATTGTTTTAATTTTCCCTTTTACCAAGCAATTAACTTTGCACTTTTCCGTAGTTTGTATGTTTGGGTAAATTACATTTAATTTGTTGCCCATTGTTGTGGACACTTTTAAAAATACCTTTTACCCCTCAATGCTTTTCTGTCGCTCACCTCTTACGCGCCAGGAATAATTCAATATAGTAATTATTTTTAATGTAATTCAAAGCTACTTTCACACTTCGACAAATTTCCCTTTTTAGTAAGCTAAGTCCTTTCCCCTTCTGGGACATGGATGTCAACAAATGTATCTCCTCATTATTATTAATCTAAACAATATAAAAATAAACTTGACACATATTTATTTATAAATGGCTTAATTTATTTACACTAACAAACAAGTTGCCTTAAGCTTTAGTTGCACTGTTACAGCTTAATTTAAGTTGTGTATTTTTATAATCATAGTCATGTTTGGTCTAATTCTTATTCCCTGTTTTCAGACCGTGACTGCTGGGCCTCGAGTTTGGCCTCATGCTGTAGAAAGGAGCGGAAGCATGGAAAGGAAGCGTCTGCAGGATGGCGATTCACTCCGACAAGTTCGTACTAGTGGTGGAGAGGAGTTCAGTGACGGAATTAGACCATACCCGCCTATCTCCCGTAGGAGAACAAGCCAGGCTAACGACGACGCTTGCAGGGATCCAGACAAAAAGAAAGAAAAGAAATGGTCTCTGGGTGGGCTATTTCGAAGAAGGAAAAAAGATGTTGAGTCCGACAGTAGCTCACAGGAAGAGGGCAATGCCCCGCGGAAAGGCTTCTTAGCAAGACGCAGATCTCGGAGGGAGAAAAGGAAACAAAGAAATAGCAAACTTGTTGGTACATTTGACCATATTGTTATAAACCCTTTGACACAACCGCAAAACATTAAACCAAATACGCCGAGTAATATGACGATCAATGATTTGAAATTACAGAATATCACTGCGGTTAATGATATTCGATTAGGAAGCGTTATCAGTAATGTTGGAAACCGTGTCCGAGGTAGTAGAGACTCGTCTGTAGGTGGAAGTATAGATAGATTGTCCTCTCGTTCAAGCCACGAATCGCTACAACAGCGCCAAGCCCGTCAAGAAACAAATTTGACCAGGAATAGTAGTGAAGGATCTGGCTCGCTGGAAGGAGCTACTCGCCGGGGAAGAAAATGTATAATGGCTCGAGTAGAGGCTTTGAGAGATCGCCAACGTGGGGATTCTAGCTCTGAAGAAGGGGATTGTTTCATGAACTCTCATGCGTCAGCTGTACCACGATTTAAAAGTGATGATAGTCTAGTAACTTTACAAAGAGAAGGATCCTTCAATAGAAGATCTCGAGTTGCTAGAACTGAACGTTATATAAAGCGCTTGTCTCGAGACGAGGAAAGTATTTTAAAAAAAGAAGCGGAAATGGATCCTTTACATCGACAGAGACTATGCAAGTCTGATGCTGAAGGTTCTTTTGGTAAAAGCCGAAGTAGTACCAAGGAATGTTCAAATGGTAAATTGGCTGTAACAGTGGCACATCGAGAATGCGCTGATTATGAACCTAGGGTTTATGGTAGAAAGTCATCGGCTAGTCCTAGTCCTGCACAGAGTCCCCTAATTCGTCCAAAAAATATACCTCATCGTACGCCATCCGCACCTTCATCTTCCACATATGAGTCATCCATATCCACATTTCCTACTAATAACAGTCTCCACACAAACATGACAAGTAGTCTTGATCGAAAAGTTCCTCAACAACCCTTGAATTTACGTGTTTCTAATATACATCCAGTACGAATTGCTTCGCCTCTTCCTTCAAGTAAAAGTAGTGAGACTGTATCATTTCAAGGTTTGAAAAATCGTTTTGATTATGCAATGAAAAGGCCAGCTGAAAATTCGAGCTACAAATTAAGTTCTGGTTGTAGCTCAGAATTATCGTTACCAGGTCAGCGGAGCATCTCCTATGACAATAATATACATCGCCCATCTCACTTATGTAATAGCCCTTCTAGTCCTTCCACAGCAACCGACGAAGTTATGGTGGTGCAGTTTCCTGTTGCGAGGTTGGCGTCATTTCAGAATAAAAATTTAAGTTGTACAACACCACTAGGGAAAGGAAATAATTTAAGCCCTTCTTGTTTCGTAGCAATTAAACAATCACCTCCTCCCCCCCCACCAAGAGATCCACAAAGGAAATTGTTTTCCCCTCCTAATGTACAGCAAGACACTTCAAGACCAATGTCATACGCCTTTGAAAATAACTCTCATCAAGCTCCGCATCATCAGTTGAAAGATTACAGTAATCGAGGAATGAATCAAGACCAGAAAGTATCTAATGCCCAGTTAGCTTCACTCCAGCAGCAACATTCTTCTATTTCCAAAGCAAATGAGGTGGGTATTCCTTGCATCAGTAGTCAAAAGCGTTCTAATTCTGATGATCATATCGAAAGTAAATTTTTTCTTAATAGTCAAGGAATGCGACCTTTGTCTTACAACCACTCTTGTCGTCCCCGTCCATCTTCCGTCACACCTGAGGCGATGATACCGCGTTCTCAACCATCATCTTCACCACCACAACAGCAGCCACCTACCCAAAAACGATTCATATCAAGGACCCCGGATATACAGAGCGTTTCTAAACTTCAAACGTCTTGTATCCCACAACTTCAATATTTTGCAGACCAACATCCACGAAGCAGACGACCAATTCATATTCAATGCAATAACTCTAAAATGGGTGGTCATGATCAACCTTATCTTAGTGATTCACAAGTTGTAATGAAACCACCCCATCAAGATAGACGTAACCCGGTGCTTCATGTGACAGATTTTTGGCGGCAAAGAGAACAGGAAGGTATAATTAAACAAAGAAAGCTACACATAGCTTCTCCTAAACCCCCTTTGCAGACTGTATCAAGAAGTGATCGTTCACGTTCAAACAGTCCTCATCCTAAAGATAGACAACCAGATCACGTTATTTCCCCCGAGCCTATTCGGGGAAAAACGGCGAAATTTAAAATTCCTCCGATTTCTTTTCCGGTTCGACCTGCAGATTCTCAAAGTTCTTTGAGTGGTCAATCTGATATATCCAGTTCATTGCCAACTACAAGCTCTAGATTTCACTCGGAAATGTCTACATACGACACTTGTGAATCTTCTGGTGCTCAAAGTGGCGATAGTTTGCGCAAAAAGGATAATTCCTTATTTCGTCCATTGTCGATGGTTCTAGAAAATTCGGAATCTCAAGATCAAGCTTCCAAATCAGAGGCTAATGAAAAAATAGGAAAATCTATAGCGTTTGTACAAGACACGCAATCAAATCATCAACTTAAGAAAGAACCTCCTACACCACCTACACGTAGATTTTCACGACAAAACTCTAATTCAAGCTTAGAAGCTATTGAGTGGATGTCAGAAGAGGGTAGTGAAGGGAGCAAGAAAAAACGCCGTTCCACTAATCTTGATGATGCCCTTACAGAATTAGAAGCTATTTACAAAAGTCTAAGACTGGGTGATGAAGATCTTCTTGATAGAGCAGAAAGGCGAGATTTGCCAACTATACACCAACAAGGAGATGACTTGAATGACATAATGGCTTACAATTCGTTTTCTTATCGAGGCGCCGAGTCTGACTCTGGCTTTAACTATGGCTTGGTCTCTTCTTCAGCAGAATCATTATATGGGAGTGATACACCTATAAGAAGACACCGTGCTCCACCACTTCGGAGGTCTGGTATTCCAGATAAAGTAACTGATGACATGGCATTTCGTCGGCTTAACCCTAAAGAAAAGTCCGGCTCACAAGATATTCGTAATGTTGTTTCTCAAGCTGGCAGTTATCTATTAGTGTCTCCTGTATTAGGTCAAAGTGCTTCTTCTGAAATAAACTTTTCCGGATTGGAACAGAAATATATTAATATTGCGCCTAAACAAGAACCTGATACTACTTATGATGACGTAGTGTATCGTAACATACGTCACACCAACAATGCTCTCAAGGTGATTGACCCTCAACCTCCATTTGGAATTCCGTTGGGTCCTGTAACAGCAGCGCCTAACAGTGACTACCTTCATGCCACACCAGAAGACAAATATAGACCTACTTTCAAACCCAGAAAAAGTCCGGATGTAGTTAAAGATGATTTAGCTTTTCGGAATTTAAGGAAAGATCAACAAAAAGATCCAGTTTTATTTCCAATAGACGACTTGAACACTTTTTTAACTACTGTAAACTCAAGTGTCAATCAGAAAGCTGACAGCAACTTTTCTTTGCGAAAGAAAAGAGCCGTCAGGTCTCTTTCTGCAAATCTTCAAAATATTGCCCGTAAAGAGCCACTTTCGTTATCAATAAATAATTGTGACCAAGACTTTGAAAAAGCTCAAAGTTTATCTGATTTGCCGGAGGCTTTACAAGTCGCCCAAAAGATCTTGGAGGGAAAAGATGTAATAGGTGGAGGAACAGTTAAATTTAGAAATCTCTCCCTAAAATCTGATGCGTCAAGTGAAAATAATCGCTTGGGAAGTGACTTGGAGTGTTCTTCTGAGATCACTTCACAGGGTGTTCGCCGACACAGCAGTAATCCGACAAGCTGGCTAGAGCGTGCCCATTTAAATGACAGATTATCGCTATGCACTGGTACCAACACAAGTACAGAGACTCTTACAGACAGTCGTGCCAACTTACTGCAAGAAAATTTAAACAAGCGAAGTAGTTGGCAGCAAAAACTCAGAGTTTTTATTCCTCCAGTGTCTTCAAATGAATCAGCCATGCAATTGCAAAGATACACTCCTCCAATTACCCAGGAGAGAAAATTAAGTCGCCCCCCACTTGACTTTAACAAACATAAGTCATCAATAGCTCCAATACCTAATACGGAGAACCCTCTCACTCTAGGGCCAAGTCTTCCCGTGCCTGAAACAATCCCTGGTTCCCCTTTAGATGAAGGACAACTTGAAGAACTGTTGTCAGCCTTGGCCAGAGAAGCCCAAGTGACCAGTGAAACATTGGGACGTGAGTTGAAAGAACTTACACAAGATGCAATAAATTTACCATACTTAAAAGACTCCATTTCTAAACAAATTAATGAATCAAGCATTGAAAAGCAAACTGCTGAACAAGATGACCTTACTGTTACTAGTACTAAAAATAATTCGGATAGTTCTCTTCCTATTGCTCAACTTTCTGAATGCTTAATACAAACCAGAAAAAATTTGGAATTCAAAGAAAACAATCCATACAGCAACAGCAGGACCAATCAAAAAAACAAATTGAAGACAATGATCTTGTTGGAAGGGATCCAGAATTGCAAGAAAAGCAACGAAATATGCAGGAGTTGAAAATGATGGAACTTAATGAAATAGATCAAAGAAAGCATAAATTGGTTGATATGGAACTACAACAATTAGCAGCGACTGAAGAACGGCTGTCTTCACTTCTTGAGGATACAGCACCGACGCTAGACGGCTTGAAACAAAATTTAAAAGAGTTTGTGGAAAGTCAAGGACATTTAATAATAATTCTGGTGAAATATCGACATATGATAATGTTAATGAGACAGTGGAAAATATTCAAACGAAAGAGTTAGACATAAACCAACCTGCGGATACTTCTTCTAAAGAACAGCAATGTGAGCAACATATAAAAGAAGAAAACATTGTAGTTATAAATGAAACCGTCGGTGAAGAATCTGAGGACATAAACAAAGAGCGATGCGATACAGTTCCTAGTAAAGAAGAAACGTATTGTTGCGTTCAATCTCCTAACGATACCTCCTCAAGCCAAGCAGACCCGACAAAGATTGACACCGACGCCGACGCCTTGCCGCAGCAAGGTCGCGGCAGCGAAGGTGAGAAGGCGTGTGGTTGGTTGTCGGACAGAGCACCTTTGTGGGTTGCATGTTCTTACTGCATTGCATGTACGCACCAAATCGCTGGACTAGACCTGTTGATGGTACTCGGTATAGTGCTGACCATCATATCAATCATCACGGCCCTTGTAATGTAGCTCAGTCTAGTAATAACGAGCTTTTTACCAACTTTTGACAAATTGGACAGTATTTTAGATATATTAGCAACCCTGTATATAGTTGAAAAGTGCTAAACAAATTACACTCATATTGTATATACCAATGCTATCTAAAATATAAGAGCACAAGTAAATATACGAGATAACTATATTATTTCTTTGTCACCATTAACATATTCATATCACTTTTCAATTAATTTGAAAATTAACCCTCATTTGCTCAGTTATGCAATTTAGTCGACAGTATATACAATACTGTACTTTAAATCCCACAACCTTATGAACCTGAAGTAATATCATAGTTATATTTAGTAATTATGATCTAGTCATTAAATATACTTCCATAAATCAAGGCAGTAACTATGTTTTGTCACCTTTATACTTGTATTCATTGCTTCTGAAATGTTGCTCTAGTGTGTGTGCATTGTATTGTTTCCTCTCGAGAACAATGTATCTGATGTAATTAAAACAACCCCTTAATGCAATGTCGAGTGTGTCCACATATATATAGCATGTAGCACGTTATATATATATTGTTTAGTGTTTTAAAATAACACTTTTCTGTTTGCGGTTTGTGTGTTGAGTGACTATTACTATATTGCACCTAAAATAACCTAGATAATAAAGTATTTAGAAGCAAGCACAGTAGTTAGTATTTTATTATAAATATAATCAGCCATTCCAGAGCAAACGCATTAATAGTGAAAATCATTTGTTGTGTTCTGGGCAGAGTTGTTATCCAATCAAGAGGTCTGTTTTTTTTAATGTGTTATAAGGTAAAATCTATTGTTAAAAAAACAATGGTTCAAACCTTAGGGACAATTGATTCACCACAGATTAATTTTTATATCTTCCTTAGGGTTCAATCTAAATTAACATGTAAACAATAAAGAAAATATTGGATTGCAACTCTTGATAGATATATTTAAACGGTGTGACATTTAATTTTGAGTGTATGTTATTTAGTGCAGTTATGACACAAACTCATTGTCAAATATGTTTTATAAAATAGTACCCTTTCATATTTCCCTCCCGACAAAATCAAATAATAAAACAATTTTAGTTAACACATATGGAAAGTAATTTGAGAAGAATTTACAAGTAATTGTTGGAACATCAGAATATTTAACATAGCTAAGATATATTCTGAATTGAAAAATGTCAGCCCTTAACCGAACTATAAGTTGGCTATTTACCTTTTGATAGTATACAAATAAAACACAACATAATTTTAATTTCGTGATTTACTTATATTCTGGTCTGATGACCTTGAATTGTTCTACAAATTGTATATATCTGAATATAAAGATCATCGGCTTAACCTGGAATATTGCGTTTGTTCCTTGATAATCTTAAGTGTTTAGGGTCCATATTTTGTTTCAACACTAAAATACCATGGATAATACAGGCCTAAATCTGGGAAATGAAAGCCAACAAAAAGTACTTACGTTTTACTCTTAGTAATGTGCATTTAGACACTTTGTAAAACTGATTTTATTTATATTTTAGATAACATATGTTTTGATACTGAACCTAAACAACCTCCTCTACACAATGCCAAGAATATAAAACTGCTGGCATCCTGAAAGACGCTAGTGAAGAACATGAAAAACAAATAACACATTTACATGGTTGGATAACCGGTTTTAAAATGTTCGTAAATATTAGTGTGGCACTAATCTCAAATTCGATCGCAATACATTTCTGTAGAAACAATCCTGAGATGGTGCTGTTGGCAACAGAGTGGCTTGTGCTCTAGCTAGCACTACTCTTTCATGATATGTCTTGTCCTTTTCAGAAAATATTGGTAGCAGCACTACTGTTTAATGGTGTCTCTTGTTCTTATCATAAAGTTGGGGGTAGGTGGCACACCTTTCAAAAATAGTTTACTGAAACCTGACACTTCTGTTTAGTTATTCCGATCTCAAATAATTTCGTAAATATCTTAATGCGTAAAAGAGAAAACTGCGATAATCATTTCTCTGTCTTAAATATATCAAAATTACAACCTCAAAAGCCCAGCTATCCCATCTGTTGTGTTGTACATGAACAATGTGAATGAAACTTTCACTTGTCCCTCTCAAATAATTCTAGTTGGATCGTATTGATGGAAACCCCCTTTTTCCACATATGTCACCATACTTTCCACCCCTCCCATCCCACCTTCAGATTCTCTTAAGAACCCAAAAGTGACATCTTTTGTATTATATCTTAACTAGTTAGATAAGTTGGAATCCAATAAATGTATTAGTTAGTGTAAATCTCAGTGATAAGGATTTACAGGTAATGTGAATGATATTATTTATAGGCTAAAGCACTGACTGAATCGCGTTACAGACGTTTATAAATCCCGCATTATTTAAGAAATCGTTTGATATTATTTCATAAAATTTTCAACCAAATGTAGGCGAATATTATCAGCAGGTTTCTGACCAGTTTTAAAAGTTTAAATTAGGAATTTAGTTTAAAAATATTTTAACGCTTTACGTGAATGTTTTTGCTTTTGAGATCAAACAAGAGATTATAAACCTAGATCTAGCCTAGCTAGGATCACAACAGAAAATTTTAAGATGGTTTTATGTAATTTGTCACACAATTTAAAAAAATATTTTAAGCTTAAAATTTAAACTTTTAACTAATCGTAGCTTTCACTTACATTTTGTCTAAAAAATACTAACCAATATCAAACCACTTAATAAATAATCAAGGATCGCTTATTGTTCTACCTTGTAACACCCTTAATGCAACCCTCAATGATAAGGATTTACTAGTAGTTTGAATGATGGTATATTATCCAATTTACTCGCATCGGTTGTCATAGGGTCTAACGCGTCACTTTCGTTTGGACTGGTTTAATAGTGTCGAGATTGGGGTTCAAATTCCCGTTGGGTGTAACGAGCTTTTTTCCCCCTAAATATTCTCCATTTTACCTTTAGACAAAAACAGGTACGTTTTCCTCTAAAATTATACCTTACTAATTCCTATCTCATTAGCTTAATTAGTATATATGCGTATAAACCGGACGGATGCACTCGGTGAAAAAAGTACCCAGTGTTATGTCTTGAGAGATGACAAGGGCTGACAATACTTCGCCGTGAGATAGTCCGTGTAGGCAACCTATCTAACAGTACTGCAGGCGCAGTAGTATATCACGAAGCTTACATTATTTTGTAATGTGGTCTCTCTATCAAGGAATTAAGAATAACGCCGTATAAAGGACATTTGAGGAAACATTAACATAATTTTTTGCTTCCAACATTTATAACATTTTATCGTATTAGTAATATTATTTTTTTAATTTTGATAATATCCATAAAATTGTAACTTTAGTCATTAAATTTTTCAAATCTCATTTTTTACTTATATGATCTAAGGGAGAGTTTCTCAAAGGGTGCTCCATGGATGGCTAGAGCTCCCATAGATCGCATCAGGGGCTCCTCGAGACTTTAAAATCTTTTATGGAGCTGGAGTTTTTTTAAATACGCTTCAATCAAAACAAAACATTGCATCATATTGAATGCAGGAGGAGACACATGATTTCAAATGTCTCCTTTTAAGGCCAGATATTAAATACATTTTCCAAAATATATAAACAATACCACCATTCCCACTAAAAAAAGTTTTGGAAAAATAAAACATTTTTTATATTTAGAAAATAATGGTTTTAATTATTTCTTTAATTAATTAATTAATATTTACTAACTAAATTTCACAATGTTTTAAATTATTCTAACGCGGTAATCAAAATCTTTTTGAATCTTCGAAATGTTCGTTACGGATGTTCAAAAGTTTGAGAGCCTGTGATCTGAGGGAACATAATGGTAAAGGTGAATTTAAAGGAGCTTTAGCCTGCACTTGAAAATTTGATATAAAACTACAGTGTGTGTCCCCCCCTTACCCCCTCCAAAAAAATATCCTCCGGCTGGATTCATACTCTGGCCTACAATGTCGCGAGTCAAAGAATGAAAGCACACAACTTTAAGAATTGATTAAGGTGGGACGAAAGGTGACTAGAGGAAAAAAACAATGTTTTGGTGGTTTTCATAGCAGAAAATTGTTTCGGCAAAGTAAAAAACAATTGCTACAGTAGAAACATAAAGTTAAGTTTTCTAAACATAGTAATCTCAACAGTTATTGGATATTGTTCATGAGCATAGCGAGGCATTTGATGAAAGAAAAGCTATTATCAAATTCTACGACACACTCGACAGATATTCAAAAACTGTTGAAATCACTCTGTAAAGAAAATTAAACTCTTATGTTTCTACTGGAGAAATATTTTTTTTATTTTGCCGAAAAAAAAAGATTGTTATAGAATCTTAAAAATGCTGCCCTAAACTTATACTCCCTACCATTCCGCTAAGGCTTTTGAGTGTTGACGACAGGCATAGGAAACCTAGCAAGGTCAGGAAATTTAATTTATTTTAAAAATTGAGGAATTTAAATACTTTGTTTGAAAACCCATTAATTTTGCACTTAAACACTAAAACAAAAGTGGGATATTTATTTGTCGCAAATTAACAACATGCATTGCCTAAGATATGTTATTGTATCACGAGATGGCTGTAGTGTGCTTGTTTTTTATGTCACATTTAAACATTACCCAAAAAATAATAATACCTAAATTGAATACATAGCTGTTACTTTTTCAGGCGCTATTTGCGCCTGTTTGGGTCACTGGTACTTAAGACCTACTGCTTAGCCAAAACTCGGAACAATTTTTTATCGTGCCCGCTTAAGTGATTCCTCACCTTAACATTTCCCCTCAGGTGTTAGAGCAAGAATACCCTAGAGCCCACTCAGAAATATAATGGCAAGTGACTTAGTACGCTCGTAAAACCTGCAACCTGAACATAGTCGAACCAAAGATCTCCTGAAGACCTTTATAGACCAGTGTTCTAGTACTCTCAGCACACCTGCGCCCTTAACAGAATAGAACCAAAGATCTACTGAAGACCTTCATAGACCAGTGATTTAGTACTTACTCTCAGCACACCTGCGCCCCTAACAGAGTAGAACCAAAGATCTACTGAAGAGCTTCATAGACCAGTGATTTAGTACTTACTCTCAGCACACCTGCGCCCCTAACAGAGTAGAACCAAGGATCTACTGAAGACCTTCATAGACCAGTGATTTAGTACTTACTCTCGGAATACCTGCACCCTTAACAGAGTAGAACCAAGGATATCTTGAAGAATCTCAGAGCACAATGTATTTAGTCAATCATTCTACCGGTTTGGGGTGAGGGGGGAGACGACTCACATTGGAATCGTAGGCTCATGGGTTCACTTAGTTAACACAGTATACTTATTTTTGTTTTGTTTTTACTTTTACGTTCCTTGAGCGGGACAAGCTATTTCCGTTCTGTGTTTGTTTCATCTTGGTAGTCTGCCAGTGCTCTTCACACCGGGGTGTTCAATATACGTTTTTGAAGAGCAACAAAATATTCTTAATCCTTCTCGACAACAGAAGCTTGAATAACATAACATGGATTCGTGTTTTGTCTCTAGACTTCGCCTCAAGTCGTCTTGAAACAATACCTTTCAAAAATATTCATTGATTCACAATTCGCTCACGCCAATATCATATCAGTCGCTGGATAAGTTAATGCAAAATTTAAGAACTAAAATTATAAATACTATACAAATTTTTTCTTAATATTAGCTGTACCTAAACTCTTCTTGTCTTTTATCTTTATTTGCTATTTTATTCGACTAGTCTTTAGTAAACTCTACCCAACTTGAGCTACGTATTTTTTGGCGTTACACAATTTATTGGGAAAACTAGGTAGATTATTTTCAACATTAAGGGCAGTACATATAGGGCCAGTTTCATAGTCAGATTTAGTACGCCTCAAGTGCGGCGCTATACTAAATACAAGACGTCACCTACCTGAAATTGAATGGAATGGGCCAGTTTCATATGCGAAACTGGCCCATTCCATTTTGGTCTAGGTAGATGGCGTACTGTATTTAGTATCAACTCGCACTTTAGGCGTACAAACTGGCCCATAGACTATATTTGGGGGTCAATCAATCCCCCATTTGACGTGGACTGTTTAGTGTTCGTGTATTGGGATATTGGTTGACTCCCGAGACTAAAGCTTGATTCACACGCTCGAAAATAGAAGTATCTGCTTGAGTGGCTCATCAATTCACACGTTGAATGTCAACCCACGATGCATTGCAACTCAAAGTTAAAAGAGCTGCTTATCAACATATTTTATTTTCTAGTGGATAAATATATATTTTAGATCATTGTTACGATGGTTGCTTACAAATTATAATGATGTGTCTTAACACAATCCACTAAATCGATGAACATGTTTTCTATTAACAAGTTATTTCAAATCTCCTCACAACAGGAAATGAAGCTGTCTGCCTGCTTCTAACTCTACAGTGCATGCGCTGTCAAATGGGCTCGCGCACTGATTTGAGATATGATTGGTTCTCCCGTGCCGAATATCTCTAGCGGAGCGGACGAAGCAGGGATGAGTTGAACTCTAGCAGAACAGCTCGGGCCGATGAGGCGGAAATCCTGTGATTGACCTAAAGCTTGTCACGTGAACCTGTTTATGTTCCGAACTTGTTTTTCGGCGAACGTGTGAATCCAAAGTGAGACCATTATTATGTCTCTTACATTCATTAAATAATTTTTTGTTTCATTACAAGCACTTCATTTTCCCTTCGTTCGTATCTATTAAAAATAAACTTTAATTTTCCGAGGAGAAAAAAATGTTTAACTGAGCTAGAGAATAAATTAATGGTTTGGTCTATGTCTTAATTTGAAGATTACATCTCAGTAGATTGGCATCATAGAAAAATATCCTGCCGAAAGGGATTGTTTTAAAGTAGTTGCGTTAAAGGTATTGACGACTAAATTTAATGGTAAACTACCCTTGGGAAGACCTAGATGCAGATGGGAGGATAACAGTAGAATAGACCTGAAAGAGATGGGGTGTAGTAATGGGGTGGTTTGGATATAACTAACTCAAGATAGGAGTGGCGTGCTTTTTTTAAGTGCGGTAATGAACTTTGGAGTTCCTATACCATACAGTAAGTAATTCAGTGTATATGACTGGAAACCTATTTTCGCTCTCACAGATGGCATGCTGACCCGTTTGTGGCATTAGCGAACTAAAGTATGATTTCATAATGTCAACGGCTTTTTTAAAAACTATTTATCAAATAGTAGTGTTTCTTCCATAGCGTTTTGGTACAGCTTAACTATCTTAATAAGTTTTTCACAATTCGCGCTGAACTGAATGTAGCATTTGATGAACTACGCTGTGTTGCCTGCACAACTCTACACACTAAAACTTCCATTCCACTTGAGTTTAATTTTCCACTATATGTATGTATGTGTGTGTGTGTGTGTGTTATATATATATATATATAACGCTCTTATATATATATTTATTAGTTCAACGACCCGAAGTTTAGTTTGATGAAATTTCTCTCTATCCGTGGCCGGGAAAGCATTTAGCACTTTGTCTGGTTAGCATTGCCTGCACCATCTGGTAGACATTCCATGTACAAGGGGAGTTTAGGAAGGGTGTTGATTTCCCGTTGCCTTCTACATTGAAATTCTATGAGCGAGCTCAAAAACGGCCTACCAATTTTCCCGTAAAGTTATTTTCATATTCCTTCCGGGGTTCTTTTACATACCACAATCGATTTGAGACCGACGGATTTACTTCCCCTCTGAAGTAAGTTGTGCTACGGAGGTTTATCGCTCCAGATAGATCTATTGACTTCGGCGGAGTTCGAACCCACGAACATTGGGTCCTAAGGCAAGCACTTTAACCCCAAGACTTGCGAGGTCGACATATATATGTGTATGTTTGTAAATACGTTTATATGTGTATGTGTGTGTGTGAGTGCGTGCGTGTGTGTGTGTGTTTTATATCTTCAAACAAGAATTCTACTAGAAATATTCTGGCAGGAAGCGCCTTTCAGTAAATACAAAAACATTCTTGCGATTAGCAATGATAACATTTAACTATATTAGTGCTTTTTATAGGTATCGATAATATCTTTAAAAATTGACAGTTGTATATTCCCTAAGTTGGCCTACGAATTTATTAAAATAGTTTTTGTAACTGTTACATGCAGTCCTTCTAACAAGAACCCTACATTAGTTTGAGCAGCCAATACGGCGTAGTTATCCAAATGCTTCCGCCATTTCAGCGCGAATTGTGTGTAAAACTCATTAGGATAATTTATAAAGTGCTAATTGAGTGACCCTCCGTTCATGTTATCCCAAAATAACACTAGTTTAAAGTATCAGTTTAAATTGCACAGAAAGACATTCCCTAAACTGTTTGAATGCGATACTTCATTTTAGCTATAGAATGAGGAGAAACAAGAAAAAACTTTTCTGATATATAATAATCCTCCCTACGAAACGCCACACTACGATGTTCGTGCTACCCTCCCTCTTATACCTTTAATTATGTGATAAAACACAGTTTCTTTTACTTATCTCGTTTAATGTGTTTTTTAATTTTCCCCTCCATCTACCGTTCATAGACGACAGTAGGATTTAACTCATAAAAACATATTATGAGCATATATTACCACATGAGAGGTAGGAATGTAGGCCAAACATACTCTACTTCCCCTCTTACCCACATACACCATGTCACATTATCTTTAACCCCTTCCCCGCCCCTCCTCGTTCGTCACATCAGTGCTTTGTATTTAATGCATGCTCCCTTTTATCAACGTCTGAAACCTCACTTTTATTGAACCCCAAATGATCGTGCACATTATATCGCACTTATATTTTCCTGCCAGGGTTTGAGCTAACAACTGAGTAACTTATTTAAGAGCTTGCATCACATGCCCATCAACTCTGTGATACAGTCGGCTCTAAATCGTAAATTTACACCAACACTATTGCACGTGGGTCATTTCTGATTAAACATTAATGGATATAAAGAGTTAATAGAAGTTCCTATTGCAAAACATTGTTGAAATATTAAATGATCTTTCGATAAAAACTGCGTTGAAAAGGCCGTATTTGACCGTTTTAAAATGGCTTCACTGTGCACAAATCTTCATTCTGTCTTAATAGGGACATATTGTAGTTATTAACAAGGAACTTTGTCGCTTTGTCACCCATAGTCACTGCGGAAAATTTAGAGTAATCATTAAAATACGAATGCACTACACACATTTCTGGCATATCTTAGTTTTTTCTTTTTACTCCCATACCTCGCGCGAGCCGGGAGCTGAGCTGGGCCTGCTAGGATGCACGCTCTTAAGTAGAATCTGCCTTAAACTATGAGTGAAGAATGATTCTTAGCACAGGACTATTCATGGACAACTCAGTAATGGAACATCGGTGCGCTAAGCTAAAGGTCCCAGTTTCGATTCCCGTGTGCAGATGTCATTTTTCAACGATTTTCCTAATTATAACAATTCATCCCCCACGCTTCGCTTTTCATATCTATTTCAAGGTGGGCTGGAAGGGAAGGTGAGTTAAGGGCAGTATTTTTGCAGACCTTATATCTAAATAATTTTTTTGTCAAAATAAATCAAATAATTCTCCAGTAGAAAGAGTTGGATTTTTTTCAATAGCTAGAGTTCTTAAATATCTGTTAAGGATGTCTTGGAATTTAATGTTAACATTTTCTCTTCATTTAAAATGTTTGTCATCTAATGCCGCTATGCTCATGACAAATATTCAACAACTGTTGATCTCATCATGGAAAGAAAATTAAACTCTCTTGTTCTACTGGAGAAATTATTTTTTTAAATGCTATAAAAACTACAAAAAATTGCCCTTAACGTTCCTTCCCTTCTACCCCACATTAATTGTACGGCGTTGCTTTTCCTCCATTTTTAAGTAAAATGCATGACTTAACTACATTCACTTTTTGTAAAAGTAATAACAATATCTACTAAAATATTAGTGAACATAATTTGTTCAAAATGCCTAAACAAACTATGTTATATCTAATCTTCTCATTATAATTTCTTTGTGACTAATATAGCTTTATATTACATATGAAGTTGAAATATATTTGTTTGTTTTTTGTGTGCATGAGGTTAGTTCTATATTAAACAGTCTGGCTTTAAGCCCAGTTCTCGTTTTCCTGCTCATCTGGCTTCTGGTATTTTGAGTAGTACAAAATCCTCTCTTGGCACTCCTTGTCCCCGTGCTAGAAACAAGTGTTTGGCACCTAGAATGAACAATGCATCCTCCCGGAATATATTCGCACCTTTAGATCTCACGGTAGTCTAAACGGGGTCAATCCAACAACACTATATTATTATTATTATTATTATTATTATTATTATTATTATTATTATTATTATTATTTTTAGCACCGCGTCTTACTACCCGTTCGGGTTATACGCACTACGCTAATGTGTAATGGTAGGGTGATTGTGAGATGAAATGGAGGACCTACAGTTTAACGTGGAATCCGAACCACGGTAGAGGCCTGGCATTTCTCACATTCACAAGTTGTGATTAATACACGTCTTGTCAAGGTGAAGGAAGGGTTTGGTCATCAGTTAAATCTGTGCCGGGACCGAGGATTGAACCCCGGACCCTCCAGCACAGAAGTCCGACACCTTACCCCTAGACCGCCAGGTCACCCATAAGTAAAAGTACATTTCCTCTGTGATAGATATGTAGCAGATCTTATATATAATTGGTCAAATGGGAAGCGAGTGGGTCATAAATACAGTTTTAACAAGCTCTGCTTACCCTGGCAACACTCCACGACACTGCCTAGCACATTTTCAGCAGCTTCTCTCCTTTCCTCATTTTAATGTCGCATAGCGTCGTCCATGAACCTTTCCTCTTCCCAAATTACGTAATTTACATTTGTTTAATTATATGCTACCTTTCCCGTGTATCTTTCGCCGGAAATGTTTGTTTGTGAAGTTGGCCACTTGTTTTATAATTAAAACAAAACAAAGTTTATCGCTGGGAAAAGTAAAATACTCCCTAATTTAACTCATAGAAACCTGCATCGGTGCTCGTATAGTTTAGCGCGTCACTATCGGGTTGGACTTGATTGTCAGTGACGGGGAGATCGGGGTTCAAATCCTGGTGGGTATATTGAGGGGAGAGGGGTTTCCTAAATGGTTTCCAACACTACCTCCACATAAATGCTGATACACTCACTATAAAATTTTACCTTAGTCATCTCTATACTATTAACTAATATATGCGTATACCCGAATGCCATCAAAAAACCCTCATTGAAACAACTGTGCACATTTTACTCTATCATTTAGAATGCTAAGAAACACCAGATCTTGAAAACTCACCAGCCCCCCCTCCCACCTCCCCAAAGCCTTCCACCTTCTTATTAAAGACCGTTATAATGTATAACTAATGAACGTATACAGTTATTAGGAGTTGTTTTTCCTCTGTCGATTAAATAAGTTTAAAACTTTTGTTTGACCGCTCTTAATGCAATGTTATTGAACAAAAATTTTACTAGATCCTCGAGGGTTTTAATTGTCTAATGTTTAGTTATTTTTAAATCAAATTTCATTTCATCTGTATAAATAGGTGAAGTCCATATTAACTGACGACACACAATTCACTTGTTACGCCACCCATCCGAGTTAATTTAATCGTTAATTTACATCAATGCATAGAGAATTTTCATGTGTCACAATTAACTGATCAGTGTCACCTTCTTTAAAAGCTGAAGAGTCTGAGGACCCGGTTGGGTCTACTGAAGGTGTTTCTTCATAAATGGTTTCCCCCTCTCCTTCCACGCAACTGGGGGTAGATTATCCACAAAATGCTTCCTTATCTCTACCCCATTAGAGTAATTGCCACATATGTATAACCTTAACAGGTAATGAGACTCGGTGATAAAAAAAAATACAGGAGTGGGAATGAGTACACTGGTGACAGATTGGGTAGGGTTGTATTAATTGTCGTGGCGTAGAGTTGCCGGGGTAAGCAGATATTATAAAAACTGTACCTCTGATAGATTCTAGCCCACTTGGTCTCCAGTTTGACCAATCACACATGTGAATATTTGTTCGTTGATATCCGACCAATAACTGTTCTTCTGAGTGATGAGAACATTCATGGGTACAGTTTCGACAACATTGCTTACATTTGGCACAACTCCATACAAGGCACTGGTTGTATGAGCTATTTTTTGTATCATATTAAATTTTATACTTGGTTTTTTTAGCACCGCGTCTTACTACCGTTCGGGTTATACGCTTAAGTATATTACGCTAATGGATTAGGATTGGGAAGGTTGAATTAAGAGGAAGTGAACCGCATTTGCTTGGAGGAAGAGTGGAAACCATTTAGGAAAAACCACCCCAGTTCACCGACGAGATTTGACTCGATCTCCCGTCTCGGTGGTCTGGCTCAGCACGACTGGGCGTTAGCCAACTACGCACCGAAGCAGGTTGTATTTTATTGTTGAGCATGAAAATATATAATAAAGCAACTCGATGACTCCTTTCAAATGCTATTAATTAAACTAGAGACGAAACGCTTTTTCTAATACATTTTTTAAAAAAGAGTAAAGGAGAAAATACAGTCAAATTAGTGATCTATTTTGTTTGACCGACTTTATAAAACAGTTCCTTTGTTGAAACTATAATCCCCTTCCTTTTCTACATTGGACTGGATTGCCAAGATAGGGGGAATCACAAATATAGTATGTGTTTGTGTTGAAAAGGTGTACAAAAACACCACCTCACCCCCCTTTTTTTTGTATCGCTGGCTTATTTAACTACTTGTTTTTCTCTTACTGTGTTTTTATTTATAGGTGTTGTGTAAGAATGGTGCGTGCACCCTCCTCCTAGTTTACCGTGTGCTCTAGGCAGACTCGCTCTTCTCTCCAGGTAATTTGGTGCTTGCTACCTGCATCTGCATGGCCCATTTCACCCCCAACCCATTAGGAACACTGGACGGTACTTTTTCACTTGACCTCATACGAGCGACCGTGGTTTCCTAGTCCGCGACTCTGCCGCTGACGCTACCTCCGTCTGCACGGCTTGATTCATCCTAAAAAAAAAAATATATCTATTTTTTACTTTGACTGTACATTCCCTGCTCCAGATATGATCAGCATTATCTGTGCTGCTGCGCCATTTGAACCACTGCACTCGCTAAGTCTTAAACAACTCGTGTGTGTACACTATACCCCATCTATGGTGGGAATTTAGGTAAGTGACAGCTAGCAGAGGTTCTTAGCTACAAAAACATTGCAGAAATCAAGGCCGTAGCCGGCCATAATTTCAGGGGAGGGGGGTTAGTGGACACACACACCCCCAATTGCTGGAGGCTATAAAATTTCTAAATGATAAACAGTTCTAGAAGCTATCTAAAGCGTTTTTTACGGTAACACAGCCTCCTAATTTGTACTTGTGCCTTAATTTTTTTATTGCTTGAACCATAAATAAAGCCATATATATTTTTTTATTAAATTTGGGGGGGAGGGGTGGGTTGAACCCCTTCCGACTACGGCCTTGGCTGAAATTATTATTAGAAGCGTTTGATGACACTTTTTTTTAATTGGTATTATGTATTACTAAGCATATAATAATTATTTCTGAATAGGGCTCACATTAGTGACTTTCAGCCAATGTTTTCAATAAAGAACCTTCTAATAGCTGTCACTTACCTACATTCCCACCGTAGATAGACTCTACCTCTATGTCGTACTCTACAACAGCTATCTGTTTCTGTAACGTAATTTGAGTCGCTGCACTTGCAAAGTCCTATTACTACTACAGTAGCTCCATGACTTCTTTGTGCTGACTGACAGCTCAGCTGACAGCTTTGAAAAGTTACCAAACCAAATTATGTATCCCTACGCTGAACCATATGATCTACAAAAACATGTGTTTAACAGCTGTAACTTCGACAGTCAACATTTAGGTATATACCTAAATGTAGACAGTCAGTGTGAGCTGTCAGTCAGCACCAAAGAAGTCATGGAGCTACTGTACCAGACAGCTCTATGCCGGACTCGACCAATAGCTCTTAGAGGCCAGTGTTTCATGATGAAGTACATTTTAGTGTTTTTGGCTGTATATTTGATGCGCTTTCTAGTAATAATAAATATATTGCCTACATATACATACATACATAAATATACCTAAGTCACAGCTTCGTCTCTGTCTTTACCTGCATCTGCATGGCTTACTTACTCACAGCCATTTCTTCACTTGACCATCATACAACCGACCTGGGTTTTCTAGTTGACGGCAATGCCGCTAGATCTGCCTCGATCCCTAGTGCACAAGATGTTTCATATTGTATTACTTTCTCATGCTGAAACATAGGGCATCTCGCGTCCATTTTAAGGACGCTTTAGTACCAGATTAGTAATTATTATATTGTATACTTTAATGAATTTACAATTCATGATATGGGAGATAATTTAATAAAATGTACCGACATTCTCGTTTATATAGGATAGTAGACCCACCATTTAAGAGTGGACATAAATCACCTTTGATGGATCTGTTTGGAATTGAGCCTTGGAACCCTCAAGTCAGATCCAGGATTGATATCCACGGCGCATAACTTCGCCGATTGCACCCTTTTAAAACTTGGCAAATCTAACTAACCAATGATTACACTATTTGATATAAAATACGATTGACCCGATATTAGATATTTAAGTGCCATTCAAACTTTTTTTTTTTGTGAATTTCTAGTGTTCGCTTGTGGATTAAGTATGTTGCCTGCTTGTGACGTCACGGTAAGTCAAGATAAGATTTCCCATGTTAAAGTATTTACGTTTTATTTGGCAAGTTTTATAGAAATACCATTGAGACATAAACCAAACATTTCTTAGTAACTCTAAAAAAGTCTTAAACTATTACACTTTTTTTTGGTCATTAATGTGTTTACTTATCGTCTAGAACTCAGGCTATGTGGTTTGGTCAAAAAAAATGAATGGCCTGTAGGAGTCTTCCTGCTAAGATGTAGATTTAGTAAGTCCGTAGAAGCTTTTGTTTATCTATAATAAAAAACAAAGAGTGTCATTTTAAATTCAAGCCAACATTGTCCAGGTAATAGTGTGTAAACTCGCAAGTGGAAGAGGGAAAGTGTTATCACAGTAATGAGGCTCGAAGGATGATTACTCATTTTCCCTCTATTATATTTGTAAACGTGTCAGTCCAGTTCTGTCGATTTAGACGCCTCATGCGGCGCTATAAATACAAGAGTCATCTGAAATTGATGAATGGGCATTTATATGCGAACCGCCTTCATTTGGTTAGTAATGTCCCGTATTTAGTATCGACTCACTTAGGCGCACTAATTGATATGAACTGCCTAAGTGTGATAGTGCTTAAACAGCATTTTTAAACCGGTGTGCCGTGAAGGGTGAGCCATTGTGCCGCGGAATTTGGGGGAAAGATCATAAAGAAATTAGAACAAAATTTGAGGAATAAAAATAGATCTTTTAAAATCCATGATAAACTCTATTTTTTAAAGTTACACAATTGTTAGAATTTTAGCTACCTATTGAACTTTGAAACACAATCTTAATACTCGTTATTTTATTGCTAAATCCATCTTTAAGAAACTAATAGTGTGCCTTGACAATTTTAACACCTTGTTAAGTGGGCCGTGAGTTGAAAAAGGTTGAAAATCGCTGGTTATGCCGGGATCACGATCAACTTAACGTTGACTTTAAGTTTAATTAACGTAACTTAACGTAAAGGATCGCCTCGTGTTTTTAAATGGAAGCGATCACGATGCAGTTAACTTAACGTTGACTTTGCATTTCACTTAACTTAATAGATGTCCTGGGAGGTCTTTTTCGTTAAGTGAACGTATTTTGAAGGGTATCACGTGATCTAGCCAGCCAATTATTATGGTAGTGACGTATAAAGGGATATTTGTTGGCTTTATGAACAAGGTTTCATCTTTAGCTTTAGTTCTAGTGATCGGACATTTAATTAAAATAAGCGCTAGTATCGTATAATTATGAAACGTTATAGAACAAACTCAATTCAAATATTGTAAAGAAGTAAATACCACAAAGCTTTTAGTATATAAAATGTAATAATGTATTGCTTTCAAATAAGATCCTTGCTATTAAAACATATAAATCAACTAACATAATCATGATTGTAAAAGCATTCAAATCTGCTCAAAAAGATTAATGATAAATATCCATAATATCAGTAGAAAATAATAAACATTCAAAATCATAAACACAAATACAAATAGTACAGAATCACAGATCAAAACACATACTCTAGGTCTAGAATGTAGATGTTTGGTTCGAGTTGTTACGTTAAGTCACATGAATCGTGATCACACAACTGTTTTATTAAGTTAAGTTAACTTTAAGTGAACGTTACGTTAAGTTAAAGTTTAGTTGATGGTGATCCCGGCATTAACGACATTTCCTACTTGGAAATCGCAAAACTATTTTGCAAAGCGGGTTGCATCTTAACTTGACGCATCCAAGCAGTCTAAAGCACTTTCACACGTAGACACCAATTTACGAAATAGAACGATATGGATGAAAATTAGCAGTTCACCCTGAAGGGCTCTTGTCTAGGTACTGATGACCCTTTCCCTCTTCCTCTGACGAGTTTACACTGTCACTTTAATATTTGCGCCTTGAAAACCTTGACTTGCTTTTTAATTTTACATTTTTCTTATTTCCTATTCTATATAGACATATGCTACCACATACTTTTTTAGTCAACATCCTGTCAGGAAGATTCTTACAGGCCATTTTTGTAACTAAGCCAAATAGCCTAAGTTGTAGAGATTTGTAAAAAAATACGCTTTCAAAAAAACTACTTCAAGATAAAAATAATAATGTTGTGACACTGTAAAACTATTTTTAGAATTATTTAAGAATTTATGGTTTTTGTTTCAACGTTATATCTTTAAAACTCGATGAATAAAACGTTAATTCACTAACATGGGAAATCTTATCTTGACTGCCGTGACGTCACACAGGTAGGCAACGTCCTAAAAAGTGTTATGTTCATCAAGTTAAGATATATATTTGGATTCGCCAAGTAGATGATATCGTTAAATGGAAAACTAGTGCGGCTTCAATCTTTGCCTAAGTTTAAACAAATTTATCAATTTTAATTAAACACGATCGAATACACTATCTTACAAATCCGAACCATCATTTTATCTCCGAATCTAAATTAGTATTAAGGCTCTAAAACAAATTTCTATTCAAGATTCTATTCAGGTTTTTCATTATAATTTTTTTTAAATAACTTAAAACAAAACCTATAAATGAAAGAAAGCAATGCTATACAATTAAAGATATGTGAAATGTGAAGCTTGGAGGATGAATGATTATTATTTCGGAAATCGGCCGTAAATGAGTCATATTCGATTAAGTTATAAATGACATCACGGAATCGAACCCAGAACTTTGGCTAAGCGCGCAAATGCTCTACTGTTCAGAGTGTACGTGAATCAAGATTAATAACTTTCCTTAAAGCTCTTCAGATCTTTATCAAAGATTTGCACTGATTTGTCTCTATTTCTATATTGTTTTTTCATCATCTTAATATATTAATTTATTATTAAGTTTAATTATTTTAGTTAAAATTTAAAATAAAAAAAAATAACTTTTACCATTTTGATACTTTATAAAGAAGTTATTTACTTTTTTTAAAAGGACATAGCTTTTTTTTTGATATCCGAAACATTCCCGTTTAATTTGGATGTAACATTTATTTTTAATTTGGATTTTAAAAACTTTTTTATTTTTATTATTTTTCCACGGTCGCACCATAATAATCTTAACTACATCAAAAGCATTCTGAAAACACGTTAAGTATCACTCGCAAACATATATACATTTACAGACCTGTTTGTAGATTGTTATTTTATTTTTATTAATTTTTTAGTTGAACATTTTTATCTTTGAAGTACATTCTCTCATCACGTTACTTTTACAGCAAGCAGTAATTTGTTAATTCGATAAATGTTTCAAAACATAAACCATAGTTTGTAAATAAAACAAGATATTTATGTTTACGTAAAACTAAGTAAATCAGACACATGTCAAAAGGGGTTTTATAATTTGATTTGTAATACTCAATCGTCCACGACCTCCTCTGACAAGGTTCTGCTTTGACAATTCTGTAAAATATGAACTTGTATAACATTCAATTTAACGTAATTTCCTGAATCTAGTCCATTAACGATTTGGTTACATTTGCACGCAAAAAAGAGAAGAAAAAGTTATATACACAAACTGTCCGACCGCCTGTAAACACAAATAACGAACGCGTCGGAAACCAACTAGTTGCTACATAACTAAATGTTTAAAGGGGAATGCTAGACTGTCCCACAGTACATCTTTAAAATTTATCCTCAAATTTTCCATCACCGATGACAGAAAGATCGGACTTTGAATCTCAGCCAGATGCATTGGTTTTCCACATATGATTTTAATTTTGATTTTCCCATTCCTTATCACTAATCTAATAAAGATACATTTCATCTTAGTTACCATTCTTATCCGCCATCTTAGACTATTTTTAATAACTCTTGTGAACAACATACTAATTAAAAAATAGTCGATAAAAATTGCATTTTTTTAAAAAACAGCTTGTATGTTAGTACTAGATGGATCTTCACCCAACCCCCCCCAATCCCCTCAAAGAATGACTTTAAGTGGATTCTTTATAGGAAGATAGGCTTAGAACACAAGATAAATACGATTTATTCACTATTGACAATAAATGATAGTATTATTTATTAATTTTGTACCGCGTTTTATTATCCGTTCGGGTCATACGCCTATATACTGATTAAACTAATGTGTTAAGGATTATAAAGTTTGAATTTAGAGGACGTGTGCCCGCATCTGCGTGTTGGTGGAGTGGAAAACCATTTAGGGAAAACTACCGTCAGTACACCCCACCAGGATCGAACCCCGATCTCCCCGTTATCGGCAGTCTAGTATACTGCGAGAGTAGCGCCTTAGACCATTTGGTCACTGAAGTGGGCTTAATTAGCCTATTTTATCGGTATCGGTATGAGCTCTCAAAACTAATATTAGTTGTAGAACATATTTTGGCGGTACGATTTGGACCTTAAGTAGTTTTTACTGACAGTTATAAAATTAACTTAAATAATTTATACATATTATTTTATACGTCATGTCATGTATTCTGAAAGTTTTAGTTTTCACATATAATATCAATAAATAATAATACAGTGAAACGTTATCAATATTGGACGCAAACAAATATGTTTCTATTTGAAGATATGAAAATAGCTTTAGTAACTTCTACAATAATGTCAGTAATTGGCTTCCTACCGCGATCGTACCTGCTTTCCTGCCTGTTTTTTTTTTAACAAGTGTCGTACAGTGTTAACAAGTTTAAGTTATTTTTGTGATAAGAGTGATCAATTGCTTGCTGTGTGTTTTGTGTGGTTCTGAGTGATCTTTTTGCACATTAGAACGATTTATGAAGAAATTGTGTTTTAATAATAACGTATTATATATATTATTTTTATGTGGGTGCTTATATGTGTATTTACATATAATTATAATAATATAAGTACCCTTAGTTCATCCTGAAAGATATTAAAGCTTACCTTGCTTGTTTCCACTATGGTGTAGCTTATAGGATAGAGCCATAGTGTAATCCACCAAGGTAAGGCTGCTTGCTACCTTTCAGGGTAAACGGAGTGTACATAAGAAATAATCATGAAATAGTTGTGTTTGATTAATAACAGATTGTATATTATGTATATATACATCCATGCATACGCAGTTTATATTATTATTATTATTAGTACCGCGTCTTACTACCCGTTCAGGTTATACACACTTACGCTAATGTGTAATGGTAGGGTGATTGTGAGATGAAATGGAGGACCTACAGTTTAACGTGGAATCCGAACCATGGTGGAGGCCTGGCATTCCTCACATTCACAAGTTGTGATTAATACACATCTTGTTAGAGGAGAAGGAAGGGTTTGGCAACCGGATAAATCTTTGCCGGGACCGAGGATTGAGCCACAGACCCCCAACACAGAAGTCTGACACCTTACCCCTAAACCACCAGGTCACCCCGCAGTTTATATGATATTATATATTTAGCTAATAATATTCGAACATTAGAAAGAATTGTAAAGGAGTGATACTATACTAATAACAAATTAAGAATACGGGGGAAAAGGGGGAAAATCACGTTACACGCATTTTCCAGGACGATTTTTTTAAAATCTCAAACCCTCTAAGGATCCCAGCAAATACTATTTTTTTTATTAATTTAAATATGACAGACTATTTATTTTTAATCATATTCTAAAGTTCAATAGAAAGGTATAATTTATTATCTAACAGATGGCACAACTAACTCAATTAGAGTTAAAATTGGATTTGTACTATTTCTCCCCTGTGCCCTTGAAACTATATAGTATATTTTACATATAATGACATGTGTACACATTAGACTCTACAAATAAAATGCTGTGCTTCTAAAATACTAGTTTTCCGGTGCATCGCTGAAATAACATATATTTCCAAAAATCCTTCAGAAACTCAAGGAAGGAGGAAATACCGGTTTCTTGGAAAGAAACAAACAAAATAGGAATTGCTTCAAGAATATAAATACTTTTGAGTGAACTCCCAGAGTTCTGCGTATTCTTGTTATCCATTTAAAATAGAGTACAGAGTACTCTGGACAATTTGACACGAGGGACATTACAGGTGTACCGAAACACTCTCGCATTCATGACGGACTTTGTTTCACAGATAAGCTGACCTGGTGGTCTAGGGGTAAGGTGTCAGACCTCTGTACTGAGGGTCCGAGGCTCGATCCTCGGTCCCGACATAGATTTATCTGATTGCTAAACCCTTCCTTCACCTCTGACAAGACGTGTATTAATCACAACTTGTGAATGTGTGGAATGATGCCAGGCCTCCACAGTGGTTCGGATTCCACGTTAAACTGTAGGTCCTCCATTTCATCTCACTAACACCATACCATATTACATTAGTGTAAGTGCTTATAACCCGAACGGGTAGTAAGACGTGGTGCTATTATTATTATTAATAATAATAATAATAATAATAATAATAATAATAATGTTTTACAGATCAATCTCCTGTGAAGGAGAGAGCTGCGATGCCCTTGACACTTTTAGTATAACTATTTTTTATTATTATTTTATGTATTTAACATGCAATTTCTGAACCGACTTATTACCTATATATCGGCACGTTACTTAGTCTATCAACTAACTTAAATCTACACCCGCTTCAGTCGCCGAATGGTCTAAAGCGTCACTCTCGTGTTAGCCTGGCCTTCTGATGACGGGGATATCGGGGTTTGGATCCCGGTCGGGTCTACTGAGGTTGTTTTTTCTATATGGTTTCTCACTCTCCTTCCACGCAAATGCGAGTAGATTACCTCTAAAATGTACCCCATTAGAGTACTTATCATGTATGTGTATAACCTGAACAGGTAGGGAGACACGGATACACGTCGCCCAGAGTTCCGGTCATTAGTTCATTACTGTGAAAGGTGTCCCAATTATATATTCTTTGAAAAAAAATCATGGGCCACTTAATTTTAATCCATGTACAATTACTATTTGGTGGTGTAATTTTCCTATATTAAGTTAGTTTGTAATTCGAGTGCTGACATATTTGTGTTCAGACAAGGCACGTTGAGTTCCTCAATAAATTATTATTATTATTATTATTATTATATTATTATTATTATTATTATTATTATTATTATTATTATTATTATTATTATTATTATTATTATTATTATTATTATTAGCACCGCATCCTACTAACCGTTCGGGCTATACACACTTACGCTAATGTGTAATAGTAGGGTGATTGTGAGATGAAATTGAGGACCTACAGTTTAACGTGGGATCCGAACCACGGTGGAGGCATGGCATTCCACACATTCACAAGTTGTGATTAATACACGTCTTGTTAGAGTGCCAGGACCGAGGATTGAACCCCGGACCCGCAGCACAGAAGTCTGATACCTTAACCCTAGATCACAAGTCACCTTCCTCATTAAAAAAAACACTACCCACCTTAATAGTCCGGACATGGCCGACTGAAAGGCACATGTGTTAATTTGACGCACGATGTGTTAAATCAATTACATGTTTCCCGGACAAACTAGCGACGTGTTAGCTAATGGGAAGATCTTAGCTTACTCTTCTTGAAAACGTGTGAAGCAACCGCTGTCTAACATTGACCAAAAGTTTCAAGGATGCTTTGAAAAAAGTTTAAAGAAAGTTACTTTTAGTCGCATGGTGTCAACGTTTGGAAACTTTTAAGGTTTTGTATTTTAATTCATACATTATTATAATTCCACAAAGAAATTATAGTTTTACAAAGCAGTGATGGTAGTTCCACAGGCAGTGATGGTAGTTCCACAGGCAGTGATGGTAGTTCCACAGGCAGTGATGGTAGTTCCACAGGCAGTGATGGTAGTTCTACAAAGCAGTGATGGTAGTTGCACAAAGCAGTGATGGTAGTTGCACAAAGCAGTGATGGTAGTTGCACAAAGCAGTGATGGTAGTTGCACAAAGCAGTGATGGTAGTTGCACAAAGCAGTGATGGTAGTTGCACAAAGCAGTGATGGTAGTTCCGCAAAGCAGTTATGATAGTTCCACAAATCAGTGATGGGTGTTTTACAAAACATTGATGATCGAATCACCACATAAAGGACAAGGACATCTGACCGTGATTCGAACCCCGATCTCGTGGTCATTGGTATTCGTCTATTGCAAAAGTGACGCCTTGAACTATGCGGCCATCAAAGCAGGTTTTATCATCTTTTTAATATTTACGTTAAATGTAGGTCTAATACTAAAAAAAAAATTGTTAAAGAACCGAAGCTTTTAGTTTAATATGGTAATTGAATGAACCTTTTTGGTTACAATAATATCTAATTTTAACGAATGCACATACACCAATGTATGTGGCAAAAATATTTTACGGCAAAGCCTTATTTTCAGAAAAAAGATAATCTCTCTCTACACCAATTTCTCATGATTTACCAAACATATTAAACAATAAATAAAAAGCATTTTTTACTTCTAGTTACGATAACGAGGCAACAATTTATATTTAATTTACGTTAGAATTGGATTGTATGGACGCAACTAAAACGGGGTTTCAGATGTTTTATAAACGGAGTTGAGATTTATAAAAAAAATCTTGAGCTTTAGATTTTTAAGAAAAATCACAAAACGTCTGAATTGACGTTGGTCTTGACCACACACCATGGGACTTGGACAAGCAAAAATGTTGATCCTTGGGTACGACTCCTAATATATAAATTAATTTGGGGGGGGGGGGTCGTAACAGTGATTTTATAGTAATTTCCTCTTCTCTGCGTGCTAACAACAGGTAAATAGTACCTCGCAAAGTTCTTCTACCGCTAGGTATGTATTAAAAAACATTCCACTGCATCTCACCCATTCAGACTGTACGCATATATGTTAATTAAGTCAATGTATTAGGGATGAGTAAAATAGAATTTAGAGGAAATGTGCTTGCATATGCATGGAGTAAAAGTGGGTGACCTAATAGGGAAAACTAGGCCTAGTACACCCGGCCGGAATTTGAACTCCTACTACCGCCTTCGACGACAAAACAGGCTAAATGAACTTAATATTCAGTCCACCGACGTGGGTTAGGGTTTAATCAGCAACAATTCACGTAGGGACATTTTGTAATTGAAAAAAAAACTTAATTTGAGGCCCAGGAGGAAAATTATTTGATCTTCACTGTGGCTCAAAAGTGTGTATTTGGTAAAATGGGTCCCTCGACGTCTTATAGTCATCATTTAACGGCCAGGGACATGAGTATTGTGTCTGTTCTTTAATTAAGTTAGTATGTAAGTCATGTCATCAAAATGCTCAAAAATGATTTGTTTAATTACCTTAATAAAAAAATATATATATAAAACTCACACAAATATTTGTGTCTTTTAGAAGGATGAACACATAGCTGGATTTAGAAACATTTCATTTTTCAAAATAATCCAAAATTATCGTGGACGGGCAATACCAGGTTTCCTTTGTTTTGTTAAAATTCACCTCCTCATCCTGTAGGTTTAGCTAAATTGTAGAAAGCTACGATTAGCCTGGTTAGACAATGAGATGCGCTTTTAAAAGTGCAAAGTCTTGTGAAAGATTACTTAATTAAGTCTCGGTTGGATAATCATCAAGTGTGATCAACCTCGGTGGTCTTGGGGTAAAGTGCTCGGCTCAGGTCACGATGCTCGTGGGTTCAAACCCAGCCGTAGTCTACAGATTTTTCTTGAGCGATAAAATCAGTAGCACAGTTTCCTACGAAGGGGAAGTAAAGCTGTTGGTCCCATGTCGATTGTGGCATGCAAAAGAACCCTCGATGGTATGTGAAAATACCTTTCCGGCAAAATAGATAAGCGTTTTCACTCTCGTTCAAAGAAATTCCCGTAAAGAAATTCCCGTGCGTGGATCCGCTAACATGGTTACGCATTTGACGGTTATCGTGGACGGATAGACAAATTGCCAAATAGTCAAGTTAAAACAAAACCTCGCTTCGCTCACTCAAAGATGTAAAACACTCTCAGATAGGCCTAACCAAAACCACTTTCAAATAATCTCGAATACAAAAAAATATAAGTAAACCACCTTTAATATTAGAGTTGGAATTCGCAAAGAGGCATGACCATATAGAATATAAACACCAAGTCCGAACGATATTCATTAAACATTTTTTCGGGTGTAAGCCTAGATACATACTGAACCATGGGTTCCGGGTTCAATTCCCGACGCCTGAAAAATGCATAATTGATGAAATAGAAACGTTACCTTTCACAGGCGGTAAGTATTTTACTTTTTAATTTTCAATTTGGTTTTTCCATTATCTTTTTGGGTGAATACTAGAATGCTAGTGCATTTCCTTCAAATTAACTTCTTTTTGATTATATTTTTCCTAAAATAAACGAATATTCAAGAGAATGGACTCTCTGAAAAAGGGTGCTGGTCTTGTATTATCTGGTCAAATCCCGACCGGGCAAACTGAGGTATTTTTACTACATGGTTTCCCATTTTCTCTTCACCCAAATGCGTCTACACTTTATTTCGAGGCTACCTTCTTCATCCCTTCCAGTATTAGATATGTATGATGGGATTCTGGTTAAAATTACTTTCTAGAAAATACAAAACTTTGGTTTTGCGGTGAAAAATGAAACCATTGCTTTCTCGTGACCCCTCGCGTAGAGAAAGTATTTTATAGACCTACGTAAAAAAATCTAATTCGATATTTTGATGGATATTATCGTTTCATGACCCTGGCCTGCCACGACGGGGGGAATATTGAGACCATGATACTGGGCCTAGGCCCACTCTATTAGGAAGAGGGGTGGGAAATGAATAAGTTCAATTTAAATCTAAGTATTTCATCATTTGCGTCACATTTCAGTTAATTTACGTATTATTTTGTGTACATTTCTCTTGTTTGATGAAAGTGAAAAAAAATTAAAAAAAATTACAAACCTAAGTCGAACAGTGGGGGTGTAACAGAGGGGGGATTTCCCCCGATGTAAATAACACTCCCCGACTGAAATAAACTACGGCATCCTCTGGAATAAAATTGTCCCCCTATATATTTATTGCTCACCTAAGATATTTTCGAATATTAAGTTGAAAACTGGCCTTTGGTCAAATTCTAAATAGCTTCTATAATAGGCATATAATTTTCCAAAAATGTTCAGGTGAAGACCACTCTAAATAAAAGATGTTTGACATTAATTAGAATTAAAAACTACTCTAAATAATCTATAGCTGCATTCAATTATTTTTTTTAATTTAGAGGACATATGGTACATAAAATTTTCAAACATTTAATGAGATCCTCAGTCTTTGTTTTGGGGGTCAGAAAGGCTCTTAAAAATACACTTTTTTTTTTGCTAACTACATCGCTAGATAATAAATAAGGTTCCACCTCCACCAAAGTCGAGTAGTACAAAGAGAGGGGGGCTCCACGCTTTGCCCCTGGTACCAGGCCCGGTTTAAGCACCTGGCGGGCCTGTATGACCCACTGAACTCGAATAAGTGGTGTTTGGAATGCCGTCTGTGTGTTTGTATCTCGTCCTAGAGCTGAAACCATTTTACCGATTGGGATAAAACTTGGTGTCTTGGGTTTTCATAAGGCTCCCCCGAGGAGTTTTTTGAATTAGATAACTAGCCCAAAAATTAAGGGTGGTTTACCTGTGGGTGAAAAGGGAAAAAATAGATTCCATCGAAATCCGCTCCAACAATTTTGAATAAAATATATATCTAAAGAGTACTTTACAGATGTTGATATCGCCAATTTTGATCATATCTCTGCAACTCTTTGAGATACGAAATAACTTATCATTGCAAAATTGTAGCTCTAATAAAAATAAAACACTTTTATTTGAAATATATTTTTATAAAATCATTAGTTTCTGAGCTATTGGTGAATATATTTTTTAAAAGTGAGGTCTCGAAAATTGATTATGCTTTTTGATAAACTTTTTTAATATACTTATGTAAACATTTTTGGTTTATACTCTTTGGTGGAATGTGATGCTTTTTTGCCACTAAGATGTTTCTGCAACAATGTATATTATTTCGTTTCTCATATCTTATGAGCTATAAGTATGATTAGATAAAGGGGCGATAAATTCTGTGTGGTGCATTGCACCATTTTTTTTATCAGTAATATTACATAGGTGTTGATGTTATCTTTGAAAAGTGACATCAGCAGATCACATGACTTGACGTATGAATATATGGAAATGATTTCAACGTAATCTGTCACGAAAGGTTTCCACCTATCTAAATAAGATTGTACCTGTTTCCGACCGTGTGGTTAGAGCCTTGAGTCGAGAACATCTTGTTTACAACGAGCGGGGGTTCTCTCCTGATACCGACCAATGACGCGCCGGCCCGCTCTCTCCTTATTGGCCCGCGTTCTATTCGCGCATCTATCGCACGACGCGGTGTTTTGTGTGCCGCTCCGTCAGTTGCTGTCGGCAAGTCATGCTGTGAAGTGTTTAGTTTGGTGCGGTGAATTCGGGAGGGGGCGTTTTACCGAGACAACATTTACTAGCGGTGGTTTCACACATTTTTACTTTGTTTGCAACATTTTGAAACAGGTAACAGTTTTTTTAATTTGTTTTGTAATAATACTTTACATTTAAAAAATACCAATTGACTTGTACTTTTTTTTTTAAACATTGTGGAATTGTTTATGCTTGCCCAAAATACATTCGATAGGATTTTATTTTTTAACCACCTGCTACATATTCTCGCAGTAGATTTAAATGCTATGACAAGAAAATCGGGGTTAGAATCCCGGTTGGGTGTAATGAAGGTTGTTTTTCCCTAAATGGTTTTCCACTCTCTTTTACCACGCAAATACATCTACACTTCCTTTAAATTCACCCTTACTCATGTCTAAGACATTAGTGTAATTAGTTAATATGCGTTTAACCTGAACGGTTAGTAATATTTGCTGCAAAAAATAATGTCAACCATCCGAATGGTTGTTGCAAAATTATTGATACTCTTTATGTCAAATCTGAAGTTTCTTCTTTCAGTTTTAATGTTGTGACTAATCTATGACCTTGATCGTAATCTAAGGTTTTGAATGATTTTGTTTCAAACTGCGATCAATCACCTTTGACAAATACTTATAGATTGAATCCCGGTTGAGACAAATTTTGTCTTCGCGTATTATTTATTAAATCTAGCGTAATTAGCGTCCATTTGTTGATTCAAATGGTTATATCAACACTCGAATTACAAATTAACTTAATTGTACGTTAGTTCATTCGGTTAGTATACTGAGCTGAGGATTTCTGGTTCAATTCCCGGCATACATATATTATTAGTGGTATAATAACTTGTTTAACCAAAATGAATCAACAGCCAAGGTAGTGGGTGTTGTCTATTTTTAAGGTCCGTTTACACTATGTAACAAGTTTTAAAATTTTGTGTTTCATAACAATGTTTTACAACTTGTTAGAAAATAAAATGTAAAATGTCATAAAACATTGATGTTTTCCATCGTCTTTCATTTACTATAACAAGTTATACGTTTCCGGTCCAGTGTCTGTAAAGATCAAAGAAAAATAGATAACGTTTGTTTTCTAATACTGTATGTTGCACCTGATACAGGACTGTTTACATCATGTAACGAGTTGGATAAACTGTTCTTTCACTGGAATTGCATCCATATAAGGTGTTTTTTCTCTCTATTTGATTACCAATCAAATTAATTAAAGTCCTGGCTTTTCGTCCGATTTAAGTTGCTAAAACTGCTGTAAGTTCTGATTTCCCCAGCCAACAGGTTCATGGCCATTACATTTAATCAGTCAAAAGGTCACTTACATGGTATTTAGCTCTAGCAAGTAGAGATAGTCGAACCCAAGCCAGTCTTTTGGCCCTTTTTGGCCCAACCCTATATAAACCACTGGCGCAAGGAGAACTCCTCCTCAAACGCCATAATGCAGACTAGATAAAAACGTGTTACGTATAGGCCTATTTTGTTAGTTTTGGGTCGTTTTTGTCAACAACACTCAAATGTAGCAAGTCACAAATAACATTGTTTTATAACATTGTTTTATAACATTTTTTGTTACATGGTATAAACAGACCTTTAGAGTTAGTTCAGGGTAAAAGTTGTGTGTTATGTAATCAGTCTGTTCAGGAAATGCACGATACGACCCCAAATAGTAATAATAGGCCTACAATAAATACACAACTTAGTCCCCAGGATGTTATTCTATCATGGCGAAATAGGATGCTCCAATTCCAGCAACTACAGATTTTTAGGATGTACCGGTAATTGAAACCGGTACCTTAAACCTAGTAGGCAGACGCGTTACCGAGCAATCAAAGTCTCGAACTCAATGTATGTTGCGAAAACCAGTGAATTAGTATGATTCAAAGTGCAAATTCTGGCATTAGCATTCTCACAATAATATTGTTAAACGTCTGCCCAAACATAATTATGTTGGCTGTTGACTTTTCTGTAGAATATCAGTGTCGTTGTTCAGTAACTGGGGTGCATTTCCCCTTTTTTTATATTTTTAAAAACATATACCATACGATAAATTACATGAATATGTATTTTTCTTTTATTCGAGAACACCTTTTAGTTTTGGGAAACGAGCCCAGTTAAACAATGTAGGCCTACATTAATTGATTCTTAAATACTACCCACATTTTCATGTTTAAAATTATTACGTCCCGTAAAGTCTGTTCAGCGTAGGAATTGTTTTCTGAAAGGCCTTTTTCCATAGCAGAGATCTATTATATGGTAGGATATTGGTAGGAAAAAAGACCTTTCATAGAGTAATTCATACCGTGAATGGAGTATATTTATTATATTCTTAATATTTCGATCTTAAAAAGAAGTTTATCAACATTGTTAAATGCAACCGAATTTGTTACCTTTAATGCACGAGTAAAACAAGTCGGCAATTCTGAAAGTTTTATAATTCTTAACTTCAAAGTGGTGCCATAAAGAAAGATAAAATAAATACTTTTAGACCGCAAATAGTACCTTAGCTACCTTTGAATACAAATGTTTATCAACTCATATAAATTAGCTAAAAATTCATAAAGAACTACATACATGGCAAAAATACAATTCCATCCCTTTAGTGGTTTTTTCAAATAAAAATATGTATGTTCATAGGTTAGTAAAAAATTTATTTTCGAAATTCTAAATTATTTTCAAGTTTTCCAGGCAAGTAGTAAGTAATATTATATTATGTCAAAAACTTAGTAGATCTAAATTTTGTAGTTAAATCATTTATTAAGTTACGATATCTATTTTGTGTCTTTTATATTGTGAAGAACCAATCCTGAGCAATGATAGCTAGTTTAGAAAACAACTTTGTATGTGTTTGTGTGTGTTAGTTAAAAGGTTTGAGATCAATAACTGAAGCTTCATTTAAAAAATATATATAATCTAATTATGGTGAAGCTAAAAACGTCTCGCGGATGTAAAAAAGATCTTATATGAACCTCGTGACTTGCAAATATTTTATAAAAGGTTCAAATTATTTCCCCGAAACGATTCGGTGCCTTAGGAGATGTGGTGACTAATATAGTCGGGAAACGTAGTGATTTAATTATGCATAGTAAAATGTTTTTATGCGGTCTCGTTAACTGGAATAATACCTTCCTTTTATCCTGAGGTGGCAAGCTTACCTTACATGGTTTTACTATGGTGTAGCCCTATTATATGGGTCTTAGTGTAATCTCTCAGGGTAAGCCATAGTAAACTGAGTGAACATTGGCAAAGTCGTTGCTTATTTTCAAACACTGTGAAACTGTTATTTTATTTCATGAGTTGATTTGCTAAAGTGGGTTGAACTCGCCTCATTTAACTGCGTATTACTTTATTTTTCTTAGCACCGCGTCCTACAACGGTCACGGGTGCTTATACGCTTATGTACTAATGGTTTTAAGGGCTAGGAAGGTTGAATTTAGAGTGATAATACCCTCATTTGCGTGGCGAGAGCGTGAGAAATCATCGAGGGAAAAATACCCTCAACACCCCGACCGGGCTCGAACCACGATCTCCCCGTCATTGGCAGTCTAGTCTCGTGCGATAGTAGCGCCTTATACCATGCGGCCACTGAAGTGTGTCCTGGTTATCCGCATTCAAATATATTAATGGTCTAAGGATTAGGATAGTATAGTTAGGAGGAATGTACCCAATTTTGGGTGGGGGAACTTATTTAGGCTGAATAGGCCCTATACCCTAATTGCAGCCAAGGGCTGGGACGAGGGCTGCTCTGCTAAAAAATTGCGCTATACCTTTAGCCAATAAAAGTTTTTTAGGCCTATATATTAACCCTCCCCCTCTTTCTACGCCTTTGGTTACAGCCTATAGGTATTCGAACCCCCGGTCTCCTTGACACAGGACAAACAGACCACACTAGCTTGACGTTTGGTCTGCGTGTCCATCGATGTGGAAAGGAGGTATTTAAATAGATAATAAATGCAAGTATCCTTTATTTAAGGTTTTTTTTATGTTTTGTTACTTTCCAATGATTTATTTTGTAGATACTAAACCTGTGGCATGATTCATAGTTTTGTCTGATTCCTTATCTTCTTGATGTTTATTCAGCGCTAATTAAGTAAACAAGATGCATTTTATCTTATCCTTGAACTGTCATGATTAAATATAGACTCTTAGTGCTAACCTCAAATAACATACGGAATTTTGCCTCGTCCAATAAAAAGCTTTTCTTTGTTATGAGTCTTGTAACTTCCGAGACAACCCCACGTATAGTCCAATTTTCTTAGTTAGAAAATACAAACCTGATATTTACAGTCAACATTGCTAGAATATTATTAATATTTTACTGTTATTTTATTTTTTATCTAATATTTATCAAAACTTAACACCTGAAGATCAAATGACCTTCAAGGAATAAATACGTAAAAGTAGATCTAGAAACTTTTCTAGCTGTGAGATAAAGCTCTTCCAATTAAAATTGGATTGTATATAAATAAGTATGTGTGTTGTGTGTAGTTCTCTTTGTCATGCAGTAGCAAAGACTTTTTTTTGTATAGAACAATAGACGTGTACACCCTCTTACCTGAAACACATATTTTTAGTTCATAACCTTAACTAATCCCCGATGCTTAGATTATCACCAAAACGTCGTTTCTTTTACACCCCAATGAGTTTTTATGTCATTTTTTTATCAAGTTCTCATAGTTTTGTATATTAACTTATACCCTGATTTCGGTTGGAAGAACAGCTCAGAAAATTCAAACTCTTTTTACGGCCAGAATTGATAAAATTTTAATATATATTATTTGTTTTTTATAGGTACTAGGTAGTGATAATATCTATCAAACATGACTTGATGTATGAATATATTAACATTGTTTTAGTAACTTTAGTAACTAACCAATAGGGGTTTTTCTTACAAAAACCATAAGTATATGCTCATATATAAAAATTATGGTATACCTAATATGTAAAACTTTAGAAAGCTATAGCTAATTTAAGTTATGTAGTGTTTAAAAATTGTAATAAAATAGTTAATATTAACTACCCTATGTATTAAAATTGCTTTATAAATATTTTACATTCTGAACCAAAATGTCATTAAATAGCGAAAATAAAAAATCAATTTTAACATCCCTAAAATGTGTTACCGTAATATAAACATTTTGAAGTGTGATTTGATTGCCAAATTAATACACTACACCGCTATCGGTGAACTATGATCTACAAAACATTTAGACATTTATTGTTCGGAACTGCATCACATTTAGAGTATTTACTTGTATCACGCTGGCCTAGTAAAAAATTAAAAAAAAACATATTGATACTTAATAATCCAGACAGATAAAGTTTTAATCTTATTTTTAAAGATGTGAGCTTATATTTTTATTCTGGTCGATAACCTATTTAGCGGCAATGCACTTCACTCGTGGAACCACAAATCGAAACTCTATATTTTGTTTAGATATTCATACGTTCACATATATTTCTATAAACTTTGATGCAATTGTACTTTTTTTTTTAAATATCACTTGTCTTATTATGTGAAATTACAACTTTAGAGAATTTGCCGAAATTTCGATTGGCCATTATTCGTGAGCTCTACTTTTCAACTAGATATGTGAAATTATTTCAATTTGACCGAACCAAACTATTGAATTGTAGTTCTTGTATGACTATAAAATTAAAAATTTTGAACTTTTCTATATTTTAAAATTCACATTGCTAACCTAGCCATAGCTACACCTTTAAACTTAATAAATATATAATTGACGGTAAAAAAAAAAAGTGTGAAAATACTGCTTTTAGGGACAGTCTTGGTAAAAAAGCTCTATTTCCTAATTTAATTAGATAAAAAAATCAAACTGGAAACGGATTTTATAATATATAGAGTGCAAATCTACACAATATAACAATGTTTATAAAATGACTGAATTATATAATTCCTAGCTACTAAAACACTTTGATATAATACATCATTTCCCAGTTTAAATATTTTCTTATGAAAAACAGTTTTTGGTATTTTCTTTAAATGTAACAGATAGGTTTGGTTGTTATGATATGTTTCTTATATCCCTAACAATTTTACTTGGTACTTTCTTTATTTTATAATAAATAGAAAAATAATGATTGAGAATTACATTGGTTGGCCGCTCTAGTTAAATAAACAAATCTAAATGTTCTAGATATAGTTTTACAAGTTATGTAAAAGTTTAAGTTATGTAATATTTTTTAATATGAATGAATACCTTCACTATTGTTTTTGAAACCTCTTGGGAAGAAAGTCAGTTCTCGACTTGTTACACAACTGCTTTGATCTTTTCAGCTCCTTACTTTCTCTTGTCGAGTTGAATTTGTTTCTTTGGTTTAAGGTGGCAACCTAAGCTAAAGTTTAATTGCTTCACTGTACCGACAGGGATGGCCACGCTATTAGCGCGCCTGGCTTCGATACCAAGGGGGGCAAGGGTTTAATCCCGGCCACCTACACAGGAAGTAGTTTTCATTTATTAATCTCTTTAAGTGAACGTTTTCGATTCTTTTATTTTTTTCATTTCCTTTCTCTTTTGAGTGTTTATAAACCGACAGTCCGCAAATCGCAATGAATTTAACCCACATATTTTTGTATTAGCTTCGTCTATTATCAAAATAGAACCCTAATTATATTTATTATTGGCATCTCTGTAATTTTACTTTTATAGATGACTTTCCGAACAAAAATTAAATGTTTCATCTTAAAACCTACGTTAAAAAGGTTTTTTTTTTACTTTTTTAGTGTCGGCCATCATTTCAAATATGTGCTTTTTTTATTTAGACCTTTTTTTCTATCGGTTTACAAATAAAAATAGAAAACATTTTTCATAAAGCTAACTATTTTATAAAATTTGGGTCAGAAAAATTCTCAATAAAATTTATTTTTAATCTTATTGTCATTCGGATCTAGAAAAAACTCGTCTCAGCAATTAATAAATTCTCCATAGCTATTATTTATAAAAGGGTTTAGTATAAATCCTAGTCCTGTCTAAAATAATTATATAAATCTGTGTGCACTTTCTGCTTTTCCAAGTATTGCATCGCGCTATCCACGTTTGTGTCGACTTTACTGCAACCGCTTGTATAACGACTGGGAACATTCCCTGCCCATGAAGGAATGCGGAAAAAACAAACTTGAGGCTTTCCTTTGAGGTTAGGGAGCATTGCTCATGTGGTGTTACACCCCTCGTTAAAAAATGTAGCGAATGCTACCCCATGGGGCACACACTCTGCTCAAATATCCTTCCCGCTTAACTTCTCCCCAAACCCCTCGGTGGCGTAGTTGGATAACGTGCTAGTAGTGTTGAGCTCGACTGCCGAGGACAGAGAGATCGAGGTTCGAATCTCGTTCGGGTGAACTGGGGGTGGTTTTTCCTAAATTGTTTTCCTCTCCCCCCCTCCGCGCAAATGCGGGTTCACTTCCTCTAAATTCAACCTTCCCGATTCCTAATCCATTAGCGTAATTAGTAACTAACGCTCTTTTAATTAACAACCCGCATCAGTGGCCGAATGGTCTAAGGCGTCACTCTCGTGTTAGAATAGCCTACTGGTGACTGGGATATCGGGGTTTAAATCCCGGTTCACTTTACTGAAGGTGGTTTTGCCTAAATGTTTTCCCACACTCTTTCCAATCTAACGCGGGTAGATTATTTCTAAAATACTTCTTTCCTCATCCTAACCCCATTAGGGCACAGAAAATTATCATATACGCGTATAATCTGAACAGGTAGTAAGATGCGGTGATACATTCAAATTGACAAACAAACAGGCATTTGCAGAGATGGGTTACGTTCGCTCCCATGTTGACAAGACAGGAAACCCACTCCGGTGGAAGAGCCACAGGTCTGGTGGGTGAGTCACCGCGACCAGTAACGGTGACGTCACGAACACCTGTGTGGTGCACTGGTGCACGCTACAGCAGACAAGACGTGAACATGATTCGTGTTAACTGGTACAGTTCCATTGGTGGCATTCACTTCGTCTCACCACGCCTGTAATGTTAACGTAAACATGCTAGTTAATGTTTTGTAGGAAAATTGCTGATTATTCTTAAACTTACAATTCATAATTCTAGAATAAATTTGTTGAAAACTTTCTATGATACCTTCATGGCTATATCGATCACTTTATTAAAAATTCAATAAATGTTTAAAACATATTTGTGTGACAATACAAATATTGTTGAAGTTCCCCAATGCTGTTTTTTTTTACAACTACCACCAGTTCATTTTAGAAAGCACATTAATTTTACTACGAAAAAAAATAATGCTCCCAATAATTCAAACATTGTAGGCACAGTCCTTTAGAGATTTGGATTCGACCATGGGCATAGACTCAATCTAAGAGAAATTAACAGCGGCTTGCTAAAAATAAACCTTGAAATTTAGTATTAATATATAGAATCGTGTGAAAAATATTTACTAATGGGCCTTTTAAAAATGTGTTCACGAAAGGAGAAAAAAAATCAAGAAATGACATAAGCTTGTAGTTTGTATCTTATAAAAAAATTTCACAAATAGATATTAAACAGCTTCGCATATCTTGGTTAGTTTTTAAAACGTGTCATTTTATATGATAAAACTCTAGTGCTTGTTCTATAATGTAAAGGTTTTTTTATAGAAGATTTGTAAAATATATTATTTTATGGAAAGATCTTATGATGTCTCGTGAAAGATAAAAAAATATTTCTTTTATCAAAGAACTTTAATTATTACAATGTAATGCTTGATTTTTTTTTAAGCTAATAGTACGCGGGTTTCTACTGGGATCACGATAAACTAACGTTCACTTAACGTAAAGAAACACGTTGTTTGATCTGGATTCACGTAACGTGACTCGAGAAAAACAATTAGTCTGGAGTGTTTTAGAATATATTGCTCACTAAAATGGAACTAAAGCAGTTAAGTCTAAAAGTACTTGCAATAGAAGTTTACCGGCGCTACAAAATAGTTTAACAAGAGGCCTTGACGTTCAAGTGTTCGTGAGAGACGAATTAACAAACCATATCGAAGAAGTCGTCGGCATACCAAATCTGCAAACAAATGGAAGTAATAAATAGCTGTATTGACGTTGCTCACAAGTCACAACATAATTGGTTGGTAGGAACACGTGGTGCGCTTAACGTTCACGAAACTTGGAAGTTTTCCTCTGGACAACTATTAAGTTAAAATATACTTAGCACCGCGTCTTACTACCCGTTCGGGTTATACGCCTAAGTACTAATTACACTAGTGGAATAGGAATTGGGAAGGTTGAATTTAGAGGAAGTGAACCCGCATTTGCGTGGAGGGAGAGTGGAAAACCATTTAGGAAAAACCACCCCCAGTTCACCCGACCGAGATTCGAACCTCGATCTCCCCGTCCTCGGGGGCCGAGCTCAACACGACTAGCGCGTTAGCATTTAGTTAAAAGTCAAGTCAATTGTGTCGTGATCGCTTATGCCGGGATCACGATCAACTTAACGTTAACTTAACGTATAGGACCTCCTCGTGTGTTTAAATGTAGGCGATCACGGTGCAGTTAACTTAACGTAAGAGATATCCTGGGAGGTATTTTACTTTAAGTGAATGTTACTTGAAGGGTATCATATGATCTAGCTAGCCAATCATTATGCGAGTGACGTCAACAGAGCTATTTAGTGATTCATTTGTTGGTATTATGACCAATGTTTACTCTTTAGCGTAAGTTCTAGTGATCAGACATTGAAACAAAATAATTAAACTAAAATAGGAAAGCTAAATTTATCAAAAAAGTTTAGTAATGTAAATTTATTATATCGATTGAAAACTGTAAACATTCACAGATGATCACTGTACAAATATTACAAATCACAGATCATACTAGAGAATTAAGATGTTTGGCTCGACTTGTTACGTTAAGTTACGTGAATCGTGATCACACATACGTTAAGTTAACTTTAAGTGAACGTTACGTTAAGTTGATCATGTTCCCGACATTATGGAAATATTTAACACACAAGAAATTATACTATACAATAACTTAAAAATAACTTAAGGACACGTGATGTGGAAGGTGAATATTAAGGAAGCACGCTAGTATTTTCTTAAACAATTTAAAATTTTGTGATAATGGCTTTATTAATTTGGTTCAAAATGAATATTTTTGAAATTTCTTACATGCTAAATAACACCTATTGTTTTTCGGATTAAAAATCATTTATGGGTAGTTTACTGTTGACCGATTAGTAAAATAAAAAAAAAAGTAAGAAAATGGCGCTTAACGATCTTGTTTAAGATGATTATAGGGTTTTGTATGAAAAAAGTTTTATCTTTTTCTAAAATTAAATAAATTTAAATGACTAGAAAATTTGTCTAAAATGTATATTCAAGGGCTGAATCACTAAATAGTTTTTTTCTGAGCAAACCTTATTTAAGAATAGTTAACTGAAATTAGATTTTGGCAAATTTTGTTCCAGAGTATAAATGACTCTATGAGAAAGTAAACCCTGATTTTTCGAACACTAATTGAAGAAAGTCATTACAATTTGGCAATCTAGAAATATAGCTTATTTTATTTATTAATTATAAAGTTTTAACTCAAGCCTTATCTAAAGCTTCCAATAATACTTTCTTATGGAATACTCTGGAATTTATCTTTATGCGACTAATCAAACAGACTGAGAATTTAGATCATTTCTTTTTCCGACATTGAAGCAGCATGAATTTCCAGTTTTCATATGAAAATTAGACTTTATTTTCGTTTGTGTCATGCAATTTAAATAGGTAGAGAAAGTTCTCTTAGATCACTGTATAAAAGTGTATCACTGGCTGAAGGCAAGGCGTACCTTTCAATGTCCCGCTTACATCATTGTTTTGGAAATGAAGCTAGGTTGTTTGTCGCTATATGTCGTTTGCTTTTAACCTCAACTTGGTGCGAGTCATTTTATTGAGCTAAACTGTAAATAGCACGAATACACCATGTCTACGTCGCACCGACCACTTGTTTGTGTTGCAAGTCGAGCATGGTAGTTCTGTTGTAAATCTTAACTGACAGGCAGTGACAAGCGACACGGTGGTCTTAATACTTACGTTATATGGGGAGCTGAAATATGCTCCGATCTTGACGAAATGTATCATTTTATTTATGACTCCGATAGTGAATTGTTTACCACTACCCGTTCTAACTATCCGCACAATTTAGTGGGGATTTACCCTAATTCGTTTTAAGGGAGAGTGTTAAAGACATTTAGGCAAAAACCACCCTCAATTCACAAGCCCGGGATTCTAACCCCGATCCACATGTCATCCATAGTCCAAACTATTGCGAGAGGTGACGCCTTTATCCATTTGACCACCGAAGCGGATCATACACGAGAATCGTATACGCAGTAACGTTTTATCTTGGGAGACTTGAGACTATATCCAGGGGCGGATCAAGGTTATTTTCATAGGGGGGTCATAATTATAAATACTATAGTTACTTGCAATGCTAGGTTTCTGTTTAGAAGTCATTTAATAGTTTATAATTCATATTTGATCTTATGTATGTTTTAAACCGTGGTCATCCTCTCAATTTTTTTTAGTTAGGTAGTTTTTATAAACTCTTTGAAGTGGCCTTCCTTGACAATTTTTTGAAAAATGGTTCACTCTAGAAGCTATGATTATTCTTCGCTTTGATTAAAAAAAAAATTATTTTATAATCCATAAGTGTTCCTCACTTATAAATTTTTGAAATTTGGATGCCCCTCTAAGCTCTTTAGAGTGATCCTCCCCTTAATTTTTTACGATGGTTAGATACCTCTAGAAGATAATCTTTGAAGTGGTCTTCCACCGACAAAATTTTGAAAATTGAGTTATTTCAGAAACTAGGCTATTTAAGATGGTCTTCGCTTGAAAATTCTTAAAATGACATGCATCTAAAAGCTATTTGGAGTAGTCATTCCCCTAGACATTTTTGAAATTTGGATGACCTTGAAAGCTATTTTGATCTTTCCTCCCCAGACGTTTTCTGCCATTTAGGTGCCTCTGTCTAGTAGTTATTTGAAGCGGTCCTCTCCGGCGAATTTTTCACAGTAGAATACATCTAGAAGTCATTTGGAGTTTGGTTTAAGGCCATCTTTCAGCTTCATTTTCAATAATATCAGATCATTTGAAATACATTTACCGGGGGTGGGAGGGAATTTATTCCAGAGAGTCAAATTATTTCCAAGGGGCAGTGTCCCCCACAGTTCCCCCCCCCCTCCTGTTGTCCACACATACTCTATATTCGGTATTCGTGGACGAAATGCTCTCAGGCGATTATTAGTCTTCTTTTGTGTGGTAGTCTATCTCTATGCGGGACAATGTTCATTACTCGCTTTGCACGAAAAATATTCGTACTAGAAAACGAATATTTTTTCCACTTTTGCGTGAGTCATCTCGAAAATTGAATAAACATGGACGAATAACGCAAGTATGGACCCGTAAAAAGATTTAAAAAATATTGTATAATTTATCTGCGTGGTATTTTCTTTCTAAAATTTGAACTTTTTTAAAATTTTCTTACTTTCACAAGGGGCTCAACTGACCCTTTGACGACCCCCCCACCCAAATCCGCGCCTGACAATATCAACCAAACATATTTACATTTTAAGATGGCCGTATTCTGCGTTTAAACGCATTGAGCCGCCACGCAGTAACTAATTTAGATAGTGGCTTATTTTAAAATCTGGTTTACACCAAGACGAAGTTGAAACTAGCTCCGCTTCAACAATGTTTTACGCAAATTATCGCATAACATTGGAATTGAGAATAGTAGAATCACCTGCTTCATTGTTAGAATGGTCTAAGGAAGGGATGACAAATATATGGCACGTTTGTCACCGGGTGGCACACCGTCATGACAGAAAATAAATGGTACGGCACACCGCACAGACTTTCTCTCTCTTTCTATAAACTCGTAAGATTTCTGAACGGAATAATGTACATTGTATCATCACCACTCCACATAAGAACACGCATAAAATAATATATAATGATATAGAATCAATGAGAAAAGAGGCGCATCTTTGTCCACCTAAGAACATTTCAAACAGTTTAATGTCTTCCACAAGGGTCAACACTTCGTATTAAAATTTCGATTTCTGGTTAAAATTTTAACATTTTATAAGGTGTTGCAGATCTTCAAGTCATCGCATTGATATTTAATTATTCATTTATACATTTTGACCAATAAAAAATGTAAATATTGACTATTGAGTCTAAAATGGAGATAATCATTGCTATGCAAACATTTCTCCTAAGAGATTTAAGGAAAAATAACATACTTTTTTTAGATACTTACTTATATTTAATTACTCTATGGCATTGGAGTATTATTGCGTTAAGACTTAAGTAGTATATGTTAACAACTAAAGCTCACAAAATTGTATTAATATATTTGCAAATATCTCAGAAACTGCTGTTTTTATAAAAATATATGTCAAATAAAAGTTTTTTATTTCTACAATTTTGCAATGATAAGTTGTTTAGTTTCTCCAATAGTTGTGGAGATACGGAAATTAACGCTTCTGTAATGTACCCTAAAAATCATTTTCATAGGAAAATGAAAATAGCCAGTTTATTTATAATCTTAATCAACGCCTAGATACGAATTTTAATCAAAATCATTTAAGCAGATTTTGAGAAAACCAAATTTTTCTCTTTTCGTCCTTCAGTAAACTACCCTTAATTTTAAGTTTTTATAGACACACAGACAGACGGCATTGCAAAGACTATTTTTTAGGGTTCGGGGGGTCATGAGACGTCGACATCCATCAACATTTCAGGTTAGTTTTTTTTTTTACGGTCGCAATACTTAAACTTTAATGTCCAAAAAGTTAAAAAAATTCATATAATTGCGTATATATTGAAAGTTATTGATTTTATAAAAACATGTTTCGGATAAAATATCTGTATTATAAATATATATACATATTTGTAATGCTAAGTAATTTCATATCTCAAATAGTTTCGGAGCTATTTAAAAAAATGTTAATTTACGCATCAGACCGGAGCCCTTAAAGCCATTTTGCCGAAATATTGAGGGTAGCCATTTTGTTTGGAATATTTATTAATGTTTATAAATGAAATTTAATCAAAATTGTTGGAGCCGATTTTGAGAAAATCGACTTTTTCTCTTTTTGCCATTCAGTAAACTACCCTTAATTTTAAGTTTTAATAGACACACAGACAGACGGCATTGCAAAGACTATTTTTAAGGGTTCGGGGGGTCATGAGACGTCGACATCCATCAACATTTCAGGTTAGTTTTTCTTACGGTCGCAATACTTAAGCTTTAATGCCCAAAAAGTTAAAAATATATATATAATTGCGTATATATTGAAAGTTATTGATTTTATAAAAATATGTTTCGAATAAAATATTTGTATTATAAATATATATACATATTTGTAATGCTAAGTAATTTCATATCTCAAATAGTTTCGGAGCTATTATAAAAAATGCTAATTTACGCATCAGACCGGAGCCCTTAAAACGATTTTGCCGAAATATTGAGAGTGGCCATTTTGTTTGGAATATTTATTTATGTTCATAAATGAAATTTAATCAAAATCGTTAGAGCCGATTTTGAGAAAATCGACTTTTTCTCTTTTTGCCCTTCAGTAAACTACCCTTAATTTTAAGTTTTAATAGACACACAGACAGACGGCATTGCAAAGACTATTTTTAAGGGTTCGGGGGGTCATGAGACGTCGACATCCATCAACATTTCAGGTTAGTTTTTCTTACGGTCGCAATACTTAAGCTTTAATGCCCAAAAAGTTAAAAATATATATATAATTGCGTATATATTGAAAGTTATTGATTTTATAAAAATATGTTTCGAATAAAATATTTGTATTATAAATATATATACATATGTGTAATGCTAAGTAATTTCATATCTCAAATAGTTTCGGAGCTATTATAAAAAATGTTAATTTACGCATCAGACCGGAGCCCTTAAAACGATTTTGCCGAAATATTGAGAGTAGCCATTTTGTTTGGAATATTTATTTATGTTCATAAATGAAATTTAATCAAAATCGTTAGAGCCGATTTTGAGAAAATCGACTTTTTCTCTTTTTGCCCTTCAGTAAACTACCCTTAATTTTAGGGGTAGATATCCAATTCCAAAAACCCCTCGGGGCAACCCTATGAAAACCCTAGATATCAAGTTTCAGCTCAATCGGTAAAATAGTTTAGGCTCTAGTTGGAGGTACAGACAGACAGACAGACAGACAGACAGACAGACAGACAGACAGACAGACAGACAGACAGACAGACAGACAGACGGAAATTCAAAAACCACTTTTTCGGATTCAGGAAGTCATGAAACGTCAAAATTCATCAAAATCTCGAGTTCGATTTTTTTGACGATCACAATACTTTCTCTACCTGTAAGATAGAGAGAAAGTAAAAATATCAACATTAAATAAAACTTTTTTCTAACATCGTTTATTCTTTGAAGTCTATAATATTTCGACCGCCATGTCATTCAATGTTATAGCACAATGAACTTTGTGAAGTCAAAGACTAGAAATCGTCTTGCCTCGTACTCAATAGCATCTTGCTTGAGTACTATTGAAGACAACTATTTATGAAGCGAACATATCTATTTATTTAGCACCGCGTCTTACTACTCGTTCAGATTATACGCTTAAGTACTAATTATGCTAGTGGATTAAGAATTGGGAAGGTTGAATGTTGAGGAAGTGAACTCTAATTTTCATGGAGGTAGAGTGGAAAACTATTTAGGGAAAACCACCCCCCAGTTCAGCCGAGTGAGATTCGAACACCTCTCTCTCTCTGTCCTCGTCAGTCTAGCTCAACACGAAACTACGCCACTGAGGCGGGTTATGCAAACATACATATCTTGGCTAGCAAAATACATGTTTCATACACAGTATTTTATTAATTGAAGGTATTAAGTTAAAATCTTTTTACTCTATGTAAGTTATTAAAATTAGTATTTTATAAAACACTATTTCTTCTCTAAAATGAAGGCATTATTAAAATATTTACCATTGGAATTATTCATTAGGTACATTTCATAATATTCAACAAGTTTTAATCTTTAAATACTCATTAAAAATTTAAATAAATAAATGTGGCACACTAGACATTTTCCAAATTCTGCCGGTCCTTAAGTTGTAACACTGGTCGGAAAAAGTTTCGCCATCTCTGATCTCGTGTTTGATTAGCCTGCTGATTACTGGGAGATGGGGTTCGAATACCAGTCGGGTCCACTGTGGGTGGTTTTTCCCTAAATGGCTTTCCACTCTCCTTCCACGTAAATGCGGGTATATTACCTCTAAAAGCTTCCTTCCTCATCCTTACCGATAGAATAAGTATCATATTATATACGTATAATCTGAACAGGTGCGAGTAAAAAACCACTTTTATAAAATTCTTGATTCGAACTTAATCCTATGTTTACTTTCCCAGTTAATTTAGACTTTCAACCATTTAATATTTGGGATTAAATAGCCAAGCTATTAAACTGGTTAATTATGGCTAGAGCCTCATTTAAATATAATCTTTTAGAAATATTTAACATTGGTTTGCGACAATATTAGTTTAAGTTTCCTAGTTCGCGAATAGTTAAAAATGTAGTACAAATCAATCGTACGCTTTAGCCCCATTATATTGGCCTTAGCGATATCAAATAAATACATAAAGGGGCTGGGGAAAGGGAGGCTGAATTTCAAGCAAATCACTATCAGTCGCTGAAGATGCGAAACCACGCTTTGGGTAGGACCACCACAAGGATTCAATTATAACCTCCCGCATCATTCACTTGTACGTAAGCGCGCATCTAATTAACTCTTATCGATCCTACGCTCTGTAACTTTGCTTTTTCGTTCAGTCATTTAACTATCCCCACTTAAGTGGAAGGTGAAATACATTCCAATTTTCAAAGAAAGCAAAAAATATCAGTCAACATTGATATTATTCTTTTACTATATTATCAATCTTATTTTATGGGTATTAATATCTATCAAAAGTGACAGCTATAGATCACATGACTTGACGTGTTAATATGTGGAAGTATTATTTTTAGCACCGCGTCCTACTACCTGTTCGGTTCATATACCTATGTACTAATTACACATGTGTTAGAGATGAGCAATGTTTACTTTAGAGGAAGTGTACTCACATTCACTTGGAGGGAGAGGGGGAAAACTTTAACGAAAAAAACCCCTTCGATATAACCGACCGGGATTCGAACCCCGATCTCCCCGTCATCGGCAAGTCAGACTATTGCGAGAGTGACGTCTTAGACCATGCGGTCACCGAAGCAGGTACGTGAAAATAATCAGTTTCTTTGGCCACGTGGTTTTAAGATGTCACTCTTGCACTAGTCTAGACTACGACGGGGAGGTCGGGGTTTGAATTCTGCTCAAGTGTACCGAGGATGCTCATTTTTCATAATTGGCTCCCCACTCTCACACTCTGCAAATGTGTGTACATTTCCTCTAAACTCTTCCTTCCTCATCCTCACCCTATTCGATTAACTATGCGTATATCCTAAGTGGAAATTAAGAAATGACGCGAAATAATAGTTGTAATATGCTCTCCTTGAATACAAATTGCATTTTGCTTGTCACGTTTCAAATTCAAACCCGCAGTTTATTATTTATTAAAGTTTCCCTACTCCTTTTTTGTTAACAATCCAATTTAAACTTGAGCCATACGACTGTAAAGACACGGTGACTTGCTACTAGTTAGTTTCCGCTCCAGCAGTCAAACGACAAAAATAAATAACGCTAAGTAGGATTTTGATCTGCTTGTTTTATATATACGAGCAATAAGTCAAAGTGAAAAACTTTCTTTCAGTAGCAACATTTTATCTCAAAGTTTAAGATAGAATCTGCTATGCCCTGCAAAGTTTTTTTCGTTTTATATTTGCATCTTGTATTCGCAAATGGCTTGTTAGTGTGGGAAGTCGAGCATATATTTTTGCATGCATACTCGGTTAGGAAATTTCGGTAAGAGCTTAAATTCTGTCTACTTAAAGAAACGTTGTAATTATTGATCATTACATACATTCTATACGAATGTTGTGTGAAACAGGTTAATCTACCACTGAACATATGAAATAAGAAATATCTAATCACCTTAGAACTTCTGGGGGTGGGTTAACTTACATCTGAACCGATAATAATAGGGGGTAGGTCAACCTACATCTGAACCAATAACAATAGGGGGTAGATCAACCTACATCTGAACCAATAACAATAGGGGGTGGATCAACCTACATCTGAACCAATAACAATAGGGGGTAGATCAACCTACATCTGAACCAATAACAATAGGGGGTGGATCAACCTACATCTGAACCAATAACAATAGGGGTGGATCAACCTACATCTGAACCAATAACAATAGGGGGTGGATCAACCTACATCTGAACCAATAACAATAGGGGGTAGATCAACCTACATCTGAACCAATAACAATAGGGGTAGATCAACCTACATCTGAACCAATAACAATAGGGGGTAGATCAACCTACATCTGAACCAATAACAATAGGGGTAGATCAACCTACATCTGAACCAATAACAATAGGGGGTAGATCAACCTACATCTGAACCAATAACAATAGGGGTAGATCAACCTACATCTGAACCAATAACAATAGGGGGTAGATCAACCTACATCTGAACCGATGACAATAGGGGGTAGGTCAACCTACATCTGAACCGATAACAATAGGGGGTGGATCAACCTACATCTGAACCGATAACAATAGGGGGTAGGTCAACCCACATCTGAACCGATAACAATAGGGGGTGGATCAACCTACATCTGAACCGATAACAATAGGGGGTAGGTCAACCCACATCTGAACCGATAACAATAGGGGGTAGATCAACCTACATCTGAACCAATAACAATAGGGGGTGGATCAACCTACATCTGAACCGATAACAATAGGGGGTGGATCAACCTACATCTGAACCGATAACAATAGTGGGTAGGTCAACCCACATCTGAACCGATAACAATAGTGGGTAGGTCAACCCAAATCTGAACCGATAACAATAGTGGGTAGGTCAATCCACATCTGAACCGATAACAATAGGGGGTAGGTCAACCCACATCTGAACCGATAACAATAGGGGATGGATCAACCTAAATCTGAACCGATAATAATAGGGAGTAGGTCAACCCACATCTGAACCGATAACAATAGGGGGTAGATCAACCTACATCTGAACCAATAACAATAGGGGGTGGATCAACCTATATCTGAACCAATTACAATAGGGGGTAGATCAACCTACATCTTAACCGATAACAATAGGGGGTAGATCAACCTACATCTGAACCGATAACAATAAAGGGTAGATCAACCTACATCTGAACCGATGACAATAGGGGGTAGGTCAACCTACATCTGAACCGATGACAATAGGGGTAGGTCAACCTACATCTGAACCGATGATAATAGGGGTAGGTCAATCTACATCTGAACAGATGACAATAGGGGTAGGTCAATCTACATCTGAACAGATGACAATAGGGGTAGGTCAATCTACATCTGAACAGATGACAATAGGGGGTAGTTCAACCTACATCTGAACAGATGACAATAGGGGGTAGGTCAACCTACATCTGAACATATGACAATAGGGGGTAGGTCAACCTACATCTGAACATATGACAATAGGGGGTAGGTCAACTTACATCTGAACATATGACAATAGGGGGTAGGTCAACTTACATCTGAACATATGACAATAGGGGGTAGGTCAACCTACATCTGAACAGATGACAATAGGGGGTAGGTCAACCTACATCTGAACAGATGACAATAGGGGGTAGGTCAACCTACATCTGAACAGATGACAATAGGGGGTAGGTCAACCTACATCTGAACAGATGACAATAGGGGTAGGTCAACCTACATCTGAACAGATGACAATAGGGGTAGGTCAATCTACATCTGAACAGATGACAATAGGGGTAGGTCAATCTACATCTGAACAGATGACAATAAGGGTAGGTCAATCTACATCTGAACAGATGACAATAAGGGTAGGTCAATCTACATCTGAACAGATGACAATAAGGGTAGGTCAATCTACATCTGAACAGATGACAATAAGGGTAGGTCAATCTACATCTGAACAGATGACAATAAGGGTAGGTCAATCTACATCTGAACAGATAACAATAGGGGGTAGGTCAACCTGCCTCTGATGATACATTTATTTACCTATGTGCTCCTAATGTTGACAGATATTTAGATTTTACAAGAATAGTTTCTATAAGCATCTATTATATAGTTTACTTAAGATAAAATTAATAAAATAATGCGTATTTTGGTATTACACTGAAATAGCTTTATCTTCATGGAAAAAATAAATTAAAGAGCTTTAGGACATGTTATTTAGTTACAAATTATAAATGACATTATTGACAAAGATGTTTTAATTAGTCTCTGCCTTTCAAATGTTGAACTACATTAATAAGACTTATTAACAAACGAAATTATAAACTATAAATATGTTAGTAGATTTTAGTACGAACGATAGTATATTTTGTACAGTCAGCTACAGAAAACCCTGGGTCTGGAAGCTAGCGTCTGTAGGTGTGTGTTAAGTTGCTTCAGAAAATATATTGCATGTTAAAGTAAGGTTTTAATAATTCAACAATCTGATTTTATTTTACTGATTTATGTGCACTTAACAGACTTGTTAAGAAGCTTATTTTTTCCTCCGGTTTTTTTTGCAGTTTAATGTAGCTGCTTAAAATTTCTAGATGGCTTTTTCCGGGACAAATCCAGGATGCATGAAAAATTGAGTATGAATCATTAAATATTTCAAGGCGATTAAAATACCAACCCATTGCTTTCTCCTCACATCTTTTCATGTTTTATTTTGGAAGATGATTGTGAAGTTGAGTGGTCACACTGGTTTCTGACGTCATCGACCTGAAGGTGCTACTCTCTCAGCCGCAACAACCGACCAAGTCCAAAGACTATAATTATGTAGATAAAACCAGATTGGGGGAAAATACAGTGGCGACTCTCAAACAACCGATAATTTCGTTAGCTCTTTACTGCGAAATACCCGCCTCGGTGGCGTAGTTGGCTAACGCGCCAGTCGTGTTGAGTCAGACCACCGAGGACGGGGAGATCGATGTTCGAATCTCGGTCGGGTGAACTGGGGCTGGTTTTTCCTAAATGGTTTTCCACTCTCCCTCCACGCAAATGCGGGTTCACTTCCTCTAAATTCAACCTTCCCAATTCCTAATCCATTAGTGTAATTAGTACTTAGGCGTATAACCCGAACGGGTAGTAAGACGCGGTGCTAAATAAATAAATAAATAAATAAATACTGCGAAATGCCCTATCGCCCGTACTGTTGGCACGTGGTTAAAGGCGTGAAGCCCGCAATGTTCATGGAGGCTGAGGTTCAAATCCCGGCCGTGTGTACTAAGGGTGATTTTCCTCATGTTACTTATCACTGTAGTTTTACCGTTCTCTCTTTGTGCCAATGAGGGTGCACCCCCTCATTCCTATCCTCCTCAGTCTATATTCGTCATGGCCCACACCGGTGGACACGCAAGCTAAGGCGTCAACCTGGTCTGACGACATTTTTGACGTGCTCACCTGTTTGGGTCAAGGTTTCGAGGACATGAAAAAATAATAAGGCCAAATGATTTTTTGTGAAGTTAATTTTAAGGCCAAATGATGAATACTCAAGATTTCTTAGTTCTAACGTGAGTTAAAAGCAGTCGTGGTACGAACGATTCGGAGTTCACTAGCTTGTATTAAGAACCTAAAAAACCTCTTTTTATTTCTTGACATTTTGTCAACAGCAGCGTTTTCCAAATTATGGCAAGTGACGTACCGCCTAGTTTTATTTAATATACAATATTTTGTTGATGATAATAAGTCTGATAAATAAATAAATGCAGATTTCCACGTTTGTCATGGATTTTGATCAGTTTTTATTTACCTCAGTCGCGGCTTTGTTTAGATTACCAATTCAAATTTTGGATAGCCGTTTCTACTTTAAAAGAAAGCAAATATTTGTTTCTTTTTTTTTATGAAGAGTTGGAAGGGGTGCGTTGGTCAAGCCATGGCTCCGAAAGGGGTGACTGACGAACATTTGGAAAACATTAGTCTACTCTATATAGCAGTGACCCGCCTCAGTGGCGTAGTTGGCTAACGCGCCAGTCGTGTTGAGCTCGACCGCCGAGGACGGGGAGATTGAGGTTCGAATCTCGGTCGGGTGAACTGGGGGTGGTTTTTCCTAAATGGTTTTCCACTCTCCCTCCACGCAAATGCGGGTTCACTTCCTATAAATTCAACTTTCCCAATTCCTAATCCATTAGTGTAATTAGTACTTAAGCGTATAACCCGAACGGGTAGTAAGACGCGGTGCTAAAATTAATTAATTAATTAATTATATAGCAGTGGTTCCCAAAGTGGGTTTTATCTAAAGCCTGGTCCAGACCATAATAGAACCACGAACCGAACACTGTTTGTAGACATTGTGGACGGTTTTCTCAACATTTCTCTGTAACAAAACTTGTTTGTTCTGCCACCAAATGTCAGTTTTTGCCCGTCACATCAAAGGATGTTCGTTTTAGGGTCAGGAGTAGTTTTGACGTCTCGGCGAACTTTTCCCCTTACATCCAATCAATCATTGACGGGACAGCAGTTGAGTCACACCTTTATTATGTTTAAGTACGTACAGTAAATATATTTTAACGAGTGTATTTCTTTGTGTTTTTGTTGAAAAATAATTTTAGCAGATTGTAGACAAAAATGGAGTGTTCAAAGATCAGATGGGCGCATTCGCGTGATTTTTTTAAATACATTTCACTGATTGACTAGAATTGCAAATTTGCCATTAAGCATGACCCACTCTATACATTCCTACAGTAGCTCCATGGCTTCTTTGGTGCTGACTGACAGTTTACAGCTGACAGCTGACAGTCAACAGTTAGGTTTATACCTAAATTTTGACTGTCAGAAGTGACAGCTGCTAAACACATGTTTTTGCAGATCATATGGTTCGGCGTAGGGATACATAATTTGGTCTGGTAACTTTTCAAAGCCGTCAGCTCTCAGCTCTCAGCTGTCAGTCAGCACCAAAGAATCCACGGGGCTACTGTACCTTGGTATAGTTTTGTAATCTAACATCAGCAGGGTTTGGGTCTTATTTTTTTTAAACTATGTAGACACGTTGTAAACATGTTTTATACACCCCGGCAACAGGTAATATAACAACGAACACGTCATTTGAAAATGTTTGCGATCATGTTATGTTCGGTGTTCTGTTCTAGTTTGGCCCCGGCTAAGATCGGTGCTAAGAGGCAAGGAGGTAACAGTGGTGGGGGGTTGGAGGGGGTAATACGTTTTAATTTGATTTTGAGTAAGTGGGCCATTAAATCTTACTGTTTAGTTTTATTGTGTATTTTTTCCCATAGTGGGTCGTGCAAACCGCTATTCTGAATAAGCTTTTTATAAGGAAGGGGGGCCATTGGGAATGAGTTTTTAGAACCAGAGAAGCGGTGGCCAGAAATAGGTTTGGGCACCACTGGTCTAGAGGAAAATAATCACGTTGTGGTGCCTTGCAAGGTGTCATGGTTTGAGTCTTTTCCAGTCGTGCATGTACCCACGTGTGGACATGAGCAGAGAGAGGGTGTGAACGGGTCAGGATTGTGTGGAGGTTGATTCAGGTCCACCCAGTCAGCTTTGTCTGCGGGGTTCTTGCGTGGTAACACGCCGCCAATTATTGACATTTCGCGGCGGGGTCATTCACACACACACATTCGCGCGCGCCGAGTTTATAAATCACTGTCCAAGGTGAGGATTGGAAACCACAACACCAATCAATCCTTTGGCTGTGACTAAAACTATTTAAAGTTGATTTTTAAAATCACTCGACGCGTATTTTGAGGGGGGGGGGGGGGGGCAAGGGTCTCTCTGGCCGACACCTCTAGTGAACTCCAAGCTACTCGTACACAGCAAGTCTATCTTCATCCCACCTACATAGGCCTATACAATTTAGAAACGTTGTTAATTCGGAGCTTGAAGAACAACGTTCTTGCCCACGGCTGAAGTATAGTCCAATTTTCTTAAGAATAAACTTCTGAAAGGCCTTATAAGAATAGTCCCAAAAATGGCCTTTCAAAAGGTTATTCGTAAAAAAAAATCTAGCTATATTATGTATATATAACTAAACTTTGATGAGATTAGTTCTAAATATTGGTTTAGGATTTTAGTTTTACGTTACTAAATGCGGTTTTGTGCTGTCATATTATTGACAGTGTATGCACTTTGATGATGTTCTATTAGTATATATTATTAGGTCTATGGTGCTTATTAATAATCCTGGGATAACTTTTTTATATTCATAAAAACTTAAAATTACCTGACCAACTTTAACGAAAATACAAAAATATAATATAACATGAAATAAGTCCAAAATTCTGTCTGACTACACTATAAAAGTTATCTAAAAACAAAACAAATTAAGGATGGTAGATTATGCATTTATAGATTTAAGATTTCCCATTTAAACATTATTTATCAAATCTAAATTACCTGTAATCATCCTATAAAGTCTGAAAATGGAATGGTCACCTTGTCATTTGGATGTCATTTTTGTTTTAACAAGTACAGTCAAACTTTCATAGTAAGAATCTTATCTTAAGGTTAGAAAAGTTAGATCTACTTTCAGGTATTCATTCGTCAGGTCATGCTTTCTGCAGCTATCACTTTTGATAGCTAATATCAACATTTAAAAAACACTAAGTTTAGTGAAATGTAGATTGCATAAAAAGTTTGAATTTTCTAAGTTTTCTTTCCTTTCAAACTCTAATTAAATTTATAACCGTGACACCTTTGGCGTGGAATTTGTGAAAATAGCCTAGCGTGGTATTAGCTGTGAGCATCAGTGTGTCTAACCATCTAGAATCGTTTGGTTCGACTTCCAATAGAACTAAAAATGTAGGGCCGCATATAGAGTCGAGATTCCATTCTACCTTAACTACTTGTTATCTACCAATTGGGGACTGAGTGATTTCCGTGACTATAATATACACTAAACAGACCGTATTCTTCACGTGGTACAATAAGTCACAATTTTTTTCCAGTTTGTGTAAAGGTGATTTATTTTTTCTGTATGCAATTCTGAAATATGAATCATGTAGCTAACTAATTGCGTTTTTCAGTGATTTTTATTTGATTTCTTGGCATTGAAACTTTTTTCTTTTATATTATCACTATAATCTAGTGTTAACACTAAGGCTGTAGAGGTGGGTAGTTGGTGAAATAAACTGGCTTTGAGTCTGGCCTCAAAATAATATTTACTAGGAATTTAGGAAACTTATTTTGTTTATAAATTTTAATAATATTTATAGCCTCCTGATTCACGTGGCGGTGACGAAATGCCTTGTGCTACCATTTTATTGGAATAAATTTGTTATTACAAATTAATATAAAAAGGAGTCTTAGAGTACAAAAACTCCACAGCTTTGATTGACACACTTTTATTTAATATGACTGATTAGAAAGTCGCGGAGAGGTACGCTTCTTTTAAATATTTATAGAAACCTAATCGATGTTTTAAAACCAAAACACTGAGGAATGTTACTAACGTCGTTGAAATATTGACACTCGCAATAAATGGTGGTTCTGTTTATTCTAATGGCGGTGATCGTGATGTTTCCCCCGCGTCCAGTGTTGTCCAACTTGAGGAGAGTTGAAGAAACCTGCGCCGTTCTTTGTGGTCAACCACAGCCACACCCGCTGGGGCACAACTCACTTTTATTCCCAGCTTCAACTATCGCCATTCCTTTTAGGATCATATGCACGATTATTCTTTTCTTTCTGTTTTGGCCATCTTTGACGTTGCCCGAAGGAATACAATTATTATACTAATGAACTGGTTTATCTATTTAATATTTCTAAATTTCACTTTTATATGCACAGACAACCTTTTAAGCATTCATTTCAATGCTATGCTGGGATTTTTTTTACACCCCATATTACTACCCTTCTGGGCTATATGCTTTTCATTACACTAATCGAATAGGTCTGACAAAGGTAGGATTTGAGAAAACGTACCATTCGTTTATCGTGTAAGCTAACAAGCTTACCTTGCATTATTTCACTATGGTATAGCTTATAACTAAGAAAGGGTCATCGTGTAATCCGTCAAGGTAAGACTGCTACGTTTCAGGATAAATGGTGTGTGTATGCATTTGCCTGAAGGGAGAGTGGGAAACGATTTAGGAAAAAACAACTTCGTGGCACCCAGCTGGGTTTTGAACCGAAAAACTAAAATAAACTAGATTGACGTTAAGTTCGCGTAACACCCGCCTCGGTGGCGTAGTTAGCTAACGCGCTAGTCTTGCTGAGCTCCACTGCCCAGGACGGGGAAATAAGAGGTTCGAATCTCGGTTGGGTGAACTGGGGATAGTTTTACACTTTCCCTCCACTCAAATTTGGATTAACTTCCTCTAAAATTAAACCTTCCCAATTCCTAATCCATTAGCGTAATTAGTATGCAAGCGTATAACCCGAACGGGTAGTAAGAAGCGGTGATAAATACATTAATTAATAAATAAATTAAAAAAGTTCACTTAACCACTGATGCGGTTTCCAATTTTTTATATATATATATAAAATCATCAAATATGTTATTCTGATTATAATTGGTCTCTTTGCCTCATGGCCTCTTCTTGAATTATATTAAAATTAGATAAATAAAATAAATCCGTATTAAAAAAATATTATTTGTTATAAGCTACTATGACAGTTGGTTGATCTTATGAGACCTTAGACGCTTACATAATTACTTTGTGAATGAAAAGATCCGCTTCAGCGGTGCTTAAGCGCCGATGTCACCAAACTACGGCCCGTGGAATTTGATTTTTCCGGTCCCCGGACACTTTGATAAGAAAACGTAACTAATACTGAAATGATGGGGCTATTGTATAAAGAACACACAATACCTACATATTGGCTATACATACAACGTGTGTGTTCTATTGTTTCTAACTAAACATTTCTTATATCTATTAATTAATCATTGTTGTGTGTTAACTAAACTGATTTTTTTTTGTTCTCCATTATGCCCTTGAGAAAATAACCTTCGCATCCATCCATGTTTTTTTAAGCTCTGCGTTTGGTTTATACGGCTTATGTACTAATTACGCTGACGGTTTTAAGGATTTGGAAGGTTATATTGATTGGAAGTGTACCCTCATCTGCGTGAAGGGAGATTGGAAAACCATTTTGGAAAAATCAGCCTCGGTACACCCGAACGAGATTCGAATCTCGATCTCCCAGTCATCAGCAGTGTAGTTCACTGTGAGAGTAGCGCCTTAGGGTGCGTGCACGCCGAGGAGCTTACAGATCGCTCATCACTCCTCTCACACATCACTCACATCCTATCTTCACATCGCACAAGCTGTAGAAACAAACCCATGTACAGAAATGGAACCGGTCATGCCGAGCACCTCATTCTCCGCTCTTCACTCCAACCAGGTGAAGGGTTGTGCGATATGATCGGCGCTCTGATTGGCTGGTTTCAAGGTCAAAGCAAACCCTCAGTAGTGTTCAATGCATATTTTATTTCATCTTTTGTCATTTCGACTTTTACTTCGACGTTTGTCTTGCTCGGATTTTCCACATATCGAGTGTATCTTAGGAAGAAGATGAGTGACATAAAAGATAAACTAATAAATTATATTTTGAGATATCCTGAAATCTGGGACAAGAGGCGTGGAAATTTGGCCGCTGCTGACATGTCATCACTATATTTTTTTTTTAGCACCGCGTCTTACTACCCGTTCGGGTTATACGCTTAAGTACTAATTACGCTAATGGATTAGGAATTGGAAGGGTTGAATTTAGAGGAAGTGAACCCGCATTTGCGTGGAGGGAGAGTGGAAAAACATTTAGGAAAAACCACCCCTAGTTCACCCGACCGAGATTCGAACCTCGATCTCCCCATCCTCGGCGGTTGAGCTCAACACGACTAGCGCGTTAGCCAACTACGCCAACGAGGCGGGTCACTATAATTATTACTGCTGTCAAAGATCTTTTTTTTCTTCTGTTTTTATAAATATTTTAAGTCTTTAAATAATAACAAAATAAGAGGTTTAAGAAACAATGCATCACGAATGCTCTGTGCAGACTGTTTTTTTCTAGCCGGGTACAAAGTGCGATAAGCGTTCTGCTAGGTATGCACAGATTCATGAGTGATGAGCGATGTGTGAAGATAGACGTTATGAGTGATGTGCACTCACCCTTAGATCATGCGGTTACCGAATTGGGCTATTAATTTTCTAGATCCTAATTTGGCCCTCCGCTCAATAAGTTTTGGGGACCCCTGAATCTTAAGGTGATGTCACTCTAGTGTCAGATTGGCCTGCTGATGATCGGGGTCGAATCCCTGCTGGGCGTACTAATGTGGTGTTTACCACTCTCCTTCCGTGCAAATGCTTCCTTCTACATCCCTGACCCTTTGTTTAGAGTAATAATGGTTAAGTGTGGGACAAGGTGTAACAGCTTAACTTCGCCAGATTAAATACATTTAAATAAATCTGCCTATGATAGTAACCTGAACAGGTAGTAAGCCGCGGTGATAAAAAAAATAGGGTAGTGGATTACTCGTATTATTGAGGTGGCGCCGTTAAAATTGGTGTACGACCAAGGTAATTACCCTGATTTGATAGAGGTGAGGTTCAAATTGAACCTGGTACACAAAAAGTGATTTTAAATAAGAATGAACGTGTGCACCGACCCGTTACAGACACACATTGGGGCTGGCGGGGGAAGCGAAGGCATATACTCCATTCACGGTAGGAATTACTCTCCGAAAGGCCTTTTTTCCTACCAATATCCTACTATATAATAGATTTCTGGTAGGGAAAAAGGCCTTTCGGAAAACAATTCCTACGCTGAACAGACTTTAGCTAGTTTTCTGAACACGTCTTTTTTTTTTAACGATGATAGTCGCTTTTTCTCTCTTGCTTTCAAGTTTCCACAACATGTTTCATTGAAAATTTTATTAAGATTATATTTTTATTTTTATTTTTTCACGTTCAAGCGTAAAACAAGTTGTAAACAGGCTTCCCGAAGTGTTTTGCAGTTTATTTTAAATATCGGGCGTGCGAGAATGTGAGGAGAGAGAGAGAAAAAAAACTTGTATCAATTAGTACCTTGGGATTTTTATAATTAAAAACAAATTATGTCATAAACATGTAAATTATTCAGTTTTCGAATATATGGCGATTAATTTTACTAATAATGTAATTTTTAATTGAATAGAACCAGTTTCGTTTGTAGAATGCTCTAAGGTGTCATTTTTGCAATAGACCGGACTGCCGATGATGAGATCGGGGTTAAAATCCCGGTTGGGTGTACTGAATTTTTTCCTAAATGGCTTTCCACTCTCCCTCCACGCAAATACAAGTAAGCCTACACCTTTTCTAAATTCAACCATTCTCATCCCTAACACATTAGCGTAATATGTACATTTGCATCCAACCCGAATGGTTAGTAAGACACTGTGTAAAAAAATGAAATTGAATAGGTTCTATAGTCCAATTTCCATACGAAGAGCATTTTAGAAAATAGTCAACAAACACATTTTTTGTAGCCAAAATTGATAAGTTTACTTTATCATTACTGTTATTTTATAGGTATTGGAAATATCTCTGAAAGTGACAGCTGCAGATGTCATGACCCAACTTATGAATACGTGCAAGTAGCTCTAGTAGCTTTTTCTAGCTGTCTGGTATGTACCAAAATTGAGGTATAGTTCCGTTATTGCACATGTTTTTTTTAATTGGTACGTTTAACATAAGGGTAAACAACTTGAGCTGAAAATTGAGATGGGTGATCTTAGGATTGTAAAAAATGTAAATCCAACCTGAAGCATGTTTAGATTTCCGGTTGGGCGCCCTCTTTCGTTGAGCTCCGAGGGATTTCTTCCGATTTGATGCCATTGACCTACCCAGAAACTTACTTATCGGTGAGGCATATTATGTGTCATTCGTAACTTTTAAATGTGACACCTGGACACTGGAATCGAACCCGGGAACCTCTGCTTATCGCACCAATGCTATCCAGGAATCGTCCTGTGCTTAGTTATTTTTCACTTATAGTTTAAGGCAGAGTCTGTGATGGACGTGTGTCAATCACCGGCTACTCTTGAGCTATCATTGATACCACAGACACCAGCGACTCGCGAGTATTCTATATTCTGTCGTTAGTACAATGATGTACACCTCATTAGTTTTGGGTTTCTAGTCTTGGGTTCAAACACAGCCGAGGTCGATGGATTTTTAACTGAGCGATAAAAATCCTTAGCACAACTTCCTTCGGAGGGTAAGTAGAGTCGTCATTTCCATATCGATTTTAACATGTAAAATAACCCTGAAAGGTGTGTGAAAATACCTTTTCAGGCGAAATTGGTAGGCCCTTTCGCTCTCGCTCATAGAAATTCAATGTGGAAGGCAACGGACAACTATCACAATTTGACTCATTCTAGTACAGGAGATTTTTGCCAGATGTTACAGGTAGCACTAACCAACCGAAGGACTGAGTGCACGCCCAGCTCCGGATGGATATAAATCACATCTAACCAACCTTCGGGTTGTTGACTTAAGAATTATTACAGTGCTGATGTACACTTAGTTTACCCTGAAAGGATTACCTTTAGTGATTACACTATGACCCTATCTTATAAGCTGCACCATAGTGCAACCCATAAAGTTAAGCTTGCTACCTTTAAGGGTAAATTAAGTGTACATGAAAGAGAATAACATGGAGGTAAGCCGCCGTTTAAACGACTAATTGTACAATCACTGGATTACCTTCATATACGGTGACCATACGTCCCGAAAAAATCGGGACCGTCCCGATTTTAAGGGCTGTGTCCCGGCTTCCCGAATAACGACCCAAATGTCACGAATTGTCTGACTGATGAAAAAAAGTTTCTACAGTAAAGTAAAAATATCGAAATCGTTACATTTATAATATTTTACTATTATTCAGAGTATATTTTTACAAAATATAATTTTCTCAAAACTCTTATTATTTAAACTTTAAAATTACTTGTTACTGTGAGCCACTTAGTCTTAGAGATTGATATGAGTCCAGTAGTTTTGACTACCATTTTTACGTAGCCCATATTTCTTTATAGCTAAGACATATTATTGTCATTTGTTTTTTAAATTATTAAAAATAAAAAATCCAGGAATATGTTTGTTCTTAATTATGCCTATCCCTTATGCTTATGCACTTATGCTACTTTTGAAAAATGTTGCCAAGTTGTCCCGATTTTCACTCTCAGAAATATGGTCACCGTACCTTCATACCATGTATCAAAGCTATTCTTCCTCTACGGTTTCCCGGGTGGGAATTTTAGGGGTATTTTTAATGTTCATAACACAATAGAATATATATATTTTAATATAAAGTCGTAAGTACGGTCGTAATATTCAGCCCATACACTCGACACATTCAGTGCTTTATATTATAGCTGTACTTCAGATGTTTAAGGCTTTAATTAAAATTATTTGTGATCTAAAAGGGGGGAAGGGCGTACTCTTTGGCACTGTTTAATATCGTTCTTATCTTGTTTCTCTCTATAAGAACGTAAACATGTGTTCTGATATTTTATGTGACATTTAAATTATGTAGAAATAGTTTAACCTGTATCGATAAGTACACAAAATATGTACTAAGTCTGAGTAATTATTGTTCCTAGTTGTAAATAATGTTAACAGTGTTTAAGATTAGTTGTTAATCGGATAGTGCCGCCTTAAATTTGATATGTCGGTTCTTTTTATTGGTCAGTAAACTACTTCGTTGAATAGCGATTGTTTCGAAATAAAGTCGAGTTCCCTCTTCTATCTTATCGCTATCTATGTATATGATTAAAATGTGAAGCGATTTCTTTCGACAGTAATTCTCGGAATTTTCCCAACAGATTTTCATAATTTTATTTTAAAATAAAGCTTATAGAAAGAGGATATGCCGAAATAGTTAATTTTAAAAATATCTAAAGGGAAGCCTAGATTTCAGAAAAAACACAAATTTATATAGAAAGCAGTTTCTCAAGTTTTACCAAACAGATTGGTTTTACATATAGATAAAAAAAAACTTATTGTTGATTTAATTGAAAACTGACAAACTGGACACGGGAATCGAACCCAGGGCCTTTGGCTTTATACGCCAATGCTCTACCGCATATGCATCCTATCTCGTCTCGTAAAACTGAGACCATCTTTCACTAATTTCGTATTTTGGTAACTTTTGAAAGTATGAACTGAACACGGATGGCTCAGTGGAAACGCATTAAAAGTCCCGAGCTCGATTCCCGTGTCCAGGTTTTCATTTTTCACTTGATTGAATTTGTTTCAGCTACTAAGATATCCTGTAATAACATCACATATCAGTTTGTGTTGGATATGGATTAATTTTCTTCCAGGATTATCATATTGAAGTTTATACCTTTTCAATAACAAAGTGTCAATTTATGTTCATTTAATTTACTCTGGAATGTATGAATGATATTAAAACACGTGCCAATGCCATAAAAGGTGTTTTAGGTCTCTAAAAAAATTTCTTGAGCGTAGAGTTGCACAAAAATCACAAATTTCATAACTTGGGCATTGCTACAAAACCTTGCGTTTTAGGGCAATTGGAAAGTTGACTAAAGCCTAGGTATTATCTTTGTTATTTTGTTAATATTTTCTCACTACGACACATGATATTGTTTTGGTATGGTTTTTAGTAAGTGTGAATTTCTATAATATGTAACAAAAAAATTAATTCTGGTTTTTTACTAAATGTTTGTTCTTGACGCTTTATTTCCGGATTCCAGAGGGAAATTACCATAGCTTACTGAGTGTTGTATTGTAATGATTCTCAAACTTAAATCCGTAACACTTTTTTAGCACTGCATTTTACTGCCCGTTGGTTTGTACACCTATATATTACTTACGTAAATGTGTTGGGGATTAAGAAGGTTATATTTATAGGAAAGGTACCCGCATTTGCGTGGAGGGAGTGTGAAAAACATTTTGGAACTTCACCTTCACTACTTCTGACCGAGATTCGAACCTCTATCTCCACGACATCGGCAGTTTAGTCTACTGCAAAGTAGCGCGTTAGACCATGCGGTGGACACCGAAGCAGGTGTTTAACTCTTTATTTTTTTTAATTGTGCATGCTAATTGACTTAAATCTAAATTATCTTCGTAAGTTTCCTAAATTATTTTCGTAATTTTCTTCACTTTTAGTTTTCACCTTGTTTCATGCAGGTTAGATCGTATTATCTTTTATAAAAGGAAAGGAAGCGTGTTTATCAATCCTAATGTAACTTGGAAAAGTTTGTGAGAGAACACAATGCGATTTTTTGTGAAGTTTTTTGTCAGTCGTTTTTTTGTATGGCTAACAAACTGTCGCCACATTAAGGAAGAATGATGACCTTAAAATTTTAAGGAATTTAAATATATCAGGGTAATTAGGTAAATGTTGTATAATTGCTAGTCAGAGAAAATAATATAATTAGGAAGTTTATAATCTTATTTTAAAACTGTTTTAGTTAAATCAATATTTATTTTCGATTACATTCAATTAATAATTATATATAGTAGAGGTCCCCAAAATGTCTCGGTTCACAGCGCCTTTAGCTCCTCAGTAATTGTTTCATGGTTCCTTTGGTTATAATAAATACCTAACTGTTCCGTTAGGTGTAAAACTTTTTTTTTCTGTCCCCAACAGTCTAGTAGTCTTTTGAATAACACCCATAAATTAAATGAAAAATTAATTTTTGATTTCGTTACTAACTAAACACATACTTACTAATGGGGTTGTATACTGCAAATTATTATTTTAAACTATCCTTCGGCGTCCCTGTGAGTTTGTTGTGACGCCCCAGGACGCCGCGGCGTAAGTTTTGGGAACAACTTAAATAAAACAATTGGAGTGCTTAGATTTTGACAAACATCCTTTTTCATTCCAATATAGAAAGTTTGAATTTTTGGACGATAGAAAAGTCGGGGAATTTTTTTTACTTATATTTTGTGGCACCCTGTTTCTAGTGCCGGTACCTTAAGCTAGACTCTGTCCAACACCCCCCCCCCCCCCCTCCCTAACATCCCCGCTGCCGAGATCGAAACCAACCATCTGGGACACCTATAACCTAAAGCATGTGTGTTAATGACCTTGACTTCTTGCAGAGCTCAGGAGGGGGTCGTCGTGAAACTCGAGGTCAACCGTGCAGCAATTTAACTTTTTTTTTTTTGTGATCATTTTTCTAATTGTAAAAATGAATAAAAGTATTAGCAGTGATTAAAATATTTAGTTTTTTTAGGAGGTAAGTATATATTTTTAAGAAAATTAAGGAAAAAGCCACAAAACTTAAATTGTAAGATATCGTTTTAAAAAACCCTGATAAAAATAAGGTGTTGTCTAACTTCTCATAGTTCAATGTGTACTTGTTTCATTGACGGGACACCTGCAACTTCTATATTATTAATATTTTACTTATTCATTAATTTTTTTAGGTTTAATTTGCGTTTTTTTTTTTGTTTGGTCGTTTGTTGTGATATTTTCTTTTAATTATTTTATCTCTTTAAATAGTAAACTTAATTTTCAGGATCCGCTCATAGTAGTTTCTTATAACAGATACTAGAAACACACATTTTCTATTTTCTTAAGTGTTAATTTATTTTATCATAGTTTTTGAACTTGGAAGTTGTTAAATTAAGAAAACCACAATTTGTTAATCCCCTTCAGTGCTTTCGGTCAAGGTCGAACTCCACCCTCTGCTTTTTCAGATCCGTGTGGCCAAAGTATCGATAACGATAGTCTTTATACACAATATATATATTATTAAAGGTTATCCAATCGCCGACATTAACGAAAGAACTGAAGAAGGAGTTCCACTCCCAGGAGAAAGTGTTTTTACAATTTCCCTTTATAATAGAACATAAACACGTATTAAACATTTACAAATGTGGTTGCCAATTAGAACCTTTCACTCGCCCAAGAACCGTCTCTCTCTAAAGCATACACACTGGTAAAATGTTTTGTTGCAAGCTACACTGGTGCTCACGTTGATTAAAGCGTCAGGCTCGCGATTGACAGGACATGGAATTCTCATTTTTTACTCTTAGATTCTATTGCTTCTTTGATACGTTAATTCTTCTATATATTTATAGAACAATTTAAATAGTGTAAAATAAACTATAATATATATATATATATATATAAACAAATATATCGTATAACGATGTTTATTTTAAAACAAACGTTTGTTAATACAAAGATCACCGATTATTTTCCAACAAAAATCATGTTAAAAACAATTCGAAACCCGATTGAACATGAAATGCATCGGTTGCTGAACAATTTTTGTACGTGTGCTTTGGTGGATGCGTGGTCTAATACGTCACTCTCGTGTTAGCCTAGATTGCTGACGAGGGAGAGATTGGGGTTACAATCCCGGTCGGGTGTATTGAAGATGGTTTTTACTAAATTGTTTTTCATCTTCCCTCCACGCCAATGCGGGTATATTACTATAAATTCAATTTTGCACATCCTTAACCCATTAGTGTAATTAGTATAGCTCGAATGTAGAGTAAGAAGCGGTGATAAAAAAAATCGTCCGTGATATATTGTTTTAAAAGGAAGCAATACACAACCTTCTTATTCCAAGGACAAGGATTTTAAGGCTCTACACTCAAAATTACCGAACGGCTTTAAAAATAAAAAGCCAGCGGAGACAATGAAGGTGAAAATGAGGGCTCTCGGCCACGGTAGGTGTGTGTCGAAGTGGCGGATGGCCCAAAATATTTTGTGAATGTAAATTCCACTTGGTTCTATATCGCGGGGAGCACGAAAGCGACGCAACGGTTCAGGGCGATGTCCCTGGAGCGACTTGCATTGTCAGATAGCAACTGGACGGGCCCATCAGCTTCCTTCCGCCGCCCGGACCTGCGCCCAATACCGTGGGAGCCACTGTACCTGCGATATAATTATATATAGTCCGTCCGCCATCTATTGACACCGCTTCTCAACTACATTCCACTTTTCATTCGAAGGGCTTTTTAGAAAATACTTTTTGCTACCAACATAGATAACATTTTACTTTATTATTTTATAGGTATTGAAAACATCTATTTAACGTGGCACCCGCCTCGGTGGCGTAGTTAGCTAACGCGCTAGTCGTGTTGAGCCCGACCGCCGAGGACGGGAAGATCGAGGTTCGAATCTCGGTCGGGTGAACTGGGGGTGGTTTTTCCTAAATGTTTTTCCACTCTCCCTCCACGCAAATCCGGGTTCACTTCCTCTAAATGCAACCCTCCCAATTCCTAATCCATTAGCGTAATTAGTACTTAAGCGTATTACCCGAACGGGTAGTAAGACGCGGTGCTAAATAATTATAATAATTTAACGTGGCAGTAGAAGACCGAATGACTTGAGTCATGACTGTATGGAAATTGGTTTAGGAACGTGCGTAGCCGTAAAAAAAGTTTGTTCATATCGCAATCAGATTGTAGATTCACTCCGTATCCGTAAGGACCGTAGTCTGTAAGAAGAGATCTACTCCAGAGTAGAATATTTATCTGCCCATAGCCCTGATCCGTAAGTCCGTAGTTCTCCGTAGAAGTTGGGTTAAATTGAACTTTGTTAGGGAGTTTTCGTTACAGATTGTTAGATAAATTAACATCAATATGCAAATTGAAATCAAAGTATCATTAAGAATTAAGGAAACTGTCGCAATTTTCTAAACGTATTCTATTTTCATTTTTCGGCCTCTAATAGCAATTCTTGGTGGACTTAGGAAGATTAAGTGTGTCTGTATTTTAATCCAAACATTAAACAAAACACATAATTTATGAAAATGTTGTATTCATCAAGTCTTTTGAAATAGTTTTATTTAAATGAGTTTTATTACACATTTTTATACTTTTCCATTGGCTGACACGATATCACACGGGTATAATACGGAGCCTATGCACAAAGTTAAAAATCAAGGACTAAAAATAGACGGCTCTTATGGAATATATAGACGAGGCTTTAATCTTCCTCAAAGCTTAGTTCTAATTTACTCACTATGGAAATATGAGATTTTAACTACGGTATGCCTTTATGTTGGTGGGAAGTCCGTTCTTTAAGGCCTTTTATCCTACCAAAATATTACCATACAGTAGGATTTTGGTGCGAAATACGGGCTTCATACCGAAACAGGGTATACAAATACTGGCCGTGTTTGTAATTTTTAGATGTTTTATATTGTCTAAACACTGAAATTAAACCCTATTTCATCATCAAGCCATCAGGAACAATTTTAAGACTACTGCCACGAAGGACGGGTTACACCATGCGACCACCGATGCGATTTGGATATTGTTCCTCCTAAATAACTTTTCTACAGTTATTACTTTTGCAAGTGTAACTTATTTCATAGATTGGTAAATTTCAGGACACACTTATCAGTGGGCATGCGATCTGCACCAATCACTTTTAGAACGGTATTATATCATTGCTTACCGCGAAAGAATGAGTTTGTATTTTATATATGTTTCTTTTTACTAGACAATAACTACATAAAGTCCCGGCACAGATGTATCTGATTTCCAACCCTTCCTTCGCCTCTGACAAGATGTGTGTTAATCACAACTTGTGAATGTGAGGAATGCCAGGCCTCCACCGTGGTTCGGATTCCACGTTAAACTGTAGGTCCTCCATTTCATCTCACAATCACCCCACCGTTACACATAAGCGCAAGTGCGTATAACCCGAACGGGTAGTAAGACGCGGTGCTGATAATAATATACTAATGCATAGTAATGTAAAGTGCTATCAATGTTGACCCCAAATAAATATGTTTGTAGTTTCTAAACTATTCTTTCGGCCGCGTTCTTAATGTAACCACATATAGTAATTGGTTAGCATATGTATGCTACGTGTGTTTGTTGTTGACGTATACTCCATTCACGATATGAATTACTCTCTTAAAGGTCTTTTTTCCTACCAATATCCTACTGTATAATAGATTTCTGGTAGGGAAAAAGGCCTTTCAGAAAAGAATTCCTACGCTGAACAAATTTTATGCACACGCACATGTAACACTCGCCAAGAACTCGTTCTAGCAACAGGATCATCATTTACTGAGCTGCTCTCTTCTCAGGTTAGATAATTATCGCGTCATCTTGTTCTGCGCATGCTCATTAAAGCGAGCAGACTTTAGCTGCACAGACGGTACTGTTATCAACATGCAAATGAAAAGGGATCTTTTAAAACATATCCTTGTATAGAGCTTGGATAAAAAAAAAACTTCATTGCGTCAGCCCGCAAAACGAGTCATACCGACCGGGTGGCCGCCGTCTGTTGGGGAATATAGTGCCAACATTTGCCGATAGAGTGTGTCATGTGGTCAGCACAGCGAACCGCCCGGCCGTAAATCTCTAAACTGGAGTAGATGTTTTTTAATTCAAGTAGCTCCTTATTTTATCTTCAAGAGACTTGAGTTGACCCTGTTTCTGGCACACCGCTTATAAATCTCCATAAATATAATACTATACATACAGTGCGTTGCGATTGAGAAATGTCTTTGCGATAGTAGTTGTATTAGACGGCACTTTAAATTATGGAACACAAACTTGCACTTCCCTCCAATAAATATATTTTTGTTTTCTTTGGAGAAGAGATATATCGATCGTACTGATTTAGAGGAAAATATTAAATATGAACGCGTTAATATTTATATATATATGGACGCGTTAATATTTTATATATATATATATTTTTTATATATATATATATATATAGACGCGTTAATATGTTATATATATATATATATATATATATATAACATATTAACGCGTCTATATATATATATATTTTTATATATATATAACATATTAACGCGTCTATATATATATATATATTTTTATATATATAATATATAGACGCGTTAATATGTTTATATATATATATATATGTTATATATATATATATGTTATATATATATATGTGTTATATATATATATATATGTTATATATATATATATATATGTTATATATATATATGTTATATATATATATGTTATATATATAGTTTATATATATATATATAGACGCGTTTGTATTTAATATTTATATTAAACTATTTATAATATATATATCCTGATATTAGTAGGAAGCCCTTTATGGGAGGGCTTATTTCTTACCAGAATCCAACTGTACGGCTATATTTTGGTAGGATAAGGCCTTTCAGAATAGATTTCGTACTAGCGTTCTGAAAGGCCTTTTATTCTGCCAAAATACTAGCTTAAAGTAGGGTTCTGGTACCAAATAAAATCTCCCAGGACGGTCTTGCTACCAAAATCAGCTCACCATTAACCAACAGCTCACCATTAACCGCACAATCAATCGTTCATTTGTCAAGATATGATCGTGATTTACGGGTTTTGTTCTAATAGACGAGTGGTTTTCAACCATGATAAGTAGGAGGGCTCCCACCAAACGTTGTTTTATTTGATTATTTGTTTAACTAAAACTATTCTCCTTAGTCTTATCAGTGGTTTTTAAAAACTGATAGCTTATTTCTAGGAAGGAAGTATAAGCTGTAGACCGCGAACGACTGATCTAGCTAGATCAGCGTTTCCCAAAAGGTGTTCCGCGGAACCCTGGGGTTCCGTGGAAGGGTCAAAGGGGTTCCGAGTTCTGTCTGAGAATTAACTAAAACGTTAGTAGAAAACAGTCATAACATAGCCGCGCCGCTGTAAGTATATCTAGTATCAAACAGCGCGGGCGGAGCGGGGTGGAGGGGCGGTGCACCTGTCGAGACAGCCTAATTTTAGTGCTACTATAAGTAAATATGTGAAAAAATTTCATTCTTCACATTAAATAGTTACTTTTTTTTGTACGATAAATGTTTTATAATACTTATAATAATAATTTTTTATTTAATTCTTTCTTTTCATGTCAAACATGAAAATATTCAAACTACACTACAAGGTACAATCACTTTTGTTATTATCAAAATGGGGTTCCGCCAAAAAAAGTATGATCAATTAGGGTTCCGTGGCCAAAAAAAAATTGGGAACCTCTGATCTAGATAACTGAATTATTCTCAACAGTAATCAGCTCTGCCCATTTGTTATTCCAACCTGCTCCGCATCTCTATGTGTTTGTTGTGACAGGGAGGGGTGTATGTTATCCTCAGCGGCTTGTGAAAGCTATAAAGTGCAGTGCCTGTGAGAGATCCCCCCTAAGTATTAACTTGTGGTTCTTGTCAAGATTGTTTGAAGATATGACGAGTCGCGTCCCAGAGTTGGCTTGATGACCTTCGCGCAAATATATTCACTCTACTTGCGCTGGTTGTGGTTTAATGGGTTCGTGATGTGAACACACACACAACCTTCTATAGATGTTGTCCCATTTTCATTGAGAATATCACCCGTCACCCCCTTTTACCATCAGAGCTGTCAAATACAACTGGAGGGAAAGAGAGGAAAATCACATTACACACACTTTCCAGGTCAACTCTGAATCTAAAATCTCATACGAACCTCAGCAAACGTTTTTTTTTAAAATTTAAATTATGACAAATACCTCTTTTAACCATAATCTAAAATTATTTTTAAGGTATCATGATTGTCCAAGAGATAGCAGCACTAACTCAACTTGAGTTTAAATTGAACTTCCCCTTTTTTCTCTTGTACTCTTCAATTGTTTCATTGTTAGTCAACAAACTGTTCTAACATTAAGTTACTTTTTAGTTGTGATATTTGAGTTGAAGAGAAACAAGCTTAAGAGTAATATTTAAAAAAAATTACAAACCAATTAAATTCAACCCCCCCTCCTCCCGCTTACGGAAAGTATTATTAAATGCATTTTTGTAATTTTTCTCAATGTCTAGGCTTTGTTTAGAAACAATTTTTTTTGAATTATTAGCGGGATTTAACGCTAAAAATTAATTTGACCTACCCTTTACAGGGGCCTAGCCTCGAGACGCTGCTTGTAGGGGAATCCCTTTTCCCCCTAATATTTGATATTTGTAATGTAATTATATTAAAGATTAAGTAGAACGGTTATTCTATTTCCGTATATTTATTTAATTTAAAAGATACTTAGGCACGTTAGAGTATTCTAAACATTTACTTTACAAGTTTGCTTTGATCGGTTAAGGATGTACATTCGAGGAGGGCGAGTGGTAACAGAATTCTCTTCGGACAAGTATTCCGGATGTGTTTGCATACCAAGGATGGTTCTTTACTTCTTGGTTTTCCTCATACTGATTGGAAGGGGGGGGGGACAAGGAGAGATAACAAATCTGCCGTGACCACGGACAGGCTAGTATTTTGAATTAAAATGAGGCGCCACATAATACACTCTTACCAAAATATACGTTTGATTAGTTTTTATTTGATACAACTACATTTTAGTTGTATATTTACAAGTAGCTTACTTGAAAAAAATATTTTCTTTAGCATACGACTAATTTAAGACAGCTCAAGCAAATTCGAATTAATTTTACAAAATTATTTCTAAAATTCAATATTTTCCTTTAAAAGTGTCATTGCTATAAAAACAGCTATCGAGGTTCTACTAATGACTCATTCAACTTGAATGTACAAATATATATTTTTATACAACAGTAAAAAATACTAAGCAAAGTCTCCAACAATGTTTATTATGGAAGCAAAAATTTGTCAATACAAAGATCACAAGATTATTATTTTAAAAAAAGTGAAACATTTCGAAAACCGCTTGGACATCTTTAAGGAAATGAAACGCATCATTTGCTGAACACTTTCCGCTTCATTTGCCCGCGAGATATTTGTTTTAAAAAGGAGCAAAAAAAAAGTCGCTATTCAAGGACAAGATAGGCTGCGATGATGGGTCTCGGAATTGTTTGTTTTCTTTTAGTTTTATTTCTGTGATGATAATATTATAGTACTTGAGATGACACATTTGCGTGTATAATGTTTGTGTTAATGTGTGCCACACCTTCATCTGACTGATGTCACGCAGCATTTATACCAATGTAACATTAAAAATAAAATAGAACGTGGTTTCTAATCAATGTTTATAAAAAATATTGAAAAAAGTGGTGAATTAAAAAAACTGTTAAACGTTGGTATATTAGAACTCCATTTTCTCCTAAAGTCTTTCAAAGGAAAGTATTTTGAAATATCTACGTTGCAATGTTGGCAGAAACTTCTGGATATCGTCGCTTTCTTCAACTCGCTCCCGTTGTCTAACTTGTTTTAATCAAACCCATTCACTGCTACCAATACTTCAAAGTAAATTAAGAACATACTTTAAAAAAAAAACTAGCGCTAAGCCATGACCAGTTCAGTCCTTCCTCTTAATACCGCAGAAATGTGATTCTCCTCATTGCTTAGATTTTTAGTGTCTGCTTTCCATCTACTGAAACTGCATACACTCTTTCCCACACATCGTTGAGAATTCGTCTCACAAAGACGACTCGTCACCAAAATCTCAGCATCTCAATTATTATGTCACCCAACCAAGGATTCTATAAACTGAAGGCTTGCGATGCCAGTTTCAAACTAAATTACGTGTCTAAGTTCTGCGAAATGATTGCGGGTCACCATAACCAATGTGGATTTATCAAAGCTTCATTATTTATTTTAATCATTATGTCTCAGCTGCAACCTGCATCCTCGTTACATTTGATAGCTTTCTGTTCGTCAGATACTAATCTTTAACGTGTTGCCTAAATAAAGCACCTTAAGCTTAATCGGAAATAAGGACATTAATTATGTTTCTTTCTTTACTTGCTTCTAAACTTACCCCCAAAAAATTATTTTGAACACCTATGTCTGTGTAAGATTTAATAAGTACCAGTAAACCGTTGCGAAACTTTCGCACATTCAACCTTCCCCTCCTCACCCCCCCACCCCCCAACAAAAAATTATTTGAGTCTTTTGTTGGGTTGTTGACATTAAATACTCAATGAAGTGTATACACAAAATAGTAAAAGTTTATTTTCGGTAATTGATACAAAAACAAAAATATTGTTAAATTTTTCTTTTAACTTAAATTTTAAACAAAGTGTATTAACGTAAACTGACGTAAAAAATTCTTATCCACTGATACCTTATTCATCGCTGTAGGCTTTGTATTAGTTGAGAAAAAGGGATGTTGACAACAGAAATAATATTATAATCAATGAAATCGGACTACAAACTATCACGTTCAAACTATCTGCCAATTTTATTTCACAAAACAAATATTTATCCGCGCTGGTGGGAATGTGACCAAACGCGTCACGTCAATCTCGTCATGTAATTTTGGCTGGTGATTTGGAGGTTGGGTCTCGAATTCCTGTTGGGTGTGCTAAGGCAATTTTTCCCAAATGGTTTCGCACTCTTCCCTCACGTAAATGCTATTTAGTGAAAATATGCGGTTAGCCTGGACCGCTATAAGACGCTGATCACGAAATAAAATTAACGTGAATTCACAAAGCTCACTTAATGACGTAACTAGAGTTAAACCTCCTACCCCCCATATTATTTAAAATTATATTTTTATTCACTCGTTTGTACGGTGTTAGTGCTCATATGTGCCCGGACATGAACGTTTGTGCTCTAAAATTAAGTCAACTTGAGTTCCAGCTACCCCTCCCCCCCTCCCTCACACATACACACCATGTTGAAAAAATCAACGTAATAAAATGTTCCATAAAATGCATAATTTTGGAGTACAATTAGATGTTTGTCACAGTGACCAATAAATGAAACAGAGCTCAAACGATTACAAAAAAACTAATTATTTTAGGCAATGTGGCGGTCCAACTTGTGCTTTATCTACCTTGTAATCTAGAGTAAATTATCATCAATTAGCGCCCTCTTGAATTCACGGTTATCATGACGCGTAGTCGCTACTGGGGCGGTGTTGCGTTTGGATTCTTCCGGTCATTGACTTGTTATCGCGTCATGTGTAAATTTCAAATAATACACACGCACACGTGAATTAATTAACTTTCGCTAAATTGCCCACTCCATAGCAACTGCATCGTTTTTGGAATATAATATCTTGTGGCGCAGTAAAATAGCTGCAAATTTACTACGTTTTGGCCTGTAGGTTTAAAATTAAACTTATGGCCCACAAACTAATTGTTGTCGTTGCCTGTGAGTTTCGAAATAAACTTGTGGCCCAGAAACTAATTATTTTTTGTTAGCAAGCGAAACACATAGGCTTTTGATGACTTTATATTAGGGGCAGGAATTAGTAAGGTAACATAAAGGAAATACACCATCATTAACTGGAAGATTGGGGGGTGATGGGGTGCGTTAGATGTGTGGAATGAACTTTAAAATTTTGTATTTTTATCGTTAAAAATTGGCTGGCCGAACACACTATTTTACCTTGAATTTTAGAAGACATTCCTTGGAAGTATTACACTATGATCATTTCTTATAAAGCTAAGCCATGTTGAAAACGTGTAAGTTAAATTAGATACCTTTCAGGGTAAACGGGGTGTACCTTCTACACATATTTCCATTCAAAATTTTAATCAAACAGGTTATTTTATCACTTAACAATCGAATTAAATATATTAAGATTTGCTTTGTATTTTCAAACTAGCGAACTGAGCAATTAGAAATTACGTCGAGTTTAAAGAATTGAGTCATCTAATGATGTGTGTCATGTCTGTTTCCGCGCAAAGGTACAAGTAAAACAAGTTTAGTTTCTAAATTTTGAGATCTGTTTATCACAGAAATGTCTCTTGTAAATATATTTACTTTAACTTAATTTAAAATATGAGTATCGTGCACTTTAAAAACTCACTACACGACTCACAAACTAATTGATCTAGTTCACTGATTAGTAATACATATCCTATTTAGACTTATAACTTCCATTATTATTTAGTTTATAGCAGAACACAGTCGTACACAAATAGTAATATTTTTATATCACCACCAAGAATCGAACAATTCTCCTAGACTTGTGATCGACCACTCTAACCACTAAGCCACGATGACAAGCGTTTGAAGTTTTTAATAACTAAATATTAACTATACTAAAATGAATAAAATTCTGCTTTTCTAATATTTTTACTTTTTTTTTTTTCGAAACTGTCCGCGCAAGGTTTGAGAGTCTGGAACAGTTATGCTACGGTACATTACGTCGTGTGTTTGTGGTTGCGATAAGCGCTCACAGGTACGTGTTTAGATAGTACAGAAGCTCTACCTCTCCGTCGATAATAGAATAATAATGCACGACTACAAGAAAGAACCGCTTTGTTTTTTTATAATTTTATCATAAAAAACCCCACCTTTATATAAATCAACCATTTCACAATATCGAAGTATAAGCAAGCTTCTTTACTTTCTCTACCCCCAAGAGAGAGAAAACCAAACCATCTCAGAATTTTTGTAATATTGTATTAATATTTTTTGTAGCTTTCACTTTTTAAATTAAAAAAATGATATTTTTAAAGTAACGCTACATGCTTGGGTTGAATTTTGACAAAACCTTGAACAGTACACGAACCCGCTACAGTGGTTCGGTGGTTTAAAGCGTCACTATTGTGTTATACTGGCCTGCTGATGACGGGGGAGATTGGGGTTCGAATCACAGTCGGTTCTGCTGAGTGTTTATTTCCTAAATGGCTTCGCACTCTCTTCCATGCAAATGCGGGTAGGTTATATCTAAAATGCTTTAGTCCTCATTTCTAGCCCATTAGAGTAATTAGCATATATGTGTATAACATATACAGGTATTAAGACGCGGTGACAAAAAAAAAACCACTAGTCCATGAGTTCGGTTTGTACTAGGATGAACAAACTATTTTCTATGGCCCTATACAATAGACCTAACATACTTTATAAGTTGAAAATTTACACTCTGAAAAGTTTAAAAAAAAATTACATTTTGGCTGATAATTAAGACCTAAATGTCCGGGAAACGAAAGTTAACTACTATAGAAGCATATACTGGATATTTGTAAATCGAACTATAAAATTTAATAGGGGGTCACAACATAAATCGTATTGGCATTTATTTTTTTCTCCCCTATTTGTTCTCCTACAGAGATACAACTGCTAACTATTTAGACTTTCATCCAAAGATCTTTAAATTAAGAGAACCACCTTTTAGAAAGAACTTCACGCTGCGGTATTTCTGATTAAAGGGACAGTTTTTAAACGCCAAAACTACTAATTCTTATTTTTCAAAATGTATTCTATGATCCGACCCTAGTTTTACATCCGTTCGGTATATCCGAATTTACTACAATGATGAGCTATGAGGGAATAAGGTATTATTTAGAGGAAATATCCCCGCCTTTGCTTAAAGAGAGAATGGAAAACCAGGGCTGTAGAGTCGGATGGTAGAAAAATAGAGTAGTCTAAATTAATCGAAGGGTTGGCGTATGACTCCATATACCTGATAAAACCCACCTGCAATACACCCTACCAGGATTCAATTTTGACCTTGTCAATGGCAAATCGGACCAATTGATACCGACATTTAGTTCTCGTGCTTCCAATTCGTTCTGTAATCCATTTAAATTGTCTCTGTCCTAGAAAGACAAGATTTATGTTTCCTATATCCCTTAATTTTAAAACTGTGACACTTCCATTAAAACTTGGTTGAAATATATTTGATATTCGATACACTTTTTAAAATTACACAACTTTGGATTACATTTTTTTTAATTCAATAGGGACATGTTGATAGTTTTCACACCCATTTTGTAATGAACCAGAATTTTGAATATTAAATTCTTAACCCCGCTTCGTTGGTACAATGGTCTAAGGCGTCACTCTCGCAATAGACTGGACTGCCAATGACGGGGAGATCGGGGCTCGAGTCTCGGTCGTGTGTACTGAGGGTAGTTTTCCCCTAAATTATGTTCCACTCTCCCTCCACGCAAATGCTTGTACACTTATTTTGAATTAAACATTCCTAATCCCTAACACATCTGCGCTTTTGCACATATGCGTATAACCCGCTCGGGCAATGTCGTGGTGTAAAAAAACTGAAATAATGTGGAATTTCTCAACGTCTGCCATGCATCTCGGCGATCCTGTGGGCGCCTGATTAGGCCCACTTGTGTGTGGACGTGGTTGCAAAGGACGCGAGGAATGCTGTCAAACACTTCCATTCACGCGAGAGGCCATTTTCGGGCCGACATGTGGTTTTCCGGCACGGTTACTGGTGCGGACAAGTCTTCGTATACGCCACTGAACGATAGATCACAAAACAAGTTTCTGTCCGCACACTTAGAGTTAAATTTCTAAACACCCGTTTTCTTATTTGGCTAGTTTAGTTTCCACGGACATTTTTTTAATCTAAATCTTGGCAGGAGCATTCCTAACGGCAATTTTTATAACTAAATTAAATAGCCTAATTTGTAAAAGATTTTAAAAAAATCAGAGGTCAAAAAAATATTTTCATGACAATATGACTATTTTTAAATTGTTTGATAATTTATGCACCCGCTTCGGTGGCATAGTTGGCTAACGCGCCAGTCGTGCTGAGCCAGACCACCGAGGACGGGGAGATCGAGGTTCGAATCTCGGTCGGGTGAACTGGGGGTGGTTTTTCCTAAATGGTTTTCCACTTTCCCTCCACGCAAATGCGGGTTCACTTCCTCTCATTTCAACCTTCCCAATTCCTCATCCATTAGTGTAATTAGTACTTAAGCGTATAACCCGAACGGGTAGTAAGACGCGGTGCTAAAAAAAATTAATTTAATAGTTTATGGTGTTTTATGAAATGTATTAAAAAACTTGAACGAATAAGATGTTGATGCATTAACGTGAGAAATCCTAGCTTGACTTTCTGTGACGTCACAGGCAGGCAACGTCCTTATAAATCCAAACATAATGAAACAGTCACAAAATATCTTATTGGGAATCAATAATAGTTGCTCATAAAACAAGTTGAATTTGAAAAATGATATGAGTTCAACACCGTGGGTTGATGAATCCAGTTTTGGAAAACTGTCACTTGGTGCGCATAGGGAAGAAGCAAGCTCTGCATCTCTATCTTCCTCTTATCCGCCCTTCCCCAAATTCGCAAATAACCATAATAGGCCTGTAGACTATATATGATCTGTGACGAATATTTAAAGATTATTTTTTAGCATCGCGTCTTAATCCACATGCGGGTTTTACGCGTTTGTTTACGCTACTGGCTTAGTGATGAATAAAGGTTAATTTATAGGAAGTGTACCCGCGTTTGCGTGCAGGGTGAGTGGGAAAGCATTTAAGGAAAAACTACAGTACACTCGACCGGGAATCTAACTTCGATTTCCCTGTCATCGGTAGTTCTAATCTATTGCGAGAGTGACGCCTTAGAATATGCGGCCACTGAAGTGTGTATGATAAGTCTTATTTGCGACTTCACATACAGAAGGTTTACCTCTATACTCATTGAAGATTTCCCTAATGTTTCAAATGAGGAGAAAAAGTACAGAGATAATATAGTCGATACATTGTATGCTCCCTCCACCAAAGTGAATTTCTGGTTGCCCCAATGTAAACTGCAAACTCGCAAATAATGCTGGTCAGGGATGGACTGGCTGGTTTCAAGCGGCACGGCCCTAACATACATTTATAAAATACCACTGAATCTATGTTTAAATGTGAGCTGATGCATTAATATATTTTTATTAGTAAATTTAATCCAGGGCTATTTCAGATACATTAGCGATGGATAATGTCGCTCCATTCGAAACATTAATTTCTACTTTCTACTGACATAAACGAAAATACTTCTAAATGGTTAGACATTAGTTGGGAGTCTATTTTTCAAAGATTTAAATTTCTAAGTTATCCTCCATTTAAAAAATCTAGCAGCAGTATGTTACTCTATAAACAAATGCTCTTGTGTTTGGCTTAAGAAATGTTTATAAACAAAACCAAGAAACAACAAAAAATAAGTTTTTTTATATATTGCATACTCCCCTTGGTGGCGAAGTTAGCTAGCGCGCTAGTTTCGTGTTGAGCCAGACTGCCGAGGACGGGGAGATCAAGGTTCGAATCTTGGTCGGGTGAACTGGGGGTGGGTTTTCCTAAAGTGTTTTCCACTATTCCTCCACGTGAAAGCGGGTTCACTTCCTCTAAATTCAACCTTCCCAGTTCCTAACATTCAGAATTAAATTGGTAGCTTTATAAAGAAATTGCGGCAGTCCAACTCGAACCAGTACCCACGGCAGAGTAAATCGTTCGCCATCTAAAATTGTCTTTCTCACCCAAAGAATTCCATTTTTACGTGGTTGCATTTACTTCGAAATGTGTGGCGAGCAAACTGTTTTGTTTATTACGTGTGCGTGTGTGATGGAACATGCAAATATTTGTACAGCATGCATGGCAACCTTGGCACCTGTGTACTTAAACAAGTAATATGTGTTCATGTGAAGCTGATAATAAGAGGGAAATTTGAAAAAATAATTGGTCGGCATTGAACGTTCTTTTAATGTTATTGGTTAAAACTGGGTTAGACAATCGTAATTGAACAAGATATTTCTTACTTCACAGGTAAACTTTTAATACAATTAAACTTGTGTTTCTCTTTTATTAATTGTAATGCTGGTTTGCGGACTAAGACGATCCTCTTACACTGGTGAAATATATTACATTTTTCCAGGTTTAAAAAATCTGCTGCAATGACTGAATGATTTTTCATGTTTGTACCTCATAATACTTTTGAGTAAACTTCTGCAAATGTTTGTTTGTACGCAGCGTCTTTCTCTTCTTCTGGGCTATCTTTATTATTTACGCTGAAGAAGTAGGGTTGAGGAAGCAAGGATTGTAGAGGTTCTGTAAGTGTGGCTCCAGGTGTGAAAACCTCTCTCTTAACTTGTCTTAAGAGCCGTAAAATAATAAAACCCCTAAAGCCCTTGGCCCTGTCGAGTGCAAATCTAAAACCTATTTTGTGGGATGGTGGGTGGGAGGGTGAAAGACGTGGCGTGGCTTCCCAACCGACCAAAGTATCCTTCCGCGCCAACAAGAACAGATGTAAACTCCATTCACGGTAGGAGTTACTCTCTGAAAGGTCTTTTTTCCTACCAATATCCTACTATTTAATAGCTTTCTGGTAGGGAAAAAGGCCTTTCAGAAAACAATTCCTACGGTGAACAGACTTTATCACTGAAACCGTAGATGGTGCTAGCTACCGGACAGGTCTTGCGGAAAAATCATAAGTTTGGAAATATCAGTTTTCTCGAGAACGAGTGAAGTTTTTATGTTAATATTTTCAACATCCCTTGTAAGATAATGCATCCATGTTTATTAATCGTTACAATTTCTTATTTTTTGTTATGAAGCCGGCAGTTTTCTATTGAAAAATGTCAATTTTATCATTATTTGATCACTGTTAAAATTATAGAGGAGGTGTGGGAATATAAAAAGTAGGCTATAACTTGATCAACATGCTTCTATTCTTGAACAAAACGTTACCGAAAATAAAATTTCAAAACAATAAAAATTCTTGAAGATAACCGTTTGTTCCCATGGCTCTGCATTTCCACGCCAAATGAAAAGGAACAATCGCCTTAACAAAACGATGGCTTCTCGTTTTATATATATTTTATTGTACCTTTATTTTAATATTATTTGAACAAAAGGAGATATTCTCTTTTTTTTCTATAAAATAAATTCACGTTTTGGAAGAGTTTAAACCCTCCACCCGCCCCCCCCCCCCTTCTCCTTTATCCTTTTTTTCCATTTTAGGGGCATTTTTAAGGTGTATAATAAGTACACCTTTTAAATATAAATCATCAACCTTGTCGTGGAATGTAACAAAAAATTTGACACGTGTTCAATGCTAAATAGCGTAGTTCTTCTTTATATGATTAATTGAACTTTTATTAAAATTATGTTTGGTCTTGGTAATGGTGATGATGGTGATGGCAGGGAATTCCATCCCTTGGATGCGCCTATGCTCTGACGTCACTTCTTGGTCAAACGAGCTCGCATTTCACTACAATTGCACTCAATCATGCGGCCTCAGTTTTTTTGCATACCTCTCCGTATCGTTGATAGACTACGTTTACCTAGTGAGGGTTCCGGGTTTGATCCAAGATATTCATAATGAAATCGGGGTTGTTCTCTTTAACTAAAATCATGCCAGACATCTTTTCTCAGTGGCTTGTCTGCCTACTGTGTTAAGGGTTCCGGGTTTGAGTCCCGTCATGGCTTAAAATGTATAATTTGTGAAATTGGGATTTCTCCTTTTCACTTTGAGACTTGGGAGCTGAATATTGTCTATCCTACATTTTGGTTAGTTTATAAGTATTGTGCTGATATAGTAAGTCGGTTCAGTAAGTGCACGTTAAATACTTTAAAAAAAAAACTATTCTGAGGTTTAGTTGATTTTATAGCCATAGAATTAAGTGACCTACTCCAATAACCAGTGCAATGTCACTATCTCGAGCTAAGAGAGTTTCTTCGAACCTGGAATACCGGTAAAACAAAGAATTTATCTAGTATGAAAAAACAAACCATAAAAATACTTTTGACGTTGGGACATTAAACTGAGAGTTTTCTGTATAGTAAGTCTTTGCAAAGAAAAAAAGCGAACTGAAGAAAAAATCACGAATTCTAATAGGTTACATATCTTATCGCTCCCACTACCCAGCTTTTTATTTTATCTTTGGGATATTGGGCTGCTTAAAAATTATATAAATTTTCCCATAAAGGACCATTATTAATTCTGTTTTAAATACTAATGGTGTGACTTCAATTAAGTTTGTAAAACATTTTTATTCTTCCATACTACTGAAAAACCTAGAAAACAATTAGGATTTTGAGTTAAGTGAATAGTGGCAACCCTGACTAACCAACTCTCACGTGTGTTTTTTTTCCCTGGTGGTAAAACTAATTTCTCGTCATGATCAACGCAACCAGGACAGTGTCGCGAACTGCAACGGTGCTGGGTGTGGAGCGGCTTTGTTTTGATCATGCGATGCACGTCTGGTATGAGGCGTAATTTCCGCATGTATGTCGCCGGCCGGCCGATAGGATTGCAAGTAGGACATTGTCGCAGCTAACCTGTTGCTCCACAATGCACCGCGGCTGCTCACTCAATGCACATATCTCTGGCAGCCACATAGGGACGTATTAAAGTCGAATAACCCGCTTCGGTGACCGCATGGTCTTAAGGTGCTACTCTCGCAATAAACAAGACTGCCGAAGAAGGGGAGATCATGGTTCAATCCTGGTTGGGTGTACTGAGGATAGTTTAACTAAATGGTTTCCCACTCTCACATAAATGAGGGCACACTTCCTCTAAATTAAACCTACCTCACATAACCCATTAGCATAACTAGCACATAAGCATATAACCCGAATGTGTAGTAACACGCGGTGTTTACAAAATAGTTAAAAAATCATAACGCACAAAAGGACAATAGTGTTTGTGGTATGAGGTTAAATAAATCATCACATTCTTTAAAACAAGAGTCTATTAAAAATACCAAATATTTTCTTCGTATGCTAAACTCTTTACCTTCAAGTTGAACCATTTTATTTACATTTTATAATAATTAACATATATCAAACATTATTCCAAACAAATATACGTAATTTTTATTCATATAAAAAAATGAATTACTTAAAGAAATATTAAAATTGACTATTTGCCGTTGTTAAGGAAAAGATTTAAACTTTGTCATTTTTTTTTTCTTTGCAAATATCAATGGCTTGAATTTCGCCACTATAAGTTTGTAACGCTCCCTAGAGTAAATTTAATAAAAAATACGGAAGGTCAGATAATTTATATTTTCGCTCTTGATAGAACAATGCTTTTTTAACTCCACTATTATCGTACAACTAAGTTCGTGTCTTTTTGAGAAATATTTTACTTAAAGCATTCGCTGGAGTATTATTTATTTTATTTTGTACCGCCCCCGGGCTATTCACATTTAACTAAACTTATGGAATTGGGATAAGGAAGGTAGAGTTAATAGAAAACGTTATTGCATTTGTGTGAAGGTAGAGTGGGAAACAATTTTGAAAAAAAAAAAAAAAAACCTTAGTACACCCAGCCAGTTTTCGAACCCTGACCTCCCCATCATTGGCATTTGGTCCGTGCGCTTACCGATGTGGGTTGTTGGATTCTTTCTTCTATAAACTATTCGTAAGGGTTGAAACCATTCAATTTACAGTTAGAAACACAGGATTGTTTTGACATAGTGCGATATATATCCCATACCCATTTTTAGTTTAAACACATTATTAATATTTTCGTCTGACTTATATAACAAGAAAGCAAATTAGATTCCCATTCATAAAAATTTTCCTAATGTTTCTATCATGTATTATTATTATTATTATTATTATTATTATTATTATTATTATTTATTATTATTATTATTATTATTATTATTATAATTATAAGCACCGCGTCTTACTATCCGTTCGGGTTATACGCACTTACGCTTATGTGTAATGGTAGGGTGATGTGAGATGAAATGAAGGACCTACAGTTTAACGTGGGATCCGAACCACGGTCGAGGCCTGGCATTCCCTACATTCACAAGTTGTGATTAATACACGTCTTGTCAGAGGTTAAGGAAGTGTTTGGCAATCAGAAAAATCTGTGCCGGGACCGAGGAATGAACCCTGGACCCTCAGCACAGACATCTGACATCTTATCCCTAGACCACCGGGTCACCCTTCTATCTTGAAGTTCAAAATATAATCAAAAGTCACCTAAATTATTTTTAGTAGAATACTGCCGGTATCCGTTTTTAATGTATGTCGTTCTGCTTTAAATGTTTTTAATCTCATCTATTTTATTTTATTAAAAAAAAAGTTACTGAAAATGGAATGCGTTACGTGTTTGCTTTTAATATAATTTTATGAAATATATAAAAAAATAGCAATTTCAGAGCTAAATAGCTTTTGACAAACTGAAAATATTTTGATAATTTTTAAGTGCATGATTTTTAACGCATGTACATATTATGCGCATATCTTTCGAGTTTGTAGTACCTAAATTTCCTTTGTCTGCAAATGTACTAAAATGTTGGACTGACTTAATACGAACTCGTTGCTGTTCATGGCGAGTAGGTGTGGATGAAGGCCTGCTGTGGGCAGTGCAGTGGAACGTTCCAAACATAGCCACACTCGCCAGCCTCTGATCAGGAACGAGCATGGTGATCTAGCCGTTAGTGTACATGATATGGTCAATACTCCGATAAGAGCTAGCTGTGAGTTTACACGTGGGGGGAGGGGGGATATGGTCAATATTCCGATAAGAGCTAGCTGTGAGTTTACACGTGGGAGCAGGGGGGATATGGTCAATACTCCGATAAGAGCTAGCTGTAAGTTTACACGTGGGGGGAGGGGGGATATGGTCAATACTCCGATAAGAGCTAGCTGTGAGTTTACACGTGGGGGCAGGGGGGATATTGTCAATACTCCGATAAGAGCTAGCTGTGAGTTTACACGTGGGGGGAGGGGGGATATGGTCAGGCGCGGATACAGGGGGGGGTCAAAGGGTCAGCTGACCCCCCTGTGGTGTTTAGAAAATTAATTTAAAAAATGTATATTTAGAAATAAAATACTAAAAAATTAAATCATACAAGTTTTTATCTTTCCTAGGGATGTGCGAATGTTCTTTTAGTCTCAGGTGAAGCAAAGATTGAAGCATGCCAAGAAAGGTTGAAGCTGAAACCAAATACAGTTTTTTTTATCAAATAACACTATTATTAATTTTTAAATTATCTAATAATACTTCTAAATAAAGAGAAAGTTTAGTAGGGAAAAAACACACTATATTATATTATTTTTATGCTGACATATCTGAGTTTATTCCTGCTTGCGTTATAGGTAGATATAATTCAATATCAAGTTAGTGTTAAAATACTTTTTATTGCTGTTATGTGATTATTATAATTTATTTAAATGGGTAGTAATTAGTGATTTTCAAATATTTTCGTTATTTATAGAGGTTTTATTTTATCTTCAAAACTTCTCAAGATGCTAAGGTGGTTGTCGAAGTGACGACGTCGAATCGAAGGTGACTTAGGCTTCAACTTTGACTTTGACATTTCGAAGATTTGCACACCCCTACTGAATTCCTAGTGCAGGCTGTTCACCTCATACACCTGTCTTCAACACAAGTAGTGGACCGAGTTAAAGAGGGGTGGAGTGTGCTATTTTTAGAAAGACTTACCCCCTTCCAGTGAAAAGTACGCTAATCTGTTTCAAACCAGTCAGAGGTAGCTGGAAATATTTACTTTTAGAATACCGGAACGATTCGTTCGAGTGGCCTTAGACGAGGAACATTTTACGTGTGTGTTTCGTTTTGTTAATGCTTATGTGCAATAAAGTGTAATTTATAAATATTTCAGTCTATTTGTGATTATAATGACCTATGATGTTTTTCTTTACTCTTAGTAAACTGTGAGTGTGGTATTTATGTTTTGTTTTTTATGGTTATTGTGCTACTGCCTATTGTCATTGTGATACTGTGACTGTGATACTTCCTCCTGCTATTCAATTTTGTGTTAAATTATTGTCTTTGCTAGTTATGTGATTTGAATGCAAGTATTGATATTATAATGTCAAAAAGAAAGGGACAGACGGATTTATTTTGTTTTTTCAAGAAAAAAAATCCTGAATCAACAGGAAACGAAACTGTGGATTTAATTGAAAATAGTGCGTCAGTGAACTTAGTTTGTGACTCACCCTCAACCAGTGGATTTAATTCAAATACTAAAATCTCTATAGAAAGTGTAGGACCAGAAAAATTTGATATTGGCAACTTTGTTGGAGCTGAAACTATTTCCGATGACTTAAAATACCACATGCTAGTAGAACCGTGGACTCCACCACTAAGCTACAAGTTCCCTAATGTTGTTCAGTCAGGAGGTATTAGACATTTTCAAAGATCATGGCTGGACAAGTTTGTTTGGTTGACGTACAGTGCTAAGGACAATGGCGCTTATTGTATTGCATGTGTACTTTTTGGATCAAAGGAAGGAGGTAGGAGTAGAATATCTCTCAGAAGCTTTGTACGGACTCCGTTTCTAAACTACAAAAAAGGAAATGAAATGCTTTGCGGACACGCCTCCAATGAATATCATAAAACAGCAATTATAAGATGTTCTGAATTTAAGAATACACTTGAAAACAGGACACAATCAGTTGAAGTCAGACTAAATTGTGAAGTGAAAAAAAGAATTGAAGAAAATCGAGCACGTTTGATAACCATGATAAATACAGTTATACTATGTGGCCGACAAAACTTTCCCCTAAGAGGTCATCGTGATGATGGAGAGCTTAACGAAAACGATAGCACAGAAAATGAGGGAAACTTCCGATCACTTTTAAGATTCCGTATTGATGCCGGTGATAGTGATTTAAAAAATCACATAAAAACAGCACCCAAAAATGCAACGTTTATTAGTAAAACAACTCAGAACGAATTAATTGAAGCTTGTGGAGAAGTTATCCTTAGTAAAATTGTTAAGTCCATTAAAGCAGGGCAATTTTTTTCGGTACTAGCAGATGAAACAACGGATGTTGGAACAGTTGAACAGATGAGTCTTTGTGTTAGATTTCTGGAAATAGTTTCACTTAAAATTTGAGAAGAATTCTTAGGTTTTGTGGAAGCGAGAAATCTCAGCGGCGAGGCTCTCACAAACTTACTTCTTGAAAAATTAAACAATTTGGGACTTAAAATTGAAAACCTGCGTGGTCAAGGGTACGATGGAGGGTCTAACATGTCTGGTAAAATCAAAGGTGTGCAAGCTCGTATTAGGGAAAAGCAGCCTCTTGCTATATATATGCACTGTGCTTCTCACAAACTAAATCTGTCCATTTCTAAAGCATGTTCTTTAACAAGTGTAAGGAACGCTATTGCTGTGGTCAGTAACGTAACAAATGAAGTAAGAGAATCCAGTAAACGAACAGATTTAATGAAAGCAAAAATACATGAACAATATCCTGAAGAAACAAAGTGCAAACTCAAAACGCTTTGTGAGACGCGTTGGGTAGAACGACACGATGCATTTTTACAATTCTTACATGTTTTTGATGCAGTTGTATGTTTCCTACAAGTATTTGATGCGGAAGCACCATCATCAAAGTCAGCACTTTTACTCACCTCAGTTCTCAGGTTTGACTTTATTATAACTCTGCATATTGTTTCATTTATCTTCAGTCTAACAGTCACGTTGTCTCGTCAGCTTCAAAACCCTTCGTTAGACCTGAAAAACTGCTATAATATGGTAGCAAATGTTTTAGAGACATTGAAAGATTATCGGAATAACCCTAATAAATATACAGAAGTCTATAATGAATCGGTGAATTTGGCTGTAAAACATGAAATTGACATCACTATACCAAGGACCTTTCGAACACAAACTCATGGGCCAAATGTTGCTGCATATAGTCCTGAGGAATATTATAGACTAATTGTCTACCTGCCATTTGTGGACTATCTTATTTCTGAACTGTCAACTAGATTTTCATCAACTGGACATGATAATATTATCACATTATACGGTTTAATACCAGCATTTGCTAACCAAGACAATGAAATTTTATTACAAGCAGCTAAAACATATGCTAATGACCTTCCTGGGACTCCGTCAGAACTTCGTGGAGCAACAACGCTGGAAACATAAATCTAAGGCAGAGTGTCCATCTAGTGCGGTCGACAGCTTAATGCATGCTTCAGATGGTTTTTACCCAAACATTAAAGTTCTTCTCCACATTTTGTCTGTTCTTCCCGTGACTACTTGCACTAGTGAGAGATCATTTTCTACCCTAAGAAGGTTAAAGACATACTTAAGGTCAAATATGGATGAGGAACGATTAAATGGTTTGGCCATGTTAAATATTCATCGAATCATAGAAGTTCATCCTGATGAAGTTTTGGAGAAATTTGCTCAAAAGAATAAGAGGAAAATGCAATTAATGCATTTATAAAATATGAGGTACGTTTGAACAATGTTTTGTATAGGTTTTATAGTTATTATTATTATTAATTATTATTATTATTATTATTAGTAGTAGTAGCAGTAGTAGTAGTAGTAGTAATTACTGTTGCTTTAAAAAGATACTTGCTATTGACATTATATAATTTTAATTTTTGTGGATTTCTAGAGTTATTTAGGTGACTACGCTGAGAAATTGATCAGACAAAAAAAACTATCACATTGCTATAATGCATTTTCAAACGTTCTAAAATATTCTTATTTTACTTAAATAATAAGCTTACATTATTAATAATTATGTTATTTATAATTAGCTTGACCCCCCTATGAAAATTTTCTGGATCCGCGCCTGGATATGGTCAATATTCCGATAAGAGCTAGCTGTGAGTTTACACGTGGGAGCAGGGGGGATATGGTCAATACTCCGATAAGAGCTAGCTGTAAGTTTACACGTGGGGGGAGGGGGGATATGGTCAATACTCCGATAAGAGCTAGCTGTGAGTTTACACGTGGGGGGAGGGGGGATATGGTCAATACTCCGATAAGAGCTAGCTGTGAGTTTACACGTGGGGGGGGGGGATATGGTCAATACTCCGATAAGAGCTAGCTGTGAGTTTACACTTGGGGGGAGGGGGGATATGGTCAATACTCCGATAAGAGCTAGCTGTGAGTTTACACGTGGGGCAGGGGGGATATGGTCAATACTCCGATAAGAGCTAGCTGTGAGTTTACACGTGGGGCAGGGGGGATATGGTCAATACTCCGATAAGAGCTAGCTGTGAGTTTACACGTGGGGGGAGGGGGGATATGGTCAATACTCCGATAAGAGCTAGCTGTGAGTTTACACGTGGGGGGAGGGGGATATGGTCAATACTCCAATAAGAGCTAGCTGTGAGTTTACACGTGGGGGCAGGGGGGATATGGTCAATACTCCGATAAGAGCTAGCTGTGAGTTTACACGTGGGGGGGGGGGGATATGGTCAATACTCCAATAAGAGCTAGCTGTAAGTTTACACGTGGGGGCAGGGGGGATATGGTCAATACTCCGATAAGAGCTAGCTGTGAGTTTACACGTGGGGGCAGGGGGGATATGGTCAATACTCCGATAAGAGCTAGCTGTAAGTGTACACGTGGGGAGGGGAGGATATGGCTTACTTGAATTAATTTAAAAACAAAATTTTGCTGGAGTTTTTATGGGATTTGAGATATAAAAATCGTTGTCCTGGAAAATGTGCGTGGTGTGGCGCTTTCCCCCCTTCCCCCACCCAACCTTTTTCCCTCTACCCTTCACCCTTCTGTCACAAATTTGCTGCGATATATTATAATAAAATATATACATAGGTTAGCTTTATAAAACTCAGTCAAATTGATAGGTAGAGTATACAAAAATATTTGAATAAAATTATTTAATATTAATTAAAAAAATTAAAGTTCTAAATTAGACCCTCGTAGCTGTCATTTAGTAAGTTGAAATATTAAGAAGCTGTGGTTAAATTGGTTATAATAAACAAAACTTCAAACCAATGACATGATAGTAAAAATACAAAGGTCACTTAAAAACAATTAGTTTGATTTTAGTAAAACCTTAAAAAGATTAATATTTAAAATAAAATGCTACATTTTTATTCTTGAACTAGCTTTTACCCGTCGCGGCTTCACCCGAAATAACTGATAATATCTTTTAATTATTAACTTATCTGTTTTGGTCATAAATCAAACTTTTATTTTTTTTCAAATATCTATGCGAAAATTAATGTAAAATCAAAGGTTGGGAATAGTCTTATTTGTTATTCCAGGACATACTCTACCTACGTACCAAGTTTAATTCGAATCAGCTCAGCAGTTTTGGCGTGATTGAGTAACAAACATCCAAACACACAAACTTTTGCATTTATAATATTAGTAAGATTACGTAACATTATGATATCAACATTGACAATGTTAAATTCTAAATCTGGTTGTCCGTTGGGATATGGCGGCCTCTCAAAATGTTTTTTAATTTTTGGAATTAAAAATTCTAAACAATCGATCGAGCACCCGCCGTATTTTTATAATTTTGGCATATATTGCTTGACTGACATATTAAACCACTTGAACAACGGTTATTCTTCATTAGTATAATTTACTTTCGAATATATTATATCAACTTAAATTGAAGGAAAAATTATGGGAGATATTTCAACTTGAAATCCAAGAGAAAATACTTGATTAAAGATACGGGAGTGAGGTCTATTGTTTCCAAAACTACCAGACTATCTAGCGTTAAACCTTTAATTTTCCTTGTAAAAATCTTTGCAAAGATTGTAAAATAACACCCTTTATAATCATTTTGTTGGTATCGATGGTCATGTTTTAAGGCATCAGTCGTTTCTTAACTGATTTAACGTTGATGGGGAGGTCGGGGTTCGAATCTGGCCATGTTTATTGAGGTGTTTTCCCCCTAAATGGTTTATCCCTTTGCCTCTACGTAAATGCGGGCACATTCCTTTTTAAACCCTACCTTTCTCATCCCTATTGTATTAGTGTAACAATTCGGGTGGGGGAATGGGGGGGAATAAAACGCAGAATATGGAAAGAAAATTAGGCTTACTTGTATTATTGCTCTCTCAAAAATTCATTTGCGATCTTGTTTTCGGCCGAGCTAACAATTAAACTACTGTGTGCGAATTCTCTTCAAGCTATGATGCATGTGTTGAGAAAGACGCCGAGAAGGTTCTTGCCAAGTTTATCTAAAAAACAAAGCTGAAGAATATTATTTCGCTCGGTGCTTGTTTTTCAGTCGATCGCAAAGAGCGACCTCCCGGGTGTTCTGACAGTCTGTTTGCACATGTTTATCTTGGCTTCAATCACGTGCGGTCAGGAATCTCGCCGATTTCAGGCTCTTCCTGTTTCTATTATCCGGGATACTGTACTGCGCATTTTATAACATTTCTCTGGTTGGTTGGTTGATTGTTGATATATCAGTTGTGTTCAACCTCGGTTACGCGTAACCCCAGCGGTACGCAAAGACATCTAAGTGTGTACGTAAAATTGAAATACTTGTCTCGTTAAAAAAAAAATTTTTTTTTAACATTTCGGATGCAATTTATTTAAATTATTTCAGATATAGATTATAGAATAGGCCTATGTTTAACTTTCATTATACACCTTCTGCTTTGAGGGTACAAAGTTGAAGCAAATCATATCTGGGGGTATGTGAGCAAAAAAAGTTTTAGTATCACTACGCTAAACTAGTGTGTAGGCCTACTGCTTTTGTTTAAGAAATTATAATTATTGGTCATAATGATTACTTTCCCTATTATAAAGATGGATACAAATTAAAGTGTTTTACAAACCTGGCCCTGCAACCAAGAATATTCTAGAACAATGTTTCTCAAACTGTGGTGCTCGTACTTCAAGGGGTACGCTATGTTTGAGTAATATGTTGAGATACAAAGCGTTATAAAAAAAACTCGTGATGGACATTCGTTCTAAAGGTTTTAAATGTTGGTATAATTTGACAGCACTGTGATGCCTCTTGCTGTCGTTTAGCTCCATTATAGCCCCGATAAGGCGTCCTATAAATACACACGTATAACGATCTGACGCCTCCCCCTCTTGTAAGTTCGTTACTAGGACAGGCGAGCAACAAGTGTCTGCGCATGCGTAGAACAGATGTGCCGATGTTCGCCATATACAGCGTGTTGGACGAGACGCTCATGGATTGGTTGCGATGCGAAGGATATATTTAGATAACGGGGCTATATTTCAAACCCATTAGCTGGATTCACTGAGGTAGGTCAAGAAAAACCTTCCATCGCCGGATTTGTTTACGTTTTCCTTGTAATCTACTTTTTTTTAAATCTTAATTTTTTTTATTGTTTATTAGATTTCAAAACAGGAATTGACGCGCAAAATAACTAGTTAGATACATGCGATATGTATTTTGAGGACATATGTTTCCATAATTGGACTCGGGCGTACTATAGTAGCCTACTTGAGATTATAATTAGACAAAAAAAAAATTAAAGATGTTCTTATGGGAGGCAAAATATTGTGACCGTCGCTTGCACTTCGATGATTATGGCAATACATGCGCCTAAGATGTGTAAAAGATTTATTTCAGATGATCGCCCGTTTAACGCTAATTTCTAACACATTCAGTTTGAATGGTTAGATAATATTTTTATAAAGGGAATATTTTAACTATTACGAGTTTAATAACAATCACAGAATTGGAGTTAGTGCTTTTTTTAAAAAGTTTCCTATTTATTTGATGAAATCCTCTAACACGGCCCAGAAGTTCACTTTGATGGGGGAGGGAGTCATACACAATTAAAGCCGTAGCCAGAGGAAGTTTTTGGTTATAGGGGGCTTATGGGGCCCTGAGATTAAAGAAATATAATTATTATATTAAATATCTCTAAAAGTGATCTAGTTATTTTCATGGATGTTTGGAATAACAATTTAAATAACAATTTAAATAACAATTTAAATAACACTTTAAATAACACTTTAAATAACACTTTAAATAACAATTTAAATAACAATTTAAATAACAATTTAAATAACAATTTAAATAACAATTTAAATAACAATTTAAATAACAATTTAAATAACAATTTAAATAACAATTTAAATAACAATTTAAATAACAATTTAAATAACAATTTAAATAACAATTTAAATAACAATTTAAATAACAATTTAAATAACACTTTAAATAACTTTTTTTTAATAATTGACATTATAAAAAGTTCTTCACTTCTCTTTGCTGCATGATTAAATCGAATAAAATTTATTTCATGTTTAAGAAAGCACTACTAATTCTAATTCTATAAACTATTTTGCTAATATTTGCCCTCTATACAACAGTTAATTACAGTTTTAAAATGTGTGTACAATTTTATAAATTTCACAAAAATTAAAGTTTGTAGAAAATCGGTAAATAGTGCAGTATTAATTAAAATTTAATCTGGGCACGATCTTTCAGGGAAATTTTTTGTACAAACCATCTACCCTGAAAGGTGAGTCTTACCTTGACGTATTACCCTATGGCCCTCTCTTATAAGCTATACCATGGTGAAATAATGTGTGATAAACTAGCTTCCTTTCAGGGTAAACGAGGAATATATAATGGTATAATTTTGTATTTTCAAGTCTTTAAGACTAGTTTTAAGATATAGCCTTTGTATGAGACACGTCATCTTCTGTGCTTTCATAATACTTTTTTTTAATTCTAACATTATTTGGATTGTTGCGGGGTGTGGTGGAGTCCCCCGCTGCACTAGTGTCCTATATTAAAAAAAAACATCCAACTAAACTACACTCCAGCTTGTGACATGGCTTTCTCACACCTCTTCCTTGTGTTATTTCCCTCCTGCCTTCTTTGATTCTCGTTTTATCAATGCATTGTACCCCATGCTGAATTCGGGTGTGTTGTTTCAGGCGATAGTGACCGACCACGGGACAGTCCTCGGAGACGACACCGCGAGACGAATGAAGACACGCGGCCGCACCAGCGCACCATGAGGTCAGTTCCCACAACACCAACCCAAACTAGGAGACCATCATACCTGGAACTTTAGAGTTTAGATAACACCTTTATAGCCCAAACCCTCTCCGATTGTAGAGTGGTCCAAGGAAGTGTGTTTTGGGTGTTATTTTTTTTAGCACCGCGTCCTACTACCCGTTCAGGTTATACGCTTATATACTAATTATACCAATGGTTTTAGGGACTCGGAAGGTTATATTTAGAAGAAGCATACCCGCATTTGTGTGGAGGTAGAGTAGAAAATTATTTTGGAAAAAATAACCCGAAGTACACCCGACCGAGATTCGAACCTCGATCTTCCCGTCGTCGGCAGTTTCGTCTACTGCGAGAGTAAGGGTTCGGCCAGATTGACAAGCGTGCGAGCGAGCGCGCAAGCGACTGGGTGGCCAAACTGGCGAGCGTGTGATTAGCAGATAGCTCTTTATAGTTGTTGACGAGGAGGCTCCGAATCTTAGCTCAGTGAACTGAGGGTGGTTTTTGACAAGTGATTTATTGTTGTGGTTTTCTATCCTCTCTCCACGCTAATGGTGATTCTAATTTGTAAAGGCCTACTTTGATAATATTGAAGTATTTTAACATATATATATACATATACATACATATATATAATTATGGTTTATGATCTTACCAATTAAATTAGGCCGTTAGTAGCAAGTGTGCTAAACCTATCAATAATGATAATAATGTCAAAATGAGAAGTTTTCCTAGCACTCAATGAACCAACATATAATAATATTGCCTAGCGCCTGTAAACTAGACTGTACCGGGTCAAGCGCGCGCGCTCGAAAAATAGAACCAGTTCTATCTATCAAGCGTGCGCGCTCAGTCGCTCGCTCGCTCCAGTCTGGCCACCTCTCATTACAACCAAGTGTTATATTTTATATTTCAGTCGCTCGCCCAATCTGGCCGCCCCCTAACGCGTAAGACCACGTGGTGGAGCACCGAAGTGGGTGGCGATTCTTTCAAACGCACATTAGTATAAGGGCCTGGTTCACAATTCGGGGTGTGTTTTGTGTCAGAGCCTATATAAACATGTTTAGTTAAATACATTTTATACTTTTTTTGTTTTAGAAACGCGTCTTACCACCCGTCCCGCACTTAGCACGTTTATCACGCTATTAAGTAAGGGATTAGGAAGATAAAATTTAGAAGAAATTTCATTGCATTTGAGTGAAGGGAATGTGGGATACCATCTTGATAAAACACCCTTTTTACATCAGGCTGGAATTTTAACCCTGATCGTCAGACATCGGCCAACTCGACCAGAATAGCCTGACATTTACTCTGCATGCCCACCGATGTAGATCTTTATTAGCTATATGTTGCTATCTATTTAACATCATTAATGTATATTTAAAATACTTAAATCTTGTATTTTTTCAGGTATATGAGTTAGCAAAATACTGGAAGCAGCATTGAGGCAGAATCTATTAAATTATGTATATATAAATTCCCTCGATAATGACTTAAAGTACTAAAAGAAAAATTGAGCAGTTTGAAATAGTTCAAAATGTTTTTTGTTATTCCAAATTATGTACACACTAAAATTAAACTCTAATTTTGTGTGCGCTTATGACTGCAGGCCAGATAGTCTAATAACGGTATTGTAAACAAGCGGGCCCTATTTGACGCACCAAACATACTAAAGTAATTTCTTTAGTGATTAACCCAGTTATTTATGCATGTCACTGCTGCCAAATCTCCTTATTTTCCAAAACCATGAACTTATAAATATTAAGGATATAGTATATAGTGTCATTCATAAACAATTAAATATGCTCAGTTACATTATTTCGGCTTTAGTGTAGCTGGCTGGTTATGTCTCTTCTACTATCAGTCGCATGTACTAGTCTCAAGCGCATTCGTATGACGAGGCTATGAGCCACTTTCAACAAATACAAGGCGACACCTACCTAGACCATATCAGAATAGAATGGTTCAGTTTTATATACGAAACTAGCCCATTCCATTCTGGTCTAGGTAGGTATATTCCTGTATTTAGTTTAGCACCGCACTTAAGGCGTACTTAAGGGGCAGTTTGATCTAAGGTTCTATGATTGTATTGTCTTGCAGTCTTTCTTTTTATTTATTCTTCATAATACTTCTAGTTGAAATGATTTCTTCCGACATTTTATTGTGAGCAGACCCTTTTGGAGCAAAAAAATAAATCCAACGCGTCTTACGATAAGGTCCGACTGACCATTGATGGTAAATAAAAAAAATAGTATTTAGTTAAATAAAAAGTGGCACATCGGTGTAAAAAAATTTGTAAATAAAATATTTTTTGGGATAATAACAAATTAACTCAAATCTAAGCTAACTTTGGTATAAATGTAAGTGTTTATCCTTGGCTATTACCTAGTGTAAGCTTACAAATGCACAACTTTTTGAAAGAAAAAACTAACCTTAATTAATAGTTCACAACTATTTAATAAAATATTATCGTAATACAGGCTTAAATATTACAAACATAGATTAGTCTAATAAGGTAAAGAACAATGACTTCCTCTGGGACAAAAATAGTTTAGTTTTGAATTTTGATATCGGTAACTCGCATTTAAATCAATAAACTCTACTCGCATTCGTACTTTAAAGGCCAAGTAGTAAATTTTGCAAGAACAAATTATTTGGGTTTATTTCGCGTATTTATTATATATTAAAAAAAACTGTTAATGAAATTTAAATTTGTTTTGATAGTGAATGTGCCAAATGGAAGTTCGTAAAAACACATCTCGCAAAATTTCGGCGTGTCTATTGACTATGGACGAGCCATTAAGGCGCTAGAATAGTCGACCATAAATCTATAAACGCCAGAAACCAAGTGGGTTTGTAAATTTATTGTGTGGAGCTATCCGGCAGTAAATAAGCAATCACACGAAGAGTAAAATACAAAAATGATGTTAAAATAATTTATGTTGTGATCACCTTATTAAATTACATCATTCGATTCACGTAGATACATTCTCCTTGCCAATTCAAGTTAACTTTCATTTCTCGGACATTAGGATCTCGATGATCAACCGACATATGTGGGGTTTTGGACGTTTTATAATGAAACATTTCAACTTTTAAAATATGTTTACTAGTTTATACGTGTATAAATTCATGGAAAATAGTTTTGTGTTCATTCCAGTAAACACCAAATTCATGTAGGTACTGTTCAATATTTAACGTAAACGCAACATCTGATTAACAATATTTTGGCTATCGGCAGGAATGTAGAGAACGTGAGAAAGGTCAGTGTTTTTGACATTTTTATAGCAAAATGTGTATTTTTTTTGTTGGTCAAAATAAATCAAATTACTCTCCAGTAGAAAAATAAAGTTTAATTTTCTTCACATGGTGATATGAATATGTCAAGGGTGTCCTAGAATTTAATGAAAACTTTTATTCTTCATTTAAAAAGTCTATTATCAAATGCTAATATACCCATGACAGATGTTTAACAACTGGTGATATCACCATGTGAAGAAAGATATTTTGTTTCTACTGGAACAATATTTTATTTATTTTGCAAAAAAAAAATTGCTATAAAAATTGCGTTCTCTACCCCCACCTTTTAACAGTTTTGAACATAAAATATTTTATATTTCTACCACAATGTAGTTGATTTAAAAATTGTTCCAAATATGCATATCCCTACAATTTTGCTGTCCTTTGACAATAGGCTTTGCTAAAATTCTGCCCCGACTTTCATGTGTAAACTAAAAAAAGTTAGACGTAAAATTAAGTCTCGTATATTTCCTCGAACAATATTTCACCGTAGTTGGCGAGGCGGGCATTGTCGGCCATTACGCCTTGGTAATATTTTCCTCGTAATGAGACACTAGGCGCGTGTGGTCCACACGGTTAACCGCCCACCCGCCTCCAGTTGGGGACAATTTGTCACGGCACCAAAACACACCACGCGGTCCTGGAACCGGTGTCATGGCGTCGCTCGGGAACTTTTACGTCTCTTAATCCTCTTTTGGTAACGTTTAATTTAGTAAATATATTATTTATTTTGGTCAAAAAAATGTTTTGCTATAAAACTTAAAAACACTGCCCTTAACTCTCCTGTCCCCTTCATCTCCCCACTATAGTACAGTTCTTTAGACTACTGTCTGGGTTCGAACCACCGGCCACCTGAACGCATCTTGACCTCCACTCGGCCGCACGTGTCTGAAATGAGGAGTAACAAGACGCGGCTCGTTGACTGGCCTCCACTCTTACATGCCAGTGGAGGTAATTATCTCAGCACGCGTGCAATTAGCGTAGCGTGTTTGTTCCTCTGTGTGTGTGTGTGGCCGGATTGCTTCTTCGCGGTCGGACCTAGGAAACGTGCTGCTTTCCGATAGTCTTGTCCGATAATACTCTCCCCGAGTCCTGACGTCATCGCCGGTAATTGATCCATCAGGATATTGCGACAAATGTTTTCAGTAGTTTACTGGGGATTCACACGCTCCACGAAAATAACGTTAACAAGAGCAGAATCGTACTTGACGAGCTTTAAATCAATCACACGCTTTCAGCCTCGTCGGCGTTGTCTGCTCAGCGCGACTTCTTCAGCTTTCCCTTTTCCGCGCGACATCAGGGCCTCTAATTTTGAAACGTGCGAGTAGCGATTCGCTAGCGTATTTCTCTCATCTCGCACACAATCTCGCAAACCCCTAATTTTGAAACTTCTGCGCTGCGAAAACTGACGTCACACGATCGAATAGCGAGCGGATTCTACTCGCCAGCCAAACACCGTGCGAGAGAGGCTTTGTCCATCGAGTTGACAGTAAAATAACAAAATGGATGCCATCCCCCTCTTCGGTTGCAGCTTTCTGAGAGTGATTTTGTTGAAATAAACCTACCACTGTACAAAATAGGTTTACAGAAGGAAAAAATATGATTGCTTTGTACACTTTATACAATCCTTCAATAAAAAGATTTGTTTGGGTGAAAATATAATTATATATTCTAAATTTTTCAATTTTATTTACCCGTCAATTTGGCTGAGTCGGTAGAGTGACCGTCTCATAATCTTGAGTTAGCGTGTTCAAATCCTGTCAACCCCAACTCTTTATTTTTATTTATGGGACTTTAAACTTTAATTTTAAATTATCGTATTAGTAAGCATATAATTTGTTTTAAATATTTTTTTAAATTTGTTTTAAATATTTTTTATAGAAGTATACAAGGTATTTGAGCCTGCGTAAACTAACATAATAGTCCTTAAAAATAATTTAAAAAGGTAGTAAATTAAAAACGGTAGGCCCACATCAGAGTCTAAGATATACATTAATTTTGAAATTTTGTTTGTAGGTGATTATTTAAAATTAAATTAATGGGTTTTATGACGTAAAAATGTACACATTTTAAAATAAGGCTAAGCAAGCTAATTATTATTCTAATAATAAAAATCTTTAGGCATATTTATGTTTAAAAATAGAGTCGAAAATAAAATATTTTATTGAATTCTAATTACTAAAAAGTGATTTGAGTTCAGACAAAAAAAATTAAAATATCGCAACTAGGGGTGGGATCGAACTCATGGAAATATGATTATGAATCAAGCACGCTACCAAGTGTGCTAAAGTGGATATTACATATTTTGACGGTTTTGCATATACTGATATAACTTGAAATTTTTTTGTTACAACAAGCGTAGATGTATACAAAGGGAAGATGGTTTCCTAATAAAATTAAACAAATCTTTTATATGATGCACTCAACACAATAATAGAGTTTATTTTCAGTTACATATCTTGTATAATGGCGTGTTGTGGCATCTCATCGCCTCAATCCTTTGGCACACGTCATGGTTTTTACAGTGTTGTCGGATTGAAAACTCATTCGCTAGCGAAACAACACTACACCAACTCGCACGATAGTAGAAACCTTTCAAAATTAGCTCAGTTTTAGTATAGCCTGCGATTTGCGAGTTCATGAGTTGCGAGCTAGCTCGCAAGCGAATATTTCCGCAAGTTTCAAAATTAGGGGTCCAGCTCGGGAGACCTAATTCAGTTATAAAACCAACAGGCTATTATTGCGCTTGCTTCTATGAATCAAGATACAAGCGCACTACATCTATACCCTGATTTTTATATGAAGCTCATTTTAATCTACTAACATTGTTTGAAAGTTACAAACAATTGGCATTCTAAAAATGTGTCATTTGATTTATTGATTATAAAGTTTATCTCAAAAGTTATCAAAATACTTTCTTACGGATTACTTTTTATTTATTTTTTATTTTTAATAAAATAGACTAAGGGCCAGTTTCATAGTCAAACTTAGCATGCCTAAAGTGCGAGTCGATACTAAATACAGGACGACACCTACCTAAACCAAAATGGAATGGGCCAGTTTCGCATACGAAACTGGCCCATTCCATTCAATTTCAGGTAGGTGACGTCTTGTATTTAGTATAGCGCCGCACTTGAGGCGTGCTAAATATGACTATGAAACTGGTCCTATGAATGTAAATACAATGTATTTTTTCCTTCACCGTCATTGTGTCAACATGAGTTTCTAGTTTTCAAATAACTTGTTTCCGATGAAAAGCAGGCTTTAGCAACAATTGGGAAATAATTTGAAATAACTCGTTAAATGTAAAGCGTGTGTGTAGTTTTTGTTCTGTTTAGATTTTGTTTCCCGGGACAAGATAATGATTAGAAAACATCCATCCTGATATTAATCTTAAAGATCTGTTTAACCACTAAAAATAAAACATGTCGTTAATTAGATGTTTCTTGTTCGTGTTGCAAAGAATTATGGGCCTAAATACATTTCTCTCCGCGTGTGAATTGCTGCGCGAACGTGCAAATCAAGCTGTATACAAGTGGCATTTTCCACCCTTACGCATCTTAAGTACTTGTTCCGGTTATATACACGCCTCGGTGGCGTAGTTAGATAACGCGTTAGTTTCGTGTTGAGCTAGACTGCCGAAGACAGGGAGGTACAAGGTTCGAATCTCGGTCGGGTGAACTGGGGGTGGTTTTTCCCTAAATGTTTTCCGACTCTCCCGCCACGCAAACGTGGGTTCACTTCCTCTGTATTCAACCCTCCCAATTCCTAGCCCATTAGCATAATTATTACTTAATCGTATTACCCGAACGGTTATTAAGATGCGTTGCTAAATAAATAAATAAATTCTGGTATACATAACTTACGATAATGGGCACTCATGTGCGTGGAAAGAAAGTAGGAAACCATTTAGGAAAAACAACCCTTAGTAGACTCGACTGGAGTTACGAACCTCCATCTCCCAGTCGTTGGCAGTCTAGTTTATTGTGAGAGTGACGCCTTAGACCTTGCAGCCACCAAAACGGGTCAAATTAATAATAATTCTTTATATCAGAATAATATATTCTTAGTATAAATATGTAATTCCCTCTCGTATTTTTTATTCTGACACACATAGCAATCTAGCAGCCATCCTAATTTATTTGCAATATTGTTCCAGATGGTATGATCTAGGAGAAGGGGAGGGGGTTGTAGAGTTGCCCAGCCCACCAGGAGGGCTGAATTGATTTTTGTCTTTCGCAGGCCTAACTTTACACACGCGACGCGTTTGGATGGACCTTGATATTTCGTTTGATTTCGCTAATTTTGGTGTCGATGCACGTTGACAAAAAAACTTAACTGGTTTGAGGTGTGAATAGATTATGTTAACCCAAAATACTTAGATACGGTGTTCTCTTTTTTTTTACATAAAGCATATTAAATAATCATTTAAGTTAATATCTAAATTAGCTAAAATTTAATTATTTTTATGATTTATTGCAATACTGACCAAGTAAGGAGGTCATTTCGTGTCAAGTGAGCCAATGATGAAACTTACCACAAATGATGCTAAAATTAAGCCCATGTGTGGGTTTTTTCAAAATTAAAAAAATTGGGGTTTTAAGGAATTTCAAAATTTTTAACAATAAATTTTTGAGAAATTCAAGGTGAACACTTTTTTCCCCAACCTTATATTTCATTTCTAGCTTGAATAAGAATTCATCTTGTAATTATGTGTTATTGTGTTATTGAAAATTTGTAATACAATATTTAGAAATTTCAGAGGGCCGTTATTTAAAAGTTACAGCAAATAAAAATCTAAAAATTTTCATATCTCTGGGAGTAGGCCTACATTAGGTGAACCAAATTAAAAAAATAATAAGTGTAAGCTCAAAGGTGTTGAAATATTGGATCGCTTGATACGGAATAGCCCAAGGGTAAGGGGGTGATTTTTCAATCAAATACACTAGCACTTGCTTGGTAAGGGGATTAAAAATAATTTCAAGGACTAATCACCCCTTGTGACTCCCATCGATCGTCAAACCCCTGTCTCCCAAACTAGTTAATTTCACTTTCTTCGTGGCCAACTTCTTGTTGGGAAAAATATCACGGGTAAATTTTAATTATGACGTTTAGCACCATTGATTAGTAATGGCTTACACTAAGATGGAAGCATGAGGAAGTTATTGTAAGTCGCTTACAGTATTTATTCATCCACTAGTCATTATATTGCATACAAACTGCACAGTGCAGTAAATAGATTTTTATAAAATGATGCGTAGTATACAGTTTCATAAAGAATAATATATGTACGCATGATTAAAAAAGTGTATAGTAAAATAACGTACACTTTTTTATAACTAACACTCTTTAGTCCCAGAAGGTGTCCACTATTAAAAATATTTGGCGTATCGACAATTTAGCCTGTTCCGGGATTTAAAATATTAGTCAAAAATGTTTTTTTAATGGTCTTGTCGTTGGGAGGGGACGGGTAGGGGTGAAGTCTTGTCGATCTCATGAAGTTAATTGGAATATGATTTGCACTCGACGAAGCAAAACTAATTAACATTTATAATTTGTGGTCTAATGGTCAGAGCTCCTGGTTACAGCTCCAGAGGTCTCGGGTTCGATCCCCGGCGCTTCCAGATTTTCTGTGAAGCAGGGGGTCTGGAATGGGGTCAACTCAGCCTCGTGAGGACAAGCGAGGAGCTACTTGAATTAAAAAGTAGTGGCTCCGATCTAGAAAACTGAGGTGAATGGCTGGTGGGTTCGCTGTGCTGACCACATGACACCCTTTGTCCTCAGAAGTTGCGTTGTCTTCGCCAACAGACGGTGGTGGCTCATTCAATATGGCTCGATTGCGGGCTGACGCCATGGAGTTTTTTTTTTAATAAGTGTCATAGCTTGACTCTTTTATGTGCTCTGTTTTAAAACTAGGTTATTGACGTTTAAATTAGGAACGAAGAGGAGAGGAGGATAAAGATATCGTATATGGATGAATACTGAATAATCATGTCCGAAAATTATTTTTATAACTGGAAAATGGGACAGTCCCAATATTTCTACATTTCTTGATGGACTTTTTTTTATATAGGTTAAAAGTTGTAAAGATAATTTTCGGACCCGTTGTATATTTTAAACAAACAAAACTCTGTAAAACTCTCAGAGAAACAGAACGCTCGCACTAGAGTCAGTCAGGCACATCTACCCTGCCGATAAACTGGACTATTCAGTGAGATTCTTGGCGGGGTAATATTTATGTTCTTTGGTTGTCTGTATTGCTCGACCTAGGTCCAAGTTCAGTCCTCTAAAATGTTGAATCAGTGGTGGACTATGGATCTTCTTCCTAAGATCACTCGCTAAAACCGACAGTGATATTCACGGCCACGGCTTCAAACTCTCCCAAGAGGTTTAGTTATAAATTACGTTCCTCGGCCGCGGTTTTGATTCGAAAATACGCCCACTTAGTGAGAAATGGTGCATTTTCATGGTCCACGCAAAGAAAAATCTATAAATTAGCGTAGTTTCGATTTTATTTGCTGTGTAAACTAAATCAAAAACTTTTGTTTTTACGATTTGTGTATCGATCTATAGAAGGGTTCTGGTAAGAAGGCTAACATTGATAAAATTATATTAGTAGAAACTAGGATTCAGGTCTGTTCTCTTTTGTTTTTTAGAACCACGTCTTACTACCCGTTCGGTTTATACGCTTATGTACTAATTACGCTAATGGTTTTTGGAATTATGAAGGTTATATTTAAGCAAGTGGACCGCATTTTCATGAGGGAGAGTGGAAAACCATTTTGGAAAAACCCTCAAAGTACACCTGACCGAGATTCGAACCTCGATCTCCCAGCAATCGGCAGTCTAGCCTACTACAAGAGTAGCGCGTTAAGCTACGCGGCCACCGGAGCGGTCTGTTCCCTGTTGTTTCTATTTCTATATTTTGTTTCAAAAACCGAAGGTAGTGTAATTTGTGTCCATGGCCCTTTCAGGTTATCGGGATTTTTTTAATTATTTAAACCCCTTGAGGGGGGGCCATCCGTACTGTAAAAAATTCCAGTTGTAAGAATTTTGAGGATAACCTAAAGACTTAAGTAATAAATGGGCAAAGTTTAATCTTTTGTAACTTTTCGGGAATTTGAAAAAAAAAAAAAATCGTGGTAAGTATGGGTTAGTGTATGAAATATATGTTTTTTTAAAGGTTTTCAAGCTGTCATTTAAGGCTCTTCCTATGAAAACTTGATTAAGTCTTATTTCTCATGTGACAGTTGAAGATCACACCACTCGACGTATGGATGAATGAACTAGTTTTATTAACTTTTGTAACTGTCAGACGCTGTTCTTTCAAACCTATTACAGATTTCTCCCATCAAATCACAACATCCACAATTATTGTTTCAGCGATAGAAGAGCGCTCCTGTCTTCCCGCGCGGGAGTGGGCGCCGAGGACACCTCATGCTCGTCCGACGGAGGCGGGGAGGAGGCGGCGGCGGAGCGGATAGCGCGTTACAAGGAGGAGCGGAGGCGCCAAATGGCGGCTCAGTTTGGGTCTCGGACTGAGGAAGGGGCTCCACGGCGCTACATCACAAGGAACGGTGGGGGCGGCGTCTCCGACCACTCCACCCTCGCCGTGCGCACCACCAGGACGTCCCGGCTACGGGCGGCGGGCGTATCGCCCACGGGTGAGTTATATCACGGCTTCTTGGGGTAGGTAAATTAATGCAAGTATTTTTTTCTAGTACGCGTCTTACTACCCTTCGGTTTATAGGCCTATGTACTAATTACGCTAATGGGTTGAGGATGAGCAAAAGCTAAATTTAGAGTAAGTGTAGCCGCATTTGCGTAAGGGAGTTTGTAAAACAATGAGGAAAAACCCCTCATTACACCCGACCGGGATTTTAACCCTGATCTCCCAGATATCGGCTGTCCAGTCTTTTGCGAGAATGACGCCTTAAAACCTTTCGATCACTTAAGCTGTTAAAAAATAATATTTTAAAAACTTGACTTTGGAGTAAATGTGTTAATATAAACAAATTTTGGTAAAATATAAACATTTCCAATTCTCGCGAATGGAAATGTTGATAGAGAAGTTGATGGTGAAATGAAACCAGCAGTAACTTTATATAAACAATGTTAGGTTCCAATGTTGGCTTCATGGTCTATAGAGCTTATCAGGAAGGCCCAACACAAATATCCCCACCGGTGAGCGGTGGATTAAGACGTCATTTCGTTTGGTCGGGACTTGTTGGAGATTGGGATTTGATATACTGAGGTATATTTCGCTAAATACCCACTTTCCCGACACACAAATGCGGGTACATTTAATTTATATTTTACATATTTATTCCAGTATGTAGGCCTGGTTAAATGAAGAGTAGCGGGACGCGGAGAATGTTAATAAACCCACACAAAAAAGTGTATATTTAGTCTGATAAATAATCTGGTAAAAACACATCAACCTTGCTTGCTGGGGTTTAAACTAAGGACCCTCCTAGCAAGTGACTGATTAAACAATTATTTGATGACGAAACTATCTAATGATGTAATTTTTGTAAATACTTATGCACATTGGACCTTCGATTATTATTTGAGTTTGAATATTTAAATTTGTTCTCACGTTTGAGCTATAGTAAACTTGTCTAGAAATCTTGCAATACAAGGGAAATATTGTAAGTACAAAATAAATTAACTGTGGTGAGAAAAACACTTTGAATTCTGAATATTATCTCAAATACCATACAGTAGATCATTATTTATTGAACAATAAAAATAATAAAATATTTTTGCGAATATTGCTTTTAAATACAAAATAAATTTTTACAAAATTAAAAAAAATATGTGCGTGATGAATGCGAATGTTATGTGTTACAGAGTCTAGTCATGGCAGCGTGTCCCCGCGGAAGGAGGGTTCTTCTCCCCGCCACAAGGAGCTCTCTGTATCACGGTCAGCGGCGAGCAGCCCCTCCACCCCCTCCGTACATATGAACGGGGTCGGGTCAGGGGTGGCTACTCGCGTGAGGAGGGTGGGCATGGTGGAGCCACTACAGCGACGGCGCAACAACGCCGCCACAACCTCGGCAGACAAGGAGGTGAGGCTGCCAGCTTCCACTAACCACTTTACGAGGTCAACCCCCCCCCCGCCCCCCCCCCCACACACACACACACACTCTAGGATCGAGAAGGTCATCGCTGTCTTCATTAGATTTTTTTTTAGTCTGATTTGCTAACAACCATGTGGAAGGCCTTTTTTCTTATCAGAATCCCTGGGGTCTGTGTACAGTTTTCAGGGGGTTAATTAACTTGGATGGTGAAAAATCCATCTTAATTTTCACCAACTTTAAACTAAAACTTAATATTTCCTTCATATTGTGAATGTAGGTAACAAACCATAGTAGTACACAGAAGTGCCTGTGACTTTGTCATTAGTAGAAATCATAGATATATTTTCATTACACATTACAGTTGGTGAGGTGAATTTTTAGTTGAAAAGTCCTCATATTAAGTAAACTTTTTACTGACAGCATATACTGGTTATAGCTTGATATTTCCTTCATATCATTGGGAGCATTCCGCATGTGCCATGATTTCAGGTTTCTGGCCTATGTTTTGCAACTTGTCAGACAAAAAGGATGGTTAAATTTTGCATGAAATCGTCTTAAATTTTCAATTTGAACAATTTCCATCATTTACATCTGTGACACTTGTAACTGTGTAACTTGTAAAGTGTGTGTGTTTTTAATAGACTTGTTCAAACAGTGTGTGTTGTTTTAAATGTTCGATTGAGCCACCTCATTTCTTAATTTGCACATGTTGTGGTGGGTTTCACTTCTCATTCGCCACACTTTTGTCTACATTAAACAAAATGTTCATCCCTGGTCTAGAGCTTATGTTTGCTCTTGAATCCTACTTGTTCAGCTTCCCTCAGTTTTCTGTAATTGGTCCTGCAAGGACGTCTAAGAGCCCCCTTGATAAGGTCTGGCTATATATTTTTTTATCATCATGTATAACTATCTGTCTAAGTTGTACATATGTATAATGGTTACTCTAATGGGGTAAGAATGAGGAAGGAAGCATTTCCATTGAAGGAGAGTGGGAAACCATTTGGGAAAAACCATCCTCAGTAGACCTGAACCGGGATTTGAACCTTTATCTCCCCAACTTCAAGATACCGGTCTAACACAAGTGGGACGCTTTATACCATTCGGCCAGTGAAGCGGGTGATTCGTCTTAAATTGTGGTCAGAAATGAATGCAAAGTCTTAGGTAATATTTTCTCAATCTATAGAAGTAGGGGTATCTAAACAGAAAGTGCATTCTTGTAGATCAGCAGGAGATGGAGAGAACGGTCTGAAGTTAAATATACTTGATAATCGTGGATCTTTTGCCAGTGTGTTTGAAGACAGAGCTATAGCGGGGACAGTAGAAAGATTTCCCAGAAGAAAAGTAGTAACTGCTGCGGATACAAGAACTGATGCTTCGGGGAGGGAACAGAGACCTAATGACTGATGAGAATCAAAGGGTGACCGCAGACCTTGGAGGGTTTAGTGTAATTCTTGCCTCCTCGGGTTTATCTCTTGTGCCATCTATGCATATTAGCTATCTATCCTGGTAAATTAGAGTGGTGCCACTATGTTTGGGGTGAAGAAGTGAAAAATCAGAAGGGCACTTCTTTGAGAATGAGTCCTAGAGGATCTAAATACCAGTACTAATAAATACAATTATTTGGGTTAGTAACATCTGGCTCTATTCCCATGAGGTTTTTTTTCTTCCATTTATATAAATTATCAATATTTCAATTGTCAATTTACAAACACATACATAAACCATGCCAAACTGGGAGCTGTACAATAGATGTAAACACACATACTTTATAATATACCAGATATTCAGAAAATACTTCCACGCAAAAAACTACAGGCGTGCTAGGCAAGAAAATGTAATGTCTGTTCAAATGAGAGGTAGTGTTGTTACCAACAGTCCAGTTCTCTTAGACCTACTTAATTTAATATTAGAGTGAAGACCACAAACACTCATTCCTGATATAGTTTCGTCTTCCTTGTATGACCTAGAAGCCTTTATACCATCAGGTTCCATAACAGGATTTGATATTGTTTCCAAAGTGGTAGGATTAAGATAGGCCTCCAAAGTCTCGAGCATAAGCTCGGAATATATTAAATCTCCAGGCAGAGTGGGACATAACAGAGTGATTAGGTTTTACCTTGCTGATGGGAGAATTGAGTAGTTGGGTGTTAATTTTCTGATCGGATATTTGGGTCTTTGCAAATTTGAGAATCTAGTAGTTGGGTTTTATCTTGGTGATTCGAGGATCAAGTATTTGAGTCTTACCTTGTAAATTTAATTTAATTTAAAAAAAAGAGTAGTTGTGTTCTACTATGTTAATTTTTATCATCACATAGCTGTTCTTAGCTTGGTAATTTGAGAATCAAGTGATTGGTTATTAGTTTTGTCTATTGATAACATCCTGCTTGGATGGATGCTTGTCTATTGATAACATTCTGCTTGGATGGATGCTTGTCTATTGATAACATCCTGCTTGGATGGATGCTTGTCTATTGATAACATCCTGCTTGGATGGATGCTTGTCTATTGATAACATCCTACTTGGATGGATGCTTGTCTATTGATAACATCCTACTTGGATGGATGCTTGTCTATTGATAACATCCTACTTGGATGGATGCTTGTCTATTGATAACATCCTGCTTGATGGATGCTGTCTATTGAAACTCTGCTTGGATGGATGCTTGTCTATTGATAACATCCTGCTTGGATGGATGCTTGTCTATTGATAACATCCTACTTGGATGGATGCTTGTCTATTGATAACGTCCTGCTTGGGTGGATGCTTGTCTATTGATAACGTCCTGCTTGGGTGGATGCTTGTCTATTGATAACGTCCTGCTTGGGTGGATGCTTGTCTATTGATAACGTCCTGCTTGGGTGGATGCTTGTCTATTGATAACGTCCTGCTTGGGTGGATGCTTGTCTATTGATAACGTCCTGCTTGGGTGGATGCTTGTCTATTGATAACGTCCTGCTTGGGTGGATGCTTGTCTATTGATAACGTCCTACTTGGGTGGATGCTTGTCTATTGATTACGTCCTACTTGGGTGGATGCTTGTCTATTGATTACATCCTTATTTGTCAATAGTTTCTTACAGATTTAATTCAATTTTCTTTTGCCATAGTTGTTGAGATTTTTTAAGCAGAGTAAAACTACCCTTCAGTCCATTTTACATAGTTATAACCTTCCTTGTCTGACAGATAGGAACATTACTAGATATAGTACTTTAACATATTAATATGTCAATTTATCTGATCTGTAGCTGTCATTTTTGTTAAATATTTTCAATACCCATGAAATGACACAAAATAATAAAATGTTATCAATGTTGGTCACAAAAAACGGTTTTTTTTTTCTTCTAAAAGGTCCTTCTTATGAAAATTGGACTCTACTTGGACATTTTTCTACTATAATATGTTAACTTTGGCTTTTATCGAATGTGGAAGTGAAACTATGAGGCAACGGACAAACATCTGAGAAATGTGGTTTCCCTCTAATTGTAATTCCTTGTCATAGAATGACTTAACATGCTCTATGGAGGTCAAGAGAAAGTTGTTTCAGGAGCCTTGTTTATAGCATAAGGCACTACTAAGCTTTTTTTTTTTACCTGGCTGGACACTGTTTTTATCAATGGGTTTAATTCTCCTTCCAACTGCCAGCCCAATAATTTTTCATTTTTGTTGAACGATGTTTTTTTAGTTAATTTATTTATAAATATCACACTTAAATCTTTTTTTTTATTTAATTGATAATTTAATTTAAAAAATAATAATGTGAGAATGTTAAACTAGAGTTAATTTATAAACAAGGAAGGATTTTGAATTATCATTTATGTGAGTGATTTTAACAAACTTATGATGGATTTTTAAAAGTACACAAAATCATTCAGAGTACAAACTAATTTTCCTATTATTTAGTATAAATTCTCATTCCATATAAAGTTTTTTTAAATACATTTTTATGTGAACCATGTCTATCTGAGCTATCTGGAAAAAAAAAATCCAAGATATTCTACAGTAAAACCTTATTAATCAAAAATAATTGGGACTGTTAATAAATTCAAATCAATATAAGGGCAACTGGAGATCGCTTCAATATCCTTGAGTCGAATAAGGATAGTGGAGTTGATGTTTTGGAGGAAACTTTATGCAAGAGCTGCATTGAGGAATTTAGAAGAGCTGCAATTTATTTAGAGTGTCATTCACATGCAGAAGCCACTTAAAATGAAACCAGACAAACTATTGAGTGGCTCTTATAGTAACTATATAGAAAGTAACAGCATCTAAATCGGAATGAATCTACAGGTTGGCTACAAAACTTTTGTTATAAAATTCCGTCGATCTCGGTGGTCTTGAGGTAAAGTGCTCGCCTCACGACCTGATGTTTGTGGATTCAAACTGAGCCAGGGTCGACAGATTTTTCTTGAGTGATAAAAGTCTGTAGCACAACTTCCTTCAGAGAGTAGTAAAGTTGTTGGTCCCACGTTGATTGTGGCATGTCAAAAAACCCTGGAAGGTTATGTGAAAATATATTTACTGACTAAATTGGTTGGACCCATTTGCTTTCGCTAATAGAAATTATATTGTGGGGATATAATCAGCATTCAGAAAGTGCACAGTTAAAATACCTCAAATAAATAAATAATTATAAAATTCCCTAACTTTTCTAGGTTTTCCAGACAACATTTAAAAAAATTCCCCACTTAACCTCTTTACAGTTTTTATTGGTGAAAGTAATTTTTCTGTTTTTTTTTACATTGATTACATTTATTTTTTAATAATTCCAACAACTACAAACATCAACATTCTTATAAGTTCTGTATCCATTACTTAATGTTTAGGTATTGTGTCCCTGTGTGAATATATTATAAAACAAACCTTGTAGAATAATCTCATGTTAGCAGAATGATATATCTAGGCAAAGTTTTTTGTCAACATCAAAAAAACTAAAGCTCTCACTTTTGTTTAAATTTTGGGCAAAGAATTAGCGAAGTATTGAAATTCCTTAAATTTTCCTTATTTTTGATTAAATTCCAGACATTTTACTGTTCTCTCTGACATTAAAAAAAATTCTGACTTTTCTAGGTTTTACATATTTTCCCTGTCTATAGCCACACCATGATTCAAACTAATTGGGGTCTCACTAAATATTATATTAGTGATAAATAAAATGATAGAATATTAGGAAAATGGTAGAGCACAAATAAAAGTAACAACACTGACACATATTTACACACACTTCAATATTTCAATGCTATTGTAGCATCTTCCTCAGGAAGTAGTAGTAATTAGACTGTCCAGTGTGTGTAAATATGTGTAAGTGTTGTTACCTTTATTTGTGCTCTACCATTTTCCTAATATTTTATAATTTTATTTATCACTAAATGTTTTTGCTCAATGCACTTTTTTCATACATAAATATTATATTAATAATTATTATGTATTTTAAATAAAAATCTGTACAAATAAGCCATAATTATATTAGTACGTTCTAGTGCCAATGCTGGTACAAAGACACAAGTATTTCACTTGGAGGAAAAGAATGAGAAAGGTCGACCAACCTGAACATTCTGGGTTAGGGTTTGTTACACTATTCATGTGACCTTTAATGCCATTTAGGCCATGTCAGATGGAACTACTTTAAAAGATTTAATGAACTTTTTCTTGAATATACTGTTAGCTTAGTATGTAACATGCTGATGAATAAACTATTTAACTAGTGGTAATGATAAATATTTAAAATTCAACACTAGTGCCTACCCTTTTATTAACTATATTTACTATAAAGCTATTTTAATTAATAGCCTACTAAATCTCCCTGGAAGTTTTATTTATTCTTCTTTTGTGCTTGTTATATTTTTAGAAAATCTCAGTGCCATCCAGTGAGTTATCAACAAAATCTTCTCCCACTAAACAAGAGAAGGACAAAAGCTCAAAAAGGAAATCTAACCTCAACTGTTCCTCAACAACTGAAGAAGTTGTTACAAATGATCTCATAGGTAAGTGAAACTTATTTAATTACATGAAAGTTTGACAAAGAAAAATCTAGCTACAAGTTGGAATATATAATTTCAAATTGTCATTATTACATTTTAATCACTTTTGATAATATAAGCGCATCAAAATTGTAGAAGAGGAAAGTAAGTAGATTGGTTCATTGTTGAATAGTCATATTTTAACCTAACAAGAAAATTTAAATATCTTTAATAAAATTAACCAAAATGTTCATTAACTAGATTTTACAAAGTCAAAGTAAATATGTATTTCCTGATTAATCTTATATGAATTATGATTAAAACTTACATCATATTTAGAATCTAAAGACTAAATATGTCAAACTTTTAAGGAGATGCCAACAATGTTTTTATTTATATAACCTCAGTTGTGATTACATTATTCCATTGCTGGCTTGCTTCAGATCTAAACCTAATCATTAGGCCTGCCACAAAGTTATAATCTTTTTGCTTAATTAAATGATCTGTGAATCCTAAAGGGTAGTAAGCCTTAACCTAAATAATTACACTGATATTATAAAAGCTACACCATAATTTAACTAGTAAAAGTAAGATTGCTAACTTTATTGGGTGAAATAAACTTTAACAGAACTGTATAATGAATCAAATTTTGGTTGCATTCTCTATTTTGCCACTATGTAGGCAAGTAGTTCATTTATAAAAAAAAAAGGGGTGGGGGGGGGTGCTGGCAAAATGTAAAGCACAAAATCTCTTATATCTGGAGGTTAACTACTAGAATAATTAATAATTCCTATTAGAATGCATAAACAATCAAACAAATGTTATTACTTAGGGTAAATAAACTAAAAATCTAACAAATATAAGAAGTTAAAAGTACGGTAGTAAGTTAAAAATTAATACATGCATAGTTGAGTCCTGACCAAAAATATATAGTTATATGATGAACATTTTATCATTATATTAAAACTTACTTCCTCTTTCTGACATTGAACATATTGTGTTTTGATGTTTATCACACAGGAATAAAAAAAAGCTTTCCATTCTTAACTAAATTATTTTATTTATTATGTGACTACCAAAGAACATATATAGCAGATTTATAATGTAGAAACACTTAATATATATAATATGCAAGTAAAATAAGTTATAGTATATCAAAACAATATTCACTTATAAATAAAACTGTCTTAAACCAAGGCCGTAGTCAAAGGGTGGGGTGGGGGTGGGGGTTTCGGGGTTTACCCCCCCCCCCCCCCCCCCCGAAATTTTATGAACAAAATATATATGGCTTTATTTATGGTTCAAACAATATCAAAATTAAGGTACAAGTACAAATTAGGGGGCTGTGTTACCATAAAAAGCACTTCAGAGAGCTTCCAGAGGTGTTTATTATTTAGAATTTTTTCTACCTTCGGCAGTTAATGGGCTATGTTACCATAAAAAAACACTTTAGAGAGCTTCTAGAGCCGTTTAATAACTAGAATTTGTCCTAGCCTCGGCAATTAGGGGGTAGTGTTGCCATAAAAAAAAACACTTCAGATAGGTTCTAGAACAGTTTTTTTATTTAGAATTTTTTCTAGCCTCCGTCAATTGGGGGATGGGCCCACCAAACCCCCCCTGAAATTATTGGCTGGCTACAGCCTTGTCTTAAACTATTGGTAATGATTAAGCCCAGATTTTTATGTAGTTAAATATTTTCATCCTCCCAATTAGAAATATGAAAAGAGAAATGTTGGGCGAATATAGATTATTTGGTACTCTATTTTCAGTTTTTATTTTACATATTTTTGTGTACTTTTATCGTGGTATTATTTTAGCCCAAGTCAGGTATGCTGGCTTGAGAGAGGATTACAGTTGCCATAACATAATTTTGTGTTTAACATTTTTTATGCTGTTAAGGGGAGAGAGTGCGGCATAGCTGGATAGTGATTTCGGCAGCATCTCGCTCGTGTAGTGTGTCAATTCATAAATACAAGTCTACAAGTTGTAAAAACAATAATTCTTGGATCTGATTTATGAATAGCTCATTTTCACACTGTTTTTTTGATCGGGAGAAGAAGCGGATACAAACAAATTAAAAAAAACTGAACCCAAAATTATGTATGTACTATATTAACATGGGGAAATAAGGTTTAATTGATGTTAAATATTTAACTACTTACTATTTTAACTGATTTTGCCAAATATTTATGTACTTATTTTGTAGGCTTATACTCATAAAAATCCGGGCGTTTGGAAAGATCTTCGAGAATGAATCATTTTTTATGACAGTCGTAGCCTGGATGAGTGTTCCAAGGTTAACATCCACCCCACCTGGACTTATTTCTTGTATTGCATTTTGTCACAAAATACACACACACTAAAGGGAATGTTTATATTTGTAGGGTATTTACTTTTTTTTTTTTTCAAAGCTCGTTTCTTTTAAGAGTAGTGAGTATTTTAAAGATAATAAGTATGGCTGCCTACTAATCTAAGAGTCCTGGCTTTGATTGCCATCACGGATGAAAAATGTATCAAATTGTTTAAATGAGAGTTACCCCTTTCACAGTGATGAATTAGCAGTCAGGGGTTGGGTGGTGTGTTTGTTTTATATTTAAGCTAGTTATTAGGAGAATGTTTGTAGAGGCACGTTGCCCTCCTAGTAATGTTGCTCAAGGTAGCTCGGCTACTGTACTCTAACAGATTCCAACAAAGAGTTGTTTTTCACACAGCAACAAGCAACTCATAATACTTGCTAAACCATATGATAATAATAATTGCACAGATAACAAAAACATAGTTTTATACTAAAAGAAAAATATATTTCTTTTGTGTGCATTTTGTTTACTTTGAAAGCTATCAAGCTTACCTTTACGGACTACACTATGGCTTAGCTTATATAAGTTAGGGCTGTAGTGTATTTTGTCAATGTAAGACTGTCAGCTCTCAGGATAAAAAGAGTGCATAATATGATGGTAAAAATTAATAAAGTAAAACAATCAAGTGCTTTCGTAGGAAAGGAGGATTGGAACAGTAGTAAAATGTTTGAAAAAATAAATCTAATTTTTGTTTTTATGGTGCCTTAAACATAACTTAGAGCAAGTTGTTTAGCTAGTCAAATCAGGAATACTTCTCCACTGTTAAAATTTAAAATATCTAGGGAAATACTTGGATACAGTAATCACAATTAATATGATAGTTTAATAGAAAGGTTTACCTTGAAATATCTTGCACCATCTCTTAATAAGAACTGATTGTGTTTAGCACTGAACTTAGTGCCCTTTGATCCTATTTATAGTAGACACACAAAATATTAATTTCCTACACTGCCATCTACCTTCATTTGCTTTTTTTTCCTGCCGGGACTGGATGCATTTAATTACATTAATTGGGTAAGGATAAAGAATATAAAATTCAGAGAAAATATAGTCACATTTGCAGGAAAAGGGATTGTATGAAATCATTTAAGAAAAACTACCCTTAATACTTAATACACCAGGTCATATTTAAAACCCAGACCTCCCCTTCGTGTGCAAACCAGACTAGAGGATATTAATACCAAATCCTTATGTCCAAACGCTCCATTTCTATATTAATTTTACATCAAGTTGTATGAATAGATTTGGGCAAAAATAAAGTTTTGATATTCAATAAAAGATCAAATTTTTTAATCCAACAATTTTCTTTAAAACAACTTTCAAGATCATACTAAATAAAAAATCTCTGAAAATGTGTATATAGATATTACTATTTCTTGTTAAGACATTTAGTGATAAATAAAATGATAGAATATTAGGAAAATGGTAGAGCACAAATAAAAGTAACAACACTGACACATATTTACACACACTTCAATCCTTCCTCAGGAAGATGCTACAATAGCATCGAAATATTGAAGTGTGTGTAAATATGTGTCAGTGTTGTTACTTTTATTTGTGCTCTACCATTTTCCTAATATTCTATCATTTTATTTATCACTAAATGTTTTTGCTCAATGCACTTTTTTCATATATAATATTTCTTGTTAAGATAATAGTCTCATAGACTACAGTGGGCAGGACATGCGGCGTGAATGGGACAGTTTTGAACCATTTTCAGGGTATTGACTGGTAAACTCAATGGGAAGACCTATACACAAATGTGAGGATTACATTAGAATGTACCTGAAAGAGAGAGGGTGTAATGAGGTAGACTGGATAAAACTACTTCAGGATAGGGATAGGGGTAAGTTGCATACTTGAGTAACTGCGGCAATGAACTTTCGAGTTCCTAATGCCATAGAGCAAGTAATACTAAACCCTACAAAAATGGTAAAAGGTTAACATTGAAATCTTAGTATGGTAACTTTAGAAAACACACAAAAAAAAAATACTAACATTTTATTTTTATAAAAATGTGGAGGCTTGGAGATGGATAGCTTATCAATTCCTCAAAGTGGAAGTCTATTTTAGAATATCGGGGATTTGGGGTGTTTCTTTCTCGTGTCTTCACATTTGTTTGGGTCGCTTTGTATAAATAATAAAACTATTTACTATATAAATACAACTCTTTACTACGTATTTAAATTCTTTAAATTGAAAAATTTTACCTTGACATGGGATTCAAACTCAGGGCCTTTGGCTTAGTATGCCAATGCTATAACTAACTGAGTTATCTAGGAATCGTCCCGTGTCCAGGGTCATTCTTCACGCATATTTAAGGCAAAGTCTGTGATAGACATGTGGAAAGCATCGGCTACATATATGTGATCAATTAAGATCACAAGCTTTCAGATAACGCAGCCACCTTCGACTCGGTGATTGGTGTGACTTGCCCCCTTTACACTTGGTACCCATTATAACTTAATTTTGTTCTTATTTTTATATGCCACTTCATGAATATTTTACATCATACTGGAGAGCAAGAATACTTGCATGTAACCCTACTAATTATGTCTGATGAACATTTGACAATGTACTTGAGAGCTAACATATTTGCATGTAACTCCAATAATTGTGTCTGATGAACAGAGGAAAGGTGTGGGTCCAGAGACACACCCCAATCTATCTTTCTTTGTCCTCTATTCTTGGTAACGATGGACTGAGCTTTTGTTCATGAATCAAGTGGGCTTATACATAGTTGCTGACAATTATATTGCTAGCATCATGCAAATAAAGCAGAATAATTCCCAGAAACTTGACCAGGATGTGTTACACAAATTGCAGTGTTTGGCCACCGTACTTACTTGATAACTAATGCAAAGCTATGAAATGGTTCAGATATACTTTATAGCCTTGGCTTAATTTAAAATAAAATATGAATAAATATAAATTAGAATATTTCTGGAATTAAAAAAAACAACTTATTTTTAAAATTTGGATAAATTACAAAAATTGAATAAACAGTATATACTAAACAACCTCAAATTTAAGTGATTTTAAAATTGTTGTAACCCAAAACCTTTGATATATACAACTATTGCAACAAATAATATTTCAAAAAAATATCAAGATTTGGTATCATTCAGTTTTATAGGGGACTGTAGTATTTATTTAATTTATTTTAGCACCACGTCTTACTGCCCGTTCAGGTTCTACTCTTATACACTAATTACGCTAATGGTCTTAGGGATAAGGAAGTTTATAGGAAGTGTATCTGCACTTGTGTGGAGGGAGAGTGGAAAATCATTTTGGAAAAACCACGCTTACTATACCCCACCGAGATTAAAACCTCGATATCCCCGTAATCGGCAGTCTAGTCTACTGCGAGAGTAGTGTGTTGGACCACGCAGCCACTAAAGCAGGTATAGGAGGCTGTAGTAGTTAGTTATGGTTGCTCAGTGGCAGATCTTGGCTTTGTGATGGTATTTTATAATTAATCAGTAGGAAGGGGTAGGAAAGGAAGGTTGGGGCTTAGTGTGGCCATTTTAGTTGGCTGTGGCTATATACATGAACCCAACCTAATATATTAAGTGTCATTTTTATTAATGAATGGTACACAAGATTGAATGTATTCATCTCCCATATAAATTGATAATTTAAAAAATTGAACATAAATAAACTAGACTTAAATAATTTTTCCTCCCAAAATACAAGTTGTTATTTATCATGTAAAACATTTCCAGAAATCCATTTTCTACAAATTCGCTAAGATCATTTATGAAAAATGTTTAATTTTCAAATATGAACTGTAGTAAAAATCATGATTTAGTCTCAAGACATGATCACTGTACATAAAGTTTGAACAAAATCCTTCCGTTTAAGTTTGAGGCCACATTAAATGTCAACAGCCATCATAATCTTGAGGCAAAAAAATTAGGATTACACAACTTCCTCTTTATTATAAAATAAAAATGCTTTTAAAATAGAATTTACATGTTAAAATGTTGGACCATAATCGTGTTTGAAAGTAACACCATAATACTCACTGAAAGATTGATACTGTTAACTCTGATGATGATAATTAATTAGCAACAAAGTTTTGTGGCTAAATAAGTTGGGGGGGAAAAAACTCTTAAGGCATCAGCCTGCAATGTAGATATACTGACTCGTTGTCTGTTGGTGATGATAAAGACAACATTTTTGGATAGAAGGTGTTACTTGGTCAGCTCAACAAATCCTCCGGCCACTAAGCTCTATTGGAAAAAGTGTCCATATGTTTGACAAATGAAATTTCAAGAAAAAAGATGGTAAAAGTATTGTTTCTTTGGTGTTGATTTATCATAACTATCTCTTATATAAAGTCACGATTTTAATGTGTATATATATATTTTTTAAATTAATTATAAGTGTATATTTGCTGGTAAAAGTTTCAAGAATCGTTTAAACTGACCATCTCAGAGAAGTGAGTCCAGGATCTGATTTTTCTCACCCACGTAAGATTTTAACTCTCTAGGGGAGGTAAAAAAAAACTATCAAGGCGCGAAAATGGTAACTCTTTTACCTAGTAGAAACGTGTGTTCTAGATAAGGATTGAGAGGGGGCTCAAACCAAAAGCGTTGCGGATTACCAGACATTCGTGGAAAAACTAACTTATATTTGTGGCAAAATATTGTTTTTGTTTGAAAAATATATTTCCAAACTTTTTTCAAATAATAATGGTTTCTTGTATTTAATTGACTTTTACAGTTGTACTTGCCTTAGTCTAATGCAGGGTTGTTGTTTGTTTTTTCCAAAATATATTCATACAAGTAATTTTTAATCAATAAGTGACTTAATTTAAATTTAAATTTATGAATGAGAAAGAAGTCTTAGAGTAAAATCATCCACTTTGGAATGAATAGGAAATGGGGGAAATTGGTCATAGTCACAAATGAAACTATCTCAAGGGCACCTGTTTGTGATTATAACTTCAAAAGAAATCCAGTCTAAGTCTATTTATTGTAAGAATGATTGTTCCTTAGACTGTGTAACCACTGGTGTGGAGGACGGGGTTATCCAAGTATCATACTGTTTTTGGTACCATCCCAAGGGGGTCTCCTTTTATTTCTGTCCTAATTTTCTCGTTTAGTTGCGTGACCTTCCTCGCGAATGTCTGTTCGCTCGAAGGGGTTGGAGGGGGGTATGTGGGTCACCCGTTGAGCTACTCGCGGGGTGGAATGCTTGCGCGCGCACCCTCGTCATCGATCACGCGCGATGTTCCCGCCGCCAGACGCCGCGCTGACCACCCGCCCGCTCTAAGTCTCCGACAACAGGTGGCGGCGGGCGACGGACCACCTCCACAGGAGTTCCCCGGGTGTAATTCCGGGTGTGAAACTCGGGCTGTCCACAGTGCGCGCGCGAGCTTGATTTTAGGGTTAACAACCTCGTTGTGACCGTAAATCAAAATCTAACCGAGCTAAAACTCCAACTACACGTGGAAACCGAAGAGAAAAGTAAATCACGGCTCTGAAATAAGTGTTGCGTGACGGTTATTCTTTTATCTCGAGTAAGAAAAATTGTATTTTTATTGTTCGCTTTCTATTTATTAGAAGAAAAAAAAACTCCTTGGAGTCAGCCCGCAATCGGGCTATACCGACCGAGTGGCCGTCATCTGTTAGCGGATATTTAGTACCTTCTGTGGATAGAGGGTGTCATATGGTCAGCACAACGAACCCTCGGGTCGTTAGTCTGTTCTTTAGACCGCAACCACTACTTTTGCATTCAAGTAACTCCTAATCTGCCCTCACGAGGCTAAGTTGACCCCGTTCCGGACCCATTGCTTAGCAGAAAAATCTGGAATCGCCGGGAATCAAACCGGGACCTCTGTGTGTGCAGAGGCGGCCCTTTCTATTTATAATGGTATTTAAAAAGGATAGTTTGATGTTCACTTGGTTTACCCTGAAATAAGATAGCAGCAGGTCTTTAACCTCGATCTATCGCACCATGGTCCACCCTTTTATGACTCGCTGGTCAGTCTGCACAATGTACAGGCCTGGTTTCATGGGAAGGAACTCTTGAAAATATCAACACATTTTTTCGCGGCCAAAATTTATGCGTTCATTGTATTATCTGTATTATATTATATGTGTTTAAAATATCTTTAAAAAGTGACAGCTGAAGATCAAATTACCTGAATGACGTATGAATACATTGTTAGATGTCGTTACTCTACTATTACTTTAAACCATTTAAGGTAGGGATGTAGTATGTAGGGGACGCAAGAAAATGTCATTGTTTTTGTAGTTTTTAATAACAAAACCCTTTTTTGTTCAAAAGGAAACAAATATTGCTCCAGTGGAAACTTAATTTAATTTTCTTCACACCTTTTGATTAGTAAAATTAACTTAAATTAGTTACTGATATTTTTATATAAAGTGAACTAAATATGAGAGTAGATTATGATCAATTTACCTGGTAAAATATTTAATTTTAATTTTAAAGTATTTTGATTACACCTCAACATTTCTTGAACATGTGTCGAGGGTGTCCTGAAATTTAATGACCAACTTTTTATTTTCATTTAAAAAAATATCTCATCTGATGCCAATATGATCATGACAGATCAAAAATTGTTGATGTTACCATGCTAAGAAAATTAAGCTCTTATGTTTTTACTGGAGCAATATTTGATTTCTTTTGACAAAAAAAAAAAGTATTTTGCCATAGATACAGCAAAAACGCTGACCTTTTCTCACGTTCCCTACACTCCCGCCTTAACCGATCTCAATCTCGCTGTTGTCAAATAGTGAATACAGAAATCCGCACTTCTCACTGGAGGATCCAGTGGGCGAGGGGAGGGAGAAGGCAATGGAGGTGATCCCACCTCCCCCATCTTAATATATATAATTCTTCTGTACGTGTGTATGTCACTGAACTCCTTCTAAACGGCTGGACCGATTTTGATGAAATTTTTTGTGTGTGTTTGAGTGGGTCCGTGGATGGTTTAGATTCACAATTGGACCCGGTAGGTGGCGCTGCTATCGGGTTCTAGGAATTTTATTTTATTTTTTAAGGAATTTTTTTTGGGGGGAGATTTTTTTTTTTAGATTCTTTGCATATCAGAACATGTAACCTCAAAATTTCACCCCCCCCCCCACCCCAATATTTATAATAATGAATATAATATTAATAATTGACCGTTAAAACCTTCTGAAGACAAACACTGAATTTGTAATATTTGTGTAGCTCACTAATTGGAGTTCATTGTGAGTTTGTAATTGTGATGATCACATAGTATTTGTTTTATTATCGAAATCAATTATGCCACCCAAACGAAAAGCCAACGTTCGGGCAGGACAACGTCTGTCGGGTCCGCTAGTTACATATAAAATAATAATATTGAAAGCAATACCTTAATGTTGTAAAGAATGACTAACATATTCTATTTCGCCCTACCTCCTAATGCATAAATCTTTCAACTTGGCTCTAATCTGTAGAAAAGCAAGTGGCTTAAAACTAAAATTTTCCAGTAATTAGATTAAGTTTAGTGTGATAACCAATTATTTGTATTAAAATACATATTTTTAAAATTAAAAACCCACTAAAATATTTTAGGCCCATGTACAGTACATGCTTATTAAACTTTTATTCTGACAGTGACTTTTTGTTTTGTTTTTTTCCTTGAGTCCTCTTTTTGTTACTTTGAGTATTAAAATCATTTTTATAAATGAGCACTATTACTATTGTTAAAATTATTATAAATCAAAATATTGATTTATATTCTCTTGATTTAAATTATTAAATCTATACTTGAAGGAGCCTTATGAAAAAGCACCCTCCCTCGACAAAATGTCTTCCCTCACCCGCCTCGGTGGCGTAGTTAGCTAACGCTCTCGTTTCGTGTTGGGCTAGACTGCTGAGGACGGAGATATCGACGTTCGAATCTCGCTCGGGTGAACTGGGGTGATTTTTCCTAAATGGTTTTTCCACTCTACCTCCACGCAAATGCGGGTTCACTTCCTTGATATTCAACCTTCCCAATTCCTAACCCGAACGGGTAGTAAGACGTGGTGCTAAGTATTATTAATATTATTATTATTATTATTATTAACAAGTCCTGGATCCGCCCTTGTTCGAGCGTAATTTTTGTATCTATCTAATATCCTGGTTAATCGGCAGTGGGGTAGGCTCTTAAGAGAGTTTTTAGCCCCTTCCCCTAATTGTTTCCTATCCTTTCAGTACTTTTTTAGAGACCAACCAACGGCCGATCAACTGGAAAGTTAGATACACGACTGCGCTTGAACCAAAAAACTTACCCATTTGAGGTTTTCTGCTTTCTTCATTCAACAACAGCGAAGTTGGCAATCATTTAATAGTATTTCACCCGCTTCATTGACCGAATAGTTTTAAGACAACGGTTATCAAACTTTTTTTTTACATTGTACCCCTTGGCCATGACTAAAAGTTTAATGTACCTCCAAGATAAATAATTTTCAAATGACAGGCTTTAAAAATATACCACATGGCAAATTATTGATCTTGTTAATCTAACTAGAGAAAATATCTATAGTCAAAATATTTCAAATGTGACAAAGCTAGTTGGAGAGAATCCTACTGTTATAGCCTTAACCTTATCTTTTATTGAGAATCGCTATGATTAGTTTAAAAAAAACAAAAATGTTACTGTAAAAAGTTTGCAGAAAGTTTTATATACATTTTCTACACAGATTCGTTCAAAAAATAAAGAAAAAAAGTAAACCTAAACATAATATTTTCAAATCAAAATTTTTAATTGTAATTCTGGAGCCGATATATTATGAGTCTCCGAATTTTTTTCAGCGAGTGTGTGGCTTGGCACAACTTTTTGATGTCTGGTTGTCTTGTTAAAACTTTCAAGCGGAGTTTCGGATCCAAATGTAACCTGTTGTATTTATTTGTAGGTACACTATGGATAAAAAAAATCACTTTCTCAGAGAGATGTTGTTGTGAAAGGCATCATAAACTGCTAATATAGAAGGTTTCAAATAGAGGGTTGAAAATTCTCAGAAATCGGTCTCCAACCAAGAGCAAATATGGAAAAAAGAGGGGTGTAAATAACCAGATAATGGTAACTGCCAAATATTAGGTAGGGTTTTCCATAAGTCTCTTGATATTTTGCCAGCTTCCCCTTGAGAGCTCCTCGCGTACTCCCTTAAAGGTGTCCGCGTACCCCAGTTTGAGAACCGCTGGTCTAAGCCGTCACTCTCGTGCTCTACTGGTCTGCTGGTGATTGGGAGGTCGGGTTTGAATCCCGGTCGGGTGTACCGAAGGTGGTTTTTTCTAAACTGTTTTCCACTCTCCTTTCACGCAAATGCAGGTAGATTTCCTCTAAACTGCTTCCTTATCCTTACCCCGTTAGATTAATTACCATATCTGCTTTTAACCTGAACATGTATTAAGACTTGGTGATCAAAAGAGTATTTCAATTTTAAAATATTTATCTTTCAAATTTGTTTTTTTCTTTAAAATATGGTAAAACTGTTTCACTGATTTAAATTCCACTGTGTTATAAAGCAGAAATCCCACCATGACGTCTAGTTCGAGTTTATCAACTACCTAAGTTTGGTGAAATCAGGGGTAAAGGGGCTAGATGCATGTCATATTTATTTAGCTAAAAAAACAATTTATTTAATATACGAAAAATAGATTATAAAAAATCTTATTGAGTGTTTATTATTTTACATCACAGTTATTTCAAAGTTTGTACAACAGACTTAGGACTGTCTACTATAAGTTGAAATGAAAGATCCGGAATCATATCAAAATATTTACAAATGGATCTAGAAACTTAAAAAAAACATAAGTTTTTCATTTTTTATCTAGAAATCTAGAAATTTACTTTAGAAGAAAATAGACTATATACGATTATATCTAAAATATCATTTCTGGATTATTATTTTTTCGACTGGGAATGTTAGCAGCACTTTTATTATTACATCGTAAGTCTGTTCTTAAAATTTAGCCTATACCTTCGACTCATCTTTAATGCTCTATATGATAATTGAATTTCTTAGTTGAATTAAAAAGTATTTACTAAAATTATTCATGCCGATGCATGCTCTGACGCTCCCAGATTGGAAGAAAGGGAACAATTTAAATCGTGTACCGCCACTTCAGGTCACACTATGATTTTTTAACAGTACCTCAAAGTGACTGCGTTTCTCATTTCACAAAATATAACCGAAAGAATTAAAACACAAAACTGATTGAAGTTGTGGTATAACTGCATGGTCTTCTAGAGATTTGTGTGATCGCATTGGACTGGGTGAGATATCCTCCCACGGATCACACCTGGTGGTCAACATCTCACTTATCCGAGCAGAGGTGAAATATTATAACCTCGGGGATACGGGTGGGGGTGGGTGTAGCGCCCTAATTGTCCACCCTCCTCTTCTCCCTAGTATACGCCTCCGGACCGTATTTAATAAAAAACAATGGTGGTCGGCCCTACCATCCGGAGCGACCCTGAAGAGTTGCAATCTCTCTCGTGTTTATATTTGACCTGGTTCGAACAATTTTTTACTAGTCTAGAATATTTTATCGTTTCTTCGGTCGAGGAAGTATCATCCTCTCCCCCCACCCTGGTCTTCCCTTTCCCTTCTTTGTTTGACGGTCCTCGCAGGCGAACAGTCCTCGATAGAACGTCGTGGAAAGACACCGCGGGTTTTAAACATTTTGATCGCGTACGTGCGCGTGCGTCGTCTGTTTAGAGTTTTAGAAGGTAATTGGGTTGAGTCCGTGTTCGAGTTCCGTTGCGCCGGTTACGTGTTTTTTTTTTTCTGTTGGCAAGGCACCAAGTGGTTAGTTCCGTCTTGTGGGTGTCGGGCTTTTTATCTGCTAGGACGCGTGTGGAAATTTGATTATTTCTCTGTGCACAAAATCGGGCGACTTTCCAACAGTTTCACGAGGCTTGGTTTCAAATATTACTTCTCTCTGTGTTTTTTTTTATAGTCTCACTAGCAACCCGTTCTCTGCACGGATAAACCGCATCAAATCTATAACTCTAGCCACGTGATAGCTGTGTGCTGAATCCCCCCCCGGATGTAACATCCCCCTGCAGTAACTACAATACTTAATCAGTTTTTGAAGTTTCAGCTTTGTATCTTATCGGGAAGTTTTGAGAAAAACTCTGGACGAACAGATATTACATTGCTTTAATTATATAAATAGGGCCCACTGAGATTTTAAAATGTAAAATCTTTGATCTCTGTATCCTAAAAAAAAATTGTGTAGTTAATTTTTTTTCTTTTAAAGAAAATTAAATTTGGTAGTTTATCTCGAGCGGTAGTGTCTTCCTTCTCGGGTTCGATTCTTGACTAGAAAATAAAATGCACCCCTTTTAAATTGTATTGGGATCAGTTTAACGATTTATGCTAACAATTAGCTAATCATGGATGAACTGACTGGGCCGCCTGATACCAGAAGATATCCCGGTGGGCTGGTTTTATTTGGGCTATCACAACTACTTCAAACTCGATCCAGTTCCATTCTAAATGTTTGTTTGTTATTTAATTTTAATCCGATGATCCAGTGATTAAATCTGAGGGTGCTCAGAATACACCATTTGTGAAGATTTAAGATGGCATTAAATGTAAAACCGTTCATTTGTATCTAAAACACTTTTTTAACCAAACGTGTAATAATTTGTTAATTTAATACTGACTCTTACTAGCGCCACAAAATTATTGGGGGGGGGGGGGGTGATCATTTTACAAACCTAAATATTTCATAATTAGACTCCCAACTATTGTATAACGATTTATAAGCGTTTTTGCTCATGTTAGTAGAAAGTAGAAGATGTTTTAAGTGGACTGAATAGTGAATTTTTTACGATTTGGTAATCTAGATTATTTCAATCGTTTAGTTGACCTAAGGATTGATAATAATTTGAGTGATATTAATTCTATTTCTATAGAACAGTGAAAATTAGTGATTAAATTAGGGTTAGTCATTGAATTAAAAAGAAACATTTAAAAATTGTCTGATTTTTTTTTTTTTTTTTTTTTTTTTAAGATTTTGTCTCACCACATAGGCTACATTGATTAAGGAAGCCTTCCCTAAGTTGGATTGTGCCCAGCCCCCCCACCCCTTCCCTTTTGATAAGAAAAGAAAACTTAATCAAATACTGAACCATTTCTCTAACCCCCAACCCCCTAAACCCTTCTTAATTTAAGGACGGCTCCTAGTAGCACAGATACAAAGCTTAAATTTTCTCTCTGAAGGCATTTACTTACAATCACTCTTCATCAACGAAATGTTATTACAATTTTAGTTTTTTTTTTACAACGACAAATAAGTAACTAAGTTGCACTTTTCACTTTCCTCCTCCTCTGGTTCAAAAAATAAATTGTTTGCATATTATTCAATGTAATATTTAGACATCTTGCGTTGGTCAATAAAACATGATTGATTTATTAGGAATATGGTACTTTAGTATTTCCTTGAACTAATACGTCATTAGTCTCAGCGTATGATAAATTGTTGGCTGGTTTTGTATTAAGGCTCTTGGTGACCTGGTGGTCTAGGGGTAAGGTGTCAAGACTTCTGTGCTGGGGTCTGGGATTCAATCCACAGTCCCGGTACAGGTTTATCTGATTGCCAAACCCTTCCTTCACCTCTGACAAGACGTGTATGTGTGGAATGCCAGGCCTCCACCGTGGTTCGGATCCCACGTTAAACTGTAGGTCCTCCATTTCATCTAACAATCACCCTACCATTACACATTAGCTTAAGTGCGTACAACCCGAACGGGTAGTAAGACGCAGTGCTAATAATAATAATAATAATAATAATAATAATAATAATGTATTAAAGCGGTCGCCTCGGTCAGCGAAAAAGTATTAATCGCTGTTACGTCACAGGACTTAAATTACAACAGTCTTTGTCGTTTTCTGGAACTACTTCTCTACTATGTCTAAGCTCAAGGCCGTAGTCAGGGGGGGGGTTTTCGGGGTTTAACCCCCCCCCCCCCCCGAAATTTTATGAACAAAATATATATGGCTTTATTAATGGTTCAAACAATATCAAAATTATGATACAAGTACAAATTAGGGAGCTGTGTTACCATAAAAAGCACTTCAGAGAGCTTCCAGAGGTGTTTATTATTTATAATTTTTTCTAGCCTTCGGCAGTTATGGTGTTATGTTGTCATAAAAAAATCAGATAGCTTCTAGAGGTGTTTAATATTTAGAATTTGTCCTAGCCTCCGATAGTTAGGGGGGTAGTGTTGCCATAAAAAACACTTCAGATTGCTTCTAGAAGAGTTTTTTATTTAGAATTTTTTCTAAATTCCGTCAATTGGGGGATGGGCCCACCAAACCCCCCCTGAAATTATTGGCTGGCTACGGCCTTGTCTAAGCTTATAGTCCCTCACACCTTTCACCTACAAACACCCTTTGTCATGTCGATACGAAAGAGGAAAAAGAAAACTACGAAACTTTTTCTCTCAAGGTAAAGACGAAAGCTCACCGTTAATTCTCAAATATCTTAATATTTTCTGTTGTGAGCCTATCAAAAACGTAATCTTAGAGAATGGCCAAATGTAGAGCTCTTTTTTTTTTACCAAGACTAGTCTCATAGCTCCGCAAATATGCTTAAAAAGTCGTTGAAAATGAGCTAATGTAAAATTTTCACACTTTTTTTTTGGGGTATATTAATACAACTCTTAAATTTAGGGTTGCTAAAGAAAAATAGCTCTGTTGAATCTTTTGTCTTTTTTTTTAATAAGTGAACCATATTTTGAAATGCCGCGTCGTATAATTAAATATTGCTTTAGGCTATGGCCAGACTAGCTGTAAAACAAAGCTGCTACAGAATGTGGGTGGCCAGACGACGGCTGTAGTGCTGCTTCTTCACGTTACAATAGCAAAATGTAGCTTTGCGCAGCTGTTAAAATTAAATAAAGGTGATGACTCATAATGTCAAATTGTGTTTTGCGTGTTACTTGTCCGACGTCGGCGCTGTCTTAAAAAGAAAAAGAAAGTGATGGATTCATCCCATCATTAGTAACCGAGCAACACATGGGTAATTGGTTTTACTTCATGAAAAACTGAAACTCTAGCTACCCTATAAAATTCTTTTTTGAGTATCATCGAATGTCAATTAATTCGTTTGACTACTACCAAATGGGTTTTTTTTCTTCAAAACTGACCCCATCCCAAGCATCTCGTGCTAGAGCAGAGCTTCCAGCACACTTGACCAACATTGCAACTTCAAATCGCGGTTTTTATGTCTCCACACTTTACGTCATACAAACATGGAAATATCTGTACCTCAATAATGAGGGGCTCGCTATCTACTGAATCGATATCCATTTTGGAACAGAAATAAAATAAAGATAAGATACGAGGCAGGAATACTGCACGTGTGGCCAGTCTTTCGCTGTAAACTGTCGCCATAGTTATGAGCACAGGTCACAGAGAAGGAAAGAAGATACGTAGCCTTACGGGAGATTTGTTGCGCCCCCCGAGTCAGGTAAAACTTAAAATATCCAGTGATAATAGCGCTTCCAAGTGGCCCAGGCATATTCGTCTGCGACACGACCTTTAAATGAGTTCATTTTTTAACCAAGCAGTAATTTACAGTGTTGCGTTGGCGGTTCTATTTGAATCTATTGGATGAATTTTCATGCGTTATTTTACTGCGGGTTTTGGTAGTATTTTATAGCTCGTCTGGCCTTAGATTTATAGCTGAACGTCTACGCGGCAATTTCGCGCTTACTGAGGCGGCTTCCTTAAGGTGCGGCCGAAGGGAGCGCAAGCATTTTTACAGTTTTTATAGAATTGAAATCTTTCTGCCAATATAAATCAAATATTTCTTCAGTAGCAACATAGATTTTAATTTTCTGCATGTGCTAAGATCAACAGATTTGGAATATCTGTTAAGGGTGTCCTGAAAATTTGTCAACCTTTTAAACAAAGAGAAAGTTTTGACAAACTTCCAGGACACCCTTGACAGATATTAAAGATTTGTTGATACTAGCACGTGCAGAAAACTAAATTCTATGTTGCTACTGGAGAAATATTTGATTTATTTGGGTCGAAAAAGTGTAATGCTATAAAAACTGTAAAATTACTCGCGCTCCCTTCGGCTCCACCTTAAAGAAAGCACGAAATGCGGAATACTTAAAGGAAGAAGAAGAAGAAAGAGTCGGTGTACACTTTTTGGTATAATTTAGGTCACGAAAAGTGTTCGGCTTTTTTAATTCCAATGTCCAATGTAAGGTCGCGATATCCTGTAGCCAAGGCTAGACTTATTTTATCTTTACAGCCAATCTACGCCTTGCCCTAACTTGATTCCAGGACGGTTATAACAACCACTCCGAACCTTTGATTCTTATCTTGGTGAAAGGAAACTAGCTCAATAATTGTAACATTTTCAGCCCTGGTAGGAAGTAATCGGGTACCCCAAATTACCAAACTACTCACAACTCGCTATGGCATTTAATGGTTTTACCAATGATAGTTGATCTTTCGATTTGTACTTAATTCAGTATTGAACTATCTACGAAAATCTCACTCATGTGTATAAGATAAAACAAAGAAGACATATAAAATTTAATTAATCCTGTGTTTCAACACCTTCCTACCCGACAACTGATCTAAGGAATCCTGGTTCGATTCTCTACTAAGGGTTTAAAAAGTATCACTGCGAAATTGTTTGGTCCTCTTTTGTTGATAAAAGAATGGTCTGGTATCAAGTTGTTGTATTTATCCTAAAATTTAAAATATAAGTTGATTCGAACAGTTTTTCCTTATTTAAAGGGTGCATTACTTTCTTTAACCAGTTAATTAGGACTATAAATACGAAAAAATCAAATCTAAAGTTTCATAAATCTAATCAATGTTAGCTAAAGGTGACCTGGTGGTCTAGGGGTAAGCTGTCAGACTTATGTGCTGACGTCCGGGGTTCAATCCTCGGTCCCGGCACAGACTTATCTGATCGCCAAACCCTTCCTTCACCTCCTACAAGACGTGTATTAATCACAACTTGTGAATGTGTGGAATTCCAGGCCTACACCGTGGTTCGGATTCCACGTTAAACTGTAGGTCCTCCATTTCATCTCACAATCACCTTACCATTACACATTAGCGTAAGTGCGTATAACCCGAACGGGTAGTAAGACGCGGTGCTAATAAATAATGTTAGCTAAAGTAAAGTAAATTAAATTTAGGAACCGTTAAGAAATATCCGCAAAGTACGAATTTGTATAGAAAATAAAATTATAAATATTTTTCAAACTCTTAGGAACTTCTGACTGAGATACCGGTATTATAAAGACGTTTGAACAAAACAAAAGTGAATTTTAATCACATTCGAATTGATTACTTTTAAATAAATGGCCCATCTAAACATTTTTAAAGAGGGGAGGGTAAGGGTAGAAAGGCTAAAAACATACACATTATCTAAACTAAGATAGCAACTGTATTTGAAATCTTAATTTTCGTTTGAACTAATGATTCAATACGGGCACCGCGTCTTACTAACCGACCGGGTTATCTGCTATTAGAGAAGAGAGGACCAAGGTATCATTTTTTAGTAGAGGTATACCTCTCATTTGTGTAAGGGCAGAGCTGGAAACAATTTAGGTAAATCACCTCGAAAAAAACACAGCCGGAATTCAAACTACGACCTCCACGTCACCGGAAGACGAAACGAGACTGATGCCTTTTGTCCGCCGCGCTCCAACCTATGCTCTTTTATCTTATTTGAAATCTTCCTTTGTTATTTAGTTTTATTTTAACGCGCGGGTTGTAGAGTTCTACGCTGCCTGGAAAATTAATGGCCGAGGAGACGCCCTCGTTTAGTTTTTTACGTGCAAAGCAGGTGTCATAAAACCAGCGTGGTCCGGGAGTTGGGTTGGGAAAAGGGGGGGATCGTTGTTAAACTCATGTGTTCATAATGTGTGCCAGATATGACTTCTAGAAGAGCTACTAGATCTAATGTATCATATTCATACGTCAATTCTTGTGATCTACTGCTGTCAAATTTTCATAGTTAACATTAATACCTATAAAATAACACAGTATAATGTTATCAATGAATGTTGACCGTAAGAAAATGTGTGCATTTTCTAAAAGGCCCTTTCTATGAAAATTGGACTATACCAACAGGTTGTTGCCCTTTTGACTAACAAATTGCCCTCGCATAAGAGAGAGGAATCAACCAATCATCATAATAAAAAAAAATGACCTGTTTCAGCCACAGGGGATTTTTTTTTTTTTCCATTTTTACTCTTTACGTTTCTCCTTTTCGTCGTTCTTATTTTGTTTCTTCACCTGTCCCCAGTATTTTGTTGTTGTGTTTGAGTCCCGCTATTCGCTCTGGTGGCCGATATTATCGACTGATCGGCGGGCGGGCGCATCTCCAGCGCTGGCAAGGTCGGCAGAGAGAGACAAACAGCTGACAGTCACGAAGCGGTGCTCCTCGGGTATTGTGTAGTGTTTTGTTGAACTGCTATGGTGCTGGTTACAGGTACGTCCGTCGCGCTCTCGTTACGATCGGCGGAGAAAACTTTTGGCAGGAGATAAAACGCGATCTTTTGTTTTATATAATTCACTTGGAAATTAAGCCATTTCTATGTTATCTCACCTCTATATTAATTAGAATTATTTATAGAGAGAAAGTATAGAAAAAAGTGAAAACTGTCTGCCTACATCTCGAAGAAAAATCGTGAATTTTTTATTTTAAATCAAGGGAAGTTACTGATTTCCGAAAAATTGCTTTTACGATTCTGTTCAAAATAATTATCTGGCGGGTGTCGTGTATTTTTAATGACATTGTATAGGTACATACATTGATTGTATTTTCATTTGTTCTCGGTTAAAAAGAGATTACGTTATATGAGAGTATTTATGACTCTATCGTGTAATTTATTTTTTACACTCATTGCTGGGACGATAAATCTATTTTATCTTAAGCTTATCCCCAAAAATTGTATCCATCTTATCCTAATTTCGCTAATTTTCAAGTAAATAATTAAGAAAAACCGCAAATTGATCCATTTTTCAGTTCGGGCCTAAACTTGTATCCAATTTGCTGGCTATTTGGCCGTGGGATGAACTCGAAGTGTGTACCCAAGCTGAGTTTGTTCAGTAAGACACTGAGCGAGCGTATTTAGTCCGTTTTCGGTAACTTTACCCTTTTCTTAAGTTTAAAAACGACTAAATGTCAAAGTGACATAAATCACATTTGTGAGGTGGATGAATACTACTAAATTGTGTTTTTACAACAGTTCATTTAGAAAATACAAACACATTATTGGTGGCCAAAATTGATACCATTTTATTATGTTTTTTATTGTTATATTTGTATAGGAACTATTGATAATACATATAAACAGTGACAGCTACAGGTAACATTAACTGACGTATGAACACGAAATAGATTAGTAACTAGTAGCTGTCAGGTAAGGTCCTTCCTATGAAAATTGAGCTTAAGCTTCCCATCGACATATTTCAGTGGTCTAACGGTCTAAGGCGTCACAGTCTTGTTTGACTGCTGATGACGAAAATATCGGGGTCCGAATCCCATTTAGGTCTAATGAGGATGGTTTTTCCTAAAGTTTCCCACTCTCCTTCCACGCAAATGTTGGTAGACTACCCCTAAAATACGTCCTTCTCCCCTACCCCATTAGAGTAATTATCATATATGCGTATAACCTGAACAGGTAGTAAGACGTGGTGATGAAAAAAACCTTCCTAGGTGCGGTTCTTAAATTACATAGGATTTTTTTTCCCGCCTTTTTCGACCCTCCCTCCCCCCTCCTCGCAAGATTTTCCGTCAACCCTCCACCCCATCTTTATCTTAATTATTTTCTTATGATTTGTTAAGTTATTCTAATTGTGTAGTTATTTATAGACATAAGGATTGGTATTAAAGCGAGTAATTTGAAATTTTAGAATACTTAATTATAATTAAAACGAAATCTCTTGTCATGTATATGGTAATTAACTATCTTTGTGCAAAATATGAACTCAAATTTCAATTATTTCTATGAAACTGTGAAAACTAGTGATTAAAGTGGGATTAATCCATGAATGGAAATGAAGCATTAATTTTCTTTTCTTTTTTTTTTTTCAACTTTGTCTCGACATAAACATCGTTACTTTTACTTTCTCAACGCCCCCGCCCCGCTTGAAAAAGTAAGAAAATGCTGAACCCCATCCTACCCCAAAAACCCCCTATGTAATTTAAGGACGACTCCCCGACTGTGCGCGTGTGTGCAGTTTAAAGTTACCGTGAACCTACCATACCTCTGCCACCAGGAATGGTAGTAAGGGTAACAGCATGAGAGGACCGTCATGCTCGGTACTGTTTACATTTGAGGTATTGACCAACAAACTAACCCAGATTATGATCCGTGGGGTACGTGGGCTCAGAGGTCGAGCGTGTTCCAAAGTCTCAAAACACTATTTACTAATGATTTTTTTTCTTATCATATCATCCTCGTCTATTAAGCTTTCCATGCTCTATATTTTTGTTTATGTCTGTGTTGCTATTGGTTTGTTGTAGCTTTGGCTGCAAGTTAGCATGCATGCTTACATTTACTAGAAATATTTTATCGTACATTTAGGCTATGTGTACACAGTCTACAAAATGTCTAAAAAACTTTTTTTTTTTCGTTAAAATGTGTTCAATAAGTTTGAATGTAACGACACGACAAAACTGTGATTTCAGTAATTGAAAAAGAGTTGTGGAGCGCCAAAACATTGCGACGACTTATTTGTCTTACGATTTGGATGCGCCTAGTGTAAACAAATGGAGCCGTGTACACCGGCGACAGTTCTGTCGTTGCTCACCAGAGTGTGCTTGGACCAGTCTAGTTTTGGAACAAATATAACATATAGTGCCTATCTATCGTTCGATCGTGCTCCTCCAATTGGTTTCCTGCTGAGAAATTGACTGTCCAACTAGAGCCAAAAGCTCACCAAAATTGAAAACACCCATTCTATAGTAGGAATAAACTTATCGGAATAATTACTATAACGCTCAAAACTTGTCTAAAACGTTCCAAGTGAAAGTATTTCACTGTAAATGGGTTGTACCTAAAGTTGACGTTCGCGTCCTTGTCGTTTTCTATTGCAGGCTAAAAGAGCAAAAAAAATCACCTACTTATTCTACGTCCATTATGATAATGTATGCACTCCATACATGGTAGGCATTTCTCTCTGAAAGGTATTTTTTCCTACCAAAATCCTACTATATAATAGATTTCTGGTAGGGAAAAAAGCCTTTCAGAAAACAATTCCTACGCTGAACAGACTTTAATATAAGTTTATGGAATTTAGTTTTTCCTGGAAACAAATATGGTCCCTGTGAGCACACACACCAACGACGCGACTGTTTCGTCGTTCATCTGTTGCTTTGCAGTTGCTAGCCAGAAAGGTAGCGACAAAAAAGTGTTTAGACAATTGGTTCCCTGTGTACAGATGGCCTTAAAGTTCTATAGAGCAAGTATTCGCTCATCTTTCTATCTTAAAGTTCGCGCATCAAAAGACGTACACTTCCTAAAGCTATTGAGATTTTGATGATTAATAATTACCCGCCGCAAGACGAGAGATTTAAATAACCCTTCTTACATCTAAAAGCTCTATCCCAACGCTTTTTGGTTACTTAGATCAGCATATTTAGTTTATTTACAAATTATATGTTCAGATTTCCTTTAGAAAAGAGTCTCCCAAACTCTTGGACAGTCGTGTGCCCTTATCTTGAACATGGTCTAACTTTTTTCAGTGCTGAATAAAATAAAAGGTATAGAACTCCGCCCGGACTTTCTAGCTCTCTTGTTTAAAATGGATATATTTAAACAAAACTTGTAATATATGTGAAACGAAATAATATATATTAGCAAATCCAAGAATAAATTGCACTATACTTATGTAAAACCCTTTTGAGTCTCGGTTTTAAATTTTATAATTTTATTTTTAAAGAATTAATATCCAATAAAAAAAGATCGATATTGGTTTCACTAGGGTCAACACTTAGTATTAAAATTTCGACTTACTGTTAAAATTCTCGACATTTTATTAGGTGTTGCACATCTTAAGGTCATCCATCGCATTGCTATTAAATTCCTCATTTATAAATTTTGACGAATAAAAAATGCAAAGATTGACTATTGAGTCTAAAATGGAGATATATCATTTTTGTACATATACTCCATTCACAGTAGGAATTACTCTCTGAAAGGACTTTTTTTCTACCAATATCCTACTATACAATAGATTTCTGGTAGGAAAAAAGGCCTTTCAGAAAACAATTCCTAAGATGAACAGACCTTACATTTCTCCTAAGAGGTTTAAGGATAAATAACATACACTTTTTGAGAGACCTACTTATATTTAATTACTCTCATTGGAGAATTATTGCGTTAAAACTTTAGTATCTCTTTACAACTAAAGCTCACAAAATTATATATTTGCGAATATCTCAGAAACTGTTAGTTTTATAAAAATATATTTCAAATAAAATTTTTTTATTTTAATAGTACTACAAGTTTGCAATGATAAGTTATTTAGTATCTCAAATAGTTGCGGAGATACGGAATATTCCGCTTCTGTAAAGTACCCTAAAAGTCATTTTCATGGGAAAATGAAAATAGCCAGTTTATTTATAATCTTAATCAACGCTTAGATATGAATTTTAATCAAAATTGTTAGGACCGATTTTGAGAAAATTGATTGTTTCTCATTTTGCTTTTTAATAAACTACTCTTAATTGTAGGTTTAAAAAGACATACAGACAGACAGCATTGCAAAGACCACTTTTTGGGTTTTGGGGGCTCATGAGACGTCAATATCCATCAACATTTCAGGTTAGATTTTTGTTACGGTCACAACCTTTAGTGTTCGAAGTATAAAAAATATATAGGCCTATATTTGCGTATAGCTTGTGAAAGTTATTGGTTTTATAAAAATACATTAAAAAAATTGTATTATAAATAGATCTACATATTTGCAATGAGAAGTAATTTCATATATCTAATAGTTTCGGAGATATGATAAAAAAATGATAATTTACACATCTGACCGGAACCCTTAGTCATTTTGCTGAAATATCTATAAACGTTTTGAAATGAAATTTTATCAAAATCGTTAAAGCTGATTTTGAGAAAATTATCTTTTCTCTTTTTGCCATTCAGTAAAATACCCTTAATTTTAGGGTTAGATATCCAATTCCAAAAATCCCTCGGGGCAATCCTATGAAAACCCTAGATACCAAGTTTTATCCTGATCGGTAAAATAGATTAGGCTCTAGTCAGAGGTACAGACAGACAGAAATTCAAAAACCACTTTTTCAGAAACGTTTTCATGAAATGTCGAGATTAATTAAAATCTCGAGTTCGATTTTTTTTGACGATCACAATACTTTCTCTACCTGTAAGATAGCGAGAAAGTAAAAAGATAAACCAATACATTACTTACAATACATCCATTACTGTTTCAGCATGTGGCCTGGGTCAGTTTTTTATTCAAGCCATATATTTTCCATTACCGGCATGCTAGGCCTGTCGTAGCTTCATATGCCTTATAAGCATAACATCCAGTCCCCGGCCATTAGTTTATAAATGTGAAAGGATAAATTCTTGTTTTCATCAATGATAAATTTTTTGTCCATGCCAGGAATCAAACCCCGGGGCCTATCTCAGTAGGCATCCACGATACCAACTGAACTAAACACCTGCCATACTGTAAAAAAAAAAAGAAAGTAGAAACTGTCATGCCACATCTTCTAAAATATATGTGCCATTGTTGACTGATTTTATAATTATTTTTTTAAACCAAATGACCATATGTGATTGTTGACAAAACCGATTGCAAAATGGGGCTGAATCAGTGATTTTACCATACAGGTCAGTGGCAGTACCTTGTTAACATGTATATATAAAATATATGCACCACTGCAAGGTGGGGGAAAAAAAATCTGCGAAAAGACCGAAGCGGTGATATGTGAACGCAACCTAACAAAGCTTTTTTTCTTCAACAACACAAAGGTTGGTTTCATGTGATTTTTATCCAGCCAAAGCCGGGCATGCACTCAGCCCTTCAGCTGGTTAGTGCTGCCTCCACCATCTGGTAGAAATCCTATGTACTAGGGAAGTTAAAAGTGTAGTGGTTTCTCGGTGCCTTCCACACCAAATTTCTATGAGAGAGCTCAAAAAGGGCATATCAATTTTACCAGGAAAGGCATTTTCACATACCTTCCAAGGTTATTTTACATACCACAATCGACACGGGACTTCCCCTCCGAAGAAAGTTGTGCTAAGGATTTTATCGCTCAAGAAAAATCTGTCGACTTCTACTGGGTTTGAAAGCAAGACCCATGAACACAGGGTCCTGAGGCAAACACTCATCTCAAGACCGATGAGTTTGACTAACAATGCTTTAGTGGTAAGCTAATCAAAGCTGTGGCAGAGAGAAAGAAAGGCCTACAAAAATCCATGACATGACTACCTACCGCTTATCAGACTTACAATTTTAAAACCATATTTTATAACTAATAAAACCCAGTAGTGCATTGCGCACCCTTCTGAAATTATTGATGTACCCCAAAGGGTAGTGCAGCTCATGAAACTTTGCTCTAGAAAATGTTCATCTCGATCATGATAATATAGTGAATAAGCTGATAATCGAAATTGTGGCTGTAATAGCTCCAAACATGTCTGTTAAACCTCCTATTGCATTTGTTATTTTTTTCCTTTTTAGTGTGTACATGTGTGTGTACATATTTTTGAATTAATTAACTTGCACTGATTGCAAATATCAAGCAACAGGAGTATTTTTGTAGAGTTGGATGATGAAGCTTTGGGTTTTATGTGCCCACATTCACCCCTCCCTCTATTTCCCCCTAAAAAAAATTTGAGATTACCATTATCTGTCTGATCCTAGGCCTAGGCCTAAAACTGTGTGATAAGATTTTGTTCAAACTTGAGATTTAAATATTATATGGCCACACCTCGGGATGTTATATTGATTTTTACCATATACCTGAATAGAAGGATGTTTACTGATGAGTGATTTTTGAAAACTGCAAATTTTTTTAAAATGGCTTTAACAATTTTGTGAATATCTGGAATGTGTTTGATATTATAAACAAAAATGTAAAATGCATCTTTGAGGAAAAATTTTTGTAAATGTAGTGTACCATTGACAGATTTTTTAAAAATTGAAAAGGTGTTAAAAATAGCTAGCGCCAATTTTGTTTAAAATTGGTATGGCTCTCTGAGACTATTTAACATTATAATTAATACTGTAAGTTTATTTTTCTAAAATAAATTTGTCTAGTTGGCTAGTAAAATTTTTAGCAGATTGGAAATTTACAAAAATTGTCTTTAATATTTAATTCAAAATTAGTACACCTTGATTGGGCATTGTTTTTCATGGTAAATCAGAATAACTTAAATTTTTACAAACTTAAATAATTTAAGGGTAGTTAACAAATAAAGATGTTTGAACATTTGATTATTTTTTTCTAGATGTTTGAACAATTTTGGTTTAAATATATGTATGAAGAGGGTTTATTATGATTACTAAGGTGTTATGTTTGATTTACTGAAGAAAACTTTATTTATGATGGTTAACTTTAAACCTATTTTTGAATATTTTATTTCAAGCTAATGAACAATACATGATTTGAAAAAAAAATTATAATTGTATTGAACTATTTTAATTTATGATTTACTTTGCTTAAAATATGTACTATGTGATAGCATAAATAATGTACCTTAAGTGTCAGCATGACAAATTTTAAATTTTCTTTTACTTAATCTTGGTATTTAGGGTAATTTGAATGTATTAATTTGCTAAACGTGTAGGAGAAAGAAGGTAGAATTTTACAAAGAGATGTACCCACATTTACTAGGATGGCATGTGAAACCCTCATCTTACTGTCACTGGCAATCACGTCTCACACAAGAGTCACACATTAGATCATCCAACAACTGTTATAATTTTGTTTGTTTTCTAAAATTAACTCATTCTAAAATCACTGGAATATTCACACAAGATTCTGCCAACTTAGGCCTCCAAACACACACAGAGGGCTTATTATTATGATTATATATATAATCATAATAATAAGGTAAGTGTGTATATATATATATATATATATATATATATATATATATATATATATATATATATATATATATACTTACCTTAATATATATATTATATATATTAATATATATATATTATATATATATATATATATATATATACTTACCTTAATATATATATTATATATATATTAATATATATATATATTATATATATTATATATATATATATACTTACCTTAATATATATATTATATATATATTAATATATATATATTATATATATTATATATATTATATTAATATATATATATATATATATACACACTTACCTTAAATGTGTCTACATTCATTTTTGATATAACAGGCTACCAAGCAATGAAATATGATTTAGGCCTATAAATATAAAAACTAAAACTAAATATTAATATTTCAGGAGAAGGAGTGTCACGTCGCAGACGTCACCGCCCGGACCATCCTATTTCCTTACCAATCTCACTTCACGCAGTTTCTTCCACTAGCCACGCGTTGCGGTCCATCTCGGACACCGGCCAGAGCTACCTGCATGCTAACAGGGCGACTTACCCCAACAAGTCTCTGGATAACTCATCACCAAGGAAGAGTAAGGAGAAGAGTCCGGAGACGTCGTCGGACAGTCGCCTCAAATCCATCGGGCTAAAGAGTTTGGGGATCAATGGAAATGGTGTTGAAAAGAGTGGTAGTAACATAGGGAGGAAGAAATCTGAAGCCATGTTGGACCGAGAAGGAAACAACTCGTCTCCTCAAAGGAAGATTTCCTCTCCACTTCAAGGTCATAGGAGGGAGCCATGCCCTAGGTGTGTGTAACTGATTTAATCAATTGCTTGGAGCTTCGATTGGTGTAATGTAATAGTTCCAAAATTAGCCATGTGGAAAATCTTATCTTGACCAGATCTGAAACTTTTCCATACATATATAGTCATATTCATTAATGCATTATTCTCATAGCCCCGCTGAGAACCTCATTCAGGATTAGAACAAATTATCTTAAACCATCAAATTGGTTATATCATCAGTAAAGATACACATCATTTTTTTTTTTTTTCCACTTTTATAGTTGACAAGATCTGGAATATAGTTTAGTTAAAAAATTGTTAAACGCTTCATTGGCCGAATGGTCTAATCCTTAAGGCAACACACTTTATTTGTACTGGCCTCTTAAAGCGGGGACATTGGGGTTCGAATCCTGGTCGAGTCTACTGAGGGTGGTTTTTCCTAAATGATTTCCCACTCTCCTTCCACGCAAGTGTGGGTAGATAACCTTTAAAACACTTCCATCATCATCCCTACCCCAATAGAATAGTTATAATATATGCATATAACCTGGACAGGTAGTAAGACATGGTGATAAAAAATAGTTTTTATTGTTTGCTATTTTTTGGGGTTGAGGGGTAAATTTGTTTGTAATAAAATCAATTCACTAGCATTAGTTGGAAATAATTTTTTTAATTCAATTACTAATTGCAGTCAAGAGACTATATAAACACTGGCCCTGTCCCACTTTACTTGACCAAATCAAAATATTTCAATATAGTTTGATCCTAAAATATATATATTTCATTTTACTGCATACCTTTCTTCATTATAGAACTACTTTTTTTTTCCAGTCCTACTTCTCCTGAGCCCACTTGGAATGTAAACAACAAAACGGAATTGAGAGAATTGAGAATTGTTGAAGACACTGAAGCTTCCAGAGAAATAAACACAAACAATAATGTTTCGGAGAGATCCAATTTGTTTAACTCTACCAATAGTAGATTGTAAATAAACACAATATTTTGGCCATAGAAAAGAGTCCTATCCAAAGTCCTGATCATAAAATGAGATGTCTTCCTACAGTAGCTCAGTATTCTTCTTGGCAAACCATTCTATGAAGAATGGACAAAGAGAAACTTCCCGCAGTTGCTCTGGTTCTCCTGTTAGGCATCCTTCTTCCATTCTTAAGAAAAAATCTCTAGATGAATCCCATACAGTCTCAAAACCAATAGCTTCACAGTTGCCTATTCACAACAATCATATGCCTGTTTCTATTCTAAAACGTAAAACTTCTAAAGATGAAGCAGTCTCTTCCTCTCCTGTCACCTTCTCACCCAGCGTTATTGAACCCACTTCAAGTCGCAGCAAGAGACAGGGAATACTGAAAAAACGAGCTAGTCTCGACGAGTCTGAAGTCATGAGGCGAAGAAGTTGTTCCCCTGACATTGCTAACTTTGGGACTGATGAAGGTTCGGACTTTAAACCTATTTTGAGGTATCATCGTAGATCCTCGTTGGAAGAATTGGTAAGGAGGACTCAGTCCCCGGATCCACATCCCCATTCCATCCTCAAAAGGAAAACTAGTCGTGAGGATGGGGAAATAGAGGAACGGACATCGTGTTCACCGGAACCTCAAGGCATTCTCAAAAGAAAATCTTTCACTGGTAGCAGTAGTTGTGGCAACAGCAACTCACCCATGTTTCCATAGCAGCGTCAGTGATTGCTGCTGCGGCAGGTATTGATCCCACGGATATACTTGATAATTCAGAACATATGAGACCTATTTTAAAGAAGAAAAGCAGCTCGGAAGACAGTGGTACTGCAGATCTTATGTCTGAAGCGCCTAGGCCAATCTTGAAGAAGAAGCCAAGCATAGAAATAGAAGAACTAGACGATAGACCTAAAAAGCCAATCTTGAAAATTTCCTCCCGAAAGTCTTCGCAAGAAGAAAGGGAAGTGGATTCTATAGGGAGACATGGTTTGCTTCGTGGCAGGTCTCTGGGCACAGATTCGCTCTCTGGTTCAGATTGTGATATAATGAAACCTATTTTAAAACAACCAAGCATTGAAAATGTGCAATCAAGGGAAAGATCGTCCTCGCCTCGACCAAGATTGTCATTCTGTGAAAACAAAGGCTCAATTTCTAGCGAATCTGCTCGGCCTGGTAGCCCCACCTTTGAGGGTGTGGCTCTAAGAAGACGTCAAAGACCAGCTTCCATCGTCGGTGTAGTCAGGTCTAACTCTGCAGCAGCAGATAGTGAACTGAGCACAATACTCAGTAAAAGAAGATCTTTGGAGTATAACCATCCCCCAAATTTGGATGGAGATGAAAAAGGGAATGTTCTTAGTTCAAAGTCTGCAAAGATTGATCTTGAGCATCCTGAATCACCTGAAAGCACTCGAGCGGAACGTAGACTTTCTGTGGCCGAAAGAATTCTCACCATGGAGAGTTTTTTCCTTGAAGTGTCTCCTCCTTCCACAGGCGCTGTTCCCAAGCAGCATGTCTTCCATAGAGATGGAAAGAACAAAGAAAGGTTCTGTACACAACCTATCACTATGGAAGAGATCCAGGCCTTTACTAGGTATAGTATTTAATACTAACAATGTGGCTTGTTGCTTCTGTAAACCTAAATAATGTGCAGCACAAGTTTTTGATTATTTATAACATCAAGTAATAGATTTTAGTACTTGTTTAATGGCATTTTACACTGGGTATTATGTAGTGTTACCCAACCACCTTGTAGATTGTTTGTTCAAATCTAAGGAGGAATCATACATTTTTTGCTTACATATTGTGAAGTTAGTTGAGAGAAAAGTGTGCTCTAAGAACCTCTTAACCTTAACTTTTAGTTAAGAGCTTGAATAACAATCACACATCTGTAAATATTTAATGATACTACACAAAATAGTATATAGAATATATTTAATCAAGTTGAAGTAAATTTCTAAATATAGAAATGAAAAATTTGAATTTAAATATAATTTTGTTTTGAGATCTTTGGGTTTTTAATACCTTCAAACTAGTAAAAGTACCCTAAGTATTGCTGAATGAGATGGAAGGTTTGATCCAATAGTAGTTTCAGATTTGATCTTAAATTACTTCATTTTATAATAAAATAGAGTACTTAACTATAGTGATATTTATTTACTATATGCAATCTGTCATACTAATTTTTGTGGCCATGTTCCAAAAATCGGTAAGCGAAATTTGTTCTCTGCCAAAATTCAGTTATTTGTTTTGGTTTCGGCTGTTGAAGACCAACCGTTTCTCTTGCCAGATCTAAATTTAGCTACAGAGAAGTAGGTTTCTTCCATAACGTCACTGTAAGCTCAACTCCTGCAGGTTTCAGACGCTGTGCGAAGCCTCGAGTCTTCAAACACTGTGAAACTTTGGGAGTGTTGTTTTTTTATAAACCATCTAAATGTTGGTGGTTACAAACAAATAGAAGTTATTTTTAACCAAAAGAATAATCATATTTGTCTATAAGTTTTGTTGAAATAAGTAATTTGTAAATTTCTAATTTTTCTAATCTAGGTCACTACTGTAAATTTAGTGTTGAAAAAGGTATTTGCTAACTTTTTTTTTGTGATTGCTTATAGTTACTAAATTAGCTAATAATTTTTAGTTGACTAATGTTTACTTGATCAGTGTTGGTGTTGCCCTTGGAAAATAACAGCGAGTGTCTTATTAAGAAATATTGTTATTGCGGAACATATATATTTTCACTTTAGTTTCCTAAACACTAAAAAAAATATAATATACCATTGATTTAAAACCAATTAAATATTAAAAAATCAAATTTGTTTGGTCGTAGATTAGATTATTGAAATGCTTGTTGATATCATATATCAACTTGTTTTCCAACCTGTGACTGGTCATTTAGTAAAATTGCCTCCATCTTCCTCTACCTTCCACCACTCTTCTTCCTATAATACTTCCATTCTTCTCCTCTCACTTGAAACTTTCTGTTATCTGCTCCTCCCATCTCTTTATTGGCTTGCCCCTGGTCTTTTTCCATCCTCATTTATAATATAATGAAATATAGTAATATCTTATTATTAAATTACACTTTTTTCCCTAGAAAAAAAGATTTAAGTGTTTAAAATACCATATTTACTAAACTAAGTGTGTAACTTTTGTTGCTTTCTCTTTAGATCCGAGTCCCATCAAGCCTTTCAGAAAGGGATTCTTGAGATCAAGTCTTCCATGAGCAATGGTCTGGATATAGTCTCCCTAGTTCCGTCAGATCTGAGACGCAAAGCTCCGACGTCTTCTCCCCGCCAAGTGAAAACAGTCTCTTGTCAAGTGCCGAGAAAGTAGAGGGGGATGTGGAAGCAGTTCTGACGGCAAGGGCCATGGAATGCGAGAGGGACGACTCTGAGGAGAAGGGTAGTGGTCTCTCTAGGAGCAACAGTGTGGTGGCGAAGGCATCCCTGTTCAACCAACTGGAAGAGCAGATGAAGCTCTCCGCTGAGGAAGCAAGTCCCGTAGGCTCCCCACTCGACGAGCAGCAAGGTTTCGGGACCGCAAGGAAGAGGGCAATAGGTTTGCGACGCAGCCGGTCACATCGGATGAGGTGCAAGAGGCTGTCAGGCAGAGCACATCTGCCTTGGAAGAAAATAAAGATGAAGGTACAATACTATTTTTATATATGTTTCACTTCACAGTATTCCAACATATTATATTACTGTCTTAATTTTCAGGCTTTCATTTTATTTTCCAAACATATTTTGTGTTTCACTTTTACTTAATACACATTTTACTATGTGTAGCAGGCTGTTTTAACCCTTGCATATTTTAAGGCAGGGCTGTCAAAGATGCGGCCGCAAACAATTTTGTGCAGCCCTCCTGTGTGTTACGGCTTTTGATTTTCACCTGTGGAAAAATAAAACTCGAGCTCGAATCTAGCTTTCCCAGGCACTACTTCAAGTGAATTTCATTGCGTCAATGCTAATGTCTCATTTCAATGCACTGCTCGCATTGAATATGTAAGATCTGACCTTCAACTGGAATTGTGGGATTTGCAATCAGACCCTTTTTATACTGGCAGAATCAAAGAAGGATAAGATTTTTTTTTTAATTATTACCAAGAGAGCACTATTCGAAATTTAGGGACTAGGGACATGATGTGTGTTCAATGCTCGGGAGCACATATCTTTGTGAAAACAATTTTTCAATGATGAAATTCATAAAATCCAAATACAGATATTCATTGACTGATAAATCACTTTCACATTTACTATGATTGGCAACTACAAGCATTAATATTGCTATAGCTACTTTAGTAAATGAAAACAAAAAACTACAGAACTCAAGTTAAAATGAAATAATAATTATAAATTTATAAACCATTGTATCTTGTCTAATGTTTCAATAAGAAATTTTATAATAACCAGGACTTTTCTTTATTACGAAATATTAAAAGTGCTTGCTAAACTTAAACAGTTGGACTCCCCATATATTTAATATCTCGCCGAGGGAGACCTGGCGGTCTAGGGGTAAGGTGTCAGACTTCTGTGCTGAGGGTCCAGGGTTCAATCCTAGGTCCCGGCACAGATTTGTCTGATTTCCAAACCCTTCCTTCACCTCTGACAAGACGTGTATTAATCATAACTTGTGAATGTGTGGAATGCCAGGCCTCCACCGTGGTTAGGATTCCACGTTAAACTGTAGGCCCTCGGTGCTAATAATAATAAAAACAAATCTCACTGTATTTATAACTCTGGATGCGACCCTCGGATTGATTTTTTTTAACGTGGCCCACGGATTACCTAGAGTTGGACAGCCCTGTATTAACGTATCCTAATGACAGATTTAAAGCAAACTTGAAACACATTTTTTTTTTTTTAATAGCCCAACTGGTATTTTGTAAATTTTCTAAATTAGTAATAAAATAATAAAAGTACAGCTAAGAATTGATTCATGGACGTCTGGTTGTTCTTTATGTAAAAGAGCTGGAATCTAAATTCCCCTCTCTCCCTTCTCCCTACCATACCATTAATGACTCAAAGATTCTCTTTGATTCAAGATTTCATTAGATTCGAAGGAATGTTATAGATCTAATGTAAGTTAAATTACTCTAGTTTGAAGCAACTGCATGAAAGCAGAGGCAAATGTAACTATTGCTCTTAGATTTAACACTTAAGTAGAATCTGCCAAAACATGTCGGGGCGGTTCATATAAAAAATTTTTAATAGTAAATGACATTTTAATGTGTTTTTCCAAGCTATGCCATATACCTACTGTATTTGCCTATATTTCAAATGATTATTATTATTATTATTTTTACATTAACAAATATCAATTTGAGATCTTTTTTTTAACTATAAGATAAAATAACTATATTGTGTGAGTAAAATGCACACGGATATATCCATCAAACGTGACAGTTGTAGAAGCACATGAAAGTAGATCTACCTAAATTTTAGCAGTCAGATAAAGCTCTACCCATGAAAGCTGGACTATCCTTGTGTGTGTGTGTGTGTGTGTGTGGGTGGGGGGGGGGGGGGTGGGACACGCGTGCGCGCGTGTGTGTGGGGGGACAGCGCGGTGTGTGGTGTGGTACACGCGGTGTGTGTGTGTGTGTGTGTGTGGACACGCGCGCGCGCATGTGTGTGTGTGGTGGGACACGCGCGCGCGTGTGTGTGTGTGTGTGGACACGCGCGCGCGCGTGGTGTGTGTGTGTGGACGCGCGCGCGCGCGTGTGTGTGTGTGTGTGTGTGTGTGTGTGGTTTTTACTACCTGTTAACTTGTTGATTCAAATTGTGTGAGTACTCAAAATTTTATTCAAGTCTAGTTTAGTAGCTGCTTGAACACGAAGATTTTTATAAAACTTGAAAAATTTTTGTTCTCGTCAGAATTTTTGATCTTTTCCTTGAGTTAATTAATATTGTTCAATTTTAAGAAATAAGTTTATAGCAAATCGAGTTCCTTGTTTGGTTAAAAAATGCACAATTTTATTACATTTATTTAAAAATCTGAATTTTTATGATTATTAATTTAAAAAAATAAAAATAATAATGTTTGCTCTTATTTATGGCTTATGAATGAATGTATTGAATACAGAAATTCTACTTGAATTATTTCTTGAACAAACATTGATTTAGGTAAACTAGTCTTAACTTTATAAAAACTCACTTTCATTCAAATTCAACTCAAAGCGAAAAATGCCTACTCGCACACCCTTACTGTTAAGGTCATACACAATGTATAATAACTACTCTAATTGAGTAGGAATGAAAAAGGAAATATTTTAGAGGTAATCAATCTGTATTTGCGTGGAAGGAGAATAGGAGACAACTTAGGAAAAATCACCTTTATTATACTTAACCAGGATTCGAACCCCGATCTTCCTCTGTATTTCTTGATTTTATTTAACTATAATTTGTATTTCAATGTAGCACACACTTAATACTTTATGCAGGTGGGCAATCATCCCTGATGTCATCATTTGTTAGTTTCATAGGTAATGTATTTTATCTTGAATTGCATGATCTTTGGGATACTAAAAAATTCTGCCCCATACAAGTTTGCTATGTCATTGTGGTTTTAGATTTATGTTGCCAATTAAGTTATCCTTTATACAGCAGTTTATGGAAGTTCATTGCTTTAAAAACAAAATAAATAATCTAATGCTATTAATTTACTTAAATTATTTTTCAACTTTTGAATACAATCTATTATTAGTTATTATTTGGTTTTCTGTCGTGTGATAGGTCCATTCCTTTTGTAGGTGAAATTATACAGCTAATGTTCCCTCTCCTCTGCCCCCTTCTTCAGCTTCCAGAATGTTCTTCTTTCCTTCACTTCATCATATATTTGAATCCTCCTTCTTCCTTAGCACCTCTTTCCTTCAACCTTTCCTTCTATGATGTCATGCAGAAGACAGTTTTTCCTTAGGATGTGTCCGATCCAATTTGCTTTGTAGCGTGCTTTGTAAAATGGTTCTCTTCACACCCACTCTTATTAAGTTTTCTTTATTTTTCACCTTGTCTGTCATCCTGATCTTCTCAAGTATTCTCCAGCACCACATTTTACAGCGCTCCAAATTTTTTTTTTTTTTTTTTCATCCTCCTCATAGTCTCTAGTTTCTGCTCCATATAGTGGGATGCTCCAAATGAAATATTTAGTCAGTTTCTTCCTAAATTCCAAACTCATCTTGCTTGTCAGCAGTAAACTCTCCTTGTTGAAAGCTTCCTTGGCCATGGCGATCCTCGGCCTAATTTTTTTGGGGTGATAGGCATCCTTTGACAACCTAAATCCCTAAACAGTTTACGAATCTTAATAACTAAATTACCAACCTTTTAGGATCGTTATATTATTTAAACTTGCTTATTATTTTAAAATAATGAGTTTTTTCTCTACTTGTGTTCTGATTAAGAAAATAAATGTGATGTTCTACACTATTTTGCATGAAATTAGTTATTTTGTGATGTATAGCTTCTTGACTTGATCATGTTATTTTATGTTGAATTGATATTTCATTTCTCAATTCTATTTGCCCACTACACTTTAAATTGCACGACTTATTTCTTGGGTTTGTAAATAAGCTCTTAATTTTCTTTACATCATGTAGTTTGTTGTGATATTAGCTAAATCCGTCTTTCATCGAATGTTTATTTTTAAATTACAGTACACTACAGTACATTTACAGACCTGGAAGTCTTTTCAGATTAAAGTACTAATATTTATTCTCAATTTGATTATGATAAGCTTTGTCTGATCCAAGTACATATTTATTAAAAATACAATAGAAAATGTCAAAATATTAATTTTTAATTCCATTTTTGTATGAAATATAAGTAAAATATTAGAATTAAATTACTACTAATCAGGTGTATACCAATGCGAATACTGATGAATCATTATTGAGTGATTAATAGTGCATCGGCAATTAATCACAATCAGTAATTATTGTATCGACTAATCGATTTTTAAAGTAAAATTTAAAGCAAAATTTTCTAGGCAGGAGTTTGGTGATCAAAATCGCAAAAAAAAACACTTATATACACACTGCATCTGGGTTGTGGGTGATGCAAAATTTACATAACCAAATAAAGAAATAAAAGTTCAAATCGTTGATAAAACTAACAATCTAGTTCCCACTTTCATTGCTATTCAAAGATAAATAAAAAATTAAGATTATAAAATCTTTAAGTGTTGATTTTTAAATAAAATCTTTTTGTATTAATTAGATCAACTATTATCATTCTCTTAAGCAGATTTCCCAATAATTATTAATAAATAATCGGGACTAATCGATGTAAATAATCGTAGCATGAATAATTATTTCAAGCAATCGGTTTTACTGAATCGGTACACCTCTACTACTAATAATACATATTTCAAAGACAAATTTTACTTTTTACTATTGTTCTTTAAAAATATATGCAAAAAAGTCGAGTTTTTTTAAAAGTTCTGTCATCTTAACCAGAGAATTAACTTCATAGTGTAAAAAAAATCTGCTTCTCCCTTATATTTTGCACATTGTTTGGAAAATGTATCCAAAAGTAAAAATAATTACTTTATATAACCATCCAGAGAGATAACCAGTTTAAAAAGATTTGTTGTAAAATATTCTTATCATAACAAGGTTGAAGGATGAATATTATAATTCAGGACTGGAAAGTCTTTTTGAGAGAGCGTTTTGATAATTTTCAGAAAAAAATCTTTTGCTGGTCCATAGAAATTTGAAGTCTAAAAATTATGTTATTTGAGTATTTTAAAGTATTATTATGATACTCTAATTATATATTATTTATTTATATAAATAAATCATAGGTATAGAAAACAAGTTGGAAGTGTTTAACGAAAACTATTTTGTTGGTTTCAGAATTCTTATAAATAAGTAAGTTTTTTTAAAAGTACTTGTTATTTATGAGAATAGCCCAAATGAGTAGTTAAACGCGAAGCACATAAATAAAGTGAAATGATGCATACATATTCTATATATTCTAAGATTTATGGTAGCAAATATTTCTTAAAAAACCCAATTAATAATAGGGCAAATATGTCACTTTCCTTGAACTCTTCTGTATTGCCCCTTATTTTCCTCTATTATTTCATAATTATTCTATATTCACTTTAAAAAAACATCATTATAATGATCAAATGCTCACTGCTCTGTGTTCTTTCATTATTTGAATATATTGTACAGCAGTGAATACCGTGGGCATAAAAAATCCTCTCATGCCATTTTGGATGTGTGTGCAATTAGATTTGCCAGCCCTAGCTTAGTTATAGGGGTTGAAATAAACCATGACTATTTCCTTGCTATACCTACTTTTTAGCTAATTGCCATGTGAATTGATTAGGGTAGGTAAGCATTAGGTGTAGCAATGATAAAGGTATTATTTCCAACACTGTTAGTTTCAACATACTGTAAATGTATCTGGTATATGTCCTCTTTAAGCTATACTTACTTTTTCCTCTACTCGTATGTATTTTAGTAAATTTGCCTGGTTGTATTGATACCTATTCAAGTATATTTAGTAATTTAATACCTACGATTTGAATGTTAAAATTCTGTGTCACTTTTTAAGTTTTTTCACAGAAATATTCAGACATATTCAGACACATTCAGACATATTCAGAAACTATATAAAACACTGTTTGTATTGACAGACAAATTTAATGTTTTGATTCTAAAATAATTTTATAAATCCTGGCAAGTATGGCCATACCTTCATTTAGATGCCGTGATATTACAAACAAAATTTTAGTGTGAAATGGGACTTAATTTACCTGGGAAGATTTACATTTGACATTTATTAAGGTGATGTAAAAAAAAATAATTAGTATTTCACATATTTCCCAAAACTGTATCAATGACCGTGTTTAAGAAATATTAAATTAGACATTTAAATTATAAAACAAACATTGAAACATAAAATTGCACCCCATTGTTTTATTTTCTATAGTGGAAAACAATTTCACTAATTTTAATTGTTTCTTATGGCCAAACATTTTTCCTGACTTATTGGAATTCTTTTAAAGCTATCCAAACAATTATTGAACCTCAATCTTAAATGGTGAAGTTGTGTTCACCGGTGTAGCCCACAATAAAAATATATATGGCCTATTATTAATTTAAGACAATAGACAAGCATTTGTAAAGTCATATTTAGGATTATAGATAAATTAAGATTTAAAAATTGATTCATTAAAATGTTTCTGAATATGATTGGTGAAGTTTGAATGTATGGAATGTGTGATCTTCTTTAATTTCCGTTTGATGTATCTTTATTTTTGCATGATGTTGTTTTATTGGCGTAGAGAAAGCTGATGAGGATGATCCATCTAAGTATTCACTAGCTGAACGTGTGCGACTATTTAACCAGAAGATTATGGAGGAACGTTTGCTAAAAGTCCCCGAGGGCTTAGTGCAGCGTCCGCTTGCTAGAAAGCAGGTTGTTTCCACACGCTTCAAAACTGCACCTGTCATTACAGAGGATGTCGAAAGTGCTCGCAGAATCTCACCTTTGGCTGCTTCTATGTCAAACCCACTGAATCCTGAACTTTCAGGTGGGGAAAACTGCTTCTCGGTTCTTTTTTTTAACACTTCTGATGACATTTTTGGAAACTCGTTAGTCTACAGATTTTTTCCCTAAATTTATTTTATAATCCGGTAATATATAAAATTCTTGTCCATCTCTTTTGAGATTCAACTAATTTAATGCACCACCACTACTACCTCCATTATTTGTTATTAACCTTAAATGAGTTTTTTGTGTGTAAATCTCTTGTATTAATTCATCTTGAAGGGAAGATGCGGGTAGAACTTTTTATATCATTAATAATGTAATAGACCAAAAAAAATCAAGAAATTTTGGTCTTTTATTTATTTTCAATCTTATTTTTAAATCTAGTTGTTTTGTTATAAATGAGAATTTTGCCATCTACACTTGGTTAAGTAAAGCTTTCTAAATATTTTCAGTGTGCTATTTTTTATGTGTTGCTTGTAATAATTGCTTAAGAATGGTTGGTCTGCATGAATTGCATTAATATGCATGATGTTGAATATGGAAGATGTATGACCTTAGCCATTATGTTTTAGGTAATAATACTTGAAATTCTTTCTCTACGGCTAAGTATAAGCATTTCTTGTAGCTATTTTTATTTTTGTTATAAATATTTTTCAAACCATTTTAGATTATCGTGAAATCTTTTGAAGTTTTGCTATACTGGTGCCAGTAAGATATAACATTTTAGTGTTTTATGTGTACCATCATTTTCTATTGGTCATTTAGCATCCCCATGTTAAAAAGTCACCACTGATATTACTGCTAAGATCTATGTGAAGATTTCTTAAGATACTTATATTCAAATAAAACTACTTGATAAAATTATTATATAAAACATAAATCAGGATAAACTTCTCATAGTAGTAAAATAAATCTTTATGTACTGTAGGCTTACAAGCTAAACAAATAGTAAGGAAAAATATAATGTTAATATTAATAATATACTTTCTGTATGTTTTTATAAAAGGATTTATTTTTAAGTAAGTTAATTTATATCTTTCATTTTCATATTCTATTGATCTGTTAAGAATCTTGTTTTGTACTTAATACTTTTAATTAATGTAGGCTCATTGTCTGCAAAAGCTGTTAAAGAAAAGATCTATGAACAGGCATCTAAAATACTCAGCAAGTCTGGATCGACATCGTGTTTGCCAGTGGATAAGAAAAACTGTGATTTTTCCCCATCTTCTTTAGATGATGTCAAACCAAAAGGCCAGTATATTATTAATTAATGATGATTATTTCTATTTAAAAACTTGCCAAAATAGGTATTTCTTTCTAAGGAAAAACCTTCTTTCTCTTAGAGGCAGCCAATATTTCTTTTTTACAATTACAACAATGTTAAGTGTGAACAGTGTTTTTTTAATTGTGGGGGCCATATTGTGTTTGTTCCTTTTATGTGATTCTATCCACCTTTCCTGTACCTTATTCAAAATATAATATATAAGATTTATTTGATTATTCTTGCTATCTCTTAATATAAATAGTCAACGCAACTCAGACTGACCATAAGAAACACTAACAAAGTTGAAAAATACCTTTATATTTTAAAAAATATATTTAAAGTTGTTAGTAAAAAGGAGAGAAATAAATAAAAATGAACATGCTGTGGCGTTTGCATTAAAATTAACACAGTTTAGCTGTAACACTGTCCAGTGGCAGCAGTGTAATGTGTAAGCTGGGTTTTTCTTCTTCCTTACAATATGACATAAAGGGTTAAGCACGGGTAGGCCGCATCAAAACTATACAAAATTCCTGGCTTCACACTCTAGCTATGTGATCACAATGTGATTAGTTCCCTTTGGGACCAATCGAAAAAAAAAAACCTTGGGAGTAGCTAAAACAGTTTGCCGAAACTTTGCATACTGATTACCTAAGTACCTTATCATTTAGTTTAAGAAAATCTTTGGACCAGACACAGACAGCCAAACAAACATACACCAAATGTGTTCTATTATATAGTTATTACTCAAACTAGTGTAAAAATCTTTTCCTTGAAAATTATTTTTAAAATGTTATATTCTTATCAGCTACCATTAAATGTAACGCATTATTATTTATAGAATTTAAAAGTATACAGATAATCCCACAAACTGGATTTAAAAAATTTGTTTGATAAAAAGAAACATAAGAAACATAAACATACGAAACATCTTTTTAAAAAAAGACCAAACTTTTTTTTAACCAGCTTTTGACATAAAGTATTTGTATAAGCATTTATTTTATACTTTGACATCACTATCACATTCACTAAAATCAAATTTAATTTTAACACTTTTAGTCCAGTTGAACATACTCTTTTTTTTTTAATAGATATGGTATGCAAATTAATATATACTCTCTAAACCAACACAAAGTAGGTTTCATTTTTGATAAATGTGGTATGTAAATTGATAGGCCTATAATATGTAATTTTGTAGACGAATAGGTGTTGTTGTTGTTGTGTTTGTTTCCTTTAACAATATTTAAAACAAAAAATCTCAAACATAGCTAACTTTTATTTATAAATTTTATTTTGACATACATTGTCATTTTAAATGACACTTTCATTGCCTTTAATACAACAGATGCATTACACTTTTGTGGAAAAAAGAATAGTGTGTAACTATACACTATATTTAGATGGAGGGTATTTATTTTAAATAGTGATAAGTGGGACAAACTCATACAGTGTTTGACTACATAATAAAACATGTTTGTTAAGTCTTAATTATTTGACCCCCTACTTCACTATACAAAATATTACAAGAGAAACATTTTAACCTATATAAGGATTTCAAAAGTGATTCATATTGTTTGTTGGAAACAGACATTCACTAAATTTAAGTTTATTAAATGTTAGCTTGGCAGAAATTATTGGTTAGGATTGAATCATTGTATGGATATATAATATAAAGCCCCAAATTATTATTTCCCCAATTGGCCGTGGTTATTAATTATTTTGTGATAGATTTAATCATTCTGGTTTTAGGTATACTGAAGAATACGAGAGATCCAGATTCCCTGAGATCTGTACCAGCTGAACCTTCTTCACCCTGTAATGACAGCGATGAAGAGAGTGAGAATGAGATGAAGGGTATCTTGAAGGCGTCTTCAACACCTCCTCCAGGCACACAGACCCCAGAGTTGGAAAGTTTCCGTCACCTAAAGAGTGTCTTGAAGAAAGAGACTTCTGCCATGAGCGGGAAGAAAATGCACACTCGTAAAACTCCGCCAAATACAATTGACCCTTTGCGGTCGATCTTAAAGCCAGAACCTAAAGATTGGTCCGCCGGTGAAGCTCCTTCCACTTCTGAGGATAGTGAGAGCGGCTCAGGGCTGTCGGGCGAGGAGACTAAGCCGGGTGTTCATCTCTCTGGTAAAACTACCAGATCTGGTTCAGGTGTTGATATAGTCAGCATACTTCACAATGTAGAAGCGCATGCCAAGCAACAGCGACAAGCCAACAACAAGATAAACCTCGTCAAGGAAGAGAAGGCGATGAACAAAAAGAATCTGTCCCAAGAGAAGGAAAACCAGAAATACACCTACCAAAAAAACAAAGCCACGGAAATAAAAACTGAAACAACAAAGAAGGCGGTAAGGGACAAGTTGGTTGGTGCGGAACATAGGTGTTCAGTGCATCGAAAAATAGAGTCCAAACAGTTATCGATGGAGGCAAAGCTAAGCAGGAAAGTGGTTGAGTGTCCACAGGTTTGAAAGTTGTGTCGAATGAAAAGCAGAAGATTGGAGGGGTTCCCGAAAGCTACGAAGAGAAACTCCGCCGACAGTTGGACAACCAATCATCGACGAACGAAACGACTCCTCCGACATCTGATGGAGAGACTCTTCGTCGGGTGGCAGGGAGGTGCGGAGAATCATTCGAAATGAGGCCGGGGTCCAGCGCAGGAAACCTGTAAACAAGTACCACAAAGAAAGGTAAGTCTGACTATTTATATCCTTGTTTAAACACTCACAGGCACAAAACATGAGGACAGGGATACTATTTGTTTTCAGAAATGGTTCTAGATATTTATAATTATCAAAAATTTGGATCAAAAATCTATAAAATAATAAGTATTGGCTTTTGGTTTTTGTAACATACTCGATAAAACCTGCCTCTGGTTTTGTGTTCAAAAGTGTATTTAAATAATTGGTAAATATTGAATGGAAAGTGCAAAAAATTCAGACAACATAAAAATAATGCCCAGCTCCCAATCTAGAAGTATTAATTTCAAAGTATTTTTGATGATCTTTTCTGAAGTTAAGCATTAATAATGTTAGTATTAAGTTGAGTGGCATGCATTTTTCATCAATTGTTTCTATGGTTTGTTTATGTTTGTCTTCCATCATTTAGTTCTCTCAGGTATTTTTCAATCTTCAGGCCAGCAATCGTAAATAATATAATTTTTTGTTGGAGTGAGTTTCTTAAAAATCTTACATCCTTAAACTATCTTCACCCACTGTACATCTCAATTAATATGTAATCCATTTATTTTAATTAGATAAAATATTTATAAATATGAACCTTAGATACTCCCATTATGATTATAGTTTGTTACCAAGCTTAAACTCAAATTTGACTGGTCAAGGCTCCATCTCAAATTTAAACATATTTTGTTAATCTTATTTTTGTAATTAAAGAGTTAGAATAATTGTAAACATATATTTATTTTTTAATACAAACAAATGATGAACTAAACATAAGATATGTTTTGGTATTCTAAAGTATAATTTACCAAAGAGATAAGAGATTACATTAAAACTATTCAGGAATATATATAAAATATAATTTTTTTATTTATTTATCTATTTACAAAAACAAGAGAAGATGCACGAAAGAATAAAACTTAAATTAGTAAAATAAAATGCCTACAAATATGTTGCGTAAAAAATCACTAGAAACATAACACTTTATTCACCAAATGTAGGTGGTTATTATTATTTAATGACTAATAGAAACAACTTGTTTAAATTTAAGATGAGCTGAAACTTTCATCAATTTATAATAATTGCTAGAATTACTATTTTTATATGACGTGTTTTCCAATTACTACATATTGTAATTATTAGAGCTTTAATTTGGTTTTACTTTTAATGCATAACTCTTACTCATCCTGGGAAAGTTTTTAATGATATGTTTTCTATTATAAATAGTTGCAATATTACATTTATAGTAAAAATCTTGAAAGCACATTGAAAGCTTGCTATATCAAACTGTATCACTCATTTTAGTGGTCGATATGACAGTATTGCATTACCGTTCACAACATTATCATTATTATTGGTAGTAGTAATATTAATAATATTGATGTGCTTTAGTTCAAATTCACTGGTCACTAGTGATTTAATCAAAAAAAAAACAGGATGATCATGAATTTTAAGGATACATGATTAGGGACCTAGATAGGAATAATTGGCCTATACTCCATAAGTTTTTTTAATCATTGTCTTACTACCTGTTCATTCAGGCTGTACACATGATAATTACTCCTGTAGGGTAGATATGAGAAATAATTTTTTTTTAGAGGTAATCTACTTGCAATTGTGTGGAAGAAGAGTGGGAAACCATTTAAGAAAAACTACACTCAATAGACACGGCTGGAATTCGATCCCCAATCTCCCCATCAGCAGGCTTGTCTTACACGAGAGTGACTCTTTAGAGCTTTCAGCTACCGAAGCGGGTCCAATATGTTATTGTAAGTGTACTTTTCTCAGAAGCTTTACAGTATTTATCTTGCCCCCAAAAAAATTACCACTTCATGTTTTAAAGTTCTCTGAAAAGTGTAGGATATTTACTTACAATAAATGTGGAGAAAAGGCAAATGATTCACGTGCAGCTCCCCTTAAAAGTATAAGAAAATGCATTGGGAAATAAAACTTCCCTCTTCAGCCCAATCGAGGATTCATCTATGGCCTACGGAGTTAATCGTACTCATCAAAGCAAATCTTATGTCTGGTTCTATTATCATTCTTTTTCTTTACATGTTTAATTATTCTTATGACCCATATTTAGTTCAGGAAATATATGTGAACATATAAGTAGAGCCTGGATTGTTTAAATAGTATTAACCTACAAAATATGCACATAAATATTTAACAAGTTAAATATGAAATGTGTGAAATATATATATGGCATGGAGAAACATTCTTTTCCTACGTTAATAATACATAAAGCCACGTTAGTGGTCGCATGGTCTAACACGCTACTCTTGCAGTAGACTAGACTGCTGTTCAAGTTCAAATCTCGGTCAAGTGAACTGAGGGTGTTTTCTCTCTCCTTCCATGTGAATTCGGGTTTACACTTCCTATAAATATAACCTCCCTAATCCTAAAACCATTAGCAGAACTAGTACATAAGCAAATTACCCGAATGGGTAGTAAGATGCAGTGTTAAAAAAATACATGTATTATTGAAATGTATAACAAGACAGTGTCAGAAACACTGTACCATAATGTAAAGTAATTGATGGTGAAGGAAGCCAACTGAAAGGATAGTTAGGTTAGGCCTGGAAGAAAAACACACTTCTCTCTTATTTCGTCCTTCTCAAACTATTGCATCATTAAACTTCACACATTGTTATTTTAAAATTGTTTTTTTGGAGATGTTCATTTATCATTAGAAGAGACACATTGAAAAAACACAAATATAGCTAGAACTCTACAGGTTTCTAGGATGATTAGAAATATGTAAGTTTACAATCCTAGAAACATGTAGTTTTATAGTGTATCTTTGTGTTTTTTAATGTGTCTCTTCTAATTATAAAGGAAAATCTCTGAAAATCAAAAAATGTGTGAAGTGTAATGAGTGCAATAGTTCAAGAAGAGAAGAAATGAAGAGAGAGTGTGTTTTTCCTCCTAGGCCTAACCTAACTATCCTTTCAGGTAGAATACCTTCTATTAATTATTTACATTATGGTACAGTGTTTTTTCTATACTGCCATTAGGCACTAATTCATTTTACTATCCTTGTATTATTAAATGAAATTTAATTTTATGGCTGCAAATTTCTGAAGGCAGTAATATAAAAACCGTTTTCTAAATATACACATGTACAATTACTTTTTTAAGGAGTTGTATTGCATCATTAGTTTGTTTTACACAACTAAAATTTCCCATTAATTAAATACTTAAAATAAATGGTATTATATAACGATTTTAGAAATCAAACAACTACTCAAACTTTCAATGAAACCTCCACTCTTGCCTGATCTTTGAAAACGAGTGATTTTTTAAAGTCTGTTTCCTAGAATTATTTTTTTCGGTCCGAAGTTAGTTTTATCTAAACATACTAGCTGTATTATATTACTTACACTTATTGACATGGTTGGTATTGATTGCTTTTCAAAACTTCTTTTATGGTTTGTATTATTGTGACAGGCTTCACTTTAAATGTTCTTGATTGATTTTGGGTTCCGCTTTCTCGTTTGTTCTTTGACTTACTGCTTTCTATCTGTTTCTTTTCCTGACACCCGCCTCGGTGGCATAGTTGGCTAACGCGCTGGTTTGTGTTGAGCTAGACTGCCGAGGACGGGGAGATCGAGTTTCGAATCTCGTTCCGGTGAATTTTTTTTTCCTAAATAGTTTTCCACTCTTCTCCAAGCAAATGTGGGTTCATTCCCTCTATATTCAACCTTCCCAATTCCTAACCTATTATAGTAATTAGTACATAAGCGTATAACCTGAACGGGTAGTAAGACACTTGCTAAGTATTATTCTCCCAACCAAAGAACAGGAAAATGGGCTAATCCTATCCAAGAATTGTTTTTAAAACCTGACCTGTGTTTACAAATTAGCTTACCATGGGAGTTGAGTGCTGCTAAGGCCTTTATCTGGAAATGCCTTTTCTCGCCCCTTCACAACATGAGAAACATCAGAACAAAGTTACTTTATGCAACTTCCCCGACAAGCCAGCTTAGCTGAATTGGACTTGACTCACTGCCATCCCTTAATTGTATATGTTCCTTTATAAAAGTACAAATTACCTAAATATTAGTGACTTGTCATTTAAAAGTATTTTCACCAAAAAAATACATAAAAAAATACCACAATAATAAAACACGCATGATATGTAATTTTATGTAAAATCTTTGAAAATATGTTAAATTCAGTAAAGTATGTAAAATTAAAACTAAAAATACAGTCCCAAACAATTAAGTCAATGACATTTTGCTTTTCACATTTATAGCTAGCAGGTTGAAAATATATAATTACATAAAAATCAGAGCTCCACATATAAGTAGTACCTAGCACACTTCACTACAAAATGTATATTATCTGTATTTCTACTTGCTCTCGATTGTTGTATTGTGATCGCCAACAAAATTTTAACTTGAGATTTTGATAAATGTCAATATTTCATGACTCCCGTAAACCAATAAAGTTGTTTTCGGAATGCCGTCTATCTCTGTGTTTGTATCTGGCCTAGGGCCTAAACTATTTTACCGATCGGGCTAAAAGTTGGTATCTAGGGTTTTTCATAGGGTTCCCCAAAGGGGTTTATGGAATTAAACCCTAAAATTAAGGGTAATTTACTGAAGAGCATAAACAAATATATATATATATATTCTTTAAATCCTTTCTAACCATTTTTGATTAAATTTTGTATCTAGGCACTGTTTAACATTACAAACAAAATATGGCAATTCTCATTTTCCCATGAAAATTACTTAAAAATTGGAAATTTCCCCTTTGTAAAGTACTCTTTTTATCATATTTCTGCAACTATAATAGGGTTCTTTGATGTTGAAATGTATTGTTATGCTCTCTGGTGGTCAGGGATACAATTCTTTTCTCAATGTTTATGTAACAGTGTATATTATTTCATTTATGCTCTTTGGTGGAATGTTTTCTGTCACAGTGTGTAATATTATTTAGTTTCACATAGGTACTTACCCGTTTTTAGTAGATTTATCTATTTTAAGATAAAAGCGAGAGTCTGGGCAGTACACTAGCCAAACTAAAACTAGGTTGTAAAACACACAAAAAAATACGGTACCAGTAAAAATGATATACTGGCTCAGTAGTCTACAGATGCGTTTCTTGCGTACAGTACTGTACCAAGCAGTAGTTTTTTAGGAGCTCAACCCCCTCTTTCCACCCAGTTCTCTAGGTATTGTTAATAATTTTTTGTATTCCTCATTGCTTAGTCTAGTAGCTTATTTGAGTTTTAAAACATTGGAGTTGTTTGTCTTATTCATATAATAAAACACTTTAATGTTAAATTCAAGAAAGATTTTGTTACAATTTTTATCCATCCCTTCTTGGGAGACTTGACCCCAAGCAAGTAGGACCCTACTAAATCTTTACTTCCCCTGCACCTCTTTGCAATACATTTCTGGGTACAGCCCTGCTTGTGAAAGGGTTGATTAATTTTATTTGAAGACCCACTATTGTGGCCAAATGGTCGGAGAGGTCAGCCTCGCAATAGGACTTAACTTCCGATGACAGGGAGACCAGGGTTCGAAAACTGGTAGTGTGTATAGAGGAAGGTTTGTTCTAAATCGTTTTCCATTATCCCTCATTATAAATGTGGTTACATTTTCTCTAAATTCAACCTTCCTAAACCCTAACACACTAGCATAAAAATCCTACAAAAATGTAGTTGTACTTTTCTAAAAAAAAAAAAATGCAATAAAAGTTTTCATTTAGCTTTCTCATTGAAATATATTCTTTATTTTTTAATGTCGCGAGGTTGGGCGCATGTATTGTCCCTGCTTGTGTTTCCTTATAACTGTTTGTACTCGAGAAGAAACTTGTGTGTGCACGACGAGGCCGATACAAGGAAAGACATGCAGAGTTATGATGATGATGATGATATACTCTGCGTGTGTTACTTGGGTGTGACGTAATTCAGTCAACACGTACGCGTCCCCCAACAAAGTTTGATCGATCTCTCTGGGACATAAGACAGCAGTGTCTTTTACATTAAAATCTGCGAACAAGTTTTCAACTAGAGCAAAACTCTAGGACATTATTTGAAAGTTAAAAAAAGTCAAAGAATTTAAAAAAAAACATTTGGAAACTAAATTCGTGTGAAATGCAAGTGTCACTTTTGATAGCCAATATCAATACCTTTAAACGAATTATTTTGGGGGTTGAGGTATTAAGAGACTAAATAGATTTATACATTATACTCTATCAAAATAAGTGATTCTGGTGTGGTCCTACCAGGTAGTGATGGTCTGGCGAAGAAGTGTTGTCTACAGTAGCTCCACGACTTATTTGGTGCTGACTGACAGCTCACAGCTGACTTCTGACACTCAACATTTGGGTATATACCTAAATTTTGACTGTCAGAAGTTACAGCTGTTAAACACATGTTTTTTGTAGGTCATATGGTTCAACGTAGGGATTAATAATTTGGTCTGGTAACGTTTCAAAGCCGTCAGCTGTCAGCTTTGAACTGTCAGTCGGCACTAAATAAGTCATGCATAGGGTTTATGTAGGCTTACCTGGGATTGTCGTGCGATGTTGAACGACAGACACGTTTCTTGAATTCACGCACATAAATTAATTTAGAAGTTCTATTAGAGAGGCGCTCACTGAAACAATAAACATAGTGAAGTTTAGTTGCGGTGTTAACAAACGTCTACTATCAAACCCAACACCTCAAGTACTGCTCCAAAATCCCGCGCGAAAACGCTTTAGCACATGTACGTACCACCCAAAGAAAATAAATTTAAAAAAAGGCGGTAAACAGAAAATATAAACTAATAAACTTAATAAAAAATATTTACATAAAAAAGCTAAATTACTTGTAATATAGTTTTAAAATATGTAAATGTTTACCAAATATGTAGGGATTTCTTAAATATTCTTATTGTGTGTTTACCTGGTTCGTACCGTGGGAGGAAGAGATGGGGTTGTTGTATTTTGTGGTGATTCCCATACTCCATATATATTATTATTATTATTATTATTATTATTATATTATTATTAGCACCGCGTCTTACCACCCGTTCGGGTTATACGCACTTACGCTAATGTGTAATGGTAGGGTGATTGTGAGATGAAATGGAGGACCTACAGTTTAACGTGGAATCCGAACCACGGTGGAGGCCTGGCATTCCTCACATTCACAAGTTGTGATTAATACACGTCTTGTCAGAGGTTGAAGGAAGGGTTCTGCAATCAAATAAATCTGTGCCGGGACTTGTTACTGTAGATACAGAGTACGATATCGTTTAGGAGCGTTGATTTCTCCGAATTTTCCTAGGGCTTCGCCCCTTCTAATATTTTTACTGCGTGAAATATGGGTCGTCTTAGAGCCGGCACTTTTTTTTTTTATTAAAAGTTTGGTGAAATATTGAGTGTTGCAGTGTAGCTGTGACCACCTGCGCGCGCTCATGCCTCTTTAATCCCCCCTCCTTTCTCTTTCTCTCTCTCTCTCTCTCCCAGCATCTAATGTCGGAGAGGAGTGACATGCCAGACTCAATGTGGCGGAGTTGTACTCATAGTAACAGCTAGTAGTGGCTCTCGCCTCAAGACGAGCTGTGTGTGAATGATTTACCGTCCATACAAGGGCTAACATTAGTGCGGGTGGTTTTATTCTTTAAAAAAAAAATCAGCTGTGCGCGCGCGTGTGCGAGTGTAAACTCCGCGTCTTCTACGTTTTGTGTTAATTTTAAAGGGACCCTACCAGATCTCTTGGCGGCAATACACATTCTAACATGAGTACTAATCTTCTAAACACACATATTCACATGTAGTACAACATCGACCCTAAAGGAACAAGAACTTAATTTAAATATTGTTCCAAGGTTTGTAAAATGTAGTCGTTCTTTCAATCTAAGGGAATTATGTTTACATCTTACATCTAAAATTGTTTACATCCTACATCTAAAATAAGTCGGATCACCTAGGTAAATATATTATAGCCTCTCACTTTTAATTACAGTTCGATTTAGATTGGAGGAAGTGTTTTTTGACAGTTGTAAATGTTATTAAAACCATTTTCATATATTTATATACGTCGAGTTATCTGCAGCTGTCATTTTCCAATACGTACCGATCAAATAATATTAATGATATAGTGAAATGGTATCAGTATTGTCAGAAAAAAATGTATTTGTTTTCTAAATGCTGCTACCTATTAAAATCATACGTTTGCATTTTAAATAAACTCCTTAAAACGATAGGGAAACTTATTTTGTATTTCACATACCCACTGTTGAAACCCAAAAACCTCCCATATTTTTATATTATGTATATTATTGAAAATCACGTCTTTTTTAAAAAAATATATATAACCTACCTATTTTTCTGGATGTAAACTAGTAACTCGTAAATATAATAGATCTAATTATTGGCGTAAATCTGGCAATTCTAAAAGCTACTAGAACTACTTTCATGCAGGGGCGTAACTGCCGTTAGAAGGATGAGGGGTACGCGTCTCCCTCGATCAATTCTCCCCCCACCCCTACCCGTCCTGAAGGGTGACTATAAATCAAAAGTACCTTTGTTTAAATGAGTAATACACCACTTTAGAACTATCATATTTTCAAAGCTGGCTTTTGTGTACTTGTGTTGATTTATATAGAACAATAAAAGCCTCTGTAACCCTGCCCCTTAAAATCTCCCTAAACCATTACCATTGGCATAGGACCTAGCCCGCTTATTCTGAATTTTGACCCCTCCTCCCTTATTCCTCTTGTCATAAATTCGTGGATGCTCTCCTGATAAATATGTGACCCATTGTCAATGTTGGCTAATCCACAGGCCAATTTGTATAAAAAGGGTCCTTTTAAAATATACAAACTTTTTTTGCAGGAAAAATGGAAAGTTTTTATTATATTTTTTGTGTTAAATTATTTATATTTATAAGGTGATGGTTGCAGAAAAAATGACACATTGTATGAATGTGTGAAATATCTAATCACTTGCTATCAGAGAGAGCCCTCCTTAAAAAATGGGACCGTAGCTATTTAAGACACAACTAGCGAGGGAGTAAAAAAAAAACGTTTTTTTTCAAGGTTTTCCGTTTGTATTTCATTTCTAAGAAATCTCGTCTTTTATCTATTTAAGTGCTGAAGTCTGGACTCTTCCATTTGAGCTGACATCCACTTCGGTTATCTGCGCTGTTCATCGTTCAGCATAATCGTTGAGTTGGTTGGCACAAAGTCAGGGTTTTAACTGAACGACTAACATTTAAGTGCTGTTTATATTCTGTCGAATGATACATTTTGGTTATTTTTTTGTGTCACCATTCTCGCCGAGGAAATAGATATATCGGTACAGTTCACTTTTCATAGGACGAGTGAAAGTTACTATATCTATTTTTACGTGTTCATACATGAGGCCATGTAGTCTATAGCTGTAGTTTTTTAAATATATTATTAATACCCATAAATTAACACAAATAAAATAGTAAAATGTTATCAATGTTGGCTGAAAAAAAGGTTTGTATTTTCTAATAAACCCCTTTCTATTAAAATAGAACTGTTGCTAATCTCTATAGAGTGTTTAGATCTCTATCTATATTGTAGCTATCCACAAGTATTAAAACATTTTCTCATTTTCTAAAGACTAGTCGCAATCGCTACCGATCCATGTCGCTGTGTATTGAAATGAAATAACGTTTTACTTGGAGGATATTATCAGAATGTTACAGCGCAGGTGGGGATGTTTAACTTTCTTCACATGGTGAACTCAACAGTTTTTGAATATTTACTAAGGGTGTTCTGAAATTTTTTGACAACTTTTAATTATTCATTAAAAAAGCTTGTAATCTAGTGCCGCAATGCTCATTAAAGATATTCAATAACCTTGGAAATCACTATCCAAAGAAAACTAAACTGTTTTTCTACTATAGCAATATTGTATTTATTTTGACCAAAAAAAAGTTTTGCAATATACACTGGCCTTTTCACGCGTAACCGATATCCCTACCTTAAGTGGAGTGAAATTTTCATAGGAACCGCTATAAAAATTGCTATACTTTCACGTTATTCAAGTATTCTGGAGCTGTCACTTTAGTTAAATAATATCAATACCAACAAAATAACACTAATATTAGTAACATGTTAAAAATAAATAATCCGCAAAAAAAATTATAAAAAAAGTTTTTTAAAAGGCTCTTTTTGGAAAATTGGGTTGTAGTTGCGTCGTATTGGGTAAAATGTTTCCCATGAAACTTTATAAAACACGTATAGTTTAGGGTAAATATACCCTGATTTTGGTTGGAAGAACAGTAGAGAAAATTCAAACATATTTATTTGCGGCCGACATTGACAACATTTCTTTATATTACTTGTGTTATTTTATAGGTATCAATAATATCTATCAAAAGTGACAGCTGCAGATAACATGACTTAATGTATGAATATATTAAAATTGTTTTAGTAACTTGAGTAACTAACTTCTACTGTTCTTCCTACCAAAATCATACTATATTATAGCCGCTTGAATAATGCGAGTTTTACGACAAGTGACTCTTGAATAATTTTTTTTTTTAGTAAAACATTTATATACGGCAAATTTACGATAATTTGTTAAAAATAAATATTATTTGGGCCTTCCTTAAAAATGTTCATTAATATTTCAACAATTTTAATTGTATTTGAGGTTTATTTAGGTTTTACATAATAAATAATTAAAATTTCAATAATTGTCAGTATTTTTATACAGCAATGAACATATTAGGTAATATGGTCCCAAGGATGATTATTTTAGAACACAAGTTTGTTAATCAGAGATAACAGATGGCCTCACGAAAATTTAGAAGTTAAACATGATTTAAAGCCATTAAAAACTCGCTTGTGCACCCTTAAATTAGCTCTAAAAACAAAAAGATAAATGGCGCGATAAATTTAAAATCAATTTTTACAATTTTTTGTCGAGGTGTGTTATCTAAAAAAGTGTTCAGGAAAATATTGATAAAATATAAACCATTGATAAAGGGGAAAATAAAATCTTCAGTCTAACTTAAATATGTCATTCATCAATAAATATAATGAAGCTCCTCATTTAAATCAGGTCAATCTTAACCATTTTAGATCAGATTCTTGATTTGAAAATCCATGAAATAATTAGTTATTGTTCAAACATGAATATTGTAAATGGTATTTTTCAACATAAACTCATAAGAAAATACTTTTATTATAAGCTCGTGTGCAAGTACCACTTTTGAGTAGTTTTAGTTAATTTAATTTTAAAACTAAAATCTAACATCGGAAACCCGTCTTTAGTAAGTAAAGATGGCGATTATCTTCCTTGATTCTGTAACACGATGATAAACTGTTTTGATCGTCAGGAAAGTTGATTTGCCGTACATTAATGCTAGGTTTTTCATATGGAAACAAGGCCTATCTAAAAATCGTGTTATTTCATTGAAATATTTTGATCAATTATTCATTTGGGTGACCTGGAGGTCTAGGGGTAAGGTGTCGGACTTATGTGCTAGAGGTCCGGGGTTCAATCCTCGGTCCCGGCACAGATTTATCTGATTGCCAAACCTTCCTTCACCTCTGACAAAACGTGTATTAATAACAACTTGTGAATGTGAGGAATGCAGGCCTCCACCGTGGTTCGGATTCCACGTTAAACTGTAGGTCCTCCATTTCATCTCACAATCACCCTATCATTACACATTAGCGTAAGTGCGTACAACCCAAACGGGTAGTAATACGCAGTGCTAATAGTAATATAATAATAATAATATAATAATAATAATAAAATTAAGAGAAGCTTTAACGTTTCGTTTCTCGACAAATTATTCTCTAGTTTACTTAATTTCCCTTCAAACCCAAGTTCGGCCAAGGGTTGAGCTAATAAATATATTTATTTGCATACGGGTTCGTTCTTTGATTCATTCAGTAAATATCAACAGTCTGATTTACTCATTTGAGCCTTTCTACAGTTATTTAATTTGCTAACATCAATCTTCATAAATCTAAATGGTGCAACACTATATCTCAGTCGGTAGCGTCTCTCTCTACTGAGCTAAGGGTCCTGGGTTCGATTCGTGGCATGACCGAAAAAGTATCATTGGTGAAATGTTGGTTTCCCCTTTCACACTGATGAATTAACGGCCGGGGACTGGATGTTGTGTCTGTACTAGATATACTAGTTTATTAAACGTTTGCTGGTAAATCAATCGGTTCAGAAAGTGCACGTTAAATATCTCAAATAAAAGAAAAAATATATTTAAAATCATCTAATCTATAACTGTCGCTTTTCATCAATAATGTCATTAATATAATATTTCATATAATATAAACACAGTAAATATAATAAAGTAGAATGTCACCAATGTTGACCGGAAAAAAGTTGATATGTCTCATGTATTTATTTTCTAAAAGTTCCTTTCTACCTGAATGATTAAGGCTGGTTTTGTAGCATTAGGTGTTAAGTTAGTTTGTAAGTCGTGTGCTGATATAATCCGTCTGTTTTGAATGGGCACGTTAAATCCTTCCACTTTTAAAAAGGTTCCGCAACAAATAGATTCCGACCTGCAATCAATCGGTAGCTGACTGTACTAAATGAGAGTTGGGCGACCTTTCCTTGGCATTGTTTGAGAGGTTGATAATACAGTGGTCCAAATAACACCGAAGTACAGTGTGAAATATATCGGTATGTACATTAATATCGCTAGGACGGTCTTTTCTCTCCATTTTTTTTTAGAGTGACTGCACAGCGGTTCAAAATAACACCGTAGTTGATAAAGGAAGATATCGGTGCGTGCATTGATCGCCGCTACGGCATTTCCCTCGCACTTCCCCCTCATTTGTTTACGGGCTGAATACCTCCCCCCCCACCCCCTCCATCTCTCACTCTTCCATGTTCTGGCGCGACACATCCTTCGAGGGTAACCTTTCTGGATGATGGAAGGGTGGTAGTCTGGAAAACATCATACTAAAGGAGTTTCGAAACGTATAAAAGTTTGTGACGATAGCGTTCGACAAATTGAAGCTGTTAAATGAACTGAAATGTATTATTCTAATGAGCTAAATTTGCTCTCTTTACTTTTAGGCATTGTTAACTCGAAAGCTCATTGCCGCACTTATAAAATTGTGCTACCTATCCCTTTATTGAGCTCGTTCTATCTGAAACACTTCACTACATCCTATCCCTATCTTGAGCTAGTTCTCTCCAGTCCACCTCATTACACCCTATACCTATATACCTCATTTACATATCGCTTTCAGGTCCATTCTAATGTTATCCTCCCATTTGCGTCAAGGTCTTCCCATTGGGTTTGCCAGTCAATACCCTGAACAAGGTTCTTGAATCTCCCATTCTCGCTGCATGTCCTGCCCACCTTAATTTACGATACTTGATTATCCTAACAAAATCTTTTGATAAGTACAGGGTATGTAACTCGTCATTATGTGATCTCCAATTCCCAGAATCCTAATCTATTTATGGACCCAATTATCTTCCTAAGTACCTTGTTCAATATTTTGCCTCTTTAATTTAGTTTAATCTTCTATTTCTTTGGCACATAAGGCACAGAAAATATTTGAAAAAAAACTAAAGGCTAATTTATTTGTGCAGTTTTTAAAACTTATTTTTATATGTACACCGCGTCTTACTACTCTTCAGGACCATTCAATTATTTACACTGATGAAGTTAAGTAAGGAATAATTTGAGGCAATGTGCTCACATTCGCGTGTAGGGAGAGGGGGATACAGTTTTGGAAAAATTACAGTTATTTAACCCGCCCGAGATTCTAACACCGACCTCCCCGTCATCACCAGCACTAGAGCAGACTGATACCTTAATATGTGTCCAACATTGCTAGTCGTTTTGATACACAACTTTGAATATTTTTTTTCCTTCTGAAGAGTCAGTAATTTGTTAAATTTAACCGGTTCTATCATATTTAGGTGAATTATTGGCGTAGTTCATGTTTACAAATGCGCTGAAATATAATTGAAATTGAGTTATGCGTCGCATTACCATCATCTCGATGAATAATAAATACAATTAAAGTTGCCTTAACCAAATTTAACGTTTGGCTTATAAAATTATAAGGATAATCTTAAATGGATCGCTTTCTAAATTCCAATTTTCGTAGGAAGTGTATTTTAGAAAATGTTTTTTACGGTAAATATTGATAACACTTTGCTATATTACTATAATGCCATAGCCATTAATACTATTTATAGACAGCTGGAAATCACATGACCTCACGTATGAATACCTAAAGTAGACCTTGTAACTTTTCTAGCTGCCAGGTAAAGTCCTTCCTTTAAAAATTGGATTGTAACTCCTTAAGGTGTTGCCGAAGGGAGCACAAGTATTTTTACAATTTTTCTAGGATTGAAATTTTTGGCCAAAATAAATAAAAAAAAATCTCCATTAGCAACATAAGAGTTTAGTTTTCTGCACATGTTAATATCAACAAATCTTGAATATCTGGCAAGGGTGTCCTGGAATTTTGTCAAAAAATTCTCTATTTAAAAACTACGCTATGTATATTTTAGTTACAACGCTTATATATCGGCAGCTCTTCTCACTGTTGGCGCATTGTGTTCGTTTGTCGGCGACAGATAAGGTTCTGATGACATTGATCGACTCTTCACCCCTATCATAGGAGTTAGCAGGGCTTATAGTAAGAGCGACATAGGAACAAGCTTAGCCGTGAGTAACTCAATAGTTAGAAATTGCATGTGCTATTTACCTGTACTCACGGTCGATGTGTTTGTAATTGATTAGTAGCTAAACTTGTAATATGAAAATAACTATCATACCTTGCTTCTCTTCTGAACACGCGTCTGTACTTGAATATCGCTTAAAACCTGCGCTTCTATCAAACTATGATTTTTTGATAGTTTTTTTTTATGACTGTGTCTTACTGCCTGTTCAGGCTATACTTATTTATGATAATTATTCTAATGGGGTAGGAACAAGGAAGGAAGCATATTAAAGATAATCTACCTGCATTTGCGTGGAAGAGTGTGGGAAAATATTTAGGAAAAATCACCCTCACTAGACCTGACCAAGATTAAAACCCGGATCTTCCCGTCATAAAAAGGCCAGTCTAACACTAGTGACGCCTTAGACCATTCAGCCACTGAAACGGGATTTCCATTGTTGTTGCTAATAGTGGCTTTGATATTTGGTCGCTCACTCGTTTATAGTTGACTTGTATTTAATTCATTGCTGAATTAAGTGTGGGAAATAACAGAAAGTGTCCGCCAGGATTGTCGTAGTGCTCAGCACTCTAGGAAGATGTAACCAAGGAGGTGGGTAGTAACTTGGTTCGAATCCTGACCGGGTGCAGTTGGAGCGTAAAGAGAAGGGGGGCACTGGGTAACACCCCTCTTGCCACACACATTTTTAAAGATAACGATTTTGTTTTAAATAAATCTCAATAAACATGTGACGTATAACTAACTATACCCCAATTTTCTAACGAATGGATATATGACAGCTATAATAGTTCAAATACCTACTTTCACGTACTCATACGTCAAGTTATGTGGTCTGCTGCAGTCACTTTTGATAAATATTATCAATGTTGACAAAAAAAAAATTCCAATATTTTTTTTCTAATGTCCATTTGTACGGAAAAAAAAAATATATATATATATATAAACAGCATTGAAGATGTGTCGGTTGCTTGGCTACATTTTAAGACTCAGGCTTACGACTATATATTAAAAAGTTAGATTGTTATACCTAATTAAAGTACCTCTAAAGTTATCGTATTAAAATGTAAAGGAATAATATATATATTATTAATTGGGTGTCTACCACCCCTCCCAGAGTGAATTTGTGTTTTTTCCATTGATAAGGATGGTTATTATGGTTATATTATTGCCCATGTGCACTTCCCATTCACTTCTGATGAATTCTGCTGCATATTTTTAAAATTACGCCTCGTCGTATGCCGTTTAGTTATCGAGTATAAGTTGGGGTTAGCCAAAATCGGCAATAAATCTTGCTGGAAGAGAGGCCAATTGAGGTGGGAACATGTCGGAGAACTTAATATCCGTGGAATCAACTTGCTTGACCAGTTTTAGCCCCCCCCCCCCCCCCCCCTTTCCAACACTTCGTGGGAAGGCTTTTCATTTTCTCTTGGCTTGGGCAGAGTTGAATATCTGTGTAACCGAACTACAAAATCGTCACAGCATTCATAATGGCTTGGAAAATTTTCAAAAGAAGGGAATCGTTTTAAACAATTTGATGTTTAAATGTTCAACATAATACATGACTCTGGCTGCATGATATAAAGCGCCACTCTCGCAATATACTGGACTTCTAAGGATGGAAGATCGGGGTTTGAATTCCGGTTGGGTCTACTGAGGATGGTTTTCCCTTAATGAATTTTCACTCTTCACCCACACAAATACAGTTACACTTATTCTAAATTCAACTTTATTCATCCGTATGACAGCAGTGTATTATTATTATTATTATTATTATTAGCACCGCGTCTTACTACCCGTTCGGATTGTACGCACTTACGCTAATGTGTAATGGTAGGGTGATTGTGAGATGAAATAGAGAACCTACAGTTTAACGTGGGATCCGAACCACGGTGGAGGCCTGGCATTCCACACATTCACATGTTGTGATTAATACACCTCTTGTCAGAGGTGAAGGAAGGTTTTGGCAATCAGATAAATCTGTGCCGGGACCGAGGATTGAAGCCCGGACCCCTAGCACAGAAGTCCGACACCTTACCCCTAGACCACCAGGTCATCCATTAGTGTAGTAATTAGTAAGTTAAATAGGCGTATGACCCAGACGTGTTGTAAAACGTGGCGCTTAAAAAAAAACACAATTAATAAACTTAGGTAATTGTTTTACCTTTATGATAATCTCGTTTTCACTCTAATAAGCTTAAATGTTTGTGCATATACCTATGATATCCACAACATGTTTTTTTAAAATATATTTAATCCAGACAAACAAATCGATACATTAGTTTGAATTTATTAAAGCACCATATGTACTCGGCCTACACGCACAAACAGTTTTTTTGCCTTTAAGTAAAAAAAAAACTCTTCCCTTTGTGTCTTTTCTTTTCTTCCGGATACTTTGAGGTACCCTAAAAGAAATTAAAAACTGTTTCCAAACATCATTTGTTTTAGTTGAATAATGCAGTACACCCATATTTAATTCAGATTAGCTGAACAGAAGCCAACGTTGTATAGTTCAAGTAATAACTTTAATAACATTTTATTTTATGGTTAGTGTTGTTTTATCGGTAATTTATTTTATATAAAAAAAAAGCACAGCTGAATATTACATTACAAGGCGTATAAATGTATGAAAGGCGTTTTATTAACTTTTATAACTGTCAGACTCGGTCCTTCATACCAAAATCCTACTATAAAGTAACATTAAACTACATTTCTTAGGGAAAAAAGTAATCTCGATGAATTAAAGCCTTTGTTTTAAATATACATAAGTATTAGTACTATTAGCTTTCTTTTTTAGTTTCTTCGAAAGGCGTAAGCAGCGTTGTTGACCGGCCCATATGTGGGACTAGGTGAGGGCCGGCAGCTGTGCAACAACTAAAGTGGATCTTCTAGTCCGGTTTCATTCACTTAGCGCTACCCCCCTCCTCCCTTCAAGACGGGTCGGCTCCATTCATTTACAGAGTTGGCTGACCGGTGTCTTTGCCTCACTCAGATTTGTTTAGTGCTCGATTATGTACAAGTCGGGCTCTAATCATTTGTCGTGGCTGCCATCAGTCAAGCTAATTATAACCCTGATTTTTGTAAAAAGGCCGTTCTGGAAGGCCTTATTTCGTACCAAAATACTACCTTATAGTAGGATTCCAGTAGGATATAGGGCCTTCCAAAACTTACTTCCTTTTAACATTATGTAAGACTAGTGAAATACTAGGATTGAGGTACGGAATGAGGCCTTCCAGAACGACTTCCTAACAACATGACGTGAAAATCTGGGTGAAAATACAAGGAAACCTCCTGTCTAAATTACACCTGATTATTTTTCCAAGAGTCCATATTATACAAAAGGTAATTTTGCTATAATTTAGAAAAGCTTGTTTTTTTTCTACCTACTTGAAACAAGCCAGTAAGTGATAATTTCAGTTTTCAAAGAATATAAGTATTTATTACAAAATGTCATCGTGAATATTGCATATTGTGAAATATATTGTCATGAATGCCCGGGTCTGACGTTTCATTTAGAGTCTAGTGACTGAGGTTCTAGTACGTGTGACTAAATTAATCTCATGAATGATATGATTTTTTTTCTAATTTCTGATATTTATTGTTTACCAGAAACATTGGCAGATTCGTTTAGAAATGAAAAATATATTAATATTTATTTAAGAAATGTAGACTTTGCCGCACCTCTAGCTAAAATTATGTACCTTTGCTCTTGGCGATCACAAAAAGCAAGTCTATACCATAGTGTAACACGTCATTGTAAATTTGCTACCTTCCAGGGTGTATTTTGGCTGGTGGAATTTAGTTGCAAAATATATTCATTTATAAAATGTTGGGCTCCAATAATAATGACCTTCAAATATAAAATGTTTGCATCATTTGGCACGACTCTGACCTGTTTAAAAGTGATAATTTCAACTGTTTTTGTTTGTTTCGCAACTCTCTTCCCCCTCTACCCCTACCGCGCACACGTTTGTTGATTACATACGTAACCCCGTGAGTCACGGTTAATATTGAGCAGTGTTGGTACGTCCTTCGTATGTTGGTATAACTAGCTGTAGTTGTCAGTCGTGCTGGGGAATGTTTTCTGTACAGTCGCAACTCTTTTGTCCTTGGAAACAACTTTTAGCCAGAAGACACCACCGGCTTGTCTTTATTTAGGGAATAGTTTTCACGAGATTGATCAGCTCTTGGTGATTTAATTGCTTCCAAAAGCATCTTTTCTTTATCAATTACATCTTTTCTCGCGAAGGAGACGCTGAAAAGAATGTTAGACTTCACACATCGGTCAAAGATACATTTTAGTTTAATAGGTTCTTTATATTTCTGTCACGGTCATCGTGTAGTTTGAACAGGACTTTTTTTAAATGTTAATTTGAAAAGGTTATGATCAAATGCCCCAATACTCATGCCTATAAAGACCAGGGGGTCGGTGACCTTTTTAGGCCTTTTAGGTCCCACGATCTCCCATCGTTTCTCAGCTCTACTTTTTTTTTTTTACCTTTTTTTAAAATATAATCTGTTTTTATTTCTTAAAATCAACTAAGGTTTGTGAAGTTCATTTTTTCGCCTCGAAGTGAAGTCGAATCGAATAATATGAGATATTCCCAAAGCCTAATCGAAGTTCAAATTTTTTAAAGTGAAATTTTGAACAAAATTAGCCTATAACACTTTGCATAACTATATGAATTTAGATAATTTACTAAATATGGTTTACAAAACGTTTTATTACGAACATAATTAATAGGCCTATATCTTGTATTTAAATGATAACTAGGTTATCATAAAATGTAGTTTCTTTATTTTCGATTTTTGTATCCAAACATTAATTTGTGATGGAAAAAACAACAAATTATTTTAATGCTTGTTTTAACTTTAAATAAATATTATTTTTGGTGAAGCTTTGTAATCAACTTTGGAATCAAGTCGAACCGAACGAATATTCAAAGAGAAGTCGAAGTTTTCGAATTTTGCACACCCTTAAATCAACCTTCCTCAAGTACTTATGTCCCCACACTTCTAGAATATATACTAATAAAATGAAGAGTTGTTTGTCGGTCACGACCACTAAGTGATATTTACCGCACGCAGAGGACGGAAATTTTAAAATTATTAACCCTTGTGTACGGAACATGTGCAACTCAAAGCCGGAATTTTAAAATTCTGATCTGATTGTTTTAAATTAATTAAAAATTGTGTCTGAAGAAATAAAATGAAGAGTGATTTATGTGTATTTGAAGCAAATAAAATATACCTACATTTTTATATTAAACTGTTTAATTTTCATATGACGTTACCGATTATGGCCGATCAAGGCTATTTTGGTCACACTCAAATAATACTCGAAAGTACCTCTCATTTTAATGACTTTTATTTTTCTCACACGATCGACTGAACTGCTGTAAGATTGGCCAGTTGCCAACCAACCCCTGCCTTAAAAACTATGTATGTGTATGTAGAAAAACTAAACCAAATGTTTTTACTGAACCGACATTTTATTTATTTTGCCCAAAAAAGTTTTGGCGTAATTAAATTGAGACTATTGAGCTTAACTTGCGTTCCATTTCATCCTACCTTAAGGGGCCCGCGTTCGATTCCCGTTTTTTTTTTTTTTTTTGTTTTTTACTGGGTCTGCTGTACTCTGAAATTACGCATTCTAAAGAAACATCATCTGAAGCTAGTTTGTAAGTTGCGGTGCGAGTTAGTTTGTCAGACGACTCAAAGGTAAACCCAGTTGTCAGTGAGAACACAGGCCCACGTGTCTTCTAACCGTTAAGTCTTGTTTTGTGAAGCAGTTGACGTGAATGTATGATGAGCAGTCGCAGGCTAGAAAGTGGCACGGCCTGTTCTCTTTGTTGTGGCTATCAGCTGCTGTACTAGGATATTTACTTCCGTCCGTTATTCAACTAATACTGTACTCTAGAGATAAACGTCTTAGTCACGATATTGTGATATATTGCCTTGCGCTTTGTTTCTTCCTAGTACACTTTATTTCGAAATATATTTTTAAAATCCTGATAAGTGCGATTTTGTGTTTTTGGAAACTGATAATTAGGGCCGGTGGATGGGTTTCATTTCATGCGTCCTAGGTGAGACTAAAGACTTGCGCCACAGTATTTTTTTATTAGCACCACGTCTTACTGCCCGTTCGGGTTATACTCTAATGTGCCAATTGCACTAATAGTTTAAGGGTTTAATAGAGAGGAAGTGCACCCGCATTTGCGTGAAGGAGCGAAAACCACCTTTAGTGCACCCGACTGGAATCGAACCCCGATCTCCCCATCTTCGGCACTCTAGTCCAACACGAGAGTGGCGCGTTAGACCACGCGGCCACCGAAGCGGGCTGCATCACAGCTGTATTCTGTATGATATAAATAAACCACTGCCCCCCTCCTCTCCCCCACCCCTGCATGACTCTAAATAATAATAGGGTGTCAAAATACCGGACAAAAAAAAGAGATAATAAATAAAAAGGGCTAACTCCCCAACCCCACATCCCACCCCCCATAATAAATGTTTGCAAAGATAATGATCCCTTCTTCCGTTCTTTTTTTCTTAATACAGGGGGGGGGGGGGGGGTCGAAACATTTAGACGATTAGTAACTTGAAAATTAACACTTTAATTGAAAAGTAAATATTCACTTTTTGAAGATAATGTCACTCAGGTGAGCTTCACTGGCCGTCAGGTAGACCTCAGCATAGATAGTCTAATTGTTTCCGCCCCATCTATTATTTTTTGGAAGCTTTTAGTTAAATATCAAAGTGATTCGCCGACAAAACGACACAGAATGTCTTTAACACAAAAGTGATTGTTAATAACCAATATATTTAAAAAAATATTAATATTAGAACAAATATATTCTTAATATTAAATATAATATTAAGATGCAATTATTTTACTTAGAAATGATTATTAGCTTATTTAATTAAAGAACACTAAAAACATTACATTTTGTTATAATGCGCCCTTAGAACCTCAGCGCCCTACGCGACAGCTTAGGTTCGACTATGACTCTGCTGATGTCTCTGATTCTAGTGTATTCAGAAGCGTCTGTATCCTTTCCTCTAATTTGAAGAAAGTATGGCGACGATATTTTATTTTAGAAAAAAAGACAAAAAAATCACAAATACGACTATTTTTTTAAGTATGGTATGCCGTATTTATGTTACAAAAAAGTATTCAAATTTTATTTAACATACATAGCTTATAATGTGAAATAATACTATAATTTTGCACTTAAGTATTAGTTTGAGGTTATTAGCATTTACCTTCATAAATTTTATTTATAAATAATAATGAAAAAAAAAAAGCCAAAATTTAACTTTTATTATGTTTGTGTAGGAACAGAATAATCTAGACATTAATATTTGTTCCTTGAAATTGACGATGAAACTTATGTTCATTTAGGTATCATTTGACTTTATGGACCTTGTTACCTTGAATTAGCAATGAATAATGAGTTTAGTAAAAAGTTATGTGTTTCACCTATTTCTCTCTCTCTCACACACACCATTATTTTTCTCTGCCTAATTATTTTTTGTAACACACAAACAGCATACCACACTGATAAAAATAGTATTTTTGTAAAAAAAATTGTGTCCTGCTTTTTCCAGAATAGAATATGGTCATCATAATTATATCCCTATATTACAAGGCAGCCCTTAGCAAACGTGGGACCCTGGGTAAACTTTGTTTGCGGGGCCCTCGGCTATCCGACTCTCCCCCCCCCCCTAAAAAAATTAAACTAAATATTTGGTTAATGTTATCACAGTAGTTAGCACCCATACAGCAATTTTCAGCTGTACAAGTTATCAGGAAATGCCCTTAATATAAAGGAAAATACGTGTAATAATGATTAATGCTAGAAGCCATGTTCTAGCACATTTAAGGGTTGATTTCTCCCCAACTCTTGGTTCTATTTTATTTTCTCTTTATTATGTATAAAGGTAGAAAGAACAACGGTGCAAATTTGGAATTAAATCGTTTGGTATATTAAAGAGTTATCGGACGTGAGAAATATTATCCACGGACAGAAAAATACAAATTTTGATAAGTCTCTTCACTAGTTCAATAAATCAAACGACAAGACTGTATTTTATTAGTTATTACACTCGGACATTATTTGATAAATAGCCTATACATACAGCATACGAGCGCACAAGCGAAAATTGCACCCTAATTGGTCCCCTCCTCCCCCCTCTCACCTAAGTGAGCGCAGGGCCCTTTGCGGCCGCACCGTTTTGTACACCCCTAAGGGCGACTTAGTGGAACCTTAAAAGGTAAGCGTGCTACAGTGGCTATCATAGTCAATACTTTCTACCTTTTAGGGTTCAAACTAAGGGTGTATAGACCTCAAATGTTTTAGTATATTAAAACTAAGTATTTTAATACAAATACTTGGTCATCACACTAAACCAAGTATTTATCTAATTACTGCAGTTTACTCGCCTTGGTGGCCTAGTTGGCTAACGCGCCAGTCGTGTTGAGTCAGACCACCGAGGACGGGGAGATCGAGGTCGAATCTCGGTCGGGTGAACTGGGGGTGGTTTTTCCTAAATGGTTTTCCACTCTCCCTCCACGCAAATGCGGGTTCAATTCCTCTAAATTCAACCTTCCCAATTCCTAATCCATTAGTGTAATTAGTACTTAAGCGTATAACCCGAACGGGTAGTAAGACGCGGTGCTTAATAATAATAATTACTGCAGGTTACTGGTTAGGTCATGTAGGAGAAGGACAAGAAGGTGGTAGCTGCATATAGAAGTCAACGACACTTTACAAAATGTCTAGGTTTGTAAATGTTTGATTATTTTCGTTGAGGTGGGGAGGAGGCTATCACCCAATCTCCCCTCCGCCACTGGATATCCGGGGGCTTTCTTTAACCCTCCGTATGTCTCTCTTATAACTTAGACCGATACACAAATGTCAGCAAAACTTACTAAACTCGTGATTTTTATCTATCATACCCACACACATCGATTGAAAGTCACTAAAATTTGCCATCTAGAAATATGTCTTTATTTACAACTGTAAAGTTCATCTGAAAAGTTACCAAAAACTTCTAATAATATATATCCACACTATTAACTTAACAGACTAAGAAGGCAAATATAAATGTAATTTTCTTCCCGCCATTGTGTCCACATGAGTGTCCAGTTTTCAAATAACAGGATTCTATGAAATTCAGACTGTACACACTCTAATCACAATTGGGACATTGATAATTACTGCAGGCCCAAGCCACACTTTTGAGTGTAGAGTTTAAATAATATGGTTTAGTTAGGAATAGAAGAGCTTCGATGATATATAAAAAAAATGAGGTTCCCAAATGTCTCCTAATATTTTAATCGGTTCTAACCGAAGCCTGCGAAACTTTTTTATGCACCGATCTATTCCTTCGGACATAATTACCTGAAGTTTTGCTATCATTTTTCACCATAACTTTGGGCGTCAAGACTTTCAAATTTATAAAATAGAAACCCTCAATTTTCTTAAAGTAAAATTTGTATTGTTAGCTCGAAACTCGTGTGCTAACTTAACTTAGTTTACACCGCTGATGACATGGTTTAAGACATCAGTCTCCCAATATACAGGATACGGTGACGTTGAGGCTCGAATTTCTGCCGTGTAAACGTGAACTGTGACTTTTCACGGTGGTTTTCCCATCTTCCCTTCGCGCTAATGTAGGTGCACGTATTCTACCTTCCTCGTCATTATCTCTTCGATTAGGCCGTTTTTGTCATGGTGATGTAATAATTAAAAAAAAGGGTCATGATTATTTTGGGCGGCTGCCTTATGACCAGGAAACGGTGAAGTGTAGCCCCCCCCCATCTCCACCCCTCCATTCCACCACTTGCCTTCACTTTAGCTGAGATAAACAAAACTGTTTACTGTGAAGTAAATAAATACTTCCTCGCCTTTTTAGCGGCTACGTTATCCGCGCCGCGGACAGCGGACACTTCTTTGCCTTCAGTCGACGCTCGCTCTGACGATGAGGGAACTACTTAGGTGAGAACTATTACAATACTTATCAGTTTTTGAAGTATTTCTACTCAACTCTTCTGGCGGTTTGCCCGGCTATTGTGCGCTTGTTGAAAAGAGTCGCTAGCTGCACAGAGCGGTGAAATGTCCAGAGAGCTATTTCAACAGGTGGTAGGCAGACGTTTACACGAATTGCGTTATGACTGCGGGTGAGTCTTGGGGTTGATATATTCTTTTAAATTTGGCCGTTTCTAAACTTCTCTCAAAATGTGTTTTTTCTGTTTCTATCTGTAAACATTCTCTTCATACAAAAATATGCTTCACTTTGGGAAGCATCCATCCTCTTTTACTAGATTTCCCAACGCCTGCATTGGTGGTTGCGCGGTATATGGCGTCATTAATAGTACTATATTGGGTTATCATTTACAGGTAGATCGGGGTTAATGCTGGTTTGGTGTATTGAGGGTCGTTTTCCTAAAGAATATTTCCGCTCAACCTTCACTCGGATGCGGGTACGCTACCTCTGAATTTTACCTTCCTCTTCCCTAACCCATAAATTAGTGAGACGTTATATACAATTTAAAATATATCGATATGCCTACTTGACCTTAAACTCTTATTTGGACACGTATGTTGTTTTTTGTACTCAACAACTGTATGTTGTGTTTCGCCTGTGTGGATATTGTAAGGTGCTTTCGGGAAAGAGCACAAGCAAATACTTAAATGTGTTTAGCAAATAAATAGTTATACGACTCGGTGAGTTTTGTAAACATTACAATACGTACGTGCGAAAGGTCATTGCTTTCCTACTCGTGTCGGTCACACTTTAATAATATACAGTACTTAGTACACATTCTCGAAAGTCGACTTTTTTGTGTTGTTTGACAACTTGAACTTTCGGTCGCCAGAGCTTCTGCATACTTAGCTGAAGGTTTCAGCTTCGGCCTGAATATATAGTTGATGAATTTGATGTGTTTCCTTTCACAGTGATGAATTTACTCCTGCGGGTTTGGGTGCTGTCTACTATAATAGTTAAGTTAGTTTGTAAGTCTTATACTCATGGTTGATTCAAAAAGTGTAATTTAAAGAAAGTACCACGATATTTTTTAGAGTTTAAACTAAATACGAATCTTAGCACAACGATAGTAAGAATTTTATAGAAAGGAACTTTTAGAAACTTATTCTTTACGGTAAATTTGATGACATTTCAATAATTTATCTATGTTATTTTAAATGTATTGATATCTATCAAAAGTGACAGCTGTAGATCACATGACTTGATGTATGAATATATGAAAGCAGCTATTGTTATTATTCTAGCTGTCAGATAATGTTCTTCCTATGAAAATTGGGACGGTGGTTGACCTATTTATTATTAAAATAAATGTCCCTAACATGCATAAAAACATGAATTCAAACACCAACTGCCAAGGTGACATTAATTTTCTTTTTTTGGGTGTGGGGGGGGGATATTATGAAAATTTTATCTCATTGATTGACCGTAAGAATGTCACAGTCTTGAGCATCCAATACTAGCTTGGAGTTTTAGTACAAACAAATGCTTGGCACTGGTCATTTTTATCTCGGTACATCAAACTTATTTGCTTTTATTCTCATTTAAAGTTGAAAAAAATTGATATGAATAAAAAATGCATATTCTTATTAAGGTTATTTTGCTGCTGCCTTATACCGAAGGCAAGTTCGGGCACACTGAATAGAGATTGAAAAAATGCTAATGTAATTTTATAATAGGTTTAAGTCGCTCTGTAGAGCCCCATCTAATTTTATTTTTGAGCTAAATGAGGGAAAACTCTGCCATTAAGTAACCATAAAAAAAATCTAATTTTAAAATACTTGAAATATATTAGCCACTGGTAAGCGCTTTATTTTAAGGAAGTTATGTATAAATAATTGTACATTTGTATTTAAAACGAACTTAATATGTTTCTTCAACGGGAGATTAAGTTATTTACTGATCTCATCTCGATTTCGCTGCAGTCTTAATTGAACCATGTCTAGAATTAATTATGCAATAGTCTTGTATAGAAGTTAAATTCCCGCACGAACCGTACCGGGAGGTGAGTCTTGTTTGGGAAATATTTTTCGACAACCCAATGCATGGGGTTCAACCCCCCCCCCCCCTTCCCCTACTCTCCCGTCTTCCGAAGTGTTTAATACGAAGCTTAAGATGGCCTTGTATTAAGCTTCAAATAAACCAAAGAGGCGTTCACTTGTCAAAATGATGCAAGGGAAGAACCACTCCAACTAGCTTCTAAAAGCATTCATATCTGTAAGTTGTGTTGAGGGAGGATCACTTTCAATAGCTTCTAAAATAATCTAACTTTCGAAAACGAAACAAAAATTAGGTGGGACTATCAATAGCTTCAAGGGCATTCAAAATTTAAAAAAAAAAACTGTTTGTGGACCACTTAAAATATTCAAGGGAATCGTAATTTGTAAAAATTATCTCGTGAGCACTTCTTAAAATAACTTTTAGAGGCATCAAAATTTTGAATTTTTTTTCGAAGGATTACTATAAATAGCCTGTAGGAACGTAAAAATCAATAAAAAATCGGAGGGAAACTTTTATAAATCGCTGTTAAAAAAATAATTTTCAAAAATTATCTTAACGTGGACCACTATAAATAGCTTCTAGGAGCATCAAATTTACTAACATTAACTGGGGGAGAGGAGTGTAGAAAACCTAAAAATTATTTTTATTGCTTGCCCCCTCCCCCCTCTTATACAAATATAGTTTCACAACTACCTTATAAAACAATGATGTCCTTATTTCTCAGGATTTAATAATAAGTCTTAACATTATGTCATAAACTTGCGATTTAGACCCCCCACCCCCAAATTAAATTATCCCAATACCTCTCACATCCAAACGCTTTCAAAAGAGGATCACCTTAATTAATTTCCTTACATCACATCATAATATTTAAAAATGATTAATATTTAATTAAACGGAGTGTTTTAATTTCTTATCCAATCTCTCTAGCCATCTCCATCCCATTTGCCACATGCGCAGTAATTCGCGAAAGTAAACATTTCATTACTGGTTAGTTAGTTCTCTAGCAGTCGCGTCATTAATTTCCCCATTAACGCTTCGAACGTTATCTTATTTTTTATTATGTGTATGCCGGGTTTGTAGTATTTCGATAAACATTTTGTCATTAAGTAAACAAGAATTGTATATATCTGCGAAAAATAAATGTTGGAAATAGCATCTTGGGTGTTTGATCCTAGGATATTATCTATTTATAGACTTCCTTGTTTACTATTAAAACTAGATTTTCCGTTTGTTGGTTCCGCTACAGATCATTTTCAGACACTCGCAGTGCATTTTGAACAAATGCCGATCTCAACCGTCAGACGAATTTGCGTCAGTACCATTATGAAAAGCGAAAATGTATTAAACAAAGCGAAGCGGGTTTGTTATAGGATTATAATTTGTAATTTTAAGTCGTGACTTGATATGATCATTTGGTTTAAAAAGTAAAATAAAATAAGGTAATTTCATAAAGTAATGAAGAAATTTTACAAATTCGAAGTGTTGGCAAAAAATGTTTTGTGAAATTTACGCCGGCAACCAAATTCAATATCTGTACTGTTATATATTTATTTGCATTAGTCCATTTTAAGGTTATAGGTACACCAAGAAAGCCTATAAATTAGGTGTTTTTCTTTTACTTAGTTAAAGAACAGTTGTGAGCATGGTTATTAAAAAGCTACAAGTAGTATTTAAGGAGCACACACATAGATTGTAAAAGTTAAAAAAAAAAAAAAAACTGAGGTATTTTCAACCTCACAGTGTGGCTATTTCTTGGTTCCCTTATCCCGCCACGCTTGTCTCTGTGAAAGTGGTTAGGGTCCTTGGAAGGATGGACTCGTGTTTCTGGAGCACAAAGTTACGCCCCCTCCATGTGGTGAGCCAAGCGTTTGCCCGTATATGGACACTTCTTGCCAGGTACAAACATATACGCCTCACACGTGACCAATAAACGGGACCTGCCCCGCTAATCTGGCTTGCGGTCTAAGCCATGGGGCAATGTTTGCACGGCTCACGAGCCGAGGGCTGCACGAATCCACGTCCCTCCCGTCCTCCTCCCTCACTACGACCTCTTGCTTTCCATTGTTTTCAAAATATTATAACCAAGACTCCGACTTTTATGACTTAAAGGTATAAAATTACATGAAAAATAAAAGTAACTAACAATTATTAAAAAAAATTGGCCTGGAAATATAAATAAAAACTCGTAAGGAGTGCGCAGTTTACAAATGCAAACTAAACATATGTATACTATAAAAAAACGTAAAACAACTAAACTCTTGCATTCTTCTAATTATAAAATTAATATACAAATATCTGGCTCAAAAATAATAGTTAAACCCGCCCAACCCAACCGTATACAATGTCTCACCAGGAATGTATATTTTACAACCATACAAGCAAGGAAAAAAGTTAATCACCTACATTATCTTCTCATTTCGTTAATTGTTTGTTGAAAAATCTGTCTTTTGAGTATTCATGCATTTACAAAACATATATTGTGTTAAAAATTTACTTATTCAATATAAATGTCTTAAACTGAATTAAACTTGAGTAAAAATTACTCCAAAACTATGCACACCAAGAAAATATAACCTAAAGATCCGAAATGACAAAAAATGACTAAATAATCACCAATGGAAAACGTTTACACAACCAGAGGTTCGTGAATAGAATGCATGTACACATAACAGTCTGTGATGTACCGAAAGAAAGAATACTTGTCATCAAAATCTGGGCCCTGATTATTATTAATCACACGATTTCAATTTTGTTGTATTTTATAAGTTATGCTAAAGTTGTTTAAATCGTTTGGATTCAATTGTATTATAAAATACTAGGAGATGGTATCCGACGTTGTGCTGAGTAGCCACGCAATGGATTGCATGGTTACCCCTGGCAAAGCTTTTCTTTACTTTAGACAAAAAAAAAGTTTCATTTATTCCTTCTGACCCAGTTTTTAATTTATTAAAAATAATCTGATCTAAATTTTAAAATTGCTGCTTCAATGTGCACATGTATATGCTCACTTGATATTAATATTTAAATTTAGACATCTTCGTGTGGTAGATATTGCTAATTGCTCATGACAAACACTCTCTTCGTTTTATTAATATAGAAGATATAGATAGTGCAGAAAACTGTACCAAGATAAATCTGGTTCGAGCTGTATTACTAACCACAGTCTAACCCGCTTCGGTGGCCGTGTGGTTTAACGCGATACTCTCGTGTTGGACTAAACTGCCGAGGATGGGAAGATTTGGGTTTGATACCTGTCAGGTGCACTGAGGAGGGTTTTCGCTAAATGGTTTTCCACTGACCCTCTACGCAAATGTGGGTGCACTTCCTCTTAATTAAGTTTTCCTCATCTATAACTTATTAGCCTAATTAGTACATATGCGTATAATCCGAACGGGTAGTAAGACGCGGTGCAAAAAAAAAAACTACAGTCTAATTTTTTCATAGAAATCGCGCCATTTGAAATATGGAAATATATGTTGCCACATTGGGGGAGAGGGAGGACCTATAATTGTATTTGCATCGTTAGCCCGTTTAATTATGAGCCGCTAATATCTCATAGTATTGTCAATAGAGACGTTATAACTTAATCTTCAAATGAAATGCAGCTTTTAAAACATGTTCAGATTATATCTCTTTTGACATTGTGTCAGCATAATTTCGTGTTTTGAATCACAATTTAAACCATTAAAGGATTATTATTCAAACCTAATTTAAGATCGTGCGAAGAACAGGTACACCAGCTAGTAATTAATAAATCAAATAAGACTTAATATCTAGAATGCCAAATTTTAGTTACTTTCAATCGGTTGGTGGTTGAAAGTGGGCATGCTATAAAAATCAGGCATTAGTAAGGTGTTATCCGTAGGTTGAGATGGGATTTTTAATATGCCTATGCGTATTCATACGTCAGGGGAACATTTGTGTCAATATGGCCATTGGTACCTTTTGATAAAGGTTTGTTTGAAAGTGAGATCGTAATTCATTGGAGTGCTCGTGAGCAAATTCTGCCTTGTCATCCATGCTGTATTTTTAACCAGGGGCCTTGCCTCGTTTCGGGTGCATTGTCTTCGTGTCATTTGAAAGGGAAATTATTCGTACCCACTTTCTATCAAACACTTATGAGCTGTTGGTCGCACTTGGCGTGTTCATTGGGCGTGGAGGGGCCCTCGTCACTACCTCGAGCAAGTTTGACCTCACTGCTGGAGTCACCGGGTCGTATCCGGGAAGACAAAACTGCTCGGAGCCTTGACGGGGTTCTCAACCGTGGGGCTCCACGCACTGGTGCAGAAAACTGGACATACTTTTCCACACTTGGAGAAGAAAAATGGGAGGTTAAATTAATTTTCTCTTGATTTTTAGTTTTTAACTAACTAGCAAATGCTTCAGACCTAGCTAGGAAATCTTATAATTTAGTTAACACTTTTTTTTTTTTGGCGTTTCTTGATGTATACAGACGATACCCTTCTCGTCTTAGACCAGTGGTTCCCAAACCCTGGATCGCAACCTAAACCGTTCCTGAGGGTCGCAGAAAGGTCTCAACTTTTTTTTTCAACTTTATAAAAATATTACAATTATAAACACTTCATCAAACATGGACGTAAAATAGAATTACTGAATACTGAAAATATCAACAATGTTATAACAAAGTTTTGAAACCTCCTTGTAATCGGAATTTTGGACCCAGCTTAAGGACAAGCCCATCCTGACGGGACCACATAAAAATACGCGATGGGTTGTATGCGGCCCGCGGGCCATAATTTTCCCAAGGTTGCTATAAACTGTTAACATGTTTTGGCCTGAAAATATTAATTTGAACCAGACACGTGAAAGCCGAGCTTGAGGCGAGTGTTAACTGTAATGTGTGTGTTGATCACGTGCTCGATGTTGGATCGCTTACACATCCTCGAGAAATGAGCCAACGGCGGTGTGCTCATTAGTAACAAATTAGCCTGTCCTTTTTTGGGGAGAATACTTGAAAGGCGAACTGTTTTAGTCGAGACACCACAAACGATTCAACTAAAAGTACGCCTTCATGATGGGTTGTGTTGCGAGCTCTATTTTTTAAATTTAGTTTTCGTCGACAATTTCTTCGCTTGACCTCATTTTTACTAAAAATTCATTCCTACACAAGATAACTAAGAATGTGTTAATGCATTTATTTGCATTTTTGTTTTTCAATCCAAAGGATGAATTTTACCACACTCTACAAACTCTTGGACTTTTTTTTTAACAAACTACAAAAATTGTATTTTGTAAATAATATTTGACACATTCCGTTCTTATTAGTTTTGTAATATTTAATTTATAATTTACAATATTTCTTTAGATTTAAAAAAATCTTTTTTACCCTTTTTAAAAAAAATTCTTTTAAAAGAAAAAAAAAAATGCTGTAGCTAGGTCGTGAATTATGAAATCCAAGTATTCAGCCTATATAAGGTGCCGACTACATTTATGACAGTTATTATCCTTTTATTTAAGCTACTATTTCCTTTAAGTAAGATCTTACAATTGATGGCAAAAATGTTTGCCTACTTTTCTTGGACCCCACAACTCGACTAATATCAAGAAACGTCCTTTGTTTCCCAATACCAGTTTGAATTAAGACAAAAAAAAAGTATTTGGAATGTTGGCAGAGCTAATTTTATAAGCTGAAGTTTTACAAGTTGCATCTTGAAGATAAATTTTAGAATAATAATTAACTAGTATTTGGTTGCAGGCATTTACATTGAACTGTAGTCAAAGTAAACAGTTATATCTTGTTAAAGTATATGTATGTATACAGGACCCCCCCCCCCCCCCCCCTTTAGGAGGTTCAACACATTCCAGGGGGGTCCGAACCCCCACGCTTTCTACGCCCTTGCTTCCAACAGTTTTTGTATCCATTCTAGTTTGTGCAAACGTTTGGCTTAATACAATGTTTCACTTTGAGATTGATAAGAACGACTCCAACGAACGTTTTTATTGAACAAGTTTACTGTTTTATGTTTAAAAAATACTATTTCCTCTCGTTTTAAAATGTTTAACAGTCGAGACCGGCACACAGCACGCCTCGCATATGCAGGCAGAAACGATTATTACATTAGCGTCTCTGTATGTGGGGAGCTTAGGGAGGCAGAAGCGACTGCCCAGGGATGAACGCCGAGTTATTTCTGTGCGTGGAGGTCGTTCCACTCGCCATTTTTAACCGCGAGGTTAGCTACAGAAGGGTTTAGTAAAAGAACGAAATTTTAGAAATTACAGCCTTTTTTTACGTTCAACAATGACAACTTGCTTCGGTGGTCGAATGATCTAAGGCCTCTCAATAGGCTGGGCCACCGAGGTCAGGTTTCGAATCCCGGTTTGGTGTACAGAATGTGGTTTTCCTAATTGGTTTTCCTCTTCCCCCCACGCAAATGAGGATACACTTCCTCATGTTCAACCTTATTCACCCCTAACATATTAGCTTAATTAGTACAAGTTTGTACAGCCCGAACGGTTAGAAAGACGCGGTGCATAAAAAAAGATAATATTGTACTTGATTAGTAGTTATTTTTATCGATAGCGATATTATTTACGAAAAGTAAATCCAAGACCATTTGACCTGACGGTTAAATATATGGAAATTATTTTTGTAATTTTTATAACTGTCCAAAAAAAATGTTCCTTCCTATCTAAATTGTAGTGTGGTGTCACTCGATACCTGGAAAGTAGGGAAGGGGAGGGAGGTAGATCGTACCCCGAACGACTGCAGGTTTCATTTGATTTTCTATACTCTCGGCTAAAAATAATTTTATTAAAAAGCTTTCAATTAAATAATTGTATTATTAAGAATTAATAGCCAGAGCTATTATTTATGCTTATTAGTGGGGATTACTCCACCTAGATATCATATTCTGAAAATTGAAAAATGCTAAGTCCATCATAGACTCTGCCTTAAAATATGAGTGAAGAATGACCCAGGGCACGAGACAAATCCTGGATAGCTCAGCGGTTAGAGCATTGGCGTACTAAGCCAGAGGTCCCGGGTTCGATTCCCGTGTCCAGGTGTCATTTTTCAATTTTCAGAATTGTATTATTATTAAAATAGGTTGAACAATGTTATTTCCGAGCATTAATGATAGTGGATCTTCCCTTTTTTATCAATTATAAATTAATAGTATAGTATTCTTTAGACATTACTTTTTTTTTAAATCTGTTCTCTAGCTTTTGAAAACTGTATATTCATCCAAACTTTGTTTCTTTATACTGGAGTTGGTTTAAAAGTTTGTCAGATTTATGATTTGCATTCATTTTAGCGAGGAAACTTATGTAGAGGTAACATCAATAGATAATAAATTAAACCGTTTGTTAAGGGTGATGAAATTTTAAAATAAAATTCCCCCGTCATTTGTTCTTAGTTTTGTTTAGTCAAAATTAGTGTAGGCCTATTGGTTCTAAAACTATTAATATAAGAAAAGAAGGGCTTGCTAAACCTTGGCATTTAAAATGTGGTGACATTGTCTATAATTTCAATAGTAAATTTGTACGCATTTATTTGGATATATTTATTAGCAATACCGACCCTACATAATTTTAATTGGTACATTTCCTTTTTTCAATTGAAAAATGACTCAAATTTGCTATATACATTCGAAAAGAATTTCAGATTCATGAGATGTAAATCTATACAGTAGGTTCTTTATAGGCTGATAAAGTTTCTATCACTCCATGTCGCAGCCCACTTATTAGATTGTCATAATTAATATAACTAGTTTTTTTTTACGTATTTTGCTTCTTACTAGCCTTTTGGACTATTCGCAATGATATAGGGATGGAAACGTTGAATTTTACTGGAAGTGTACCCACATTTGAGTGATTAAACGTGGGAAACAATTCAGATGTCATCCTGTAAGGTTCATTTACACTATGTAACAAAAAAAAGTATAAAACAAATGTTATTTTGTGACTTGTTACCTTAATTTTGAATGTTGTAAAACATTAATTGTTACATACGTAACAATGAAATAAATAAACTTAAAACTGTCTAACAAATTAAAATATGTTTTATATAGTCTGCATCATGGCGTCTGGGGAAGATGTTCTCCTTCGGCAGTGGTTTGTGTAGGGTTGGGCAAAAAAGGCGTCAAAAGGCGGTTTTGGGTTCGACCCTCTCTACTCGTGAGAGATAAATGTTGTGCGAGTGACCTTTTGACTGATCTTAAACGTGATAAACCATGGCCTGTTGGGTGGGGAACTCGGAACTAACGGCAGTTATAGAAACTTTGTTCGAATTTGACAAGCCAGGACTTTAATTAATTTGGTTGTAATCGAATAGAGAGGGAAAAAAATTCTTTGGGGCTGCAATTCCACTGAAAGAAAATTTAGCCAACTCGTTACATATTGTAAACAGGCCTGTAACAGATTTAACATATTAGAAAACAAAAGTTACATATATTTTTGTTTTATAACATTTTTCATTTGATTTTTTAACAAGTTTTAAAACATTTTATAAAAACAGAGCTTTTAAAACTCACTAAATAGTGTAAATGGACCATATTGATTCGAACCTGGCCTCCCCGCCCTTGCCTTTTGTCCGCGTTCCCGTGGGTGAAAGGCTTGTTTCGATTCAACTTCAAAACTATAGTAAAAATCTTTTTTAACTATGGGTTTAAATATCTTCAACCTTTCTGGGCCTTAACATTATTAAAATTGACAAAACTCCATGACGTCGGCCCGCAATGGAGTCATGCCGCCGTCTGTTGGCGAAAATTATGCCAACTTCTGCAGATTGAGGGTGTCGTGTGGTTATCAAAACGAATCCTCTGGCCGTTGATCTCACTTTTTTAGACCCGAGCCGCTACTTTTTCATTCAAGTATCTCCTCATTTGTCCTCGCGAGACTAAGTCCAGCCCGTTCCAGACCCACTGCTTTACAAAAAAAAACTGGAAGCGCCAGGGAATGAACTGAGAACCTCTGGCTCTTTAGCCAGGACTCTGACCACTAGACTTATTGAAAACAAAAAGGTAACTATAAAAAGTGTTTAATCTCTTCCTGAACGCACACTAGAATGCATCCACAGGCAGAGAATGAACACGTGCTAATAGCTATATTCTGGTGGCGTGCTCGCCTTGGTTGCATCACACCAACTAAAATACCGACATGATTAGTAAATAAAAGAGAGAGAGAAAAAAAATCAACCTTTCGAGAATACTCTATGAAGCAAACATGGCACGAAGCTTGAGTCGCTCTTTTCCTCGCCTCCAAATTAATTCTCTTCTTCCTTCATATCTCAGATTTCGGCAACGACTTGTGGCAGGTATTGTCCGCCAGGTAAAGGGCACAAAGGTTATTTTCCAGCGTTCTTTATACGCTAGCGGCAAATGTTGTTGTTTCCAATTCATTATAAATAAATTCCCAGGTGCCAATCACCCTACCTATGTGTTCAAACACCTGTGAAAATTATAAATTAATGTAATTTAATAAGTGAGCGGAGCGATATTAATTTTCATGCAATGCCACACGTCATACAACCCTATAGAACTATCTGCTACTTTAAAACTAGTGACCCGCCTCGGTGGCGTAGTTGGCTGACGCGCTAGTCGTGTTAAGCTCGACCGCCGAGGACGGGGAGATCGAGGTTCGAATCTCGGTCGGGTGAACTGGGGGTGGTTTTTCCTAAATGGTTTTCCACTCTCCCTCCACGCAAATGCTGGTTCACTTCCTCTAAATGTAACCCTCCCAATACCTAATCCATTAGCGTAATTAGTACTTAAACGTATAACCCGAACGGGTAGTTAGACGCGGTGCTAAATATTATTATTATTATTTAAAACTAGTGAACTACGACACATGAAAGGAATACATTCAAGATAAATACACCAACATTTGCTAGTGGAGAGGAGCTAATAAAATGTAATAATGGGAAGGGAAGGTGGAGGTTTACGATGCCCTCTGTGGTAATATTACACCACGATGCAACATCTGTTTCGAGCTGTATTACATAACTCTTTTTTTACCCCCTAGTCTTACTGCCTGTTCACTTTGTACTCAGATAATATAATTACTCCGGTGGGTTAAGGCTGAGTAAGGAAGCATTTGAGAGGTAATCTACTCACATATGCGTGTAAGGAAAGTGGGAAACCATTAAGGAAAACCCACCATCAGTAGACCCGACCGGGATTCAAACCCCGATCTCCCCGTCTTCAGCAGGCTATTCTCACATTATAGTGACGCCTTAAACCATTCGGCCACAGAATTACCCTATACATAGATAGACTTGTAAACATAGTTTAAAAGTTGATATTTTCCATTCTGAAAAACAAAAACAAAAACACGTGTTGGTTGATCATCAAGAGCCTAACTCCCGAGGAACTAAAGTTAACTGGTTTAGGAATGAATGATTTAAATTTAAAATGAGGTCACAACATATTTTATTGGCATTTGTATTTTCCTCCTTTCCTGTTTGTTTTCCTTCTGCCGGATAGCTCCACTTTTGTTTTTGGTGTATAAATATCTTCCAGACTATTCTAACGTCTCAAGGGCATCACTTTGGTGCACTGAGCTCTTTATTAAAACCTATTTGTTTAATCTCCTGGAGTGCCCGGGTAAAATAATTGAATATTGTGTTGAGTGAAAGCCACAGTGAACAGGTGAGGTTGTTTCTTATGGAGGTGTTCCTGTGGAGTAGATCTGTGACACGGAACGTGACCCATAAACCACCTCGGCTCTTCGTGGTCTGATACAATCCTCCACGCCTCGCTTCATGGGCAGAGTTATTATATTGGTCGTGAGCTGTCGGAAAAAAAGGTCAACCGAATCAAATTGACTGATTCCGAACCATTGCAAATTATGTTATTTTCATTTCTGCTCCGAATGTGTTTGTATTAACACTTTGACGCTAATAATCATAGCATCACATGCAACTACTTTTTACTTTTCAAATAAAGATACATTATATTAATCGTGAAAATTTTCAACCTCGAACCCAATAAAGTGGATTTAAAATATGTCTAACTCTGAACCTAGATCTGAGTTATGCCTTGAAAGTTTTTTTTTATTTTGAGCCTACTCCTTGAATTCAATTAATTTTTAGAAAGTGGCTCCAATGATTTTGTTTAAAATTGGTATTTGGGGACTATTATATCTGGGAAATAATATTGTATGTTTAGTTTTTTTAATAAATTAATTTAAGGTTGGTTTACTCATCACAAATTCTAGAAAATTTGAAATTTGAAATAATCTTTAAGATTTAGTTTCAAATGGATATGAGAATTATTTTCATGATAAATAAGAATATATTTTTGTTTTTAAAATCCCAAATAATTCTAAGGTAGTTAAAAATAACGAATTTTTGAAAATTTGAAATATATTGAGTGTTATTTGTGATTCTTCATTAAATTAATCCTTCACTAGCGACAAAATATATTACGAGTTATTATATAAACATTATAATTATGTATTACGTCCTAGCACATTTGGCATTAATATAATTTTGCTAAAAGTTCTACCAACAAAAAATACCTTCTAGTAAAAAGTCGCTGGTAACAACAAAAAAACACACACACAGCCATTTTCTTCGTGTGTAGGCCTATACATAACTTAGTTGAGTTGGTGAACACCGACGATCATTTCACCTCTACCCTCTGGGCCGACCACCAAGCCACGGTGCTACCTGTGTTTGTATACCGCCAAACTAACGTACGCGATTAGAAAGTTGCCTATACGCGACATAGTCAGGGGGGAGGGAATATTTTGAATCCTATCGGATTAAAGTATTGCGCTGATATAATCGGTCGGTTCAGAAATTGCACGATAAACACCTCGTATAAATAAAAATAAAACTATCGCATGAAAGATGATCTTAATCGTCTTCGTTTTTACGGGAATTAGGGTGAAATGAATGTATTTAATTATGGAGGAGGAGGTGGGGGGGGGGGAGATTCTTGTAGACTTAGTTCGCCCTGCAAGGTATCAGGCCTACCTTGACGGACTGCACCGTTGTCTTATCATGCTGGAACCTTTGCAAGGTTATCTTGCTAGCTCCCAGGTTTCAAACGGAGGTTCTCCTTGATTTTCTTATGAATGGACATTAGGAGCACGTTTAAAAAAAATACAATCATATAATTTGTTCTGAAAAATTGAAAAATGACACCTGGACACGGGAATCGGACCAGGGACCTTTGCCTTTGGCTGGCCGGGTTCGATTCCCGTGTCCAGGTGTCATTTTTCAATTTTCAGAATACGTTGCTAGATGGAGTAATCCTCACTAAAAGTATAAATAATAGCTTTGGCTATTTGATTCCTAAATATAATTATATACTATATTATTAGTGTTTAAATATATTGATATCATCTATCAAAATGCCATCTGCATATAACTTGACCTGACTTATGGATACATGAAAGTAAGTCAATTAACTTCTTTCTAGATAACCATATGTAAAATCGTAATAAAAAAAGGGTGGATATGGAGTGAGTACCAAACACCACTTTTGCTGAATCGGGAACAAGCGACAAAAGAGTAAACTTTTAATGTCATCAACCCACTTCGGTGGTCGTGTGGTCTAAGGCGCTACTCTTGCAGTAGATGACTGGACTGCGGATGACGGGGAAACCGAGGTTCGAATCTGTCTGGTGTACTGAGAATGGTTATTCAAAAAAAAAATTCACTCTCCCTATACGCAAATGCAGGTACATTTCCTATCAATATAACCTCCCTAACCCCTAAAATCACTAGTGTAACTTGTACATAAGCGTTTAACCTGAACGGGTAGAAAAACGTGGTGCGAATAAATATATGTATTAATGTCATCCATTACGATTCTTCACCGCTTAAAAAAACTTTTAAAAAAAAATCATTCGTGCGAAACACCCTCTTCAGTGGCCGAACGATCCAAGTCGTCACTCTCCTGGTAGACTGGCCTGCTGATGGGGGTTCGAATACCGGTCGGGTTTACTGAGGTTGGTTCCCCCCAAATGGTTTCTCACTCTCCTTCCGCGAAAATGCGGATATATTATCTCCAAAATGCATCCTTTCTCATCTTCACCCCATTAGAGTATCATATATGCCTATAGCCTGAACAGATAAGGCCCGGTGATAAAACAAATGAAGTGAAACGTGCTCTAAAATAAAAGTAGTGCTGGTTGTGTGAAGAAAGTTTGACCTTGCCTTGACTGCAGTGTGGCCCAACAAGCCCCAGGCGGAGTAATATGTGACGTCCGTGACCCAGCTGGTCACCACCGCGCATATAGGTCGGTCTGATAAGAACAGATTTAATACGGCTGGAGAAACTGCCGTGGGCCTATACTCTGTGCACACTTGGGTTACATGTTTGAAACAACTTTTTACTGTTTATCGACTTGACCTCTGTTAGTTTGGTGATCACTCCTCCGGACTGTATGTAATGCAGGAGTGTGTGGGACAGGAACAATGTGAGGAAACGACGCCTCCGTACCGTGACGTGCAGCGTGGATGTCCTACTCGGAGGGTCATTAGCGCCTGGGCAGCACAGTGTTTTTTTTCTTTTATATTATATATATAAAACCGCGTCTTGCTTCCTGTTCGAGTTATATGCATATATGATAATTACTCTAATGGGGTAGGGATGAGGAAGGAAGCATTTTAGAGGTAATATTTCAGCGTTTGCGTGGAAGGAAAATAGGAAACCATTTAGCAAATTCTATCCTCAGTAGGCTCGACCAGGATTTAAACCCCGATCCCCCTTTCATCAGACCAGTCTAACACGAGTGACGCATTTAGACCATTCGGCCACTGAATTGAGTTACAACACGCCAGTTCGGGGTTCGCTCGGGTCTGAAGGTTTTGAATGTCAATAAACCAAGGGTGATTGGTCAATTCATGTGATCTGCAACTCTCATGTTTGATAGATGATATATATCGCTTCTAGGTCCGCCCTCAAGAGCCTAAACATTTTTCTTTCACAGCAGCAGTCTCTTGCAGTCCCAACACACGTGCATAGGAAGGCAATGTTTTGGCTTTTTCTTAAATGATTTCTGAAAGCCAGTTTTTTTTTTATGTTGTGGGGTGACCGTTGTAGAGATAAAACTAAAGTAGCTTAATGTACAGAAAATTGCACTTATTTTTTCATACACACTCCGTTACACCTGAACTGCAGTGGGTTTACCTTGGTTTTACACAATGGCCCTGTTTTATAAGCGATGCCATGATGTAATAATGATAGCTGATAGCTCGGCGCCTTGAATTGGTTGAATCAGGTCGATTGTTGAGTCTGGAGAGAAGCTTTCATTGGATCTAAAAATAATCTCCATCGGTTGATATGCTTTCGGATTTATTGCCAGGTTGTCGTTTTACCCATCATACATGGAAACTAATTAGCGTAAGTGCGTAACCACTTTTGTGTTTACAAATGAAAATATTAAGGTGGGTCTTCAACAATGTTTATTTTAGAACACATTTTTTTAATCAATGGAATATATAAAATATGGTTTCTAGACCTTTTTTAATCTTTTTAATACCAATTCAAATTTAGCTTGTACAGCCTAAAGTGGCACTCTGGCAAAGGGGAGTGTTTGTGGTCACGCATCGTTAAAACGCTTTGTTCCAGTGTTTAACTGTGGGGGAGGGGATGACCTTGTGCAAACTGAAGAAGAGATCCTTGTGACGTCACCTCGCCTGCACCTACTCGGTAATTAGAACGCGCGTTGTAGTGACGGTGAAACTCGAGCAACGTCTACAATGAATACTTGCTGTCGGGAACTTGCAGACTAAGGAGTCTGTATCATCTAGTCTTGCATTGCCGTTGCCGGGAGAGCAGGGGGCTCGAATCCTTGCCGGGTGTACCGATGTATTTCGGATAAATTGTTTCCAACTCTCTCTCCACACGAATCTGGGTACATTTCTTTCCAACTTAACTACCCGCTTCGTTGGTCGAAGGGTCTAAGGTGTCACTCTCGCAATAGACTGTACTGGCGATAACTGGGAGGAGTTCGAGGCTCGATTCCCGGTCGGGTGCACTGAGGGTAGTTTTTCCTAAATGGTTTTTCATTTTAACTCCACACAAATATGGGTACACTTCCTCTAAATGCAGCCTTCTCCATCTCTTTACACATTAGCGTAATTAGTACGATTATAACCCGGATGGGTAGTAGGATGAGGCGCTAAATACACAAGGGGGCAGGAAGGACCTTAACGACTTAATCTATTGGGTTAGCTATAAGGAGGGCGGGTTAAAGTAAATGCTTCCATTTCAGCATTAATCACAACTGGTGAATGTGTAAGAATGCCAGGCCTCCACCGTGGGTTCGGATTCCACGTTAAACTGTAGGTCCTCCATTTCATCTCACAATCACCCTACCTTTACACATTAGCGTAAGTGCGTATAACCCGAACGGGTAGTAGACGCGGTGCTAATAATAATAATAATAATAATAATAATAATAATATTTCAGTATGGATCAAGTATAATAATTTCACATACAAAAAAAACTCCCATGGCCGGGATACGAATACATGACCTCTCGTCAACGGTAATAAGATTCTTAAAGTATTTTAATAACGCCGGGTTTCCAGTGCGATTCACTTCTTAACCGTGGATTCCACACGTTCGCCGAAAGACACGAGCTGAACTGAAATGTGGCCCGTGACAAACTTTAAACCAATCACAAGAAATCAACTCAAACTGCTTAGGTCGTTATGCATTAGTAGACGATCTCAACTATGGCCATGTTTCTTCATAATAACGGTATGGAATAGTAAGAAATCAATCCATACACGAGGGCCTACAAAGTGAGATACAAGCAGACAGCTGCGTCCACTGTTGGAAAACTATTTGTAATAACTCATTAGATAAAAAGTGGTGTGTGTGTGTTGTGTGTGTGTGTCGTTCTTGTTTTGTGTTTGTTTCTTTATACAACACAATGACTAGAAAACATCCATCGTGATAGCCCAGATCTATTTATCCACTAAACAGTTAAATACTTTATATTGATAACCAGCTGTTATTATTATTATTATTATTTAGCACCGCGTCTTACTACCCGTTCGGTTTATACGCTTAAGTACTAATTACGCTAATGGATTAGGAATTGGGAAGGTTGAATTTAAAGGAAGTGAACCCGCATTTGCGTGGAGAGAGAGAGTGGAAAACCATTTAGGAAAAAAACCACCCCCAGTTCACCCGACCGAGATTCGAACCTCGATCTCCCCGTCCTTGCAGTCGAGCTCAACACTACTAACGCGTTAGCCAACTACGCCACCGAGGCGGGTAACCAGCTGTTATAAGTTTATGTTGCAACGAATAATGAGGCATCACACGTTTCTGCTAACGTTGAATTACTCGCCACTCAGGCGGATTATACTCTGATTTTTCGGCGAACGTGTGAATCAAGCTTTACTCAACACACTGCCGAAAACACAACTTGATGGATGTTGGACGATATCCTCTTTTCCTTTCAACTTTTTCTCTCTCCCGCGAACAGCTCGGCAGCTCGATCCATTGTACCTACAGATTTAATCAAAACCAACAACTTGCGGGAACTTGTTTGTTTCGTAAGTTATGGATTTACGTGACTTCGCATGCTAATTGATTTTAATAACCTTGAGATTCCACTCACCCCCCACTCCCTGTACCTGCGTGAAAATGGATCCACACAACTCAAACAAGCGATACTCGTTTCCCAGGTCACCTGCACAGATTACCTTTTTTTTTCCCCCTCCCATAATTTCAAATCGTCTTTCCAAGTAAATGTTCTCTGTTGCACACACGGCTGTTATGACTTGGCGTATGAATATTTCAAAGTACGGTATATCTTAATTTTAACCATGCTGAAATATTCATCTCGCCCCTTGTTCTATTCATATGATCCTTGTAAGAATAGAGCAGTTTTTAACCCAGAGGCCTCTGTCTTTTATATGCTCGTTGTCAGACTATCCAAGAACCTTGGAGAGGTTCTATTAGTTCGAGTCCTGATGAGGTCGATTGGTATAAATTTCTTAGTTTTCACTTGAACTGAAAACTGAATGAACTTGTGTTTAGTGCCCGAAAACTATATAAAAAAACATTAACTGGCTTCAAACCTGCTTCGGTCTAACGCTTTAGATGAGGTTCGAATCTCGGTCGGTTATATCTTTTAATTTCCCTCCACGCAAATGCGGGTACATGTTCTTTGAACATGGCCTTTACAATCACAAAAACCGTAAGGGTAATTATATATAAACGTATAACTCGAAAGGGTAGTAAAACTATGTGTTAAAAATAAATAAATGGCTTAAAGTCGGTAAGGTTGGTTTGGGTGGTTTTCAGACCTGGGCTCGTTCTCGTCCTAAATTCTGGTAGGGGGGTCATATCTGGCTATTAAAAAAGTTACTAAAACTACATTATTATATTAATTTGTTAAGTCATGTGTTCTTCAGCTGTCTGTTTACAAACCCGACTGATATTTGAACCCCGCCCTTTCCTATCGCCTGGCAAACTAAACAGAGCCCTTTTTTGTGCTAACCCTCCAGGTGAGCTTGTGTATTTAATAAATATTCATCCTTTCCTGGCATTTTTAAATTGCAGTAATATTTTTATAATGTCATTTAAAAAAATTAAAACCCTATTTAATCTTTTGCAGTCGCCATTGATAACATGTTACTAATTTACTATATTGCTATGGTGTTATTTAAAAAATATTGATAATATCTATCAACAGTGACAGTGACAAAGTCAAGTGTTTTTTCAAAGAAAGTTTGTGTTAGTTGTTTGATGAAAAACTCAATTCCAGTTTGGGAAAGCACAAAGTTTTTATATGCAATATAATTTTACTATTAAAACAACACAATGGGTTATTATTTTTTAACAATGAAACAAACGATATAAGCCTATGGTTTCGTAGTAGATCGCAAAGGATTTTCCTTCTCTGGAGTAGATCTCAAGATCAAAATTCCGGCCACTCCAGCGTATAACAGATGGCAGCAAGGACTCAATTTTAGTTAAAATTGGGTTCTATCCCTCTCCCCCCCCCCCACCCATCCTTATGTTAAAGTAGATCTAGTAACTTTTCTACCTGTCTAATATGGTTCTTCCTATGAAAATTGGGATGTACAGATAACTTATCAGTATAATAAGGTGTGTGTGGACTTACCAGCTGCATCTCAAGTCATTAAGATAAGGTCGAGTGGTGTTGTGAGTGAACACACAGAAGATGTTGTTGGAACATCCCCCCCCCCCCCCCTCAAAGTATGACGTGTGTCATTGTTGTTAATATCACCTGTGAATCACACATCACACCTAGCTCAGTGGCGTTCACGCAGGGGGGAACTATGGGAGCAGTCAAGTAAGTAGAGTAAACTAGGATTCTGATAGGAAAGGACTATTATACTTATTTGTTTTGTGGTCAACATTAATATTTTACTATTTTATTTGTATTGTTTTGAAGGTATACTATCTATGGAAATGAACACTTGCAGATTAATTACTAAACATATAAATTTAAAGGAAAATAGTTTTGGAAACTTTGATGGCAGTTTCAAAAGTTCCTTCCTATATAAATCAGACTGTACTAGACTGTTACTTCTGTTGCCATGGTTACACGCACTGTTAAGGCGGGTGCAGTCGACAGGGGTAACCAGCCTTCGTCTCTAGAGCTCACTTCAATGATCAAAGCAGGGTAAAGGGGTAATCTATACACCACATAACGCTTTTTTTTATTTACAGTTTTTTTTACCCCTTCTCCCCTCAATGTAACACTTAAGAGGACATTTTGCCTAATCCCCTCCCCCCTCCAACGTGTTTCTTTTCACATCACAAGTAAATGTCGTTATTTTATAGGGGAACCTTCTTGACACTAAAAAGATGGACTCAGATTTAATACAACATTAAAATTAAGGTAAAGATCTGTGTTACTTAACATTGTGATGTACCCATCCTCCCCCCATGTAAGTGCTTATAAGATTTGTTGAACATGAATACAAATCCAGACAGATTATTGGCACTGCTGCCAACTTTATTGGTCAAACAACATTTTTTGTAACTATCTCTTAAAATTACTGTTTTCATTAGACATGCACGCATAATTCAAAGAATAAACTATTCCATTTGGAATAAAAACAGTGTTTAAAAAATATAAAGGCTGTACTGATAGATAAATTCCATTTCATTTGATATTAATAATGTACCTTAAAATAGTTTAACTTGAAATGACTTGATGAATCTAAATTTTAAAAAGGTGCTAGAAATTTTAGTCACACAACAACATCCTTTGATAGATTGCTCTAGATATGTATATATAAAGAATTTAATATTATAATTTAAACAGTTAATAATTTGGTAGATGTATTGAGTGAAATTACAAGTTAAATGTATGATTACAATTTACTTTTGGTGAAAAAACATATTGTCAGATATGAACATTTAACATGAAATTAATCATGCATCAACAACTTGACCATACACAAGTTGAAGAAAAGTCTAAAATATATGTGTATACATTAAAAATTTTGCTACAAAAACTTAGAGATATTCGATATAGTATGGATTAAACAATGTTTTAAGTTTAAATATGTTATGAAGTAAAAAGTATAAAACTTGAATATAAGGTTAACATCTTCCAAAACACATTTTAATGAGGTAATTGAGTGTTGTTATTACAAAGACTTTGAGATATCCGATATAGTATGAACTAAACAATGTTTTAAGTTTAAATATGTTATGAAGTAGAAAGTATAAAATTTTAATCTTGAGGTTAACACCTGCCAAACGAGTTTTAATAAAGTAATTGAATGATGTGGAATAATCTAAGTCTTATCTGTTTCCTTGTCCCATTACTCCTTTGTGAAATCCAGCACTGGAAAAGATGCTGGAATTACTTAATTCCGACATGTTTCGGTATTATGGTACGATACTCATGGAAACTGCAAAACGAAATTAAAGAAGCATGAAGAATAAAATTGAAACTTAAAGAGTTATAAAGAAGTCTTGAAAATTACCGTTAGATAATAATGGATATGTAAAAGAAAATTATTTAACAACCAAACTTACTTGAGTCGGTGTGAAAAACACTGTTATTATGACGGCAAGATGTTAACTAAGGTGTGATCGGAGAGAAAAAATGTGTGTAAAACAAAGACTAGCGAAGACTGCTCTTTTTAACGAACTCTGAAACTGCGGCTGGTCTATCCTATGTAGATACTATTGCATTCACGAGTTTATAAATTCCATTTTTATTGTATTTATCATTTTTGTTTGAATTACTGTTACTAAGATTTTTCTTGATTGTATTGTTAGTGGGAAAAGCAATTTTGGGATTGTTCTTTTTGACATTATTTGTGATACGATGAGTTTCAGGACCAGTGTAAGTAAATGTAACTTTTAGTTATAACACTCCCTACTTTCAACAATTTTTTGAATGTTTTCTAAAATGTTAATAAATCGTTTGTAAACATTTTCAAATGTTTACTTTATTTTATTATGTACATAAATTCATAAAAAAAATTTTTTTTTATCAAGAGACATAAGGCTAATTGGTCTATGTCTAAGTTCATATAACACATGAAGTCCTGACTAATATGGACATTGTCCTTAACCATTTGAATGCGAAAGTGTCAGAGTGAAAATAAACTCGCATACATCTTGATGATAACAAATATAATTTATGACTAGAGTATTTATAGATTTACTAACTTTATTTTAACATGTCACCAGAGTCATTTCAAAATGGATTTTTATCAGCAGTTTCCAACAAAATGTTTCAAGTTTTCCTTGAAATGTACCTAGTTATTAAAAATAATGTTACATTTCTAATAATGGATTATTTTTTAATTAAAATCATGACATAATAACCTTGTTGATTCCCAGCAATCTTAAGTGATCACCTTGGCATACAATTTCTGTTTTGGTAACAAGCTGATATCATACTTCCATCAATGATATCAAATTTTTTTTTCTTCAGCTATTAAATTATACACTGGCCCCAAGGTTTCTTGAAAGAAGTTTATTTTCACTCTTATTGGGTTAGCCTAACGATTGAGAACACATGGAGGCAGCTCGGATGAATCATTTTGTCATGGTACAGCTGTCAACACCTTTTATGGTCTTGTTACTGTTTGTTAAGTTGCATGGTCTTACTTGTATTTCTCTTGGCACTTAATTTGGTTGAATTGTACACCACTTCCCCAGGTGCTGTCGATTAGCTTGGTTGAAAGTGAGTGGTGTACGATTGTACTTAGAACAAGGAATGCTCTTGAGTTGATACATAATGGTTCTTAGTGAAGTAAAAAAATAGTTGAAGCAATGTTGTATGAAGATGTTAGTTCTGATCTGTGACTTGATAGACTCGTGTGTGTGTGTGTTTTAGGAGTAAAAAACCGTATTTTCGTCAATATAATACTATTGAAAGGGTTGTTCTATGGATCCAACAGGTTAATCAAACCGGTCATTTCTAAAAAGCCATATTTCCACTTTTTACTCAAATTAACTTTTTGGCAAGAATATTATTTCTCACCAAGTACAGTATTCTACTCTTGAATATTACTGTAGAAGTTGCAGACTCGCTACAAAAATGCCATTTTCACAAAGCCACCATACATTAACTTATATATGTGAGTATACCTTTCATAAAGGCCATAATTCTTAAGTTATGTAAGTATGGCCTTTCAAAAATAACAATACATTATATATTGCAAAATTAATTTATTTTGACACACCTTATAGTCAAAAATCCATCGTTTACAATCCATCATGTTTGTCTATTTAAATGATACACCAGTAAATTTATTTTACTGAAAATATTTTAATTCAACATTAGAGAATGATTTTTTTTAACTCCATAGAAACCTATGTTTGAATTTTAATGATTTGATTTATATTTTTACAGTTTAATAATAAAAAAATTCTTTTGATACATTTGTTTCAGAATTTGAGGAACAAATTTGTGTAGACATGCAATACTGAAAGTAAAATATTTGTTTTAAACAGTGGTTATTTTGTTTGTTTCAGGTCCACTGTACCCAATCAAAAGGAGCTTGTAAAGAGCAAGAGTACCTCCGTGGTTGCTTCTGTCATCAAAGAACAGAGTCAGGTCAGTCAAAGTATTCCTAAAACTTTATCTATTGTTCACTCAACACACAACAAAATCAGCCATTACCAATATATTTATTGTACATATATTATAAAAGTTTTATAGTATTTTAACATTAAAAAAATATATATTCACTTTTTATTTACACTCACTGTTGCATTCGTTCAGTTTGTTTAATGTTTTCAAACTTATCAATTGTATACTATTCATTATTCCATGAAGAGCTTTTGAAGTTTAGTTGGGTAGTTATCGAATCATATTACAAGAAGCTATTGCAGTTTATTAAGCTATGAATGTTTTAGTACATTTGAATTTACATACCTGTACCTATTTGAATGTGTAATATATTCTATTTAAAATTATTCCTTGGTTAATTTATGGTCCAACCAATGTCTCAAATCTCTTCTCCAATGAATGACTTCATTCTCATTTTTCGAATATAACATTGTATTGTGCAAATGAACTTATTTAAAAAAAGACATAAGAACCAAAGCCATACATTAAAAATGACAAGATTATCTATTTTGTTCTTAAAATTTTTGAATGCTATGTTGAATAGAATATATTTTAAGTTTGCATTTTTTAATACCTTATCTTTGCCATTAATTAAATTTTTAATTGCCCTGTTGGCCACTAGAATCTGGTGTTCGACTGATAAATGTTATTACCAAGGAGAATGACTTTGATTAGCCTGATTAACTTTATTATAGCTGATTGTTCAACAAAAGTATAATTATTATTGTAGGTATTTCCATTCATGATTTTAGTTTCTATGTCTTAAAGATAAAACATAACTTCTTATTGCTAATATTAAAAAGAAGGAAACCTAGGAATATTTAGTTAAAATACAAAAATTATGCAGCAAAGCAGAATGGCCAAATATTAAATTAACTTCACTTTTTGTCTTAACCACAGATTCTTGATAAGGACAGTAGGTAGCGTTATGTACACCACGTCTTACTACCTGTGTGGGATATTTGCATATTTACACTATTGAAGTAGGGGTTGAAGGTAAAATTTAGGTTAAATGTATCCACATTTTGTGTGGAGGGAGTAGCAAATAATATATGGAAAAAACCATCCTTGTTGTACCCAACTGGAATTTTAATTCTGAGTTCTCAATCAAGCCAATAGGTTAATTGCAAGTTATTGTTAATTATACTATACTGCACCTCATTTTTTTTAACCTCGCAAAAAATTTATAGACTGTTTTGTTCTAGTGATAGTTATCTAATGGTATTTTAAGTTTCATTAAAATTTGGAAACATTTTTGGCTAAATACCTACTGGTAAATGAAAACTTACTGTATTCTTATAATGACCCATTTTCTCAGAGAATAAATAGTAGCAATTATATTTACCATCACACTTTTTTTATGCCACTTGCACGTTAGTATAACCTAACACTAATTTTTTTAATGTATAATATACAAAATGTAAAAATACCTCTACATACATGCCTTTTTACAAATGACTAAAATTACAAACCTAAAATTTAACTGTGGATGTATAAGTTTTTTTTTTTTTCAAAATCAAGTTGTTAAAAGATATTCACAAATCTATGATCTCCAATAATGCACTACCAAACTGTCTCAAAATTGCAAACATAATATCAAAACAATTATTCTACATTCAAAACATTATAAGCATCTCAAGGTTAGGCTACCTAGGTTTTCTCTACATTGAACAAGTTTAATACTCTTTAAAATTAGTAACAGAACTTGAACATGCCCCCTACCTCCCAGTTTGTTAGTAAGTTAATTATTGCCATCAGCATGACATCTGTAGAACACATGGCTTGACATAATTGAAGAAATAAAAATATACCTATCAACTTTATGAACTTTCAGGTAAAGTTCATCCTAAGTCATCCTACTATAATAAAAGCAACACTAATACTTGGTGTCGGAATCTTTTTCAAAAATAGGTAATTTGTACATTTTCTGAAATAGTCCACAAAGTGAATGACGCCACTATAATTATCTGATACTTGTCTCAGTGGTCACATGGTCAAAGGCATCACACTCACAACATACCATATTACCGTACTAAAGTATTTTTTCCTAAATGGTCACTCGTGCTTTCTCTCTACATGCAAATCCTGGTATGTTTCCTATAAATTCTACCTTCCTCTACTCTACTGCATCAATGCAGGCCTAAATATGCTGATAAGAGTTTGGGCTATCACTGATGAGTGTAATTGCAATGTATCATAACAGTGTGCCGTTGTGTCCAGGTGTATAAGGCGAGCAGTGGGAGTGAACGGGACAGTCATGCTGTAGAGGGTGGATTTGTGCGGGGCGGACTGCAACGCAGCTTCACCCAGCCCTGTACAGACCTGGAGCTCAAGGAGCAGGAGGAGGTGATGAGTGGGGGAACTATAGCAGAAAGGTGATTTCACTCTTATCTTCTAATATACCTTTGTTTAGTTGAATCGATGAGGTCTCATGATGATGAGTATGTCTCATCTTGTTTGATTTGAGGAGACGGTCAAGCCTCAAATTCTAGCCGGATGCACTGTTATTTTTTACTTTCTCCCGACCCCTTGAAGAGAGAAGTATTGTGATCATAAAAAAAATTGAACTAAAGATTTTGATAAATGCCGACGTTTCATAATCCCTGAAACAGATAGGTTATTTTTTTGCTATGCCGTCTGTCTGTATCTCTGTATCTTGGTCTAGAGCCAAAACCATTTTACCGATCGAGCTATAACTTGGTATCTAGGGTTTTCATAAGGTTCCATCGAGGAGTGGAATTGGATATCCAACCCTAAAATTACTGATGGGCAAACCGAGACAATATTGATATTCTTAAAACTAGCTCTAATGATTTTAATTAAATTTTGTATCTATGAACTGTTTAACCTGTCAAACAAAATGGCAATTTGCATTTGTCCACAAAAATGACTTTGAGGCTACTTTACATAGGCAGAGATTTCCAATTCTAATAATTAATACGAGACTATTTCAGATATGAAATAACTTTTCATTGTAAGGTTGTATTACAATCAGAAATAAATATCTTTTACTTGAATTGAATTTTATAAAACTAATAGTTTCTGCGCTAAATATATTCATGGAAGTCTTTGAAATTGATTGTAACTGTGTGTATTAATTAATTTATGCTCTTTGGAGTGTTTCTGCAGCAATGCATATTATTGTGTTTCTGAAATCTTACGAGTGTTCAGTAAATGTTTCTATTTTAAGATGCCCGCCTCGGTATTGTAGTGAGCTAACGGGCTAGTTTCGTGTTGAGATAGACTGCCGAGGACGGGAAGATCGAATCTGTCGGGTGAACTGGGAGAGGTTTTTCCTAAACGGGTTTCCATTCTCCCTCCACGCAAATGCGTGTTAACTTTATCTAAATTCAACCTTCCCAATTCCTAATCCATTAGCATAAATACTTAAGTGTATAACCCGGACCCGAATATTTTAAGATAAAAAGAGTGAAAGTCTGTATAGTGCATCATACTATTCCCACTGTTCCTAAACATAGATGTGGGTACCATTTCTATAAGTTTTACCCTCCCTATCCTTACTCTCCTAGTGTAAATATTTATTTATCCCACACAAGACCCTTGTATCTTCTAAGTGTGTCAAAGCCATTGCCTAGTATAATTTTATAAAGTTGTAAGAAATACTGAAATGCAGTATTGTGTTAATATTTGTCTACTAAAAGTAACTTACCAAAATACATAAATCAAATACACATAATTGTATATCTAGCCTTATCTTGCAATCTTTGTATTAGTTTGAGATTATCATTATTTTTGTCCTCAGGCTTGCTAAACTCAGGCAAAGAGATTCAGACTGGGAGAAGAGGAACTCTCGAATCAACCCTGAGGACGATTTGAACATTATTACTGCTGCCAACAATCACCTCAATGTAAGTAGCTTGGATACACAATTTTAAACTGCCTTTATGATTAGTTCACTAGGTATCATTTGTTGGATTTTTGTTGTTGTGTAAGCTATTTTTACTTTCTCATACATACTTGTCATAGATAATAAGACAGTGTATAAACACACTACAATAATGTAAAGTAAGTGATAGTGAAGGAAGCCAACCTGAAAGGATAGTTTATAGGGGTGTGCAAAATCCACTTCTTTAATTTGAAGCAAATTCGAATAGTGTATATGAAATATTCTTAAAGCCAAAACGGAGTTAGAATATTTTTTGTTTTAATGCTTTGTTTTACATTTTGTTTGTTGTTATTTATACATCTCTATGTCCTAAAATTATTTGGAAAATGTTTTATTGTGTGATTCTTGTAATGTTTTGTTTTATTCTAATAAATCGATCAACGATCACAACTTACAATTCTATTACTTCAGATTTTTTTTGGACGCATATTGTTTAACATCTCAAAATGGCAATAACTTACCATAAATTAAGTATTTTAGCTGTCAATATATTTATGTGCGAAGCTTAGTAATTGTTGAAGCTGGAATTTTTTTTCGAAGCTAAGTCAAGCTGATATTTGCTACAAAGCCAAGTCAAAGCTTCGCAAACCCCTAATATTTAGGTTAGGCCTAATCTAACTATTCTTTCATGTTGCTTCCTTCACTATTACTTTACATTATTGTAAAGTGTTTCTATACTGTCTTATTATACATTTCCAAGCCATTATGTTATAATTAGTTTTATTGTACTTTTCATAGAGAAAGTATTTTGACAAGCAAAAAAAATTATCCGAGATTTTTACACGTGTACTATTGTAAGTACTCCTGATCACAAACATGTTTCTTTAACCCATCTTTCTTATAAGAGTCTGTGATCCTAGGGCTTAAACATTGGCTTAATTTTGTTCACATTTGATGGTTAATAATATTACGATCATATCTTGTTGTGCGATAAATATAATCTTTGCTGCTCCTGTTGCTCAGATTCACCAGAGTTAAACATGCCAGTAGCTGTAGAAACATTCACTAGGAAATTAGAAAAATATGTGGCTCTCCTAGTTGTAATTTATTTTGGGAAATATATGGGAGGAGCTTAAGCAGTAGTGGGCTAAGAAGAAACGCCAGATAAGGATTCTAGTTGGAGAAAGGTCTGAAGGGATATACACGGTTGCATACGAGAGATTTCCCAGATTCACGAATGGAAACTCGTTCTGAAACTGTCGGAGTAAGGATACACAAGATGGATGTGGATGCTATGCAAAAATATTAATTTTCGTTTGATTAACTGTTTTTTTCATTGATGTGTAATTCCCACTCTGTAAATCGTCTCGACATAGGTAGTATGTCTGTGAAACCATTTAGAAGAGATTACCTGAAGCACAGAGGATTCAATAAATTGGAGAAGGGAGCCCGATACCTAAGTACTTAATAAAAGGGTTTTATGAGCAATGAACATCAAAGAAACATACTAATAAGGGTTAAATAAAAAATACAGGTCTAAGAGTTTTGGCTATATACATAGTGCATCCAGAAAGTAGCAACCGAATGTGCATATTTACTGAGCAAATGATCGGAGCATAACTGAGGTCAGCTGTTTGGTAAATGTCTAACATGTGCTTTCATGTAATCTGTTTATTGGTTAAAATAGGCTATCACAATTAAAGATTATGACGAGAAATGCTACTTTGTTTAATCAAGTTGCTGATTGTTTTTAATAAAACAGGCACTTTGTCTTTTTTACACAACAGGATAGGACTCTAATGGTGCGTTATTATTTTCGTTATGGTTTTAATAACCACCCTTTTCCAAGCTCGTTAAGATTAATTTGAATTTGTTCGATTTTTAGGCCACTTTAAAAAGAGCGCTATTGGCTTGGTACATTTAATTCTTTGTAATAGAACTGAAACCACTTATATTCTCTCAACTAAATTTGAACATGAAGTAAACTGATTTTGAAATAAGTTAAATATTTAATTTGTACAAGACAATTATACATATAGTGTACAAGATGATTATACATATAGTGTCTTAAATCTGTATTTAAGCCTGTGATTTATTGGTGTGTTTCTGCATAGTTTTGTTAATCACTGATAAGTTTGAGTGCTACTATAAGTGACCTCTTCAGTGGTCGAATGTCTAAGGTGTCACTCTCACAATATACTAGTTTGCCGATGGCATGGAGATTGGTGTTTAAATTCTTGTCAGGTATATTGGGGGTGGTTTTCCCTAAACAGTTTTCCACTCTCCCTCCATGCAAATACAGGTACACACCCTCTTAAATTTAACCTTTCTCATACTTTACACATGTATGAAGTTAGTACAGTGTACATGGCCCGATGCAACGACAAAAATAAAAATAAGATCTAAATTTCGATCCTATTCCCACCCTTTAAAAATAAATCCACCAAACAAACTGTTACATGATTAAACTTAAACTTAATTGACTATTTTATCCATTATGGGTAAACAAGGGAGAAAATAAAATGCCATCTGGCTTAAAAAATATTCCCTGCCCCGGTAACTTTAAAACCATGCCTCTCTATTTTCTTCTTGGAAGGATTAATATAACAAAAATACTATAACATTACATCCATTCAATAGTGTGTTATTTATCTGGGAGTACTAAAACTTCTAGTCTTGTAAACTAGTAAAGTGACAAACAATAATTAAATGTGTGATGATTGTTGACTCTCCTGTCCACGCACATATTGAGTCCATATAATTGTTTCCTATGTTGTTTATGATCACTTTCTCCAAATCTAATACGTTTTAGTGAACTACTTACATGAGTATTTACTAATATTTCAATGAATATGTATGATCCTAGTATGTTTCTGAGGCTGATGATATTCCAGATACACAACATATCATTCACAGCCGAAAGTATTTGCCATTCTTGGTTTGATATTATGTTTAAACTAGAACTTATATGCTTGAATTCTCGATTTCATGAATCCCTCGAATCCTATGGTATTTGAGAGATGAGAGATATGTATACATCTCCAAAGAGTATGTCAAATACAATCATGGATACCTTAACTTCAAATAAGAATTTTAAGCAATTCATCAAAGGATTTATATAAACTTGTGTAGTTGGAAGAATAACAAAACCACAGAAAAAGGACAAAATTGCGCTCGTATATTAATTTACTAAAAATTTTACTCTTTGTTACTTATGATGTAATAGACACGGCAAACAAAATAGCATTTAACATTAGCACCTTTTTTATAATTAATTTTAGGTATTTTTGCTTTAGAATTAATCTTTTTTTAAGAATTCGGTTTTATATTTGTGATTTAAAAAGAATCAAGATTCGGATTGACCCATATATTCTATATATAATTAATTTAAAGAACATTCTTATACAACACCTCATCCAATTTATGGAGATCTGATATTTATATACAGTCAAAACCCTGTTAGACCGAAATTTTGGATAGTCTGAAAACACTTTTTGGGAAACTGGGGAAAATTTGAGTAAAATAATTAAAAAAAAATTATTGGTTAACAAGCTCAAAAGTAACATTACAAGTTTAAAAAACGAAAAATTCTTGTGACATGAATTAAATCAGGATAGATATCCAGCACACTTAATTTAGTGGTACTGGAATAGAAATTGTATAGCTAAAACACAACACACATTTTTATGGACCAAGATTTAGCCTAGTGCCCTATTTCAAATAACCTAAAATTTCTTTTAACAGCAATTTGAGTTACATCAAATAATTTAATTAATTTTATTTATTTTAAATAAAATCACTTACTTCAAGGATGATCATATCAAACTTTATATATTTTCATTAACGAAGCTGCATTCGATATATATAATTTACGTTAGTCGCTATGGATGATATAAAGACACGGTTTCAGATATCAGAAAATAGTTTCTAAATAGTCTTTAACTAAAGTTTTTTTCACCAAAGTCACAAAAGGTACCTTAAACTAAATTTTACAACAAACCCTCTGTCTTGAACATGCATGTCAAAAATATTGAGCATGTTAACAAGATCTTGTGGGGCTAAGTAGGTAGGTGCAGGGTTTAAATCCTCTTATTTGGTACACTTTTCATCAATAACATGTGTTTGCATGTAGTAAAAACCAAACAATTTAATAAATAATTCATTTAGGAGTACTTTTTTATATTGTCCTACAGGACTAATCGCACACTTTGAATGAGCTCGAAATAAGTTGTACTTAGACGCGTTTGCAACACATGAAACCTAAAACCCGCTTCAACTAGGATTTGGACCAAATTGTTTGTTGGTCTGCACCTAAAAAGCTCATTTAACTCGGTCACAACTGAGGATAAAATCTTGAGTGTTAATATTATAGGCCGGGCATTGATAATTAAGTGATCTGGTAGTGTGTGAAACCATTAATTATGTGATCTATTGTTATGTCAAGAGATGTGTGTTGTGTATTATTCACTCCTGCTATGAGGGTGTGGGACTATCGAGGCACTGAGGGTCCGGGGTTCAATCCTCGGTCCCGGTACAGATGTATCTGATTGCCAACCCCTTCCTTCACCTCTGACAAGACTTGTATTAATCACAACGTGTGAATGTGAGGAATGCCAGCCCTCCACCGTGGTTCGGATTCCACGTTAAACTGTAGGTCCTCCGTTTCATCTCGCAATCACCCTACCATAATAATAACAATAACAATAATAATAACAATGGTAGTAATAATAGTAATAATAATAGTAATAACAATAATAATAATAACAACAATAATAACAACTATCGAGGCTAAGAATAAACAACTCTCTTATCATCTGGCAAAACATTGATTCCTCAATATGAAGGTGGGAGTGCATGCAGTTAAATAAAACTAACACAACAGCGAAAAATTAAACTGTTGTGATTGTTTGATGAAACAAAACTTTTTTTGGACAAAATAAAAACAATATTGCTGTAGTACAAACATAGTTTGATTTTCTTCACGTGGTGCGATCAACATTTGTTGAATATCTGTCATGAGCATAGCGGCATTAAATGACAAACTTTTTAAATGAAGAGAGAAAAAATTGTCATTAAATTCCAGAACATCCTTGACAGATACTCAAGAACTGTAGATACCACCATGTGAAGAAAATTAGACTACGTTTCTACTGGAGCAATATTTTATATATTTTGTCCAAAAAAAAAAGTTTGAATATAAAAACTTAAAAAAAACACTTTGCTTTTCTAGCGTCCCCTACATTCTCACTTTAAGACCTTCTACTTGTTCGGGCTATACGCATATATGAATTAGTTAAGCTAATGTGTCAGAGATGTCACACCTGCATGGAGGGAGAATGCACACCCATTTAAGAAAAATCACCCTCAATACACCTAAATGCGAACCTCAGTCTCCCAGTCATCAGCAGTCTAGTCTATTGAAAGAGTGACGCCTAAGACCATTCATTAACTAAAGCGGGTATTAAAATAAGTTAAAAACTACCTTAACTTAAAAATCACTGTGGTGGTGAGTTGTCTAAGATGTACGACTCAAATTACACTAAACTATTCTTGAAAGTTTTAAATTCGAAATATGGTAGTGTGTGGAACTAATAATAAATTAAAGAAAATAAGTAAACATTTTAATTGATTTGAAAATCTATAGAAATTTCAGCAATATTTGTTAAAAATTCATAGATAAAAATGCAAATAAAAAATATCACAAGCAACATAAAATATCACCAACAACATGCAAAAATAAACAATTGCAAATTCATTCCAAAGAATGTGGATCGTTTGTATAAATTCTGCAACTGTTGTTAAAGTGTATAAATATATGCATATGTATGTCCATTGTCCTCGCAAGCTCACAGGAAACAGTGCAAAGATTTTTCCACATCACAGCCGCAAATCCAGCCTGTTTTAGTATGCATCTTTGGAATTGAGCTCCATTTTGAAAACTTGATTTTCATTTTTCTTTGTTTCTCTTTGTTCTATTCAGAATTCAGGACATGACCTAACTAATGATTTCAATTCCGTTTTTTGATCCAACAGTTTATCTTAATACATTTACTGTCCAAACCACCTGAATTGAACTAGTCAATTTGCCTAAGTAAAATATTACAAGATATAATTTAACAAATCAACACAATCCTAAAATGATTCCACAAAGAAATATTCATGCTAAACCTAGCTAAACCTTAAGGTGCTGGAACAGGCAGGGCTAGCTGGCAGCAATATCTGAAGGGCTGGAAAGGGTTGATTTCACATTCTAAGGTTCTCACAGCCGCGCACCCGACCGCATACCATTTTAAAAACATTGCCTACTATTACCTAAAATGAAAATATATTTTTCTTGAAACTATTATGGCAAGATCGTAGTCTAACTCGCCGAACTCTAACCTATTTTCCCTCCTGCTCACCTTGGATCTCACTTGATGAGCTGTAACTTATTTTCCTCTCCTGCTCACCTTGGATCTCAGTTGATGAGCTGTAACATATTTTCCTCTCCTCACCTCAGGTCTTACTCGCCAAGCTGTAACATATTTTCCTCTCTGCTCACCTCAGGTCTTACTCGCCGATCTGTAACATATTTTCCTCTCCTGCTCACCTCGGGGTCTTACTCGCCGAGGTGTAACATATTTTCCTCTCCTGCTCACCTCGGTCTCACTCGCGAGCTGTAACATATTTTTCTCTTCTGCTCACCTCGGGTCTCACTCACCGAGCTGTAACATATTTTCTTCTCCTGCTCACCTAGGGTCTTACTCGCCGAGCTGTAACATATTTTCCTCTCCTGCTCACCTCGGGTCTTACTCGCCGAGCTGTAACATATTTTCCTCTCCTGCTCACCTCGGGTCATACTCGCCGAGCTGTAACATATTTTCCTCTCCTGCTCACCTTGGGTCATACTCGCCGAGCTGTAACATATTTTCCTCTCCTGCTCACCTCGGGTCATACTCGCCGAGTTGTAACCTATTTTCCTCTGTGGCATTCTCACTCGCCGAGCTGTCTCCCTCTTTACTCACTCAACTTATTGTGGTCTCACTTGCTGAACTCACCACGACCGCACCTAACACACAGATCAAGGTGGACATAAGTAGTTATCAATTTTTAAGCCACAACAGGGGTGTAACAGCATTGTCGGTAGTTAAATACCTTTTACCAAAAAGATTAAAATATCACATGAACCCTCTAAGATACTATCTACAAATATTGTATCAAATATTATTTTGATGTTCGTCACCCAATGTGTCAATGGTGTTAAAAGCAGCTCCCTCTTAAAGTTTTGCTGCTGTGTTTTGTTCCGGAAGTGCTCGCGTGTGCACTGCGTGCCAAGTAACACCTGGTCACGCTTGGCTACCAACATGATACTAATTAACTGGAGTTGTAATTAAAAAAATAAACAACTTGACCCATAAAACAAACCATGTTGATAGGGAAAAAAATATGACGAAAACATTTTTACCACTCTGTAATGATGCATCTACTTGTGTGTGTGTGTTTGAATGAGATTTTATCTGAAGATATTTTGCTTGTTCTTTTAGGTGCTTATATTACCTGAGGAGTCGCTACTGCTCAAAATTACTTTATTATGAAGGTGTCCATTTTCACTGAATGATGTGTATTTATCTCTATTAGAATTGCCTTATTATATCTGTGGTCTGATCCTCTTTTTAGGTTAAGTGCACATGCTGGAAGGTCCCCTTGCTAGTCAGGTTGGGTGCCCAATCATTTACCACTGTGACAGTCGAGAAACTTTTGACATTCCCTTTGTCCTTACCACTTTCGTTAAGTTATGGTGTGCAATTGTGCTGGCAGTAAATAATTTATTGATTTTATCTAAGGGATGAGGAGGATAAATTGTGAAAATTTATCAGCTTTCACCAAGCGATGGCATGTGAAACCACACGAGAGAAAAATTGTCTGAATGCACACTAACCTAAGAGAAATAGAGAAATACTCTTGTTTCGCTGACTAGCTGGGTGTCCTAACCCTACCGAAGAAATTTTGTAATGGATCTTATGATTAACTCATATATGATCAACTAAATGGCAAGCCTTAGAATACTAATTTAGAACTAACTTGGAGCATCTCAGCTTGCTCCTACTAAAACTGTGTAAAGCACATTTATAGTGTCTGATTTTCATAGGAAGCCACTTATCTGAAAACTAGAAACTCATGTCTCTACAAAGGTGGGGAACATTATTACCATTATACTTGCATTCTTAGCCGTTTAAATTATAATCGTAAAGATAAATTATACAGTAATCCATAAGGAAGTATTATTGGAAGATTTTGTTAACTTTTTAAATTAACTTTTTAATTAATAAATCAAATAGGACTTGTTTCTAGAATGGCAAATTTTAGTGATTTTCAATCAATGTAAGGGGTTAAAAGTGGACTTCCTATAAAAATCAGGGTTTACCTGCGCTGTGGTGTTCCCCCCATGCAGAAACAAGATCATGGCTGTTATCACATAAAGGAAACCCCAATGCTCCAATTCAATGCTGGGATCCAAAATTCAATAAATGCTTTGTAATATAAAGTTCCATTTTATGTTTATGTTCTTATAAAGCTGTGCACGCATCTTACCACCCATCTGGGCTAATCGCATATTTACATTGATGGGATAGGGAGGAGGAAGTATACCCAAATTTGTGTAGTGGGAGAGTAAGAAACCATTTATGAAAAACTACGCTCAAAACAACTGACTGGGATTCAAACCTCTACCTCCTTGCTACCACCACACCCGGCTAGTTAACATTGATGCCTTAATCAATTTGCCCACCGGAGTGGGTGACACATATCTTGAAGCATGCTTAATTCAATTATTGTGAACCCTCCTTAACATAGCTCTGCCTTAAAATATGAGTGAAGAATGATCTTGGGCACGGGACGATTCCTGGATAGCTGGGTGGTTAGAGCATTGGTCTACTAAGCCAAAGTTCCCGGTTTCGAATCTGTGTCCAGGTGTCATTTATCAATTTACAGAATATAATTTTGTGCGTGCACTCATTTACTATAGGTAGGACCAATTCTAAAAAATTGTCACATTTCCTAAAATTGACTTTTAACCTATGACTTTGCCCATTTGCTTTAAGTTCTTATTTTTGACAAATTATCTCACATTTAAAATGAAGTTAAACAAAAAGTACCTCAAAAATAGTGCCAACTTATGTGAAGTGTAGCCAGGAGCTAGCATGTATGCTAATAACATTTAAATCACATAGTGAACCCTGAGCTTCAATTGGCATTATTAACCGGCGACAATTTTCTTGACCTCAATTTATTGTGAAAGTGTTTTCCATTTGCTTCGGCCATGGTCGAGATTGAAAAGGCCTTGTGCTTCAGATGCTACAGAAAAACCTCAGAAATACTTTGAATCCAGGTGGGGTAGAATTTCATTCATCAACTATTCCAGATATTACCGTCATCATTGATTGGTATGTGAGCTAAGGCATCAACATTGTCAGGACTGATTTGTCATTGATGAGAAGGTCAGGACTTGAATCTCAGCCTGGTGTACTTTGTTTTTTTATTTTATTCTTAAATTTTTCTCCGCACATTTCTTCTAATGCTACCTTCCTCTTCCCTAAATAAACATTGTATAGTCTGGACAGGTAGTAAGATGGGCATTACAGGTAAGCTATCACTGGAACGTGCCAGACCAAACAAACTCAACAGTTCCGACTGTGGCATTGTGTGGTCACCTAAGCATTAAATAAGGCCTTGAAGCGAGAAATCCATGTTTCTTTCCGCTCTCATAATATAAACTGGGAAATATTTTAATTCGTAGAAGCTAATTTTTTATCCAACTCTGTATTTCTGAACAGTAAGGCCTAGTTTACATTTTTAATTTAAAAAGAATGACCTGATTCAGCATATTTACAATAAATGTAAATTTCAGCTATGATGAATTTTATATATATATTCAAGTAGTCAGTTTAATTTCTATTGTCTTACTGAATTTTCGTATGAAAGGTTGATTGGGGAAAAAATGGTGGTACACTAAAACAAGTATAATGAAGAAATATTTTAACACCATAATTTTTAAAGCCTTATAACATTTATGTTTTAGTGTATTTAATAAAAGTATTTCCCTTGAATGTGTGTAATTTATAACGTCAAACATGATTTAAATTTAAGTGAACTGTACACATTTTTCTCCGGTTGATGTGAGTTCAGGATCGAAGGATGTTTCCAGTGAGGCGCTTTCAAATAGATATTGTTTGAACATCACCACTGTACAACTTTCTATGTGAAAAATTATCAAATTGAGATTGTTGATCGTTGAAACTGTACAACTTTATTGGTGAGAAGCTATCAAATACAGATTGAATGAACGTCGCCAATGTAATACTCCCTCGGCGAGGAGCTATCCAATGGGGATTGTTTGAGCTTAGCACTGTTTCTGTCGAGACGAGGGCAGAGTATTGAGTGCGGAACATGTGAGGTTGCCGATGTGCCGCTCGCACCAAGGCTACTTTCCAATGAATGCTCCCTAGAAAACTGCCTGCTACACGCTGCGAGTTGTGGTTATATATATTGTTTTTATCGCGCGAAAAATGGAAACCAAGTGGTTAAATGGTGGTGTGCTAGACAAGCGATAAATATCACACGACAGAGGTGCGTCAGATTCGACTTTAAGGTCATGTCGCGTTGGGATGCGCCGAGGTTCATTTCCCAGGCGACATATCCCGCCCCTCTACCTACCTGCCATATGTGCGACAAAAACCGAGGGATGTTTCTCCACCAGGGTTATGCCTCCACGTTCCTCCAATTGGCATTAAAGTGTAACCCAAAGCCACGTTTATGTGTGCTGCAATAAGTGTTATATTTTTATTGTTAGTTAAAATATTCGATATTCAAAATGAATGACAATGTCATCAATTTTTATTGTTAGTGAAGCAATTACTATACGCGTTGAAACATTCCCGTTGACGGACTACAATCAATGATGTTACAGCCACGGCCGCCATAAATGGATGATAAGGGGGGCTCTGGCGCCCTTATCACTCTGCAATATTTACTCTTCTTTTTTTTGGTTAATTTTTATGAAAAAATAAAATTGTATGTTTGGGATTTGGCTGCAATTTGCTATCAACAACTTAGAATCATCAATATCCTAGTTAACAAAGAGAAAACTTATAAAATTTATATTTCTTCCCATTCCCTCTTCACCAGCTTTCTTTTCATTTTGTTATTTTCAGTAAACTTGTGAAAAATATAATGTTTCTTTCAACCAAATTTTATCTTTTGTTAATTTTTCAGAAAAATATTTTTGAAAAATTGGCTCATTATTTTCATAATTAGCTCAGAATGAAGTTCAGATGCTCTAAAATTCCCTCCCGCAAGGTTAAGTTCATGAAATTTTCTCTCTGAGAAGGGGAAAATGGGACTCCAATTTGTAAAACCCACATGGGCGCCCTTGGTTACAGCCACATGCACCACATAGCTTGGAGTGGCAAATAATTTTTCCTGGTATAATTAAAAGGAACTAATCAGTCAAGTTAAGAACATTCTTGGTAGATACAAAAAAAATTTGTTTTTTAAATTAGTACAGGTCAGGTTGGTCTCGCCGATAAGTTTGAAACTCTGGAAACGATAAAAGTATCAGGGTTGTCAGTATTTTTTTATCTTTGACTCAGTTGTTTATTTCCTTTGACTGGTGAAGTTCTGATTGGTTGTTATATTGTGAAGTGATAAAAACGACTAGTTTGCACCTCTTTATCTGTGGGAAAGTGGCTTCTCAGCGATGACTGCAATCAAAGCTAAGTACAGAAACTAAGTGGCAGCTAAAGATGAGGAACTATCTCTGTGCTCTATGAAACCAACTCGTCCTTACCACCATGGGCGCCCATAGCCACCCTTACCACTCTGCAATGTTTACATTTCTGGGTTAATTTTCATGAAAAAATGAAACTCTGTATTTGTGATTTGGCTGTAATTTGCTATTGACAACTTTACTTAACAACAATATCAGATTTTAGCAGATAAAAATGATAAAATTTAGATTTCTTCCCTTTCCTTCAACAGCTTTTTTTAAATTTTGTTCTGGATAGTAAACTTTTGAAAAATATATATGTTTCTTTTCAATGGGTTCAGCTACACCTATATTTGATTTTTTACGAAAATAGGCTCTTGAAAATCATATAATTTTCTCAAAATTATGTTCAAATGCTCTCAAATTCCCTTTCAAAATGTTAAATTCCTGAAATGATCTCTCGAGGAGGGGGGTGTCACACCCCCAGCGGCTCCAATCCGCCTCCATTTGGAAGGCCTTACCACTGACAGATACAATATTTTAATATAATTAATAAGCATCATAGTCTAGTTAGTTAAATAATACACTTTCTGAATAGCATTCATGTCATCAAAATGTAGCCTTAAACCATAAAAATGATTTTTTTAATCATGTTTTGTAGAACTTTTATTTACTTTAATAACTCACGACTCGTTTTGGTGGCCACATGGTCAAAGGCGTCACTCTCGCAATCACAGAGAGCTGATGATTTGAAATGGTTTACCACTCTTTTGCCACTCAAATGCGGGCACACTTCCTCTAAACTCTACCTTTCTCATCCGTAACCCAAAACGTATAACCCGAACGTTTAGTAAGATACAGTCCATATATATATATATTATATATATATATATATATATATATATATATGTATATATATATATATATATATATATGTATGTATGTATAAAAATTAATTCACAAATTTTACCAAATTAATGTCAGTCAGAAAATGTAGTTATTAATGTACAAATTGATTTCTATTTTTGTTTTAATTATAACACACTAGTTGTCTAGTAAATGTTTTGTACAAGTGGTACTTGAGTACAGAAGGTTTGCGACACCCTGGTCTAGTAGGCCCTTTATTTGGGAGGTATGGCGTTAATTCCTCACCTTTGTGCATGGGGTGTGAGAGGGTAATAGTTTTATGATGGTCTCTTTTCCTAAAGAAAACCAAATTACGGTAAATATTATCTACCTCCTTAATTGGATAATTTTGAGTTGCTTCGCTAATAATCAGTACTGGCCTCTTAAATTTGTAGACAAAAATCCATCAAATAAGCAGTTCCACATTGGAAGCTCAGTTCATGTGGGCTGTCGCTATTGGGTCCACTCAGAGTTTCCATAATATCGCGCGGAGGAGGAGAGGGGGGGGGTCATGAGATGCAAATAAACATACGGCCCGTTTCCAACTTGGCAAGTCTAGTAAGAACTTACGTCTCAACTTTAGTATTTTGCTAAAATGAACTACAGTAAAACCTTGGATTGCGAGTAACTTGGTCTGCGAGTGTTTTGTAAGACGAGCAAAAATTTTCAATAAATTTTAACTTGATAAACGAGCGATATCTTGCAATACGAGCAGTTTCATTTGATAGGTTCTTTGTTAAAGTCGCACAAAAAGAAAAATATTCCAGTGATCCAACATATAGCAGTGATTCCGTTAGTGACAGTGAAAGTCGTCCTAAACTATAACCCACCTCCTCCTCTCCTCTCTCTCGTCTACCTCACACTAGCCACCATTAAATTTAATTAATAAATTTGATTATAGTACAGTTACATTTAAATAACGAAAATAAAAAGGTATTAATCATTTTCAGATTAAATATTTTTGGATTGTGGAACGAATCATCTGAGTTTCCATTATTTCTTATGGGGGAGATTCGCTTTGATATACGAGTGCTTTGTATTACGAACACGTTTACGACACGAATTACGCTCGCCATCCAAGGTTTTACTGTATCTGGAAGTAGTTTTTGTTGAACCTTTTTTTTTTTTTTTTACCCCAGCAAGCAAAGGATTCTTTCTCAACCTATTCGATTTTCCGGTGACTATGGGGCTGAGGTTAGAATCCAGACAGGGTATACTGTTTTTTTCCCTCTTAATCGGTATACTTATACTCGCTTCACTCAAATGCTGGTACATTATAATCAGAATTTTGCCTTTCCCACCCTTTGCCCTTTAGGGTTAAAATAACCGGATAGGTAAGACGTGTTAGTACGCCTTTTACGTCTTCCTTTTTCTTAAATACCTTCAAACAATTGATTATTTAAAATATAATACTAAAAAAAAATCTCTTATCATTCAAATGAATAACAATATTAGTTTTTACCAAGGAAATATTTTCTTTGTGATATATCTGAAAGACTTGAGAATATTTAAACATACACGTTGCGATTTCTATCTCGAATTAGATACCTTAATGTTATATTACACAACTGATTCCCTACCATTTCTTTAAATTGAAGCTGGGTTTGTTTGCTCTGTATAGTCCTTTACTTCATAGTAACATATTCCAAACAAATGTGCCAAAACGATATTACTTATTTCATTTTATATACAAGTTTTTGTTACGGCCTGCCTTACAACATCGGCTCCGTCTTTTCCGCATAGAATCTCCTGGTATTTGTTTCTAAAAGTATTTCCACAGCTGACGGGCTTTCTCACAGCATTTCGACAACCGGGAGGAGGTCGTATCGCTAATTTGGAAGCTTTACGTCCATTTTTGGAGCTCGGTGAAAGTTAAGTTGTCTTACTTTGTCAGAACCGACCGTGTCCTCGCTATTTGGGCATGGGACCCCACACACACACACACACACACACACACACACATACACATACATACACACATACACACATACATACACAACATACACACACACATACACACATACAACACACATACACACATACATACACACATACACACCATACACAACACACACACACATACACACACACATACACACACACATACACACACACATACACACACACATACACACACACACATACACACACACATACACACACACATACACACACCATACACACACATACACACACATAACACACACAACACATACACTACACACACACACACACACATACACACACACAGAGCTGTCTAGAGATCCGAACATAGCCTCCGGTTCAATTTGTGACGAAACTTGGTATGTATATATATTCCATCGCTAGGTCGCGTGTGTCGTGCCTTACTACCCGCTCGGTTTATACGCTTATGTATTGATTACGCTAGTGGTATTAGGGATTAGGAAGGCTATATTTAGGGGCCGTATACCCACATTTGCGGGGAGGTAAAGTGGGAAAACCCCTCAGTACACCCGACCGAGATTCGAACCACGGTCTCCCCGTCATCGGCAGTTTAGTCTCTCACGCAGTTAATTAATCAACTGATGAGCTTTTAGTAAGTTATTCAACTACTAGTTGTATTAGTTACCATACAAAATAAAACTGTGATATTAAACGGGTTCTACCTCTTTTTGCAATTAAAAAAAAAATCTTTCTCTGTGAGTGTCTTAAACGGAAGGAGCCGGAGAAGAGGGTGGGGGGGATTAAGGGACCCCAACATTGTGATTTTAACGGGCCCCGGGATATCTGCCGCCGGCCCTGTGTACAAGAAATGGGATTGTATGCGTGTTAACGACCTTTGTTATCGTCAGGTGCTCTTGTTTTCATTGGGACTAACGATCTTTCCCCTTCCTCTCTCTCTCACTCGCCCCGTAGCTATAAACAGACCATTGTCATCTCACAGGGCCTCTGCCACGGGCGAGGTCGTCGAGACTTGCTCTAGACAATGGACAAAACTCTCCGTAGATTGGTTTGAAGATCTTATCAGCTATTGGGCGCTCACTCCTCTGACGGTCGATTAACCGGAATATTGGATACATGATTGTGCTCAAACTACTAAACATAACAAATTTAGTTCTTCTGCATTCTTCACTTGACTACAACAACAATATTAGATTCCTTTTGATGGATTTTTTTCTTTTTAAATAATTAGTTTTTTTTAGGTTTGTTGTATTAAAAAAAACTTTTTACGCCACTCACAATATACTGGACTGCTGATTACGGAGAGATCGAGGCTCGAATTCCGGTCAGGTGTACTGAGAGTGGTTTTTCCTAACTGGCTTCTCCCCTTCCCCCTACCCCTGCACGCAAATACTAAAACACTTCTTTTAAATTTAATCTTCCTAATCCCTAACTCACTGGCGTAATTAGTATATATACCTATAAACTAAACAGATAGTAAGACGCGGGACTCAATTCCACTGTTTTTTTTAAAAGTACCGTGATTTGGTTCGATAAGCTAGGTCTTATCTTGGGTGAGTCGGGCTCTTAAGGTGGAGAGATAGAATATGTGAGGAAAGGGCAGCGTTTTTGCAGTTTTTGTATCAAAACATATTTTTGGTCATAAGAAATCAAATATTGCATAAATATAAACAGTTAATTTTTTTTATCACATGGTGGTATCTACAGTTATTGAATATCTGTTATGGGTGTCTTGGAATTTAATCACAACTTTTCCTCTTTACTTAAAAAGTTTATCATCTAATGCCGCTATGCTAGTGACAGATATTCAACAATTGTTGATATCGCCATATGGAGAAAATTAAATTCTATGTTTCTGCCGAAGCAATATTTATTTATTTTGGCCAAAATGTTTTGATATAAAGACTGAAAAAACACTGTCCTTTTCTCACTTCTTCTACATCCCCACTTTAAGTGAGGTCTCATACGTTAATAACAAGGCTATTTATTTGGTTCTAGCCCGGGAAACCAGGGTTCAATCTCGACAGTTTGCTCAAAGGGGGGCCATTTTAACTCATTTGTTTTCCAACCATTTTCCAAACGAATGCTGGTAAATTTTATTTAAACTAACACACACGTCCGCAACCAAAATAAAGATAGTAAGGTATAGATAGACTGACCAGTGTTTTCCAAACATTTTCGTATCAGTGTTTATTAAATAAACTTGAATTAATCCAATTAAATAAATAAAAAATTACACAATATTTTCTCGTGAAATTGTGACTCACTTCGCAAAATTTGGTGACAAACTGATATTGTCATTGACAACCGTGATGCTTCATTTTGTAGGCGAGCTCTTTTAGTTCTAGTATGTTGATGGACAGAGTAAAACGCAAATTTATGATCCAGGCTATTCCTTGCTTTAGTCTTGACATGGTGGCTACAAAGTGTGTTTCAACACCGTTGCTATTGTTAGTATTGATTTTATTCTAATAATACGCCATTTTGATTAAGTTTTTATAATTGTATAGTTTCACAATTTTTTATTTTTATAGACTGTCCCGCGACCCACAGGAACATCCTTGCGACCCTCGTTTGGTTTGCGACCCAGGTTTTGGGAACCACTGGTTGTGAGCGAAAACGTGCTATCGTGACTTGTTACTTTATTGCGCTACAGGTGGTAAATTCAAGAAGCGTGGAAGGAGGTGTGAGGAGGAGGCAGACACCACTCTCAGTTGAGCCGCGGGACTGGCGAGTGGTGTTCGTGGGGATCGAACTGAGTTGAGCTCTTGTTAGGTGCCTTGTGATTGACAGACGATGCAGTGATTTAATAATGTTATCGTGCTTTTGTTCATGTGAGGTGTGGTTCATTGGTGTGTGTGTGTTGAATAAGCCTTGAATCTTGGAGCGTCGTACAGGCCAAGTTGGTTTAAGAAGTTTAAGAAGTCTTTAGGAATATTTTAGCTAGTTTTCAGAATATGTTGAGAACACTTCTCACGGCCTATTAATCGGGAAGTTGGATTAAAGATTAATCTTTAACCATAAAACGCATAGAATTACGGGTTTCTGCATTCTTCGCTTGCCAACAACAAAATTGGTATCGGGGAATAATTTTTTTACATTTTAAATACATTTATTTTTGTCTTCTTTTAAATATGGTAATTTTTTTCACTTGTTTCAATTACACAGTGTTTTAAATTATAACACAGAAAACCGCACCACAATACGACGTCACATCAAGTCATGTGAGCTGCAGCTGTCACTTTTAATAGATATCAATATGTATAAAATAACAATCATAATATAGTAAAAATGTTATCAATTTTGGCCACAAAAAAATATATTTGTATTTCCTAAAAGGTTCTTCCAACCAAAATATTACAATGTATACTTTAGATTTCAAAATAATAAACTTTGGATATATTCATTTTGAAGAATTGGTGATAGAATAATTGTGCTGTTTGCCGATTTGTATATTTTGGATGACTATTTGGAGCTAAGTGTGAATAATCTAATCAGTCTCTGTGCTTTATAAAGTTTCACTTGTTTGTTAGCTTAGGACTTGTTTCTGGTCAACACTTTTATCATCGGTGGAAGTGTGTGTTATCGTATGTGCTCTCTTATCAGGAGGTCAGGTTGTTTTTGAAGGAAGTAGTCTCGTCGAGCTTGCGCATCATTGTGGAGAACATCTTAGAAAGTATTTTAGGACAGTGGAGAATCTATTCGAAACTTGTACTCAGAGTACGTTTTCGGGAATACGCTTTTAATGATTTCATCAGTGGGTCCCGTGATAGCGTGTGTTCTACTGGCGTGCCCCTGGTCTAATCCATTTGACAGGGAATTGCGTTCTTACCTGGGCTGTATGCTCAAGAAGTTTTAAGTGTACCCGCATGTGCGTGGAGGGAGAGTGGAAACCCATTTAGGGAAAATCACCCTCGTTACATCCAACGGGGATTCGTAACCCCGATCTCCCAGTTATAAGCAGTCTAGTCTATTGCGAGAGTGACTCCTTAGGGCTTAGACCACTAGACCACCAAAGCTGATTTTTTTTTTAAATTAATTTCTTAGACATTCACTTTTAAACGTACGTATATTTTTTAATTGGTGCATTTCCTGAAAGACGCATCTCATGGTCTAAATATACGCCATTCACGGTAGGAATTACTCTCTGAAAGGTCTTTTTTCCTACCAATATCCTACTATATAATAGCTTTCGGGTTAGGGAAAAAGGCCTTTCAGAAAACAATTCTACGGTGAACAGACTTTAGCTTTGTTTTATCTTGTAGATTTTACCATGGTTTCCATCACTATGAAAATACCCCACCACCGGTTACAATTGGTATACATGATCATACTACACATACCTAAGTTGTGGCTTGATTCGCGCGTTTACCGAAATTGGCACCATAGTCTGATTGAGTGACCGGTGGCCTAGCAACTCCCAGCAATGTACAATCTATTCATGAGGCTTTGTAATGCAAGATAGATACAGAAAGGGCCCTCCTTAAATTACTTTGGGGTTTTCGGGGGTAGGGGGTCTGAGTTCAATATTTTCTTGGAGGTGGGGGGTTGAGAATCTATCCTACAATTTTTTTAATCAAGACAAAAGATTGTCAGAAAATATATTATTAATAAAATTTTACTTATGTGTTACACCTAATTATACAGGAATAGAAATATTCTAAAATGTCATATCACTCGCCTTGTTACCAATCCTAATGTCTAAAAATAATTTAACTATTAAAATAATCTAATCTACCAAATCATTAAAAAAATATGTAAGATAGAAAAAGGAGTGGGGGTGGGGGAGACGAAATCTTACGATTTCTTACGTGGGGGAAGGGGAAGTAAAATATAATTTTTAATAAAATCCTTACGTGTTTAGCAACAAATTTTCATTTTCGAGTGCATAATATATCTTATAGGTTATTGGCACAGAGGGTTTTTCATTTGGTGTTTTATCGCTGCAAAACTAATCAACACACTAATACACACTCGTTCGATGCTGCTGTCTGTATCCATGTTGCGAGTTATACTGTGCATGCGTACTGAATACTCGGTTGGCTGTGAAAGTTGATCAAGCAGATTGTTTCGGTGCATAGCGGACAAAGCTGAAGTAAGCTTGACTTGTACCGATTGGGCCTAGTGGATTGTTCTGAAATCTTGCTAGTGGCTTGGGAACATCCTTTAGGCCCAATCTTATCAAATTTGTAATTGAATACTCAACAACACAACTCCATCAATAAACACATTTCCAAATAACTATGATTTACAGTTCATCCATACATATTCTTGTGAGTTGACAATTTAATTTAGGTTTTATGAATATATTAAGTCCATAAACGCTTAGTAGTCCTCATATTAAAAATAATAAAAAAAATTCTTGGGAACTCCATGCACCCATGATAAAATATACTTTTCTTACATTGAACTTTTAAAAATAACAAATTTTAACATTAACAAGTTTTCAATAACTGTCCTTTGGCTGTTTGTAACAATCAAGTAATGTATTAAATTTAACTATCTTAGCAGATCTGAACTTGCCTGATAATTTAGATACATTTGAGGGAGGTGTACGAATGATCTACTGTGTCACTCTCAAGTTAGACTGGCCTGCTGATGACGCTGACGGGGAGATCGGGGCTTGACTCTCGGTTAGGTCAGTTGAGGGTGTTTTTTCCCCTAAATGGTTTCCCACGCTGCTTCCACGTAAACGCGGCTAGATTACCTCTAAAATGGTTCCTATTATCAAACATGCGCATGACGTGAACAGGTAGTAAGTCGCGGTAGTAATAACAATAATAATAATTTATTTGGAGTTATATAAAGTATAAACATACCCAAGGCAGGCCTACACATCTGTCCGGACCAGTAAAAGCTGCCACCAAGTTACACAACTTCACATTTATAGACTCAGTCGGTCAGTCTCCCTCCAAGTAAATGTGGGCACATTTTCTTTAAATACAGCCTTACTAATCCTAAAACACATTAGCGTAATTAGTAAACATAACTCGAACGGATAGTAAGACGTGGTGCTAAAAAAAGAAAGTTTGTAAACGTGTTAGTTAAGTACGGTAATCCGTTTGTAAAAAAAAACACCGCAAAAATAGGGTTATTATTAACTTGGAACCGCAATTATTATTATTATTATTATATTATTATTATTATTATTATTATTATTATTATTATTATTATTAGCACCGCGTCTTACTACCCGTTCGGGTTGTACGCACTTACGCTAATGTGCAATGGTAGGGTGATTGTGAGATGAAATGGAGGACCTACAGTTTAACGTGGAATCCGAACCACAGTGGAGGCCTGGCATTCCATACATTCACAAGTTGTGATTAATACACGTCTTGTCAGGAGGTGAAGGAAGGGTTTGGCAATAAGATAAATCTTTGCCGGGACAGAGGATTGAACCCCGGACCCTCAGCACAGAAGTCTTGACAACTTACCCTATACCACCAGGTCACCCGACCTCACTTAAACCAAACTAGTAATAATTCTTATCTTCTTTGGCGTCAAGCGTTCTGTCCTTCTTAACTTCCCGGGATTTGATCCAAGGTCTCTTGAGGCTGTTGGTCAACGTCCAAAGTTCAAAGCCTTAACTTAGATGTTAACCATGACCGCGGTATTAACCTTGGTTCTTTCGTGTAGACCAGTATGACGTCGCTCCCCTTAATTGACCGTATTGTCCCCCCCCCCCTCCCTCTCTCCTCGGTCTTGCGCACTACAATGTCATCTGCAAAGTGGGGCTTCCTTCAAACCTGCGAGCTATTCTCTCGCTCCGACATTACAAACTGTGACGGTCACTAGTGCCTCGGCTTGTTTACACTGAAACAAGTGTTTGTTGTTGAGCTACTCGCCAATACGGGTCTACCGGAGGGAGGAAGGTCAAAGGGCGCCTCTAGTGGAGAGGGAAGTCCGGCAGTACAGTCGCGGGTCTTGAAGGAAGCGCGTAGATAATATCGCGGGTCTCTTTGTGTCCGTAATTCCACGGCGTGAATATGTTTAAATACATATTTGTGTTGGTGTTGATGTGTCTCGTCCTAATTATAATATTCCCTGTCGTGGATTTTTTTAATTCGCATTTTGAATCTCCTGTGTATGAGTAGTTGTTGGCTCTTTCGGGTGCTGTGCATGAAATGGGGGTGGGGGGTGACTCACATATGTCTGTCCACTCGAAGGTGCTTATATATGGTTCATTTTTGCTTATGTTCTTAAAAGATAATAATAGTGATACCTGTGAGTGCCGCAATTAGAGTGAAAGGATCTCATCTTGCGAGCATGCTTTACCTCTGTGGCTGGAACTCTTTGAAGAAGTATCGTGCCATTCCGGAGAGTGGCGTCTAAAAGGAGGCCGAGAGAGATATTTGATTTGGCTGTAAGAAATTGAGGAAGGCGTTCTCTCTACTTGCCTACGTCCGCGGCGTCCTCGCGGGTGTCGTCAACTAATCCGCTATGTGGGACATCTTGGCAGGCGCCATCCTGCTGCTGTTCCTCTTTCTGGCCTGGCACAAGCGGTGTGCCTCGCTAGAGGGACCAAGTGGTGAGAACCGGAGGTCCGGGTGTGAACAGGAAGATGATACTGGTGACGACATTTCGCAGCGATTGGGAGTCGTTCAGGGGCTAAGGAACAGGTCCAAAACAACAATCCACCCTCATATTGCTCCACCAAGTAACCGATACGATGTTGAAGTGAAGAATTATATTAGTTTGGATAAAAACGCCGTAGAAGCATCCTTCGAAAGCAGCCACAACTTGACTATTCTGTCAAAGGCCAAACTTGAAGTTCTTAATCCAGAAGTACCTCCGTCCCAAAGTCCGAACGTTTTCCGGGTGATCGATGATGAAGTCTTGAGAGATTCTTCGTCCGGTGGTGATCTCTTAATAAAACCACGCCAGGCTCCTCGTACAACTAACCCCTTTCTAGAGGAGCTGCGAGCCCGGCAGGCCAAACTGAATGAGAGGCTGTCTAATGAGCAACCAGGAGCAGCTCTGAGGGGACCAAGCACACATGTGAGGATATGAACAAAGGGATAATGTAGAACACCTCTTTTGTTTTACTAGAACCATACATGATTTAGTTTGCTATGATTGTACTTAAGATAGAGGTAATAAGGAGTAAGGAGGCCTAACATAGCATTGTGTAAAATATCTTGAATTGTATTTAAGGCGGCCACCTCCGTCAGCAAGAAAGTATCAATCGCTGTTAGGCCACACGGCATAAATTACAATGGTCTTAGTCGTTTTCTTGAACTACTTCTCAATTCAAAGCTTATACTCCCTTTAGCCCTTTACCTACAACTACCTTTTGCCATGTCAGTAAGAAAGATGGAAAAGAAAACTAGGAAACTTAGTTTATCAAGGTAAAGAGAAAAGCTTGCTGCTAGTTCTCAAATATCCCAAAAATTTTGTTTTAAGTCTATCAAAAAATTAGTTTATTTGTTGGAGGAAATGCTAAATATAGGGTCCTTTTACATAAAGTCTAGTCTTGTAGCTCTGCAAATCTTCTTAATATTAAATTTTTAACACTTTTTTTTTAATAATATAACTCAAATCATAGGGTTGTTAAGGAAAAAGTCTTGTGGGAATCTCTAGATTTTATTTTGGCCTGAACAATATTTTGTAATAACACATTCTAGAACTGAAATATTGAGTTAGAGCTGAACATCTACCTGGCAATTTCTAGTTTACCAAAGCGACCGCCTTGATAACGAATACAATGAGAATCAACCTGTAACGTTAAAAGGGATTTTGTTGCTGTATGTTTGGTTATATTTTAAGCCGCTGTGACCTAGTTGTATCTACCTGACTACTCACACAAGTACAGTGTATTGAGCAGATCCATGCCTCATGCTTACAGGAGCTGCAAGATGTCTCTGAGCAGGACCGCGACGGCAGTATCCTGGCGGACCGGCTGGAGAAGTTGGATCAGGCCCGTCAAGGCTGGAAGAAGCGAGTTGAGCCTACAGACGCTGTCAAATTCTCTGTGGCCGGAAAGATGGGACTGGAGAGCAAGGTCGATACACCACCTCTCGCCACCTTCTCTCCCGCCGACCGAAAGAAGAGAACACCCAAGCAGAGGAGGTTTAGGAGCTCTCTTTGTAGGTTGACATATTTCACCCATTGACTAGTTTTATTCATTTACAGGCACTAAATACATGTGGGACACAGCTGTTTAACCATGGAAAACATGTAAATGTCCGGGTATCTTATGCTGCATGGAACAATTTGAGAAAAGACGGGGAGTTCCACTAAGTTGACCGAAATTTTAAAATGTATGTCTAACGATCGACTAGCAGAAGTACCCTGCGTTGCCTGGGGTAACTACCGAATAAATACATTGCGTGGTTAACCCAGGCAACACTTTTCTTTGTTTCAAACAGACAGGAAAAAAAAATATTCATTTTATTTCTTCTAACCTAGTTTTTAATAAATTTAAAAAATCTTATCAAAAATTTAGAATTCCTGCTTCAAAGTGTACATGTTTATGCACAGACAACTAATTTTAAAATTTCAGCCTTCTGCATGCAGTAGATATTGCGCAATGCTCATGACGGACAGATAGACAGACACTTAATTTTATTAATATAAATCATCGCCGAGTTACTTCTAGCCAACATTTATACAAATGTTGGTATTTTTTGTAGTTCCTCGAGTTATAGAAATGATGAGAGATTGAAATATTTGTTACAGCTCAGCGACAAGAAGTGGCCTCCACCCCATCTTCACCGCAAAAAGAGCTCACACCCTTCTTTTATACGCAGCATTTCAGCCCCTGGAGGGGACGAGAATGGTGAGTTTGTTAGATGATTTGACCAGACCTCATGCTTTTGCTTAGGGGACTATACAAAAATTCTATATTAAAACAACCGTAAACAAGTACCTAGTTGTATTCCTAAAGTAAATTTTTAATAAAACTGAATTTGTGATAATTGTCGTTTAGTTTTCAAACTTTTTTCATATATTTTGTTTCAATATTATTATTATTATTATTATTATTATTATTATTATTATTATTATTATTTATTATTATTATCATTATTATTAGCATTAGCATTACTATCACTATCATTAATATCATTATCATCAGTATCACCATTATCATTAATACTAATAGTAATAATAATAATATTATTATTACCTTTTTAATAATAATATTATTATTATTATTACCTTTTTAATTATAAGGTAAATAATTTTATTATTATTATTACCTTTTAATTATAAGGTAAATAATTTTATATATGAAGAAGTCACATGAGAAATTGACAAAAAGGTTTAAAATCAATCCTTGAATCATATATATATATATAGTTTAAAACTCGCAAATTAAGAATGCTGATTCTTCAAATTTTAATATGGATAATGCAAAATCTTTCCTATATTGCCAAAAAAAGTGCTCATAATTACATGATTAATTAATTTATTTTGTACCATAGTTTTTGTAAAACTTTCAGATGCAAATATAATTGTTGAGTTAAATAAACTTAACTATTGCATCATAAAGGTAGGTTAAAAGTGTATTAAAACAAAAATTTTTCTATAAATTCTTGACTAAAGTACAACACATTTTCTTTCCATTTGTGTAGACTTATCGTCAGTAGGTCGAGAAGCCGCTTGCAATGGGATGAAGGTGCAAGTGCCTCGTGCGGATGATGAAACTTTTACTGCGTTTTTCCGCAGCATTTCGTCTGAACATCAGGTGCAACAGGAGTGTGTAGAGATTAAGGATGAGGATTTGGACCACGTCATCTCAAAGTCCAGTCAACTGTAAGTGCACTTTTTTGGGTACCTATGTGGACACACCTGACTATTTTGTTTAACCAGTGCTCTCTATTGAAAGAATATTTACATGTTACTAATATTGATATTTTCCTTTACTCGCCTAAGTGGCTGCATGGTATAAGGCATCACTCTTGCAATAGACTGGACTATCGATGACTTGGAGATTGAGGTTCAATCCCGGTTGGGTGTACTGAAAGTGGTTTTCCCCAAATGGGTTTTCCACACAAATGCGGGTACATTTTCTCTAAAATCAACCTAATTCATCACAAACACATTAGAGAAATTAGTGCATAGGTATACAACCCGACTGGCTAGTCAGGGTTGCAGAATATGTTCAGAGATCCAATATTTCCCCAGAACATAACATTTTCATAAAAAATGTCCCTGAAAACCTTAGCACTCAAAATAAAACATTGAATATTTTATAGAGGCTGAAGGGAATAAAGATTATTACCTTCTACATAGTTTGGAAAATTCAAATTTAAATATACTTTTATTCATAGTTATTTTGATAGTACCTACCTTATAAAAAATTTAGCTGTCTCCCAGAAATAGCAACCTTCCCATTTCCTTGTGTGCATTACATATTGTTATCAATTCTTCATTGATACTAGTAGGCTTACCGGTACCATCATATAATTTGATATCTTTTCGTTTTTTCGTAGACTCGCCAGTCACCATTATTGCAAGGTCTATCACTATTAACCACACTAGGGGAAATACTATCGCTATTTACGACTATGAGTTTTTCCCGATCACATAATTTACATTTTACAAAACTTGTAATACTCCCTTGATCCTTACTTATAGGTTTTTCTTGGGGATGTTTATTAGATACGTGACATCTGAGTTTATCACGTCTGACACACCATTCACAATAAGCACAGTTGACGTCTTGTTTGCAGTCACAGTAAAATCTTATTAAAAAATAATCATTGTATTTTATATCAATTTATTTATTTCTGAAAAAATATTATTTATATTATGTGAGGCAAACAAATAATTCAGACTGTGATTTTCAAAACTTAGACTTCATATTCAGATTGCAGTGAATCTATTGGTTTCCTATAGAATTAAAAAAAAATTGCTTTAATTTATTCATCCCACCCATTTCGGTGGATCATGCTCTAAGCATATATACAGGCATATATACATATATATGTATATGCAGGCGTATATGCATATATGGATATGCAGGCGTATATGCATATATGGATATGCAGGCGTATATGCATATATGGATATGCAGGTGTATATACATATATGGATATGCAGGCGTATATGCATATATGTATATAGCAGGTGTATATGCATATATGTATATGCAGGTGTATATGCATATGTGTAGGCATATATTTTATAAAGCCAAATGTCTAACTCACTCACTCACTGACATCAATGTTAATCCACCTCCAAATGAGCTAGAAACTTGAAATTTGGCATACTTATAGCTTCTAGCCTTTAACTGATGGGAAATTCCAAAAAGTTAAAAATTTAATTTTTAACCCCTGAAAAAAATTCAAAATGGCGATGCAACTTTAAAGTTGGTGCGGACCTTTCTTTGGAGGTGTCTTGTGGCTAAATGGTAAGACTCATAAAAAAACGGATTGCACCAGCAGCTACGAACTTGGGTGAGATCCACAAATTTGGTCCTATTACTTTCTGTCGTATCTCCATCGGTTATACCTTAGATATAGCTAGATTTTTTGATTTTAGGTAAATTTTGAACATTTTCCACACATATTTTAATTCTGTGGCACACTTATGGGACAGCTAGAATCATAAAATTTGGCAGGCATATTGGCACATCCACTTGCCATAAGCGTACAGAATTTGATGATTCTAGCTGCCCTATAAGTATGGGAAAACTAAAATAATGTGTGAAAAATACAATACATTACTGGTAACTTTAAGTTGTTGCGTTCAAAACAACGCTGGAATTACATTAGCTTACATCCACTTGCAAAAAAAAAAACCGACTGGGGGTTTGAAGTCGGAGCCCCCAACGACCAAAGCAAGTATATATTGACACAAGCACATATGTATATGCATATATAGGTGCATACATTATATATATATATATGCATATATAGGTGCATACATTATATATATGTATTAATATGCATATATAGGTGCATACATTATATATATATGTATTAATATGCATATATAGGTGCATACATTATATATATATATATATTAATATGCATATATAGGTGCATACATTATATATATATATTAATATGCATATATAGGTGCATACATTTTATATATATATTAATATGCATATATAGGTGCATACATTATATATATATGCATATATGTATATATATTCACATGGCTGGATTTACTTATGTGCACAGGCCCATCCAGGCTATGCACAGGGTGGCATCCAGTGTGGGGCCCCCCATAAACCCATATATATTACATCATAGCATGTTCAAGGAAAGGTAAATGACTTGTAATACTATTGAAAACACTTTCCACACTTATATATGTATAGAATTTCTCTCAACTTATTAATTAGATTAGGCCGTTAATATAAAGAAAGGCATATAACCTAAACGGGTAGTAATACTTAGTGCTAAAAATAAAATAAATAAAAACATAGCAAGAACCGATATGTTAATACTGATGTATTATAATTAAAGGAGGACTTTACAAATAAGTCACTGTTAGCATGGAGAGGTGATGGGAAAACCACAGTAATATTTTCTTTTTTATGAACACGCAACAACTTTGTAAGAATTTTCTAGTAGCAGAGCTGCACAAAGTTTCTTTGACAGAGACATTCTCACTAATAAACTGTGATCAGTTTGGTAACTACTCGCTGGCTCGCTCACCAGTTTGGCCAGGCAGTCGCTCGGTCACTTGTCAGCCTGGCTGAACTTTTAAGGTACCTTTTCCTGAATCACATCGCATATTTTTATAATATGTCAATATAATCTTCCACAGTTGACACTTCTAAACCTAGTGTTCTACTTAATTACCCATTAAAACACAAACTGGCACTCGCAACGAACACAACAGACACATCTAAATTTCAACAGTTTCTCAAGAGTAACTGACTAAATTTGTCAGAGCAACAACAAATTGGAAAAAAAAAAAAAATTGTATTAAAGACACCGCTGAGGCAGTGGCAATGTCAGCTGGTTTGTGGAAACACTTTGAGAAACATCGCCGCAGCACGCCCAAAGTGAAGCCAATGTATTTTAGAGTTTGCGTGCAAAATTGTAAATGACTTTCCTAGACTTTGCTAGTAAATATTTCAAGTGTTGCTCGGATTTTTAATTTAAGCTGCACACACATTAATTTGTTTATACCTCATTATTTTGTGCGGGGTTAACATTATGTTAGACACAAAACAAGAAAGCATTTATATTTAATTTTTTTTCCTTTCGCTCTTGGGTTTGTGGGGGCCCCGGGGTGATTCCCTCCTTCCCCCTTAGATTCTGCCCTGTATATAAATATAGAACGCATTTTTGGTGAAAGGCCACCACTCTTAGTTTTAAATATTAGCCATCAAATTAGAATAGTAATAAAAATAAAAACAAATCAACATGGATATAGTTACTGTCCCCCTAAAACACATTTTCTTGTGTGCTCACAATAAAACTCACTAGAAAAACTTTTCCTCTGACCAAAATGTAAATTGCCAAAATTTGTGAAAATATTACTAAATATGACTTTTGCTTACAATAACCAAGTCAATCGTTTTCAAACAAACTGTAGGATCGTGATATAGAATTTAATAAATTTGCTATTTTATTAAACTTTATTTCATAAAATATAGTGTGAACATAGTTATTTTAGAGTGATAATATTTCATTAAAAGGTATAATCAAAAAAAGTTTATTTGTTGAATGTTCTTGTAGTTGAGTCTTCAAGAGCAAGGTGTTCCAAGATCCTTTAAAATAAAAAAATAATATAACAATTATAATGCCAATGAATTTATTAGAGATTACTAAAATTATTTAGGACCTGATTACAAATATAGCTTAGATTAATATTTAGAAAATATGAATGTTTATAGATATAATAGGTTTTTTAATGGGAGTGTGTGAAGCTTCGAAACTTCAACTTGGCCTCTAAACAAACATGAGCTTTGACTTTGCTTCTAAATAAACTTCTGGCTTCGAAGCTTTACCAATAAAAATATTGACAGCTAAAATACTCAATTTATGTTCATTTACCGCCATTCTGAGCTGTTTTATACATTAAAAATAATATTCATATGGAAAGAATCTTGAGTATTTGAATTGCATGTTGTGATAGTAAGTTTATCTATCAGTCTAAAACAAAATATTGCAAACAATTGTTTGAATATAACGTTTTCTAAGCAATTTTAGTACATAAACTACTATAAATAACTACAATGTAATATTTTTTTCAAGCATAAAACAACTAAATAATTTTACTTTGATTTGGCTTCGAGAATATTTCATATATTAGATTAGAGTTTGCTTCGAATTGTAGAAAGTGGACTTTGCACACCCCTATGTTTTTACACGAATTTGTAATACTGCACTGATTACTAAAGAGATAGTTCATTTCAACTTACAATCCATTGAAGGTTTAGTTCAAAAATCTCTCTCGATGAGAACAAACACCTTGTAGTTGACTATGATGTCCTCTTTTGGAATGTCATCTGACTGACTCTTTGTGTCATGTTTCTCATAGAGAGTTAAAGAAAACATCCAGTTTTCTCCAGGAAGCTCTGATGGGTATCTGTCTGTGTTCACTAAATAATTTTTCATTTCATGGAAACCCTGTAAACCATAAAAAATCATAATCAATTTGATAGAAACTCAACTTAAAATTACCTTTTAAGTTTTCTGTTCCCCCCTCCTAGGTCTGTTGAACTACAGTTGTCCTATACCTTAGCTCATTTGATAGAGAGTCGGCCTACTATTTTAAGGGTCCCGGATTTGATCCCCGACATGGTCAAAAAGTACCATTGATGAATTAACAACCAACGGCTGGGTGTTGTTTGTTATGGATTTAAGTTAGATTATAAGTTGTGTGCTGATATGATCAGTCATTTCAAAAAGTGCAAGTTAAATACCTAAAATAAATGAATACATGAAAATAGTGTTTTTATAACTTAGTAATATTAATAATAATGGCGTGTCTGGACTATATTATTCTGTAGCTCAGTTTAAGATTAGCCAGTACTAATGTAATGAAGATCTTAAACCTAATCTAAGCTTAAATAACCAGACCCTGGTGACCATGATAATCTTCCCCTTTCGAGAAAAAATCAAGTACCTGCTGGGAATCAAATTCAGGAACTCTTAATTCAGGATCCAAGGGCTCTGACCACTATATCATGAGGCATGTTATTACTTAGTAAAATAAAATATTTAAAAAGGAGCAAATCTTTAGCTTTTATTTTCATTGATGTACACCTCTAAAAAGCCATTTTAGTAAATTACCTAGGTTTCATTATTTATTAAGAGGTGTTGTAATTTTTAGGTGGACTGTACTTTAAATAATTCTAGATCTGCTTCGGTGGCCGCACAGTCTTAAAGTGCTACTCTTGCAATAGACTAGCCTGTTGAAGATGGAGAGATGGGGGTTCGATCCCAGTTGGGTGTACTGAAGGTGGTTTTTACTAAAATGTTTTTCACTATCCCTCCGCGCAAATCTTGGTACACTTACTCTACATTAAATCTTCCTAATCCTTAATACATTAATTCAATCAGTACATAGGCGCACAACATTAATGGGTAGTAGGACAGTTTGAAAAAAATCAGACATACACTACCTATTTAATATTATTTTACTTATAAAAGCTGAATTATAATTGGATTTTTGGCTATTAATTTTTAAATTGAATATGTTCAGAATTGTACCAGACAATAAATTCACAATACTCACTTTAGGTACAGGACACCCTAGTCCATTGTTAGTTAAGCTTTTCATATCTTCAACAACAAGCGTGTCACTGTCATAATAGTCACATAAATCCATATCCATAACATATACACCTTTCTTGAACTGTGAATCCATGGATTCATAGCTCTCCACTTTTATCTTTAAAAATTAAAACAAGTATTATGTGTTGAACATTTTTTTAAATACATACACAAAATAATTTGAATTCTATCTATAGTTATCAATTAACAATTTTTTGGATCCATCAAGGGTGCAAAAACTGAGCACATGATTTTTTGGAAGGCAAATTGATAACAGCATATAAGTGTACTATCTTGTAAATAATTTTCTCCCAATTTTACGAACAATAATTAACAATAAAACAAACATAATTTATATATATATATATATATATAATGTTTATGTATGTATATACAAGAAGGCCAGTCCAAATTGTAAAGTGGCCATACAAAACAATACACCAGTTTTACCTCGTTCTACATATATTTTAGATAAAGCTCCATAAAATGTCATTTAGCTTCAAAACTCAAGAGTTAACACTAAATGACTAAATCATTTCAGTATAAGGCTAATTAATACTTTTAAAAAAAGCAGACTGTAGCTAACTTACATACTAACTCCATGACAATAGGAACTCAAAAGCTTATTGCCGCAATTACAAAAGTACGCCACCTATCCCTATCTTGAGCTAGTTCTCTCCAGTCCACCTCATTGCACTCTCTCTTTCTCAGGTCCATTCTGATGTTATCATCCCATCAGCATCTAGGTTTTCCCATTGGGTTTGCCAATCAGCATCATAAACACAGATCTAGGCTCTAACTTAGCAAGTAAAAATGTTTTCAAAAGATCATGTTTTTAAGTGTTGAATAGTAAATTTTTTATTACCCAAGTTGATTTAGGATAATCTTTCAACAGGACGAATTCCCAATTTAAAGTTTTGGTTGTGTCGTTATATGACTCTAGTCCCACCCAATAGTATTCAAAGTAGTCTTTGTTGTATTCCACTTTTGAAACACTCGTAAATACAATATTGTATGAACGCTGAAAACAAAAAACAAACACACAATTTTTATCTATACATGTTTGGAATATTGTAAATACACTTATCTTTTGTCTAACAATTTGATTGAGATTAGCTTCATACATTAAGGGGTAACAATTTGTCTTCATGGTATAAGAATTGTGATATTGTACTCAAAAGCAACGGCTGCCTATGTTCTGTTTATTTTACTAAAAACACTCTCTAGTTTGTCATTTTTATCTTACTTTAAAGCCATTTAAGTTTAAGCTCCAAGCTAACCCAACAACTATTATTTATAATAAACCAAATTAAGATATTAAAGTATGAATAATTATGTTAGTCGAATAGCAAGATAGGAGGAAAAAATCTAAAAAAATCCATGTCTTGGAAAATAGATTATTTTATTTATTTTATCAGGCACTATTTAAAAAAATTAAAAATTATAATGGCAGTAATCGTTTGACCTTCCATTCCTATTTCAATTTATAAGGTTCTGCTGGAAGTTTTCAGCCTTAAAACAAAAACACAAATGATTTGACAACACTTATAAGTGCTTTGGTTTCTTGGCCCCCAAACAAATCTCTTAAAAGGAATGAGCATATTGGTGTCTCTTTACATAAGTAACTTTTTAAGGAAACCCTAATTTTGCTCTTTTTTAATCTTTGTTCACTCCTATCCCTCTTTCGTGTATATTCTTACATCCATTACTGTTTCCAGTAGTGATGGACAGAATCGAATGATTTTAAGAATCGAATAATCATTCGATTCTTTTAAAAATAACCGAATGAATTGAAAGAATCATTCGAATGATTTTGAGAAGTAGTAAAGCGTCGATAATAATCTAATGTTAGCTAGCGTTTATTACTACTACTATTACTACTAGTCAAAAGTAGTTACTAATTGCTAGTTTGGCTTTGCGCTACTATCTTCTTCACCCTGCTGCCGGCTCTCCCAACACACATTCCTTTGTGTTTGTAGCTTATCAACACTTGTCTCTTATTTAGTTTCTTGTGCCATTGTCAAAGACCCAAGTACAGCCACAGCAAAATACTATACAGTGAACACATCAGTCACATAAGTAGCCTACCTCGCCATCAAAAATACTTTTGTGTAAAATTAATAATAAAATAAAGAACATAACTTACGTTTCCATTCGTGTTTAAAAGAGTCGAAATAGTTGACCCTATAATATTTCCTAAACATAAGAAACTAAAACCTTACAATCCTATTTATATATCATGTAAGTGATGAAATACTTTTGATTTGAATATCTGAATCAATTGATTATTTGCCACCTGGAAGCTTCACTTAGAATTAAAACCACACACTTTAGGCCTACTACTCGACATACAGCGATATAAGTTTTCTGTACAGTGATATTTTATTTACAGTTATAAGAATGCAAAATTATTTGAAAGAAAAAAAAATGATAATATGATTTGAATGGACAATGTTTTATTAAATAAATAAAAACACTTATCTATTTAAAGGAAATGTACATTTAAAATGAAACAATATACATAGTATAAATTATAATCCAGCAAAATAATCAAATCATTTTGTAATTTTCATACAAATTATTTTTGGCTGCTATTCGATTGTAAACTGTACAACCACTTAGACTTTGTATTACACAAGTCTTAGAATAATTCGAAAGCTTAAGGTCGATTATTGTGTAGCATTGGGGACAATTTATTGGAAATGAAGACCTGTATAGAGAGAGCCTGGAAACATTCAAAATAATAATGTCGATTTTCCGCAGCACTCTGGCAAGGCAAGGGAGTGGTAAGAGAATGAATCGACCAGCTCGTGTCAAGTCAGCTACTGTTTTAATTTAAATGATTTTGAAAGAATCGATTAAATCAGTTATTCAGAGTAACCGGATGAATCAATTCTATTTATTCGATTCTGCCCATCACTCTTTTCCAGCCTGTGGCCTGGGTTAGTTTTTTTTATTAAAGCCATATATTTTCCACTACTGGCTGGCTAGGCCTGTCGGTAGCATCATATACCTTATAATCTAACTTAAGAATAGAACAGGCACAGCAACCAGTCCCAGACTGTTAATTTATCAATGTGAAAAGGTAAACCCATAATATTTCACCAATGATAAATTTTTCGGCCATACCGGAAGTCGAACCTGGGACCCTTAGCTCAGTAGACAAACACGCTACCGACTGAGCCAAGGTGTCGGATTTTTTCCTGTGAATCTCTTCCAAATACAATTTTATATAAATAAGAGGCTGAAGTAGTTGCAACAAAATAACTTTAGTGTGAATAGAGCAAAACATTCATATACACTCAGTTTACCCTGAATGGTTGCAGTTTGACCTTGGCTGATTACACTATGGCCCTATCTGATAAGCTACAGTATAGTGGAACCAAATAAATGAAGCTCGCTGCTGTCAAAGTAAACATAATGTACATTCTGTGTACCCAGAGAGGTAACAAGCTAACTTTGCAAATTTCTACTTTGGCATAGCTTACAAGATAGATTCATAGGGCTGTTGCGTATATGATGGGTTCATAGGACGGTTATCAAGAACATAGTGAGTGGAATACTTGATTTGCTTGCTAAGTGCAGTGCAGATTAACTGTCCAAGAAGTGATGTCTTAACTTGAGTGTCACAGTAGTGCAGTCACAAGCACACTACTGTCACACCAAGATCTCACTGACTCGACTGGCCCACTCAACTTCATTCTTGCATACCAGCCATAGTGTAATCTGTCAAGGAAAGACTGCCACCTTTTAAGATAAACAAAGTTTTACATGTAATGAACTTTAAAGAGTTTCTAATAAATTTTTTTGTACATTTTATATTTTAATGACCTTTGATGATGTTTCTTAATTAACAATTTACTATATTTTTCTATTTGCTATAAAAATTATGGTCTAGTGGTCAGAGTTCCTGGCTACAGATCCGGAGGTCCCGGGTTCGATTCCTGGCGCTTCTAGATCTTTCTGTGAAGCTGTGAGTCTGGAATGGGGTCAACTCAACCTTGCGAGGACAAATGAATAACTACTTTAATTAAGAAGTAGAAGCTCCGGTCTATAACACTGTGATTTATGGTCAGAAGTTTCACTGTGCTGACCACATGACACCCCCTATCAGTAAACTTAGGCACTATCTTCACCAACATTCAGCGGCCGCTCAATCGGTATTTTTCATTTACTCAAATTGGGTATTTATGTAAGTATTTAAGAGATTGGTCAAATCCACTTTTAAATAAATCCAAACCTTCATTTTACCTACGAATCTTGAATTTTAATCTTAGAAAATATGATAAATATAAGCGGTTAGCTTTACCACATTAACTCTTTAGGCTGCTATAGAAAATAAAAATAACTAAATGTTAAAATTTTTATATTCCTACATTATAGCAACAGCTCTAAAATAAACTCCAATTTAATTTAAATCCTTAATGATATGCAGTATTTGAGCATTTGGAAGTCTCATTTTTATAGTATTTTTATTACTATCGCTTGATGGTCAAAAATATTTCAGAACTACCTTATTCATATATGTACTTACTTTCGGTTGCTGAGCTAAAGCCGATTCTGAAATTATTAAAATGGACAAAAGTAAAAAAATCATTTTTATGTATTTTACTCTTGCTTTTAACATAGATGAAAGTCAACTAGGATAGTTATGAAAGTTTGTCAAGTTTATATACAAACATAATCTAACAACAAAAAATGTGATAAATTATGTGCGGATGTAAGCGTTTTGCTCATTCTTTGGTGTCGCACACAGGATAATGTAGGAAGGTCTCATTTGCATCCGTGTGAAAGTCAATTATTTTTCAGATAAAAATCAATATTTTAATATGTCCATACTAATGACGCACATGATTTTTATCATGTGATTCTATATAAATTTAATAAATTACATTGTTTTAATGTTCTAATTTCTTTTATGATATATTGTTAAAAGAATCATTTAAGGAGAGACTATTTATTTTAGCTTTGATTTGTTAAAATCTTACTTTGTGTTTCTTTGAGATGGAAGATTTATCCTCTTTGACATATTTTTGCTCAGCTGTGATTTAGTTTGTGTGATGTACTGTAATCTTGCAGAATCATATTTGTCAGTGTCAACTTCCTGTCTTGTCAAAATAAGTGTTAAAATAATATTATCTGGTATGATATGATGTACATGCTGCTAAATATGTCACTTGTGCTTAATGTACCATTACTAAGTAATATTTAATGACAGGGATGAATTTGATCTGATTTTAAAATGTATAGTGGTAGTTAAATAAAAAAAATCCATGAGGTCAGCCCGCAATCGAGCCATACTGATTGAACCTCTGCTGCCTGATAGTGTCAACTTTTAGAAATAGAGGTTGTCATGTGGTGGACACAATGAACCCTCCAGTTGTAAATTTGTTTTTTAGACCGGAGCTGCTACTTTTTTTTATTCTAAGTAGCTTCTCATTTGTCCTCACGAGGCCGAGTTGACCTCGTTCCAGACCAGCTGCTTCATATAAAAATCTGAGACCGCTAGGGATCGAACCCGAGACCTCTGGATCTGTAGTCAGGAACTCTGATCACTAAACCACATAAGTGATATATTTATAAATTGTGTAACCTAAACTCTGCCAACTAGTAACTTGCAGGTGATATTTTGTTTCCCAGACAATATTTTCCATTGGACATAGGATATAGGGCATTTAGGTAACACACACGTAATCTAGCTTTCAAAATCAACCATATTTTCTCTTGAACACATTTTTTGGCGCCGACATCCAAAAAAATAATCAAGTTTTCATTCCGGTAAACTTGTTGGTACCAGCGCTGATACACACATTCATTGATGACTCAGATCAGCGCCCATCAGCGGTGGTAGTCGGCATGCAGGATACCTGCCTTCTTTCGCTACATGCCTTAACACAGGCCTGTGCTGCGCTGACCTTCACCTCAATGCACATGCTACCATTTATAAACACAAGTTACAAAAACCTGTGCTGCTCTGTGTTTTGTTTCCTGAGTTAACTGTACCTCAATTTGCGCCTGGCCTAAAACCTATTAGTGCTCATTATATTAAGATTAATATGTTTAGATATAAAAATAAAATGTTTGTATTTGTGGAAGTATTTAATGTTAGTTTTAATTACAATGTGTGTTTGAATCTGATTTTTTCTAGATTGGTTTACAAACGCAATGTTAAAATCCACCGTCGCCATGCGGGCACACGCAACCCCATCAAAGCTCTTGCATCTCGTACTGATATCCAGGATGAATACATGGAAATACAGACTGGTTTGGCAGAGAAGGAGCTCAGGAGAATTCAGGTTGAGAAATGTACGTCTAGGATGGGCTTAAACATATATTAAAGAGAGGAGTATGGTGTATTCCTAATTTTAATAAGAGTACAGACAACACTTTCGTTACTGAAATATTTATACATTGTTTTCGTTACTGATAATATTTATACATTGTTTTAATCTTCAGGGCAGAGAAAAAATTGAAAACTTAAAAAAAATAAATCTTTCTCTCTTCAAATTTATATTATTTGTTTGGTTATAAAATGAGTTTGTTTTTTCCTATGAACACACACCAATAAAATTGTTATTATGATTATAAACATAAGTTTCTAGACATATATATTTGAATCTGAACTATCAAACTTTTATCATGATTATGGTCATATTATTTTTCACCACAAACATTATTACTGTAGAGACACGCATCATATTTATGGAAAATGACAAACCATTGAGTGGTAGACAAAGAGTTGGAAAAATTACAAAATAACTAACACAATAAATGAGTTAACAATATGTTAGGGGTGAGTGACGGTTACTTTTTACTTATGAAGTTAATTAAAAAATAAGATTTTTTGCTGTCACATAATTAAAACTTATATTGAGTTTAAATTATTCGCTAAGTGCAGCTAGATAAAAAGAAAAGTTTACAGAACAAGTACAGTTTAATTTTATGATGACATAACTGAATCAATATATGCTTTTGTATTAGTGTCATTTAATCACTAGATTGTTTTAAAATACTGTTTAGTAGCTGTTCTAAAAATGTTTTGAAATATGTAAAAATTAGTATATTTCAAATCTCATCATATTGGTTTTACTCTCCCTTAAAAATGTTTCGAAGGTGCTAAGATAATTGTGTGTATTGAAGGTAAAACGAAAGATATTTAATCTTAGACATAAATTTCGAAGCTTCACACAACCTTACAAAGTGTTATGGGCTAGTGAGTAAATTTTTATATTGATTATGATTAGGAGGCGAATTCATTGGCACCAAAAATGTTAGAAATATATCAGCAAATAGGCACTAAAAACATTGAATTTAGACACCAGAATAGGCACTTAAGGGGGAGGGGGGGGGGAAGCACACTTTTGACCATGTAAAATTAATTTTTCTACAGACTATTTTACTATTTTACTACCTACAGCCAATTCACATTGCTATTATTTTTTTAGCACCATGTCTCACTACTCATTCGGGTTGCACCCAAATGTTGTACTAATGCTATGTTATGCTAATATGTTAGGGGTTAGGAAGGTAGAATTTAAAGGAATTGTATATGCACTTGCGTGGAGGTAAAGTGAAAACCCATTAGTAAAAAACATCTATATTCGAATCTTAGTCTGGCATAATTTAGATCTCCCCTAAGCAGTCCCGTATACTGTGAGAATGATGCCTTAGCCCATTCGACCACTGAAGCAGATCATATACTGTTAATCAATAGATAATTTTCTAAATTTTCAATAGTGAAATGGGTTATATTCTCAGATATAATTTTTTTTATAATTTGAAAAGCAGAGTTCAACTTGTCAAGGGACCAAATTTTCAGTTTCCTGAAGAAATTAAACTTTTCTCCTGCAATGGCAGGCCGTTTCCTTCCAAGATGTCTGCCACTGCTGCCATTGTCCTCCACCCAATTTATGCTCATTGAAAGCTATTTAACAAATGTCTATTTTCAAACATACTCCAAACAAAGATGCCATAACTTAAAATTTCTAAGAAACTGGACTCTGATTTTCAGCAGAAAATCTCTATCATATGAAAAAGAAAAGGGCCAAAACAGAAACAGACACTATAAAATTAACATTTTGTACTCGTATTAACATGAAATGCCTATGTTTTACATTAAAGGAAAATAAAAGGAAAATAGGCAAAATTTGGTCCCTAATGATGTTTCAGAAATATGCATATATTCCACATATTTAATATTTTTCTTTGTGTTTATCCTGATAGTGTCGAAGAACTGCAATTTTGCTGTGGAAGCACTAGCGGGGCTTGCCAGCAAGGAAGACTTCACAGCGGTGGCATTGAAGAAGGCGTCGCCCAGTTCAGCGATCATGTTGCCTTACAAGGATGTGATGTTGCTACATGTGAAGGGTCGGCGCCATGTTCAGACACGGCTGGTGGAACCATCGGTTGCCAGCGTCAACCGTGGGGACAGCTACGTGCTGGTGGCTCCCGGCCAAGTTTACCATTGGGTCGGCAAGTACTCCAATGTCATTGAGCGGTCCCGCGGGGCAGAGGTTGCCCTTCATATCCAGCAGAAGAAGGATCTCGGGTGCTCAGGAGCTAGTAGCGTTATAACTCTTGGTGAAGAGAAGACTGCCGGGTTCAACTCCTCTCACTCTGCCAACTTCTGGAGGCTTCTTGGAGGAGATGAGTCGAGTAAAGGTAAGTTTTGCTGTGGATCACTTAACACCATTATTATGGTAACAGTTTATTGTGGTTGATGATTATCACTGTGGACTTAGAGATTTATGGTTCTAGGATTATGAAAACAGCTTATCGCTCAAGTAAGTGACACTGATGAATTCCCAAGCTTTGCACCACCTTGAAGTTAGCTATATGGGTTGAGTTAATGGTTGCAGTGGACCCCAATCAATAGATCTAAAAAGGCTGACGGCTAAACTATGGTACAGCCATCTATGTCAGGAAGGGGACAGTGGCAGACTCTCTAGCGCAACACACCTGCTGATAATAGCGAGAACTGGTTCTCAAGTCTAACTGGTCAGGCTACATCCAATGAAACCTCACTCTGGGCAATTTAGGGAAACAATACCTGATAAGCTCTACGTCAAAGTACCCAACTTCCTCCATAGGGCTGAGCACTATACACAAGGAGAGGAACTCCTTCAGCTCCTGGAACCAGGTTGATTGTGATAATGTCTTCCTTTACTACTTGAGAGGTTCATTTTATTAGTAAATTTAACACAACAGGTTGATCTGAGGATGTCTAGTGAACCAAAGTAGTTCAATTTTAAAAGATTGGGGCTTAAAGTTGAAAGGTCTTTGGTTCATTGTTTTTATATTAGTAATTTGTAAACTAAACAGTGTTTATTCTATTGATTTTGGTGATACAATTTTAATGTTTAGTAACTTTTAACTTAAATAATTTGTTAAGATCCTTAGGCCCGGCCCAAGGGGGACTAGTGGTACTGGTCCAGGACTTCTAGGGCACTGGGCTTTGGGTTCAGATTCTAAAAATTTAAAATAACGCATAAGATTAAATTTAAATAAAATTTAAGTGACAAGCAACAAAATCAAATGCCTATTATCATTAGCACCGCGTCTTACTACCCGTTCGGGTTATACGCACTTACGCTAATGTGTAATGGTAGGGTGATTGTGAGATGAAATGGAGGACCTACAGTTTAACGTGAGATCCGAACCACGGTGGAGGCCTGGCATTCCTCACATTCACAAGTTGTGATTAATACACATCTTGTCAGAGGTGAAGGAAGGGTCTGGCAATCAGATAAATCCGTGCCGGGACCGAGGATTGAACCCCGGACCCTCAGCACAGAAGTCTGACACCTTACCCCTAGACCACCAGGTCACCAAAATGCCTATCCTTACCATGAATAATTGTATTGGTGTTTCCTGAATAGGAACTTGACAGCATATACCAAGAAATCATGTTATTGTTCTCAGTAGTTCTACTCTTAACTCAGCCTCAACTCACTGACAAACCAGTCTTATGATTTTATCTAAACTGATCCTAACTTTATTTGAAACCATATTTAACAATTATAACAATAGTTCAATACAGTCTTGCCCTTACCATCAAAGTGTTTTGGAAGTTTTAGCAGAGTTATATTATTGATGAATATTGAATAGGTATAGTAACTAAACGCTATGATCATCAAATGTTTCCAGCCTGTGGCTGGCTCAGTTTAGTAAAATGCCTTCATCTTCCTCTACCCTTCCACCACTCTTCCTCCTATAATTTCTTCCATTCTTCTCCTCTCACTTGAACACTTTCTGTTATCTCCTCCTCCTAATTTCTTTCTTAGCCTCCCTTGGGGTCTTTTTCCCACATACTTCATTTCCACCATTTTCTTCAGCGTTCTTTCTTTTTCCATCCTCATTACATGCCTATAACATCTAAATCTTGCTTCCTCTGCTATCTTATGCACTCCCTATACCCCAACTCTTCCCCGGATAACTTCGTTCCTAAACGCTAACATTTTTTTGCCAAAATATATCTATTATAAACAGTCATTCTTTCAGTTAAGTGTTAAATTTATTGCCTGGGTTTGGGTTATTGAGTTTTCCTATAATTATGTTGGGTCTGAACTCTGAACCACCAACAAGTTCCAAACAAATTCCAATACAAAGTTTTGAATTTTGATTTTTTTTAACCTTGAATTAGATATTTTCTCAAATCCTTGAATCTCGAATATCCCATCCCTAGTATATAATATTGATCCTGTACTGTTCTTTTACATTCCCTCAGTTATTTTTTATTTCCCTCTTTTAGTATATGGCATTTTTCATATTCGCTATGCGAAGAGACACGATAATGGATTGATAGTAACAAAGGGCATCGGTAGAAAGTATTCCTTATATCAGGGCATGCTGTGTTTATCAGTTTTATTTGTTTATACCATTTTCTGGTACGTCTTCCAAATATTCATTAAACATTCGAGAACAATTTTTCTTCTATACTGTTTGTCATTCCATCAACCAAACCAAATTATTTTATATTTTTAAATTATATATTAATTTCAAATGTTGTATTCTTGAAACTTTTAAGTTAATTAATGCATTTGACATAAATGTAATTTAACAGCGGTGGAAGCAGGACATCCCGACGAAGATGAGTTGTATGAGTCTTGCCTCATTGACACCAACATGGTGTTCGAGGTGGTAAACGACGAATTGGTGCCTGTGGAGGAATATTGGGGGACCATCCCTAAGATCAAGATGCTGGACCCTAGCAAGGTAGGTCATGATGTGTAATGTTTTTGAAATGTTTGTTTCTAATGGCTTGATTATTGATTTTAACATCATAATCCTTCTTGCTTCCCCAACACAGGCTTATGTCTTTAGCTTCCTGTATTATTTTAGCGCGGTGCATCACAATAAATGTCTGCATTTACTAGTATTTAGAATGTTGATGTGCTAGACAGCTGTGTTGGTTAGAATCCTAAATTTGGTGACTCCTTTTCGACTTGGGCATGGAAATTCTGCTGTTAGTTTCTATTTTGTTTCAACTATGGGTGTGAGAGTCTACTTTGTTTCAACTATGGGTGTGCAAAGTCCACTCTTTTAATTTGAAGTGAACTCCAATAGAATATATTAAATATTCTTGAAGCCGAATCGAAGTTATAATATTTTCTGCTAGTGTTTTTATGATTGAAAAAATATTATAATTTGGTTATTAAATATAATTTTATGCCCTGAAAATACTAGGGATTGTTTTATTGTAAAATTATTTGTAATATTTCGTTTTATTATGATAAATTAAGAAGTTATCACAACTTAAAAGTCAATTTTTTTTTTCCATATGAAGATTAATTTGTAATTTATTTAATAACTTAGAATGGGATTTATTGATAGTAAAATTAGTATTTAAGTTGTTAAAATTTTTATTGGCAAAGTTTTGTAAATGTCAAAGCCATGATTCTTTTTGAAGCGAAGTTGAAGTTGACATTTGTTTTGAAGCAAAGTCAGTCTAGACCACCACTAAGCATCGTGCGTGATAGTTTTATAAAATATAATATTAAAGGTTTATGAATATTAATGTTTAGTTATTTTTATCTCAAATTTGAAATTTATTGAGCTCTGAAAAATCTTTAATGTCTATTATTTATTTTAGCTAGTAAACTATTAAAGCTGTCTGAGATATTAAGTTTACTAGTCCTCAACTATATTCCTAAAAAATTAGTTTTTTTAGCTAAGTATCTCAAGTGAACTTTTCATAAAAAAATTCATGGTACCAGGGGAGTTTTTTCACTAAGGGAAAAATGTCTTAAGATTACTAATAAATAAAGCTCAATCTTCACTGGATGGAATTACAGAAAGCCTGGTGTCCGAATTCCAACAAGTGACAGTTTAATTTTTTTCACACTATGGATCCCCTCCTATGGCAAATGATGTTTTTTTTTTTTAAATTCAACTATATCATCATTATTATACCTTCGATTAGATAGATTAAATCTCTAGTGGTGCAATTGAGTTGTTTTTTTAATTTCGTGACCATTGTTTTTTCAGAAATACCTACATGAAAGTTGTTTTCTTGTATTTCTGAGGTGTTTAACTCAAAGGAGCATCCATTTTGAAAAGTTTGTCTTAAAAATGATTTTGTCATAAATTGTGTTGTGTATGTTAAAGACATAAGATAGTATTTTTTTAAAAAACTATCTGTTTACACTTATTAAAATACTAGCTAATATATTGTTGTGGAAGTCTTAATGTTCCAACCTTGAATATAGACTTGATGTGAAACATAGATGTGTAAGGGGCTTTCACAAAGGTTCTCAAAGGATTACAATCTATATCTGTCTGTAGATCCTGGTGTTCGATTACGGCTCAGAGCTGTATGTATGGTCGGGTAAGACTGCCCCTCTGGGCCAACGGCGGGTGGCTAAACGACTGGCCCAAGAGTTGTGGGAAGATGGTTACGACTACTCGGATTGTGACGTGTGCCCCTTGAACGTCACTGAGTTATTGGGTGCTAACCGCACAGGATCCGATGTGTCCAAGCAGAGCTCGACGCGGCCGCCCTGGGCCCTGCTCGCTAAGGTTACCCAGCACATGGAGACCATACTGTTCAGAGAGAAATTCCTGGACTGGCCAGATTTCACCAGAGTCATTCGTATCAAGGGCTGTGATGATGAGGACAAACAGGTGAGAGGATACCTGACTAAAGTAACTAGTCTGTCACTTTGTTTGAAAACCCAGGTAATACTCGTATTAACTTGGGGCTTCATAAATTTAGGAGTAAGGCCAACAGGGCCATCACTTTTTCCTACTGTTCATACCAAGATTACGATCAACTTAACTTTCATGTAACCATCTTTATTGGCCGTGTAATCTAATACACTGCCACTCGCAATAGACTAGACTGTCGATGATGGAGAGATCTAGGTTCGAATCCCAGCTGGGTGTACTGAGGATGGCTTTTCCTATATGATTTTCCACACTCCCGCCATGCAAATGGCGGTACACTTCCTAATAATTCTACCTTCCTCATCATTAACACATAAGCATAATTAGTACATATGTGTAACCTGTAGCGAGCGAGACCATGCTCGGGCCAGCCCTAAACAGACATCAGGCTTGGGCCACCCCTCATTGCAAGGGGTGGGAGACATTCCAAACGAGCTGAGTGTAGGGATAAACTGGACAGGTGTGACAAGAGAGACAGTCGAGCAATGGGACTGTAATGGGGTACTTGGTGGCGACCGACTCAAGACATGTGTATGTAGTAAGTAAGAACCGTAACAAACCCAATGGGTAGTAAAACTCGGTGATAGCAAAAGGGAAAAAAAAAAGAAGTTTGTTGTTTAAGTACTTATAAAAAAATATGATAATTAATTTAATAAAAATGTAAACAATAGACTTTCCAAAATGTGTTTGTTTTTTACAGACTGATGCCGGTATGGACCTAAAACCATGTGATGCAAAACTCATGTTGGAGCCAAATCTCACCGAGCCTGATATGGAGCTCGAGGGCAACCATTTGGGGCGAGGAACCAAATATTTTGATGAAGAGGTAAGCATTCTCTTGATCCCAAGTGTATTTACGGTTAAAATCTGATTCTGTGGCTACTATGTTTTCTTATTGAATAGGTAAATCATAATCATCATCATCATCATAATCATCATCTCATCATCATATCAATCATCTTTCATGAACAGTTTCCAGACACTGGCCTGGTCTGTTTGGAACATAAGCCTCTCCAACATATCCTTTCTCCCCACCACCTCTCTTCCTCCACCATGATCCAATCTTCTCTTCTGGGCCTCCTGTTCCCCACTTCATTAACCAGCATTTTCTTTATATCTTCTTCTCCTTCATTCTCCTCATATGACCATACCACCTTAGTCCTGTCTTCTCTATTCTGTCCTGCCTGGCTCCTCCTTAACTATTTATCTCGCCCTTTCATATTTCAATCTATCCAGTCACTCCTATAGTACTTCTCAGAAATATTCATTTCACATGTTTGAATTTGTTTCCATCTCGCCCCTTCATTACAAAAATAAATGTAATTTTTACTTTGCCTCTCAGCTTTTTAATAAAACTTTAAAACGCCCATTCAGAGTTAATAATGTAAATTCTAAGATTTATACGCACTTATAGTTAGTAGTATTCACCCAAATTCTCTACACTCTGGGGGAAAGGGGTTTGGATTTAATTTACTCCTTTAATTAAGCCTGTGCGAACCTTTGAAATTTTAAATCTTGATTTGAATCTTACCAAGACTCAAGATTCTATTCGAAGTTTCAAATCTTAATATTGGAAAGATTTGGAATCCAAATTTGATTCTAAACACATTCTTGATTTGAATTCACTGGGTTAAGTTCAAAATTAGAATCTGTAATTCATAGAATCACGTGAGGGACAAATATTTGTGACAGTGTTGTATTTTTAAAAAACTGGTGTGATCTTTATTTTATGTTTCACATTTTGAGGTCAGGTCTATTGATTACATTATTTTTTTATTGAGCCTAAAATGTTTTTGAAGGGGCTATAAATTTTTTTTTAACATATTATTGAACTGGATTAAAAAACTTAGCAGTTGGCATAATGTAATATAAGACCAACATTCAATTTGAAACACTTTCTAAGTAAGTATAAAATATATTATTTGATTTTAACTTATTTTATATAAAATATCGATTCAAGTTTTTATAAGAATTAGATTTGATTTGAAAAAAGAAACTTACTATTAGATTTGATTTGAATCCGACTATAATTTTGTTTAGTCATGAGACTCGATTTAATTTCGAGTTAGCCAAGATTCTAAAGAGAACATCTTTGATTTGCAAAGCGCACCCTTCAATAAATAATCAAACTTCCCTTAAAATAATTCATTTGCAGAAGTAAATATGATTATTGATGGCTAATTTTTTGAACATTATTGAATTGCATTGTGGATTAAAACTAAGATCAAAATTTGTTTGCTCATTTATAGCATTTTGATCAGGACAAAAATTTGCTTCCTTGCACAGTTGATCCATATTTTGCTCATACTAATCATGTTCTTACTGTAGCTATGACTCTTAGAAATTTTAATTATCCATGTAATAAGAGTTAAATGAAAGAGACCCCATTAAATCTATAAATCTCACTAATATATATTTATTTTATTTTAGACTCATCGTCATTATGAGATCACAACCCAGAGTGTGACTATGTGGCACATTCTTGAGTTTGAGTACACACAACTCCCCCAAATCTCCCTTGGGCAGTTCCACAGTGGGGACAGCTACGTTGTCCGCTGGCGCTACGTAGTCACTGTCACAGGTGATTACATTTGACGCAACTTATATCATATTTACGGGTATTCCACCACATTGTTTTTAAGTAAAGACAGGACGCTTGAATCTCTTGAATCCAGTGGTATTTGAGAGATTCAATTTTCACAAAAGAAATATTAAAATAAGTATCTTTGATAAAAATGAAGAATTTTGCTATAGCTATTTCAAGAGATATGTAAAAAGAGATATAGATTTTGTGGTTGAAAGTGTGAAAATATTAATTCACATAAAAAGTGTCAAGTTTGTTGTTTAGTATTTAATAGACATGACAAACAAAATAGCATTTTGTTAGTGACACTAAGCCTAAGCCACAGCTTTTTTGTAATTCAATTTTAAATATTTTCACTTTAATGATTTTAAAATTTTAAAACAAGTTAAACAAGGATTCGAAATTTAAAAAAAAAAAAATCATACTAAAGATACGGATCCAACACCTTGATTCAGTCGATACCGTGTATGTCTAATGAGTTAAAGGTCTAGAGTTTCGATTCCTGTCATGGCAGAAAAATTTATCATTGGCGAAAGTGTAGGTTTACTCTTTCACAGTGATAAATTGATGGCCGGGGACTGGATGTTGTGCCTGTCTTTGTCTTAAGTTAGATAAAAAGGCATATGAAGCTACGACAATGTCTAGCCAGCGGTATGTGGAAAATAGATGGCTTAATAAAAAACTGACCCAGCCCACAGGCTGGAAACATTAATGAATGTAAAAAAAAATTTGACAAGTATAAGATCTGACCAATCTCTATTTTTAAGCTTTAAACATTTGTTGTGATGTTAAAAGAATTCAAAGGACCCTCATATTTTACACAGTATTTTATAGTAAAACAATTTTGAGAACCATGGGCTCTCTTTAAAAAACATTGAGATTTGATTGTAATCCATGTATTGAGTTATGTTACAAATGATGGGATATGCCTTTCTTTTTAGAATGTAATATTGCTAAAATGTTAAAAATGTAAGTTCATTCATTATTAATTGTCCATGCATTATGAAGAAAACAGTACAGTGTAGTGGTATCACTTTAAAGAAGTGCTCATTACCATGGAATATTGAGTTGCATACTGATATTAATTAGCTTTGATGGGCCTATTCCACTTAATTAAATATTTAGGTAATTCGCTTAAATAATTAGAAAATACAGCCGTAGGTTCTAACTATATGCATTTAATTAATGCATGCCTAATGGACATATTTTTTGTTTCATTTTACATTTGCTTAAATAAAGTGAGATTAATGATCATTAGAATCTGAAACTCTACTCAGATTGAACTCAAATAGACTTATACTTTGCTGGCCAACTTTATATCACTCGAAGGAAAAAAATTCTTCCAAATTACATCTGAAAAAAAAAATCTTGAGTTTGTTGGTCAATCTGAAGCCTAGCTCTCGACCTCATCTCTTACTTTTAGGCCTATATTTGGTTTTATAAATTATTGGATTACTCGTTTTCAGTTTATTTACTGGCCCTCATTTTTCACCTCCTCTCCTTCCTTTTAAATGTGGCTATTATAAAATTAGGTATCCTACCTAAAGTGGTTATTACATTTTATTCAGAGTGAGTGATGTAAGTTTTTTTTAAGGTCGCGAGTTAAATGGTCAACCATCCCGCCACTCGGCAGTCGGTCGAGATCGCTGCGCGTATTTCTGTTGGCAAGGCTCGGACGCGTCTCTCAATGAGCAGGTGCTGCCGCTCTTTTGACAGTAGAACTGGATGAAGAGTTGGGACCCCAAGTCAGGGTAGTTCAAGGTGCAGAGCATCCTGTATTCCTCCACCTGTTCCAGGGATCCATGGTCATACACAGTGGAAAGAGGGAGGGAAGCGACCCCTACCAAAGGAAAGGTACTCGGAGGAACAGTATGGTTTTAATGTCTTGTATTTAATATTAGTCATAATTTGTTTGAAACAAAAATATTATAGATTTCACTAAGTTAACTAGGACTACAGTAGGGATTATTTGTTAAATATTCTTTTTTACTCGAAACTATTCATTATATTTATATATTAATACTAACTACACAATAATGGAAATGATAAGAAGAATGATAAATTTATTAGGGGGAAAATTTTGTGAGGAAAGATCACCCAGGTAAAGAGGAAAAAAAATGTGAGAAAAATTCAATACAAAAATGTATTTACTTCTTTATTCTGTCTTGTAGAGAAAAAAGGTCACAAACATGTGTAAAAATATAAAGTTATTTATTTCACCATTGTCGTCTTTATTAAACAAAGAGCAGAAAGTGTTTGTTCAAATGTTTCTTAGCGTATCGCCCAATAGTAGTAGACGTAGCTAAAAAAAGTTAATTTTTTCCACCTCTTTCTCTAGGTGGATTTCTTAGCTAAATTTTCATTTGTTGATTAAAAATAATGAAAATTTAACTAATTCCCATGTATTATAAAATAATTTAGTCAATGAACACCCTAATTATTAAACTATATATAATATTACTCTATTAAATCAAATAATAATGGTTGTCCTTGACCACTGTCACATAAAATTGACAATGGTTTAACTATAGACTTTATTCTATGCACATTCTTCAATCATGATGACTTGAACTATCATAAAACTTTAAAATTATCTGTAACTTTGTAAATAAAATTTGTTATCGGTAGGTATATTTGAAAGTGCTATTTTACAGGTTGGCGGCTGTACATGTGCCAAGGCACTGATAAAGTGGAAGCTGCACTGGTTCAAGTACAGTGTAGTGGGAGAAGTTTGCGCAGTCGGTCCTCTTTAGTTCTGGTCAACTCCTCTAGGGGTACAGTCTTTGTGTGGCACGGAGCCAAGACGTGCGCACACACTAAGAAGGTGAAACCCCCCCCCCCCCCACACACACAACACACACACACACACTCTCTCACTCTCACATTCACATTGTTTTCAAAGGAAAAATGGCATCAAACGACTATTTTAAATTAAACACTGAAAAGTGGACAAGTGAAAAGGGGTCTACACACTTAATAAAAACTGTAGGCCTAAAAATTAACGATTAAAAACGCAACAAAAAACATAATCAGCCCTTTGGTGCCATTTTTCCTTTATTTACATACCCACAATATTCTCCCTCCCCATTTATATTCCTCCATTTTGTTTCTCTTCTACTTTTCTGTACATTTTACTTCTTTATCTTGTTTTTGTCCATTTTTATCCCATTGTATTTAATAATGCCACCTATTTTCAAAAATTAATTATGTTATTTGTTGTGTATTTAATTGTGGAATTTGAGGTCCACAGTTTTCTGGTAAGCCCTACTATCCTCGTTTCAATATTTAATTCACATTTTGAAAAAGTAACTCGTACATTAACCTGCAATGCTTATAGCAATAAACAGCCCATAATATTTTAAGACAAACTCCATAACACATGACTAAATTTATTATTTTAGATTAATACTTACAAGGAAATAACATAAAATAAAATGATATACACTAAACACTAGTGCATTTGACACTATTAGTGGTAAACTACAAATCACTTGCACATCATGTAGACTACATTTTCAACACTATTTAGATTTGAATCTGGATTCTTTCAGAGGGTCAAGTTAATGTTTGTATAAGTTGTCTCATCCTTCTAATATTTGTGTCTGTAGGAGGAGGATAGTCATATTTTTTAATTCAAAGCCAACTTTAATTAAATGTAGGAATAATCCTTGAAGCCAAACAGAAGTTTGAAGGCCTTTTGCTAATTATTTTATGGTCAAAAAAATATTGTGCTAATTTACTAAACAAATGTTTTATTGCACATTATTATTTGTGGTATTTCATTATAATCTAATAAATCAAGCAACTATCACAACTGGATTTTCAATAATAACCGATTTTTCCATTGAAAGTTAATTTGTAATCATAAATTAAGTATTTCAGCTCTCATTATTTTTATTGGCAAAGCTTTGTAATTGTTGTAGTCCAATTTATTTTTTTTTTTTTTAAGACAAGCTGAAGCTGATATTTTGTTCCAAAATTGAATCTGATATTTTACTAGACAGGTCTTAAATTTTGAAGCTTCATACACTCATTATTTGTTTTTATCAAGAACAGTGTGCTGCAATTTTAGCAATCTTTTCCTTTGTAATCTCATTGGTAGCTGGTTACCTTTGGTGACTAGGACTGTGTGTCATACAATGTATATTTGTGATCGGCTTTATTTTGACTTAACAAAATTAATTAGTTGTTTATTTTATTTATGATTACTAAGCTTGGATGTATTTTTAGATTGCCATGTCATCAGCAGAGCAGTTGAAGAAAAGGCCAATAGAAATGGAGTTTCCCTCTGAAGTAGACATAGTCATCATGAACTGAACGAAGGCTCTGAGAGTAAAGACTTTTTCAAAGGTTTGTACTAATTATTTCTCGTTAGTTTTACCAGTCTATTTACTTGAATTATTATCCCTATCTTAAAGATCTCTTCTATTGTTAAATGTGTTAGGTAAATAAAGTGAAACATTCCAAATAAATCTTATTAATTTTTTCATTTTCTCTTCTTACTACTCATTTAGGTTGTACACCTATGTACTAATTATGCTAATCTGTTAGGTCTGAGGAAGTTTGAATTTAGAGTAAGTGTACCCTCATTTGCATGGAAAGAGAGGAGAGAGAGTGAAAAACCATTCTAGGAAAAACCACCCTTGGTACACGACCAAGATTCAAACACCAATCTCCGCATCATCAGCACTCTAAGACTTTTGCCAGAGTGATGCCTTAGACCATGTGGCCACTGAAGTGGGTGTTTTGTTTATTCTAGAAGGATATTGTTATGAGTAATCACTTCTACTACATAACAAAAGCCATCATCTAAAATATATAAAACTAAGCACTTTAGGCTGATTTAATACAGAATAGTCTACTTTAGGAATACATTAGCACATTTGTGGGAGTTATTTTCTAATGGTAACTTGAACATATAACAAATAAAAAATAATTTTACATATTAATAATACCCCACATTTTTTTAATGTTTATTCCTGCACTTTAGCTCATTCATTAGCGTGTCTACATATTGAGTTCAGGATCTTGGCTAAATTACCAATATAGCCGCAAAAGTGATCTATTGTGAAATTAGGTGTTCTCCTTTCAAACTGATGAATTAACACTTGGGCCGGTTGATTTTTTTTTTTTTTTTAAGTTAGTTTCTAAGTCTGTCGGTTCATAAAGTCTCGTTAAATACTTAACACAGTCATAATATAATCAGACATATGATCTATATATTGGCTGATAAAAGAACTGTGGTGTTTGGTTGGCAGCCCTGGGTGGAAACAACAGACACCTGTATGTTTCTCTCCGTCATGAGCGGAGGTCTTATACTCACACTCCTCGCATGTTCCATCTGGGCAGCCTTTCCGGCACATTCATTGCCACGGAAGTACTCTGCCCACATAGGAAGACTGAAATACCTGTGCCATATCCATTCCTACAAGCGGACCTATATTCTGCAAGTCAGCCAGGTAAACACATTAGTATTCTGTAAAGGTAATAGAAAATATTATATTCATAAAAATGTATAAACAGTTCTTTCACTGCCATTGGTATTTTGATTTTGATCCACATATATAATGATTTATTTAAAAAATATACCTATATACAGTAATGGGGAACTGTGTTTTTATTCATCATGAAAACTATATGCATCATATAGTTATCCGAAAATTGATATCTACAGCTTTGATAATAAATTAATTGCCTACCAAAGCACACACAAAAATACCAATCAATGCATTGTAGACACAGGAAACCCAAATTTTATTTTAAGAAACAAAGTTATAAACATTTTTTTAAATCTTCCATCACTGAAAATATAGTTTTATCAGTTAATTTTTTTATTTCTTTAAACTGCTTGAAGAAGAACTATTTAGATTGTCAAAAAAAACCCAACTCAAGATTTTGATGGATGCCGATGGTTCATGATCCCTGAACCTGAAAGTGGTTTTTGCAATGCCGTACATCCATTACTGGGGCTAGAGCCAAAATAATTTTACTGTTCATGCTAAAATTTGTATCAAGTTTTTATAAGGTTATTTATGATTTATTGAATTACTGTTTAACCAATCAACCCTAAAATTAAGGGTAGTTTACTTAAGGGTCAAAAACAGAAAAATTTGTTTTTCTCAAAATTTGCTCCCAACGATTTTGATTAAAATTTGTTTTCATATCTAAGGCCTGTTTAACATTACTAACAATTCATCTCATTTTCCCATGAAAAAGAATTTGAGGGTATATTACACAAGCTTAACTTTTCCAACATATGTAATTTGTCCGAAACTCTAACATGAATTAACTTATCAGTGCATAAGTTGTAGGACTCCTGAAAAAAAAATCTTATTTGAAAGAATATTTTATAAAAATCAATATTTCGAGCTATAGGCAAATATACATTTATTAAATAGTGTTTTTTAAAATAGGGAGTTGAAAATGCACAGAACAAAAAAAATAAGTTTATTATTTTATGTATGCTCTGAAATGTGATTTTTTTTTCCCATTATGTTAATATAACAATGTATATAATTTTGTTTGACATTTTTATTGGCTATAAGTATAATTAATTTAGATAAAGCAGTGAGAATAGTATGTGTGTTACACCATACCATCTGATGAAAGAAAAGTGAGAGATTGTCAGTTATGAAATATCTTAAAATTGAATCAAATCAATTGAACTTAGAACTTAAGAGATAAAATAAAAAATTCAGAGTTTTTCAAGAAATCTTGTCAAGTTCAAACAGCTTCTAAAACGCTTCTCAAAACTTTTAATTTTCGAGTACTCGTACACCCCAATCTAATATTTTAGTTTGTTTAAGAAACATGGCAGAACATTCAGATCCCTGTCTAGAGGTCGTTCTTGTGTGCAGCCTTGTTCCTGTTGGACAACCACACGAGTTATGGTTGTGGCAGGGCTGGTGGCCGGCTCACAAGAGGAGAGCGATGGAGACAACAAGAACCTGAGAGGCTCTAGAGCTGTGCTATGGCAAGCAGAGCGACGGGCCGCCATGCAGACCGCCCTCGACTACTGGGGACTAAAGCATGGAAACAGCAGGCCTAGAGCCTACTTGGTGTGGGCCGGGCTCGAACCCCTGGCTTTTACAAATCTCTTTCCTATCTGGTCTGATAGGGATGACATTGCAGAGCTCAACATCAGCGTAAGTTATTATTTGATTAGTCTTAATGTCCCTTCATAAATAACATAAAGCCAGTGGTTAGTGGGGAGGAAAGCTATAGTTAATCAAAGTATATCCATTTGTAACCTTAACTACCAGCTTAAATACTTCAATTAACTAAATACACTTAGGGAGAAAACATCAAAATGCAGAAAGGAATTCATAAAATACATAAGATGAGTTTATTTTTTATAAAATACAAAAAATATACAAGAAACTAAACATAAATACTTTTTATTCTGAGTTTGACTGAACTGAAGTAAATATAAGCATACAAGTGTAGGAAATTAATACTTTCCTACAATTGGCTTGAGGAAAAAGCTCTCAACACAAGTGAAATTCAACATAATTGCCAAGGATTTTTATGGTTCCTGAGAAATGGTTGCAAGGCTAGTTATTTATTCTAAGTGGACAAAACATACTAATCTTAAACATAAAAATTATAAGGACTTAAAGAGCCCAGAGACATTTTTTGCTTAAGCATGTCACTCACTATATTCTAAGTGAACCAACATTAGAAATTCGAGGATTCAATAAAATTTTTGATTCAAGAATAAAACCTTTAAGTGAATTTTTTTTATTTTTTTAAGTGAAATTGGTTTTAGAGTTTTAGAGCACTGATACTGCTTATTTGTGATTCAGAACCAATTATAGGAGGAACCTTAACAACCAGGCTCTAGACAGTAATTGAGCACCTTTACTTTAAATCCATTACCGTTTCAAGCCTGTGGCCAGCGTTTTTTTATTCAAGCCATATATTTTCCACTACTGACTTGGTAGGCCTGCTGTAGCTTCATATGCCTTATAATCTAACTTAAGACTAGGACACACACAACATCCAGTCTCCAGCTGTCAATTTATCATTGCGAAAGGGTAAACCCACATTTCACCGATGATAAATTTTTTAGTCGTGCTGGGGATCGAACCTGGGACCCTCAGCTCAGTAGATAGACACGCTACCGACTGAGCTAGGGTGTCAGATAACATACTTACTTTGTGATATTAGTAACTCGAAAGTTCATTGCTGCACTTACAAAAGTACAACACCTATCCCTATCTTGAGCTAGTTCTATCCAGTCGACCTCACTACAGCCTATACCTATATTGAATTAGTTACATCCAGTCAAATCACTACACTCTATTCCTATATTGAGTTTAGGATGTAATTACACCCTATCTCTTATGATGTCTTGTCTAAGTAGGTATGACCATATAAAATTAGGGGTGGACAGGAATTAGTTTCTATTTCGGGACAGGAAACGAGTCAAAATATTAGGATTTGGGATGGGAACAAGAAATTTTAAAATTATGCTTTAGAATAGTCTTAGATTAAAAATGTATTGACTTCCAAACTAATATAGTAAGACTGGTAAAAGCTATAATATTATTAAAACCAGTTTCATTGGCCGCATGGTCTAAGGTATCACTATAGCATTAGATTAGACTACCAATGAGGGGGAGATTGAAGTTCATTCTTGGCAAGATGTACTAAGAGTGGTCTTTCCTCAATGATTTCCCACTCTATCGATGCAAATGTAGGTACACCTCTAAATTCAATCTTCCTCATTCCTAGCTCACTAGAGTCATTAGAACAAGGCGTGTAGCTGGACCGAGTAATAAAACACAATGCTAAAAAAATGCTAAAGGTAATAAAAATAATAACAATAAAATCATAAAATAGAGAGGTGCGAATAGCATTTTTTATCAAATCAAATAACAAAATTTTGAATTGATATCAATCGATGCAAATCATATAGTTGATTTTATTGAATTTTTGATGGAAATTATTTTCATTAGTTAATTTCTTGTGAAAACTGTGTTTTATATTTAATTATTTGCAGAGTTCAAAATATTATTTATGTTTAGGTTTGAAACCTCTTAAAATTTATTTAAGTTCATTAAAACCCCTTAAATGTTCTTTCTAGGTTTGACACCCTGAAAGGTGCTTGTTTAATCCTTTCCTGGCCCAAGCGCTAGAAAGTGCTCGCCGTTAATTTGTCATTCCCGGCCTAAACACTTAAAAGCGCTCACCATATTTCGGCACTCTCTAAGCCATTTGTTGGGCTATTTACTAACTATTTTATAATTAGTTATTATTTTTGAATATAGAGGTCTATCTCATATGAAATTTATTATTTTCTTAGTGTTGTTAGTTTAACTGTTATCTTTGCTTTAGAATGGCCTCCTTACAAGATGATATGATTGTTTTGGAGCTCAATAAAGACGTATCTGGCAGTGAATCTGATAGTTCTGATGATAACGATATTGATATTGAGTGTAATAATGATGATGAAGATCCTGAATTAGTTGATATAAGTGATGGTGAGCTGGAATACAATCTAAATGAGGGTGGTGATTGTACTGATGCTGTAAGGCGTTTTCATCTACTTTTGTTGACATTTACTGACAGGCTACAATTTGATGTTCCAAATTAATATGTGGGCAATACTGGTCCTGTGCATGACTTACCTGTAGGTTCCAATGATCAGTTATATGAAACTAGTGTTAGGTAATAACTTTTTCAGCACTTTGCCGAAAGTACAAATAAATATTACAAGTTTAGGCAACAAAAAATGGGTAAAGTGGATCAAGAGTGGTTGAGGAAGAAATGATGGCCTAAGTAGGAGTATTGGTTTTGAATGGTGTATTTGATTTGCTCGAAATATCTGATTACTGGCACAGCACAGACATTGAATGCCCTGTAATTTGTAATTGCATGACCTGCTCCTCTGCAGAATTGATTGTTTTCTTGAATACCACCAGGAAAGGGGAGATGAAGTGGAAAACTAATTGTAAATATACAGTGCGTATAACCCAAATGGGAAGTAAGACGCGGTGCTAATATGAATAATAATAATAATTAAGGTACAGGAAAGGTGGATAGAAACACATAAAAGGGACGAAAACATTATGGCTTTTACAATGAAAAGAACAACACAGTTCACACTTTACTTTGCTGCCAATGGACAAAGAGGTAATGGTTTGCCTCTTAAAGAAAATCTATTGTCACTGCCCAATCACTTGACCTTGGTTTCATTCTATCAGAACTCGTCAGGGAGGAGTGTGAAACGCGCAAAGCAACTTCCTAACAGAGGGAACAAAAAAAAAAGAGAGGAGAGAAGATGTAAAATTGTAAAGAATGATAGGACACATAGATAGGAACATGTAAAAGGTAAAACATAAAGGACAAAAACAGGAAAAGGACATTAGATGTGAATATATAATATATCTCAATAAGGAAAACCTCTTTTCGCAATTGCCTCATAAAGCGAAAAGAGGCTTTCCTTATTGAGAAAAATTAATTAAATAATTTTTTTGGACTATAATATGTAGTTCCTAGTAATGTCAATTTGATCCATAATATAATAAGTTGTTTCTAAAAATGTCAACATAATATGTTAATTACATCTCGAGTTAATGCTTATAGCATAGATTCATATGCAAATTTTCATGTTATTAAAAATAAAGGGGATAGTGGTGGGGAATTGGGCTCTTATAATAGGGCCGGGAAAGGGTTAACAGATCCCTCATAAATGGTTGAACTTGGCTAGCTACTTCCTTCCCGACAAGGATTGATAAATTCCCTACTTTTTCTCGAAGGTTCGGGATCCCATCCACCCCTATATAAAATATAAATATCAAGTCTTAAGAAAATCAATGGAACTATTTTCCCTGTAGCCCCAAGGATAGACGGATGGAATTGCTAACCCCATTTCTTTGGGTTTGAGGGTACATAAAATGTTAAAAATTTTCAGTTAGAAAATGTTCACACTAATATAGTAATACGAGAACATTTTTTTTTTAAACATTTTAATAAGTACCATTAAAATCTGAGATTAGAGATTAATCTGATAATTTCATCTTCCTACTTATTGATATTGTGTTACCCCATTCTCTAGCACGTGTTTAGCACAGCGATCTTTGCAGACCCGACAGCCATTTTTCTGCTTGTACAATCTTATCCGACACATATTTTCGCTACTCACTTATTTTCTCATTTATTGTTTTATTCATGGTCATGGTATAGCATTGAACTGGTGACCCCATCTATTAGCTTCAATATGAAATTTCCAGATTGTCTAAAAGTACACTGGTTTATTGATAGATGGCATTACAATAACTTATTGCAGTGAAATGTCAATCGCGTCCACACCAGGGAATGTTCAGGCAAACACGTTAACGCACCAGGGAATGGGTTAACATGATGGTGAAGGAGTCAAATGTCCTGCATTATGTATGTTTAATGTGTTTGATTGTTTGAACAGGATGGCAAGAAGCCTGGCGAGTTGCTCAGCGTGGAAGCGGAGTTGGCGAGGCTGACTCGTTCTACATATCCAGCGGCCCAGCTTCTACAAAGACCTTTACCAGATGGTGTAGACCCCACAAGGCTAGAGTTCTACCTTGACCCCAATCATTTCCAGGTAAAAAAAAAATCAAAATTGTGCCAAACAGCTGTATTTGATAAGAATTGAAAGGAAGATAAAATGAATGGCAAGGCCTACACATTTACCAAAACAATGTAGGCCTCAAAGTTAACAACAAAACACATTAGAGTAATTTTTTGGGGCACATTAGGCCGCTTCTATAACACGAGTGAGGAAAACACTGACTAGACTAAGAGTCAGAGGTTGATCATTGTTGCTTAGATATTGCAATTTCTTGACACAAGTTTGAACAGCTATCCACAGAATCCATTCAACCATGATCAACCTCTGGCCATAGTCATTTAGTCAGTCTCTTACTTTCTTCGGCTGTAAAAAGGGCCTGATGTGGCCCGAAAATTATTTTATATGTTAACTTTTAGGCCTAAATTTTTCTGAAAAATGTATAGGGCTTACTTTATCAGTAATTTGGACAAAATAGTTGATTGATCTGATTTGAATACTGAATCTATCTGCTATTTATGGGAAAAGGTACAGGAAAGACTCGTAGGAATTTAAAAAAAAGAATTAAACACACTATATTTTGATAAATTAAAAGATAAACACAGCTTACACTTTACTTTTCTGCCAAGGGACAAAGATAATGGCTGCCTCCTGAATAAAATCAAATCAATTTTTAGCACTAAATCCCTTGACCTAGGTTTAAATCTATCAGAACTCATCAGGAGGGACTGTGAAATGTACAACACAACTTCCTTAAAGAAGATACTGAAAAAAAAAAGTAAAGAATGATAAGACATAAAAATAAGAACAAGTAAAAGAAACAATAAACATAAAGTATACACACAGGGAACTAGAATTGGATATTTAGGTAAAATCTAGCTCATAAAGGTGAAGATGTAAGGAACATTAGAAAAGGTCAGTGTTTTTGCCGTTTTTATAGCAAAACATTTTTTGGCCAAAATTATTAAATTGTTTCAGTACCTAGATACCTACTAACATGAAGTTTAATTTTCTTCACATGTTGATATCACCAGTTGTTGAATATCTTTCAAGAACATAGCCACATTAGATGAGAAACATTTTTAATGAAGAGAAAAAGTTGTCAATAAATTCCAGGTCACCCTTGACAGATATTAAAGAAATAGTGATAACACCATGTGAATAAAATTAAACTCTGTTTGTTATGAAGCAATATTTAATTTATTTATAACAAAAAAAGTTTAGATATAAGAAATGCAAAAATACAGACCTTTTCTCATGTACCCTATATTCTCGCTTAAGGAAAGCCTCTTAATTTTTTTAGGTACATTATGTTTTATTGGAAGGAGGTATGTTTTATTGGAAAATGGTTCAGGAAAGTGTGACAGAATGGTGCTGGATACGAATGGATTTTTCTTAGTTTAATTTAGAATCTCAAGGGGATAGTTAAAAAAGAAACATTTCTAAATTTTCAGTAAAATTTAAGTGAGAAAATATCTATTATTATTGAAAATTAAAAATATTTATTATTGAAAATTAAAAAATATAACTAAATTATTTGTTTATTCTTTATTTTCCTCACAGGAATTACTTGGCATGACAAAGGAAGAGTTTTTTGAGTTACCTATATGGAAGCAAACTAATTTAAAGAAAGACGTTGGATTATTTTGATTGGTCTGGAGCTGGTTTCTCTGAACCAATATTTCTCCTATCAGCAGAGGCCAGGGTCATATCATCACACAAAACTTCATTGGCGTTTAGTCAATTTAATCTGTATGACTAACTTGATCATTTTTAAAAAACCGATGACAATATTGAGCTTAGTTTAGGTTTGTTATGTTTTTTGTACACAAATACTGTCAAGATGAAACGATACAATTTATAAAACACTTGTATTCCATAGATTTATAAAATGCCTGTGGTTTATCACTTCCTTGTGCTCTGGCCTTTTGCCTTTCTTCTCCATACATGTGGCTGTGCTAGGCCTTTACATAAGGGTACCTTACCAGACTTTTATCTGGTTGAAATCTAAATTAAACCTTTCTAAACACGAGTTTTCATCCAATGTTGACTGTTCTAATTTTTACTTTTATTTATATTTTATTTGTTGAAAGACTGGATATGTAATAAATTGTTTTGATTTGTTAACTTGGCTATCTGTTAATACTTTATCATCTTTTTCTCAGCTGTAATTTGTTTAGTGTTAATTTATGTATTTATTTTCCCCATTTAAGCCTATATTTTTTTTATTTCTGTAATGCTGCATAGTAATTTATAATTGTTATTTTCATGCGAGTTGATTTTAATGTTTATGAGTAATAAACACTGTTATGTTTTTATTTTGGTTATTTTTGGGTAACATTTATTTGTTTATGATGTCAATTTAAAATTAATTTTGTAAAAATTTGGAATGGAAATGGTATGTCAATTTTAATACAGTATTTTTAGATGTTTTCATGATAAATTAATTTTATTAAATTACATGTAATACGTTGGCCACTTGAAAAATACGCTAATCGTTTTTATAGCTCTAGTTAGTGATTGCTGGTTTTCATTAATAACTGATTTAAATATTGCAGTTGCAAAGATTGTTTTATAATTTTTTATACTAAAAAGTGGTTGCCTAAATGATTGGCCATTTTTAAACAGTGAAGTATATTGGTTTTAGAAAAAAACATGTTTGTTACTATTGTGATTTTTGTGAAGTTTTAAGAGGAAACATGTGATCCGGTGCTTTCCTAACTTGCAAGTTGAAAATTAATAAATGAATTGTATTTAATATAATCCAAATCCAAACGGGAATCAAATAACATAGATAGTAACGTGACGCTTCTAGTCCTAAATTTTTTTTATTTCAAACACAATGATTGACTTGTATGTTTCAGTTTTTTAATTAAAAATTTAAGTGTAATCATCGCCAGCGTTGCCTTAATGGAAAACTAAACTGCTTCCTTTGCTAAGTATTCTGGCTTACAACACATTGTACTTAATGATTTTATTTACACACATGAAGATGAAATAAGTAAACCTTGTTTGAGAATAAACTGAAGCTGTGCTCAATATGTGAATAGCTCTCAAAACATCACAGTTTGTAAATAAGCTTAAAAATCAAGGTGTTTTAAATAATGTAGATTTGAAAGTGTCAAATATAAATATATAATTTTCTTATTTTTTTGTACATAGCAATTCATTTGTATAACATATATATAAGTTATGTGTTGTATATTAATGTAACAATAAAATTCTTTTGTGATAACATTAATCAAGTTGACATTTTGTATATATAAAAAAATCACATTTGAGACATTTTTTATATATTGTTTATACATCATATAATATTTAAACAATAAATCCCAAATGTGTTTTAAAAATAACCTATAAAAGAACCGAGGAATTTAATTAAAGGTTGTTGGCTTTGTATTCTAAAACAGAAACTTCCGGGATCGATTCCTGTGACTAGGTATAATCTATATATATAGGTATTCACCCAATGAATTAAAGGAGGAAGAATGGTGGAAGGATAGAGGATGATGAATTCTGAAAGGCACATGATCATCAGTAAGTACTGTATTAATATAAAATAAGGCAAAAAATGTTTAGTTAGGAGAGCAATATTATACATATTGAAGAAAAGAGATATATTAGAAAATAAAAACAATGAGGTATATAATTTTGAATATGTGAAGTTAAGGAAGGAAAACTCTACAGAGAAACATTTGAGGTTGCTTCCTTCATTGCTGATGTTTAGGAGTGTAACTCTTCCCTGAGTGATTTCTCCTGTTAGCGCTTGGCTTCTGTCGCTTGGAGGGTTTCATGAAGCATGTCTGTCTGGTGTCAAGCCTCCAATTCTCTCTGCATTGTCTTTGCTTCAAACTGCCAAGTCTCGAACTCTACCTTGACACCCACTTGGTGCAGCTCCTCGGCTTGCTGCTGGCGCGTCTCGGCCTCCTCACCGTTGGCCTCTGCCAAAGGCACATAATTTAGCCCCTTTGTTTCCTTGGCGTCACACTTACTCCCTCGGCTAGTGTGCGGGGATAATCCTTTGCAGCCCTTCTGCCCAAGTGATATGTAGTGGTTGATAGGTGATGGGAGAGATTGGGGAGTGTTGTACTGTCTGCCTGAGTCTTGAGATATAGGTGTGAGGAATGACGGGAGACTGGCTGGTCCTACTTTAAGTTTAAATTGTTGCAATATAACATTATCATCACAAGCAAAACTAGTATGGCTTGGATATGGAGGAACATTTCTTTAACATTTATGGAAGTTATTAAAACAATTTCCAAAGATAATATCAATGTTGACCACAAAAAAAATTTGTAATTTCTAAGTTTCTTGCCAAAAGAATCCTACTATAGGCATCGTGATTAACTGTTTATGACACTAGAGAGAACACACAAAGCACTGATGTGGCAGAAATTTGAAGCTTCAAAGTGTTTGACTAAACACATAGAAACATGCCATATATAAATAGAATAATAAACATATATGGTTTCCATGATTCTTGTCATTCACATGAGGAATTAGGTTTATATAAATCTGATCACCGACTGATTTGATAAAGGTTTGAGATGGAAACTCAACTTGTATAAGCTCTAAAATTTTAAGGTAGGCATGTCTTGATTTAAAACCTTATAATGTGAAATTTGGCCCAAACTAGTAATAACAAAACTTGAGATGAACTAATCAGTCTTGTCAAATAAAAGGTACACCGATGAAATTTCTAACTGCCATGGTGACTGAATATGTCCTCTAGATACTGCAAAATGAATATGTACTAAGTTTTGTTTAATCTACAGAACAGATTAAATAACCATCGTACCCTCAGATTCACTTGGAACATTTCAAAACACCACAGTCCAAACCAAAGTCACCAACTATCAACATTACCTCCACTTCTAAAGCGATCGTCCTCTTCATGTAAAATGCTCTCTACCATATATTCTAACTACCACTAAATAATATATATGTCCTGAGGAAGAAGACCTCAACAAGCTATGTTAACTTTTAAAGGCTTTCACAGCCCGATGTTACATTAAACACATAGTCAACATTCAAATATCCATTCAAGAGCCGTCAAGAAACAACCTTTCAATGACATACCGCTAATTACCCATTACTAGAGGACTAGACAAACTCGGATCCATCCCTATACAATTGTTTTCCAATTTACAATTATTTATTCTGCTTTATGTGGTATGTAATATTTAAGTTTTTTAATGTTTTGACATTATTGTTATTGAACCTTGTGGTCTTGGGGTAAAGTGCTCGCCTTAGGACCTAATGTTAGCGGGTTCAAGCCCAAGACCAGCCGGGGTTGACAATAATTTTTTTTTTAGAGATAAAAATCACTAGCATAACTTAAAACTTAAAGGTATGTGAAAATACCTTTCCCATCAAAATAGGTAGGCCCTTTCACTTTCGCTCAAAATTCTCTTGTGCTGATATAATCAGTCGGTTCAGAAAGTGCTGGTTAACTATCTCTAATTTTAAAAAAAGTAGATAATCTCTAACCAAAATGAACTATAAAATATATCAAATTATGAACTTTGTGATTTTTCATAGGTCTGGGCAGTATCTCTTTATTTTTCCATTTGACCAAGTTTTTCCATAACTCAACTACCATGTTACAGGAGAACTTCATGTACTTGCGACCTAGTCACTACGACCAGGACTCTAGCGTGCAATGCTATGTTACATATGAGGGTGGCCACACTAAATGACTACAACCTAGCAACAGTAATTTGGTCACAAACTGGAGCGACTTAAGGTTTCTCATATAAATAAAATTGCTTGACATTCTGGCGACCAGCTCACAGGAATGCTAACACTTTAAACCATGTTTTAGTAAGTACTTATCATACCCATGACACACATTGAAGTGATTATTTAAATATTTTATTTCTATCTTCATTATCGATGTTGGTTTATGTTGGTATGTTTTAAAGAAGAATTTAATGTTATTATTTACTAAAATTTATTATGTGCTAAGATGTGAAAATTTAACAGATGTGAGATAAACTACCAAGTACCATAGACGCCAACTCTTATGGGGCTCATACCCATAGGGCAACCCATCCCCAAAAATATCGAGTGAGTTAAAATCCCCCCACAAGCAAGGAATAAAAAGTAAAAGTACACACCTAAATAAAGAGTAAAGAAATGAGAATTTTTTTTTTGACAAAACCAAACCCAAAGCAATTTAGGATGAAAAGAGAGTTTAAGAAGAAATCAGCAGCATGAGCGTTAGTAGAATAGTACACTGCACATGAGACCTTAGTCACGATCTAGAAAGATCTAGCATTTTCAGGATTAGCGTATACATATCTTTTTTACATCCATTACTGTTTTAAAGTCCGACACCTTAGCTCAGTTGGTCTCAGTCTGCCTACCAAGCTAAGGGTTCCGGGTTCGATTCCCGGCATGGCCGAAAATATGGGTTTACTCTTTCACATTGATAAATTGATGACCAGGGACTGGATGTTGTATATGTCCTAGTCTTAAGATAGATTATAAGGCATATGAAGCGAAGACAGGACAGGCCAGCAAGCCGGTAGTAGAAAAATGTGACTTTAATAAAAAAGTGACCCAGGCCACAGCCTGGAAACAATAATGGATGTAAAAAATTACTGTTTCCAGCCTGTGGCCTGGGTGACTTTTTATTCAAGCCATATACCTTCAACTACTGACTTGCTAGGCCTGTCGTAGCTTCATTAGCTTATGATTATCTAGTATAATGATATTTCCCACCCTGCTATACTTTTCCTTTTGTTTTTCTCTTTTGTAAAAAAAATTAAAAGTAATTATTTTTGGTGGATTAAAATATCCTTTGAGTTTTGTCCGCAGTATAATCACAGCAGCCAGAAGAGTACCAAATCCTAAGGATGCTCAATCTTGGATTGATCTTTTTGAAAATCGATTCTCTATCTTTGGTTAATCAATTTTTTTGGATAGATTCAAAGGCCTTTATTTGATTTACACATAGATTCTTTTTCTAGGGATTTCAAAAAGATTGAATCGAAAGAAAACAAAATTGATATAGGAAAATTTTGAAACCCAGGTTTAAAATTCTGGGTGCCCAGGCACCCTATGGAGGGCAAAACACCTTATTTTGCTAACGAACTCCTTCACCTTACACCAACAATGTTTTCAGCTGCCAGTGGTTCCTCTCTTTGAGTAAAACACTTAAAAGTGCTACAGTTTGTGGGGAAAATATTATAAGCCTACCATTACAAACATTCAAAGTGCACCTTAAGTTATAAATTTGAAAAACTTACATAAACAGAGCTGGCAGTGTAAGTAAGGCCACACACATTATTTAAATCACTGCCCTTTGTTCCTAAAAAAGAAATGAACTACCTTCCAGAGGCATTTAACAAGTCTTACCATTTCTTTGCAGCCCATTGACCCCCACCACCTGTCCTGTAAAATTAGGTTCTGGCTAAAACTTTTATTTGCATTATTATCAATGATATATACAGCATTTAGTTTAACTTTGAGCTAACAGAATCATCTATAAACATGAACAGTACCATTTGGATGTTTCTAAATTATTATTTTTTTTTTTTTTTTCAAAATCAGTGGCGTAGCTAGGGTGAGACAGTTGGGATAGGTACCCATTTTGTGTTTTTCAGGTGTTGTTAGAGCACTCAAATCAATAGGTCTCAAAATTTTTAATCATTTAATTTGTTCAAATACCTACTAAGGCAATGAACACCAGAATATTATATGTAAAAATTAAAGTTTGTCAGTTTGTATTTTATTTTACAAGTAATCATTTTCTCCAAAAAAGTCTAAACAAATATTTTTCCTAGACGTGCAAGTATATATAAAAATCATATGGTACTTTTTATTGCACATGCATATGTCACCTCAAGGTGGTGGTGATTATCTAAATATCTCATTACTTACACAATTACATTTATTTAAGATCCATTACTGTTTCCAGCTTTTGGCCTGGGTCAGTTTTTTTTATTCAAGCCATATATTTTCCACTACCGGCTGGCTAGGCCTTTTGTAGCTTCATATACCTTATAAAATAACTTAAGACTAGAACAGGCACAACTTTCAGTCCTCGGCCGCTAATTCATCACTGTGAAAGGGTAACCACATTTTAACAATGATAAATTTTTTGATCTTGCTGGAAATACAACCCGGGACCCTTAGCTCAGTAGACAGTCACGCTACCAACATTGCTAAGGTGTACAAAATTATTAGTTAGCCTACTTGATTTCGGTATTAACTTGCATTTCTAGAATTATCAACTTTTATTGTGGCTACCTAAAAGAAAAGACAGGATAAATGATTAACATTAATTATTCAACAAGATATTTGGTATGTATTTAATAGTGGTTTTTTTTGGACAAAATATATAACACTTTACAGTAGTTCAGAAATGCATTAAATATATCTACTTATGTCATAAAGTATTATCAGAACTTACAAGACTAGCTGTACAAACATTTTAAATAAATGTAATTTTGATTTAAAATAATTTCACACTAAGAACAAGTCTGTTTGTTCTCTCGGGCAGTGCTTTTCTGTTTGATGGGGCAGACCAGCAGTTTTATTCACCAGAACATCAGAGATTTGTGTTGGGTTGCCAATTGGGGGTGGAGGAAAATTGAAAAATTATATTTGTCATTAGTAAGGACATTAATTTAGATATTACTTCTAACAAAATAATTACCATTTGACATGGGTGATTAGTTTAAATATTTAGGAACAACTTTACCGAATTGTTCTCTATGGGTGTGAAATGTGACATGACAGAAACAAAAATATAGGGTGTTTGAAAGCAATTTCCTTAGGAAGATATTTGGTTCAAAGAGGGATGAGTTTACTGGAAAGCAGAGGATACATAATGAGGAGTTACGTATTTGTACTCATTACAAGATATTGTTAAAGCCTCATAGATTACGGTGGGCAGGGCATTTAGCACAAATGGGATGATCTAGAACAGTTTTCAGGGAACTGACTGGCATACCCAATGGGAAGAGACCATTGGGAAGACCTAGATGAAGATAGGATAACATTAGACTGGACCTGAAAGAGATAGGATGTAGGGAGGTGAACTGGATAAAACTAGCTCAAGATAAGATAGGACTTAATGAGGTGGACTGGATAAAATTAGCTTAAGATAAGGGATAGTTGACCTACTTTAGTAAGTGCGGCAACTAACTTTCAAATTCCTAATGCCATAGTGTAAGTAAGAAAACACACAAATATTTTTACAAATCTGTTTTCAAGACATACGTTGAAACTATAACGTATCAATGTTATACTTCTGATAACATTTCTTGCCAGTTTTCTGTGGACTGATTCAGCTTTTGAGAAGCACAGCTATAGTGTATGAGCCACAAGAAAATTAATGGCTCCAAAACTTTTTGATGTATATTAAATCAAGTTTTAAAATAAATCTGCACCTTAGAGAATTATGTTTTAATAGAATTTTTATTAATTATATAGGTACTGTAAACAAATGTATAAGTTGCAAATACTCCTCCTGCTTAGTTGGACAAAACAAAAAGCATAAACAATGGAAGCCTGGTACACAGTAAACTGTGTCTTTTTGAAAGCAAGGCTAGTCCTATAGTGTAGTATTTTTAAGTTTGAAAAATAAAACTTACACTCATATCTATAGAGTTTAGACCTTAGTCTCAGGATATTTTTTTAAATTTGGTAACTGCATCAGACTAAATGTCAGGCTTATATAGTCTGCCGGTAATTTGGGAGTTAAGGCTTCGAATCCCATCTTGGTATATTAAGGTGTTTTTTTTTTCTAAATAGTTTCATCACACCCTTACCGTGCAAGTGTGGGTATGTTCGCTTTAAAATTATGCCATCTCGACCCGAGTAGCGTAATTAATATTATTATAGCCTGGATGGGTAGAACACTTAAAAAAAGTATTGTTTGTCATGTTTTGGGATCAACCGATCAACTCATTGCAGTGATTCGTGTGGATAACACTCTACTTTTAAAACAATTACACATACATTTAGATATATCACAGAAAACAAGTTGCTATAAAACACAAATAATTTTAAGATAAATAATATGCTACATGTCAAATTGTCTTTTGAGTTATACATGTAGATAACACCGAAGTACATTTATTTATATACACATGAATAATTAGTATTATTAACTTTGAAATACTTATTAACAAGTTATGGGCGGGCAGTTTTTATTAACACATTTACATTTTAAGTTTATTTTTATAATTTTATTTTCATTAAATTATAACTAAAAAATTGGCACAAAATTATTATGAAACTGCATTCTAAAGTGCCTGCAAGAATTATTTTATTCAGTCAGGCTAATTTCACATCTTGCTCTAACAAATATAAAACTCTTAATACTTATCATTTTCTTAAACTTGCATTCATTATTGGAATCTCTTCAGTTAAGTTATATATGACGATTTGAATGTGATGGTTGTGTGTTAATTTTGTAATCTATTTTAGATACAATTTATCAAAATCTCTTAAAACTTGTATCTACCTTCTAAAAATATGCAGGCTAAAACAAGACGCTTTACATATATTTTTTTAAATAAACATAAAAATAAATATAAGTAGGCATAATAGTTTAATAGTTCAATAGTTCAAATGTATTATTTAGAAATGTGTTGAATCCTATTTTTTTCACAAATCAATCTTGAGATTTTTTTTTTCCTTTCATATATGAAATCCAAATTTGAATCCTCAAAATAAAATGTCATTTTTTTCCCCAACTATAAGAGGTCAACTAATTCATTCTACTGATCTCATTCAACAAAGCCTTAAGTTTTGTATTTGAGAACTTGAACAGATAGAATTATTAAATTTCATACAGACTGGCTTTGACAAACTGAAGAAAAAAAAATATATGAAAGATTTGGTAGACAAAGTCAGTTCTGTAAAACGCTAACTGCAATCAGTTTGCAATAAATAAATTATTTACTTCATTTTACTAACATAACATGTTATATATTTAGGTATGCAGGCAGGCAGGCAGGCAGGTTTTCCTGAAAAATTACATATTAAAATGTTACACTGATTAATCTTTAGACAGTTTTCTCAGATACAAAGAAACTTAAGCCCAACATTTGAAATGTTATTCCAAGTTCTCTGAAAAATAATAACATGCAAGAATTCTGCTCCTCTATTATTATTTTATTAATTATTATTATTTATTATTATTATTATTATTATTATTATTATTATTATTATTATTATTAGGTGTTCTTCTATCGATAGGTCCCTTCCTTTAATCAGTTAACTTATACCGTTAATGCACCTGGTCCTCTCTCTCCTAATTTAGCTCCCAGAATTTTCTTCTTTCCTTCAAGTCATTTGATATTTGAATCCTTCTTCCTAAGCTCCTTTTTCCCTCAACCTCTCCTTTTATGAAGTCCTGCAGAAGACAATACCTCCTAAGGATGTGTCCGATCCAGTTTGCTTTGCAATGAAAAATCACATCCAAAATGATTCTCTTCTCAGCCACACTTCTTAGCACTTCTTCTTTTGTCACCCTTTCTGATCTTCTCAAGTAATCTCCAGCACCACATTTCAAAGCTCTCCAAGTATTTATTTTCCATTTTCCTAAGAGTCTGCCTAATACAGCTCCAAATGTAGCATTTCATCAGTTTCTTCCTCAGTTTTAACCTCAACTTGTTGAAAGCTCTCTTAGTTATGGCGATCCTCGACCTAATTTCCTTGGTGCAGAAGACTTCCAGGTACTTGAACTGGTCTATGTTTTCCAATTCCTGGTTTCCAATTTTGATTTTCAGTGCCTCTTCATTTTTTGTAATAACTTTTGATTTCTCAATGTTGATCTACATGCCATATCTTCTCTCTATCTCCACCAGCCAGTACATAATTTCCTGCAATTATTCTTTATTTTTGGCCAGCAATGCTAGACCATCTGTGTATTTTATTGGGTTGATGATGCGTCCTCCTATTCCAAAATTGCCATGACCCTCCAGGTCGCCTTTGATCAGTCACTCCCCATACAAGTTGAACAGACTGGGTGACAAACATCATTCCTGCCTCACTCCTCTTTCTATCTCTATTTTGTTGGTCGGTACAGGCTTGCAATCAGCCTTCTGTCCCTCCAGTTGATACCAATCTTCTTGAGTATTTCCATCAGTTTCTTTCATTTCACTCTATCGAATACCTTTTGCCAATCGATGAAACCAATGTAGACCTCTACCTAGACTTACAGCACTCTCTCTAAAATTATTCTCAGCATCACGATGGCATCTCTGGTTCCTTTTCTGAATCCAAATTGCTCTTCTTTCATCACATTTTCTACTTTCTATGCCAGTCGCCTGTAAGAGTATTATTGCCACAATCTTCCCCACATGAAACATGAGGCTGTGGTCACTGTATTTATTAGCTTGTTTCTTCTTCTTTAGAGCCACCATTGTTACATCTTAAAAGTCCTTGGGTCATTTTCAGGTTTTGTAGATTCCTATTTATAAGTTTTGTCGGAGCCATCAATTCGTTGTTTCCCAGTTCTTTCAGAAGATCAGCTGGTATGTCGTCATCTCCAGAAGAGCAATATTTCACCCCAGGATTAGCCATTATTGGTTTAGTTTAGGGCTGTCAATTCCTAAATACCTCGATACCCTCAATTCTTACTGTTATCGAAAGAACCGAGAATCAATCTTAATATGATTTTTGCTACTTGATTCTCAATAAAACTGGCAAATAAACAAAACAGCAACATTCAAAATAGGTAATAATTGATCATCTCTCATATTAATTTAGTTGCCGTTTCACTTAAATACTGGAAAATTTTAAATATACCGTAATGGCCCGAATATAGTATGAACCCGAATATAATACGACCCTAACATTTTGAGGTGTTCTACATTAAAAATAAATTGTCTCGGATATAATACGACCTGACATTATGACAGTATCAAGAGGTAAAAACTTAACAACTTTGACACATTTTTTTTAAAAGTAAAAGTTGAGTGAGACTGTCAGAATATATGAATTGATTCTAAACAAACAATTGATATATAATCCGTAGACTAGAATGGCAATTTTCCATAATATATCGATAGATCTATCATTAATAATTGATATATCACAATGTGTATATTGAAAGCTACAATAATGCTATCTAATTAAAATGGTCGCTTTCCTGTAATTATAATTTTTGTCACTTTTCAATTTTTAATGTTTTATTTAGCACTTTGAATAAGACAAGTTTAATAAAAAATAGAACAAAAATTGATGTAGTTAATAAAGATGGAGCGAAAAAATGTTATATTTATTTTAATTCAATATCATCGATATATTGTTGCCAAAACTTCGTCACTAATTTCTGGCGAGCTAACGTGCGTAGGATCAGTTTTGGTGGACGATTTGAAATTTTTGTAGCATGTGAAATGTGTTTATCTTTCTGTTAAAAAAATCGAGGTTGAACTTAATAATCGGAATCGAGAAAAACGGGTATTGTGGCATCTCTAGTTTTCTTCTCTTGAAAAAAGGGGTTTTCAGGGCAAAGATAGTGTGGCAGTTTTCTCTTTTCCTAGCCACACTGCTGCACCATAGATTAACTACCACTTCATGCAATCACGCCCGTGGCTGTCCGATCTTGAACCATCTCAAGAATCATTTGTTTTGTGCCTCATGTCGATCCTGATACCACTGCTGCTTGGTACCAGCCATATAACTTCTCTTCTATTCAATGAATATAAATATAATAACATTTAATAAAATATTATCTCAGGTATCTCCCTTTTGTCCTATTTAATTATGTTCCACAGTTAGTGTCCTCATAAAATTCAAGTTATGTGAAAATTTTATTTACGTCATAGCTTAATCCTTCATTCTACAAAACCTGGCATTTGTCCAGTCAAATTATAATACATTTTAATTATTTTAAGAGAGTTTACAATATCATAACAAGCTCATTTAATTATTAATCTAATATTTAAAAGGATAAACAAATTTCTCTTATTAAATATGGTTAAATATACTTTAAATTTTGATTCATAAAAATTAATCCTACATACTTTCTAAAAACACTGTCTTTTATATTAGTAAACATTATATTATGGAACAAATCAAAAACTACCTCTTTAACTAACAAAACCTGCTTTGGTGGCTGCATGGTCTAAGGTGTCACTCTCGTGTTAGCCTAGACCGTCAATGACAGGGAGATTGGGGTTCAAATCCCAGTCAAGAATAATGAGTCGATTTTCCTAAATGGTTTTCCACTCTCCTCCCATACAAATCTGGGTATACTTCCTCCGAATTAAACTTTCCTCATTCTTAACTCATTAGTGTAATTAGTACATATGTTGATCATCCCAAAAAGTTTTTACATATAATACCTCAAATGTTCACAAACTTTCTGATAATATGAATTTAACAGAATATAATCTTTATCATAAATAAGACCTGAAGATGGTGAAACATCTATATATCAAACAATGAATAATATGTCGTCATAGAAGATTAAAACTAATATTAAATAAGGAAAAAGGGAATAATAAATAAAAACAAAAAAGATATAATTTTATCATGTAGAAATACAACAACAAATTTTTTAGTAATATTTTCGACCAGTAGTGCTAATCTTAAAGATATGTAACTTTTTGCCAATCTGCTCTCTATTTTAAGGAATCAACAATCACTGATAAATATATTATTAACAATCATGAACTATGGCCATATTTGTACCTTTCAATCTCAAATCTGTATCTTGTAAATTAAACTAAACATCGAGAGGGGGATAGAAGAATAAGGCCTTCACAAGTGCCAGAAAATTGAAGGCCTAGTAAGTGTGTAGGCCTTATCTTATCCTTGTTTCGATGTTTAGTTTGATTTAATACAACCTGGTTGGATCTATTTTTTCTTTGTTTACAAATATTTTATTGGTAAACATAAAAATTAATTATACTTCCTTAATTTTTATCACCCATAAAAACTAGAAATAGAAACTAAATGCTAATTTTTTTTTATCATGCTGCATTCACTTCAACATTCATAAGTTTAGTATTAAACTAATGCTCTGGGGTAGGGGTTACATTTGTCCTATAATCTTGTTGTGGTATTCAAAGATTTTAAGGACTCATCATTACTTTTTAAGTAACCCTTTAAATTTAATTATCACATCCTTTCTCTTCTCTATCGCTGACAGAGTGTTGGTCAAGCGATAGTACAAAGAACAAGTCTGTCTACTACCCAGTTTAAATCTGGCGGGTCATCACTATACAACTTCTCACCATAATTCAATATATCAAATTTGAATCACCAGTACCCTGTCTAGCAATACATGAAAATTTCAAATTTCGATTCTACTAAGATTCAAACCAAAGTTTCTCAAAGGTGAAGCAAAATGCCTAAACAATTTTGAACATGGGTAAGACTAAGGGCGTGTGAAGTTTCTAAAATTCAAACTTAGCTCAAAATAATAAAAAATATCAGCTTTGCTTCTAAAAACAACTCCAGCTTACATAGTAAAAATATTGACAGCTAAATAAATATTCATTCATGTCTAATTATCCTGAGCTGCTATGTAAATTACAAAACTAATATTTATATTAAAATGCTAAAGTAATTGAATTGCTTACTGTGATAATAACTTGATTGTGCAGTAAAACATTTTCTAAATGAATTTTGTGTTTAAATTTATACAAGCAGGCACAATATATATGACATCCATTATAAACAACTAACAAAAAATGTTCGTACTTATATTTGGCTTAAAGAATATTTCATATATTAGATTCGAGTTTGCTTCAAAATGAAAAAAGTGGACTTAACAGGCCCTTAGCTTGAGACTTAAGTTTCTTCACACCTCACTGTGACACATGTATCCTTGCAACCTCATGACACGTTTGGTCAAAATAGGACTAACAATTCAAAAGTTATTAAGAACAAATAAACATAGCTTACATTTAGGATGGATAGTTGCATTTATCTTCTTTTTTTATAACTTAAATATATAATAAAATGTTGAGTATTTATACTTTTTTTTTTCAAACATAACAAGCAAGCAAATTCACTAAAGTAAAAAAATAAATATGTACATGGAAATAAAATACGGAATCTTTGACTTTGCGAAAAACTGAGTCTTCCTAATCTAATATCCAGAGCTACTAGAATATTAAACAATGGCACACAAAGCCAAAGTCCTGGGTTTTGTTCCTGTGTCCAGGTTCATTTTTCATCTATTTGAATTTGATTATAGCATCAGGACTGATACCATGGACAACCAACGCTTTTTTTTTTTGCGATACACATTAATTTAAAAAATAACACAGAATCCTTGAACATGTGAGAGCCAACCAAATGTTACTAATGTCCGTGGGACGATGAATTGAAGAAAGGATTTATGTTCGAACTGATGTTGTATAAAATACCTGTAGTTTCAGTGGTTGATTCTGGAATCAGAGGAGAGCTGATGTTCTGAACAACGGCGGAGAATAATGCTGTTGTCATCGGGGCTAGAGTTGTAGAGTTGATGGGGAGTAGGGTGGACGCAAAGGTGAAGACTGCTGGGACAGTCATGTTGGTAAAAGTGGTGCTAAGTTGGGTGGTCGTAAGCAGGCTCACAGGTGTGGCGAAGGATACAGTTATCTTGCTGCAACCGTTGGAGGGTAGAGGGGGTCCTATAAGAGAGTCTAGTAGATATGCCACTAGTGAACCAGTCGTCAGACCCATATTGTACGAGAGGGTCATTATATTTCCTGAAAGCCAAATTAACCTCTATATGAATACATAAACCTTGTTAGAGACATTGAGTGAACATTTTATAGACACACCAACATTTTGGGAGATGTATTTTTACTTAGCATATTAAAATTAATATCAATATATATAAAAAAAAAAATACTGTAACCACTTTAAATTGATAATATCAACATGAATTTAAACAAAACTAATAATTTTCCTAGGTGACCTGGTGGTCTAGGGGTAAGGTGTCAGACTTCTGTGCTGAGGGTCCGGGGTTCAATCCTCGGTCCCGGCACAAATTTATCTGATTGCCAAACCCTTCCTTCACCTCTGACAAGATGTGTATTGATCACAACCTGTGAATGTGAGGAATGCCAGGCCTCTACCGTGGTTCGGATTCCACGTTAAACTGTAGGTCCTTCATTTCATCTCACAATCACCCTACCATTGCACATTAGCGAAAGTGCGTACAACCCAAATGGGTAGTAAGACGCGGTGCTAATAATAATATTAATAATAATAATAATAATAATAATAATTTTCCTGAATTTGATTTCTAGGTTATTTAAATGCCATTTTGTCAATTTAATTGTTAACCATATACAAACCATACATATTTTATTTTATCAATAGCAAATGTCACTGTTTTTTGTCTTTGTAGCCTGAAATTACAGAACAAACATACCAGCTGCACTATTATAATTTCCATCTTAAAATTATAGTAAAAAACTTATTTATTTCTCTCATCCAAAGACCATTTGTAAGTAAAAGATTAGTTTGAATTGTTTTCTATGGTGGATTATTGTGACCAACGGCTTTAATGAAAGGAAAAATTTTAGCCACACTTTTTTTACTCCTACCGCAATACCACCACTTGAATGTAAGTTACCGTAATTTGTTACCATTTGGAAAAAATATATATTTACCGACATTTTAAACCAAAACCCAGCTTTTTAATATTTAACAAAATCCAATTATTTTATATAATTACCATAAATCAGGGTACTTAGATATTTAATAAATATATAGCAGTAAATATTAGACTACATAATTTTTTTTTGCATTAAATCATGTCATAGTTTATTAAGAAAAACAAATGTAAGCACTAAGGAGTATTGTGCATTTTAAAAATCCACTTAAAACTTTATTGAACTAGTTCTTGGACTAAAAAAGGTTATATATCAAATAGTTGGCAAGTGTGAACATTTAAATAATGAGTTTTATTAAATACTAAGAGACCCAACAGACGTTGTCCTGCCCGATCGTTGGCTTTTCGTTTGGGTGGCATAATTGATTTCGAAAGTAAAACAAATACTATGTGATCATCACAATTACAAATTCACAATGAACTCCAATTAGTGAGTTAAACAAATATTAATTATAATCAATTATTAATATTAAATTCATTATTATAAATATTGGGGGGAGGTGTGTGGTGGTGAAATTTTGAGGTTACAAGTTCTGATATGCAAAGAATCTAAAAAAAACCTAAAAAAATTCCCTAAAAAATAAAAGAAAAATCTAGAACCCGATTGCAGCACCACCTACCGGGTACAATTGTGAATCTAAACCATCCACGGACCCACTCAAACACACACAAAAAATGTCATCAAAATCGGTCCAGCCGTTTAGGAGTAGTTCAGTGACATACACACGTACAGAAGAATTATATATATTAAAATTATGTGTATATCTTTCTGTGTTATGAAAAGTAGGTTGCGTTTGAGTAATTTAGAGTTTGATATGAGTGTGATTCTAGGCACCAATTAATTATAAGACCAATAATTTAAAACTACTTGGTAACTTATATGGTGTGTGAAATCCACTTTGTCAATTCGAAACAAACAAGAATCAAATATATTAAATATTCTCGACTTTTGAAAATGTTTTGGTTATTTTATGCTCAAAAAAATATATCTTGGTAATTTATGTAACTTTATGCAATTAAACTATTTGAAAAATGTTTTATTGCACAATTGTTTGTAACATTTAGTTTTATTAGGATAAATCAGGCTGTTAACACAACTTACAAATTCAACTGTCAGATTTTTTATCCTACAAATATTGTTTAGTACTGTACATAAAAGCTCAGAATGGCAATAATTATTGACCATTATTGTCGAAACCAGAATATTTTTTTAAGCGAAGTTGAAGCTGAGATTTGTTTTGAAGCCAAGTTTAAGTTCCTAAGCTTTGCACACCCCTACTACATTTTACACAAATACTCTAATTAGAGAACTTCAACAAACTTTCCCAGATAGAAGTTTAACTCCTCAAACTGGCCACCACACCATTTGTTTTAATGATTTAGTTTATGGAGTGTTGAATAGTATAAAACAAATTGTGTTTCAGAAATAAAAAATTTGAAACACATTTCAGAACATAAGAAAAAATAAACTTTTAATGATAATCTTTGCTATGCAGGGGGATTTATTTTTAAGATGTTGGTTTAGTTGTGATACCTGTTGTATTATATTTATTCATTATTGGTTAATTAAAAGGTCACATCTTCTAGTGCTACATAATAAGAAATCCCACACTTTGGATCTAATTCTGTAAGTTCACTTTCACTCTCTTCACAATCTTCCTCCAGAGATCATCACTGCCCTTCCAATTCCACCTACGTCCAAAACTAACATCTTGTTCTCCCGTTCAGCGCCTTCCTGTTTACTACACTTTATTATCTTACAATACCTTTTAAAATAAGAAAATACACACAATGGTTGATTTTCATGGACATACTTTACAGCTGTAGCCATCATTATCATAATTATTCTTTTTCAACAACATTAGTACATTATACTAATGTTTTGTGAAGAGACTATTAAAGTTTAAATGATTTTTATTTGTGTAAAATTTATTACAACTTCCTACTCTTTTTAAATGTATTTAAAAGATATTTGATTAATTTAGTGATTGTGGATGCACATTTTAATTTCTGTTTTTTAAAGTTGAACTAACATTTTTGATATTGATAAATTTTGTAGTTTCTGTTTCAAAGCTGAGGAAAAAAAACCTGTCAAATACTATTTAAAAAATAATGTTTGAGTATTGTTTGTTATACCAGTGAGTTCTCTGTGTTCCTCTGGGACCCTACTGGGGGCCAGAATCATGGGGACACTCCCCACAAGCCCATTGGTGACCCCCAGCAGCAGAGAGAAGAGCATCGGATATCCCTCTCGAGGGATGAGGGGGTGTCCACGGGGGGTGGCGCACAGCAACAGAAGGGGGATGAGTAGTGTGCGCATCCAAGCAAATACAATCAGCTGGGTGCGTGACCAGTCATATGGCACCGACGCTAGAATCTAATACAACATGTGCCCACTAAAACAGGTGTTTTTTGAGTCATTGCGGCCATATTTTTCTCACTGAAATACTTCGACACAAGGCATTTTAATCATCTAATGCAATGTTCACCAAAATGTGGTACTTATGTGTAAGCTCAAGAGTATGTGGAGGATTTAAGGAAGTACGGATATTCCACTCAGTTTTATTAAAAAAAAAAAAATTACAAAAATACCAATAATGATGTTATGACTTTATGCTCACAACATTTTGAGAAACACTGATCTAATGATATATACAACGTTTTGACCACAAAACCAGAAGAAAAAAGAAATTAAAAGTAATAAGTATTGAGTGGAATTAAAGGGATGTTGAAAAATCCTATGACAGTATGTGCAGATGTATAGTATGGGAAGCACTAAAGAAGAAAGAAGTGAGGGATGAAACGGTAAGGAGAGTGAGGAATACGTACAGAGGGAGTGTGATCTGTGTAAAAGTAGAAGTGGAGAGGACAGAGTGGTTTGAGTTAGTAAATGGCATGAAGCAAGGCAGTGAGCTCTTATCACTATTGTTATTGTAGTGATGGACAATATAACGAAAGAAGTGATAGAAAGGCTTGGGGAGGGAAGTATTAAAGTAATGGTGTTTGCGAATGACCTGATGGTATGGGCCAATGAGGAGAGAGAAGTTCAGGAGCAGTCGGATGCGTGGGATGAAGTGGTGGAGCGGTATGGAACTAGGCTTACTGTAAGGAAGTGATATGGTAATTACAATGTGGAAGAGAGATAGGTATACAACAGTAGGAGGGGAGCAGTTGAAAATATTGGAAAGCTTTAAATACCTGAGGAGTGTGAGAGAGGAAAGTGGAAGAAACAGAAGATAAATCAGTGAAACAGGGAGGCAAGCAGAATCTTTTTTTTTCATAAGTGTGACAAGTTTAATTTGTAGCAGGCATGTGCCGAGGAAGTGTAAAGGATTGAGCTACAGGGCATAGTGTACTAAGTACCAATAATGACATTGGAAGCTGAAACATGGTTAATAAAGGAACAGGATGGAAGCAGAATTCAAGCCTGTAAAATAAAATTTCCGAAAAGTATTACAGGAGTGACAAGAATGGATAAGATTATAAATGAAAGGCTGAAAGATAGCCAAGAAATAACCAAAGGAGGAGGAGGGGAAAACCAAGAAACAGGTGGCTGAAGGGAATGCAGAGGAATGTGGAGAAGAGAGGAGAGGACTGGGGGGAGGAGAGAAGGTCATGGAGAAAAAGGAACAGTGGAGAGGCTCATGTTCCAAACAGAACCGGCCAGTGGCTGGAAAATGTCCGTGATGATGATGATGATGATGATGATGACGACCTTGAAAGATAAAATTAGAGCTGATTAAGAGAATCTAAGTAAAACATACATGTTTTTCAACAGTCTAAATATTGTCTCGAACAAGAAAAAAAAATCAAAGCAATTGCTAAGTCTGTTGTTTGTGCTGCAAAAGAAAGTAGTGTTTCCAAGGCTAGGCACTCATTGTTTAAGAAGCTCAAAAGGCTTTGTACACACTTTGTAGATTCCTACAGTGTACAAAGTGCGGCACCGAACTTCATTATGATTCATAGTAAGGTTAAATATTTGTTCAAAGACCACAAGAGATTATATTAACCCTACTATGAATCATAATGAAGTTCGGTGCCACACTTTGTACAGTGTCTACAAAGTGTGTACAAAGCCTTTTGAGCTTCTTAAACACTATATATATAACACAGATATGGTTTCGATACACAGATTTTCGCATTGTAAAGGGTTTTTGAAGAATGAATTATGTATGTAAATTGAGGAACAATACATTACAAAAGTTAAGTGATTATTCAATGTGTAAATTAAAAAATAATGTTTATTACATATTCTCTTTCTCTTGTAAAGTATATTGCATTATGGGCTTTTTTTTTATATAAGCGTTTGGGACCTATTTTAGTAAAATAAAACAGATGAGGGTATGTCAATAAATAGTCAAAAGGGATATAAACAGCTTAAAGTAAATTAAAAGTAGTTTCAAGAGTATTTTAAGAATCTCACCTTCCCCACCAAATCTGCAGCATTGAACACAGCCATGAGAATAACGGGCATCCAGTTGCCAAACTTGCAGCTGACTATTTCAGACTCTATGCCCGGATACAGGCACAGAGTGACGAAGTAGGCGAGGCCAATAGACAACATGTATGGCCAAATTAACTTTGCTACTTCCCATCGAGCCACCAAGCCTCCTGAAATAATTGTTAACTGTTTTTTCTTACCACAGTTTAAGGGGGAAGAAGAAAACTAGTTTTGACAGTATTTTTGCAGTTCTTTAGCAAAAAAAAAAAAAAAAGTTTTTGGTCTAGCTCAGTGTGGTCCTACTGGCGGCCTGCGCTTTGAAAATGTGGCCCTCACAGTATCTTGGAGGAAATTAAAGGTAAACCCTCGGTGGCAGATGTGAAATAGATAATGATTCAAATAAAAATATTTATTTAAAAAGTCATGATTGCATTTATTTGACTAATAATATGTGTATAAATATATATTTACAATGCTAATCTGTTTAGTGAAAGTGTATATGTGTGTGTGCATATTTCATAATATATTTTTGGGAGATTAATAAACTTTTTTTGGCATTAAAATTAGAAAGATTCTACCAACCAAAAATACAAATATATTATAAGTATTGAGAATGATTGTTTATTGTATAATTTATTGCATAGAGGTATTTAAACAGAAACCTTTGAAATGAAGAGAAATAGTCACAGTCAAATTTCACACTGCCCATAACGAACTGTTGAGATCAACGTATGCGAAAAATTAGACTACCGAAGCAATAGGTACTTTATTTATTTTGAGCTAGAAAAATTTTTTGCTATAAAAACTGTAAAAATATGGACCTAAACTTGCATTCCTGTCCACCCACTAAGTTACGTAAATAGTTATTTTTAACATTAACCAGTGTTTTCCCCAGAGCCTTTTGAACCAGCTGATTTTACTTCATGCCTGGCTAAATCCAATATTTGTTGCAGAAATAATCAAATATTGCAAAGTATTACACTTCCCCCACCCGGTTACTTAATAACACCCCTGACTGGCAACATTTTCTGGGGAGAACACTGCATTAACTAATATATATATAGCAGAAATGTTTGCATGATTTTTTTCTATTTTTTAATAAAATAAAGTAGAATATGTTTGATCAAATAACAAATATAATAAAATGCTATTATACTCTTGAATATTTTTAAAACTTTTCTTGGTTTGTTCTTGGTGTTTCAACTTTCAAGGTTTTTTTTTATAAATTGTTTATTGACAAAAATGAAGTACTGTAATTTAAAAAAGAGCAAATGTTTCAAGTAGCTTATTAGATTTTAGTTATATTTATGAAAAAAAGTATATATTTATAGAATATAATTAACTCAACTAATATTGGTGTAAAAATCTTTAGTGTGCAACAATCCATATATTAAATGCTAAGTCAGATTTCCCAACAACTCTAGTAAGAAATAATTACACTCCTATTGTTACCAGTCTTGCTCATGGTCAAGAGCACTATGCTTAAGGTGCTGATAATCCACATCTAAGTGATTGGTTTGAATCCTAGTAAGGTCATATTTTAGTCTACTTGGTATAAAAGAAGACAGTATAATAGTTCACTGTAAGAGAAGTATTAGACCCATTTATCTTAAAGTAATGGTAAAAAAAAATATATTAAAGAAAATTATTTGTTTCTCTTTACAATTGGGTGGGGTGACCTGGTGGTCTAGGGGTAAGGTGTCAGACTTCTGTGCTGGGGGCCGGGGTTCAATCCTCGGTCCCGGCACAGATTTATCTGATTGCCAAACCCTTCCTTCACCTCTGACAAGATGTGTATTAATCACAACTTGTGAATGTGAGGAATGCCAGGCTTCTACCGTGGTTCGGATTCCACGTTAAACTGTAGGTCCTCCATTTCATCTCACAATCACCCTACCATTACACATTAGCGTAAGTGCGTATAACCCGAATGGGTAGTAAGACGCGGTGCTAATAATAATAATAATAATAATACATTTGGGTGTGAATTATAAATAGCAACGCTGCACTAATTTTTTCTTACTTCTCATTCCTCCCCAAGCCTTTCCTTGGCTACGCCCATAGCTACTCCTCATGCGGATGACCACATCCTCCACTTTGTAGGTGGGCCCCACCGTGGGCACACTGGTCGCAGTCGGCTCATACACTGGGTTGGAGAAGCTGAATGCTGAGTACTGGCCTGCAACGTTGTTGTCAGAGCTGCTGGTACCAGAGTCGGTCGCTAGAGGACTCTGCTGTAGTTTTAACACTCCGTACTGGTTCTTGGGTCCTCCCTCCGCTTGCTCCAAAGGGTCCATCTGGAAATTAAAATTTTGGTTGAATAATGCTGACAAGACTTTCAAAAACTATTTATTTTCATATCCAACCAGTGATTGTAAAGTTTTCTGAAACTATAGATAGATAATTCATCTTCCTCTCTCAAAACCAGTGAGGTGCAATGGCATTGTAACATCACTTAACTACATCTTTAATATAACAAAACATACAGCACTGTAAGATTTTTATAAGAAATCTTATTTTTATCTCAACAACTTGTGAGATTTTTTTATGAAGTTTCTCACATTGATGGTCGTAGAGTCTAATGCGTCATTCTTGTGTTAGGGGCTGTGAACAAACTATGTATATTGAGATGGGGGAAGGAGTAGTGCTCGGCATGACCAGGCATGTCAAGAAGGGGATGGGGGGAGTCAGATAATGTATGACATTAAAATACAATTAACCATATTGGGCATCATTATGTTTTAATAAACCCGACTCCACGCACGTATTAACGAACAACAATTGACTCATCGACTTTGATTGTGAAGTTTGATGAACACATACAAACACGCTTCAATAAAAGGGTTATATAGGTTCTACACTTAAAAATACTATATAAATAGGGGGGTGCACGATAGTGTAACATAATATTAAAGGGGTGGTTCACAAAATTGTGATAAGGGGGTTAGGAGGGGGTAGAAGAAAATAGCATGTTGTAGTTAATAGAAAGCCTCTTAGGGCCAGTTTCACAATCAGACTTAAAATACCTTAAGTGCGGCACTATACTAAATACAAGACTAAACCTGCCTAAACTCTAATGGAATGAGCCAGTTTCACATTCACAGTTACATTCCATTCTGGTATAGGTAGGTGTTGTCCTGTATTTAGTATAGTGCCGCACTTGAGGCATTTTAAGTCTGACTATGAAACCGGCCCTTCGACTGCTTTGCTGGTGATGGAAAGTTCAGAGTTTGAATCCTGGTCAGGTGTACTAAAGTTTATTGCCATATATGGTTTCCCATTCCCACATTTTCTCTAAAATTTCATCTCCCTCGACCCTTGGCTCAAAAATGTATCCTGAATCAGTATTAAGACACAGTGGGGGGAAAAAAGGTTAACGCATTATCTAAATGTTAAAATAAATCTAGAACTTTGGAAAGTTATGTTTTTCCACTCACCAAGCCAACATCTTCAGTGGGCTCCAAGATGATCTTACGAGACTCACGGCATAGTGTGATGTAAAACTGCACAAAATCAGTTCTCCTAACTACTTGATGCAAGCAGAAACACATTGCTACTATGGCAATAGACATCACGAAAAATATAATAGTGTTAACTCGCTGGTCATCAAGTAGTAATTTGGTTATAATACGGTTACCAGATACTAAAAAACCAGCAGCACCTGTAAAGCAAAATAATTATTTTTAAAAATAGCTTTAATAGTGAGAAACAAAATATTTAATCACACATATATTTTGGAAAAGGTTTTTAGTCACAGTATTAAAAATAATACTAGTACTGATCTCAAAACATTGACACAAAAAGTGCTGTTAGCTTTCTAACCTTAAAATAAACTACTCGTTTAATATACATTTATTTTTTTATTCAAATTAATGGAATTACAAGAGCAGTAAAGACAATGTAGCCTATTACTTGATTAATGCATTACTTAAAATAAGTTATATATTTGAATATGTTTGCTTGTTTTTAACATCCCACTTCACACTATTAACAATGTAAAATACTAAAGATGCGCTAAACACATTTTTATACTGACATTCCAATTCTTGCCTTGAACCAATTTGATCTTATTTTTATCAAGGTGTTTTTTTTTTAAATATCTGTAACTTCTGACATTTCTTAGAAATAAATTTTATTAATATAACAATAAAAAGCTTTTCAAATACCAAAATACCCAATAGTAAATAAATGATCAAAAATTGACTTTGCTAGTTTTTTTAATTACATCACAGTTGAAAGGGAATCACAGTTTAATTAAGACATCATCTTTGTGTGTTAAGTTCTAATGAAACAAACATAAAATGCTTACTTTCTCCCGCCATGACGGCTTGCGTGTATCGGCTTGGTAACATACTGGTGTACCCATAAAAGCTGGATTGTTGAACTGTAGCAAACACAAAACTGGAGATAAGACACTGAATATTCAACATTTGTTATAGTTTTCTAGATTTTATTTTTATCATCGCTTCTCACTACTTGTTCAGGTTTTATGCTCATGTACTAAGTAACGCTAAATGTTAGGGATGAGAAAGTTTGAATTTAGAGAAGTGTACACACGATTGTGTGGGAGGAGAGTGGAGAACCATTTTTAAATAACACCCTTACACACCCAACCAGGATTTGAACCCTGATCTCCTTGTCATCGGCAGTCTAGTCTATTGCGAGAGTGATGCCTTGGACCATCAGGTCACCGAAGCGGATATTTTCTAGATCTATTTCCATATATCATTTCACTGTATCAGCGGTCTGTAAACCTATGTGGACCAAATTAAAAGGGTGTGGAATTAAATAAAGATCAGAGTTTTAAAAAATGTATAAATTGAGGTGCTAAGCCACCAAAATGAATTGGCCATTCTTTTAAAAAAGTTATTTGACTTTAAAAGAGTTATTTTAAGGAATTCTATTGACATAGAATCAACATTATTTTTAGTAAGAGTGTGTTTTTTCTTCTTTTTTTACTTTTGAAGTTACAATATGGCCAGATATGTAGAAAAGAGTCTCTTGGGGGGGTGGGGGGGGAATAATACATATTTATGACACACATTAAAATGATGGCTATCAGCGGATGTAGAAGTAGAAAAATAGTAAAGAAAGTTACATTATTAAAAAGAGCAGTAATGATATGCATTTCGGCCCTAATATTTTTCCACTTTCAAAATAGTTCTTATAAATGGGCCAACACATTATAATGTAAAGGACTATGGGATATTCACATGTTTGTGAATTTAAAATACACATGATGGTTGCGATAATTGTACGGCCACATAAAATATTGGTTGGTAGTGGGAGAAGAAGTCTCAGATAATTACTCTCCAGTGGGCCCATACCAGTGCATCCAAGAGCGACCACTGCAACTGCTATAAGGTTGATTGTGTACGATGTAGACGGACCAAACACCTCAAACCAAATTTCACATGTAGCAACAAAAAACAGTGTCACAAATGACACCAAATAGCCTGAAAAACAAAAAAATACTAAATGTCAAAAGCACAACATTTTAAACATCCACACTTACTATGAATTTTAAAATTAAACATAACATCACATTTTTAGTTGGTTTGGTTAGTAGCCAAGCAAATAAAAAATAACTCCCCTACTTCAGATAATCAAGATTAATCATAGTTTTAGAGAAATGGTTGATTTATTTTTAATTCAGAGCAAGTTTAGTTCCTACACCGCTTTATAAATAAAACAAAATTGATTCACTAGACGGAGAACGTTGATAAAATTTTAATTCATTTTACTAGAATATACTCACCATATATTTTTTAATACAAGCTCAACAATAGAGAATATTTAAAGTGAAAATAGGTGAGAATACCAAATAAAATGCACTGTATTTTTTGATAAGTTATAGATGAAAAATTAGGTTTAATGGCATAAAAATAAATCTTATGTAGTATTGTAAAAAGCAATGGTTAACATTTTTATGCAAATTCATCATCCTGCAGATAAGTCTGCATATTTAATGAGTTGAAAAATAAACTTTTTGTTTAAAAAATGTATTCTGAATATCGTATCTATTTGTGTGTTTTTTTGTAACAATAATTATACTAATAAATGCATTTGACATATTTAAATAAAAGGCATTAAGTCTCTCATGACATATTATCTCAATAATTTTAAACAGTCAAGGAAACAAGTCACATTCTGAAGGAGTGATTCATCACTTCTCACCTAGAAAACAGTTACTAGTCCACATTAGTGCTGTCTGACCATCTTACCCTATACCCTATACCCTATCTTCGGAAGGTAAGGTGGTGACAGCAAGCACAAGGTTCTTTATTGCAAACATTGGTTGAAAGTAACAAATGTCAACCTAATCAGAAATAACTATTATTCACTTAATAATAATATATTATCAATAAAAAGTGTTATCAAACTATTCTAATAATACTTCCCTAAGGGTTACTGTATGATTGGTGTTTTAGTAACTAGTTGAAAGAGCAAAATATATTAATAAAACTAAGTATAATGTTTTTTGTTTTGCAGTTGTAGCAACAAAAGATATTACATAAAATAATAGTCACACTTTTATTTTGTATCTTAGGTGACCTGGTGGTCTAGGGGTAAGGTGTCAGACTTCTGGCTGGTGTCCCGGTACAGATTTGTCTGATTGCCAAACCCTTCCTTCACCTCTGACAAGACGTGTATTAATCACAACTTGTGAATGTGTGGAATGCCAGGCCTCCACCGTGGTTCGGATCCCACATTAAACTGTAGGTCCTCCATTTCATCTCACAATCACCCTACCATTACACATTAGCGTAAGTGCGTATAACCCGAACGGGTAGTAAGACGCGGTGCTAATAATATAATAATAATAATAATAATAATAATAATAATAATAATAATAATAATAATAATAATAATAATAATAATAATAATAATATTTTGTATCTTGCCACCAAGAGAGAGAGAGAGAGAGAGAGAGAGTGCATGCATGAACACAATCGAAGATGGTTTGTATAATGTAATCAACCACCCTTGTTTCTGATGGTTCACGATCTTAATTTTTGAAATATGAATAGAACACAACCTTTTAGAAGATCTTGTTTGAAAAGCAAAAACATACAAACGGCTATTTTCATAATTTCGTGTTTCAAAAGTGTTAACATTTTTAGAAAGAAGAAAATAATTTTAAAAAAATGTTTTAAGTGTCAAAAGTAATAAAATAGAACTCAACATATGGTCTTGTAGATCATATGATTTGGTGAATAGATACATGGAAACTTTTCCTAGCTGTCACCACCTCTCCTATAATAGATAAGGTATAAGTGAGTCATTCTGCAAGCATGACAAGAAGATAAGAAAAACAAATTCTTAGTAAAATTACAGACAGTGATCTAAGGAAATCAGTAAAAATAACAATATAAAATGAAAACATTTAACTAGATTATATTTTACTACTATACTTTACTATTATAGATATTTAGAATCACAAGTTCTACATTGTTGATTTAAACCTACCAAAAGTAATCCTTGTGTTAAGAGAGAGCGTCTCAACCAGTACATTATTGGCCAACACTGCAAAGAAGGCCATCACTATGTACACCAGTGACATATCAAACACGATGGTTGTACCAGGATAGCGAGCTTGAAAATAATCCACTGCAATGATGAAACTAGAAAACAGTGGGGGGAAAAAATAAAGAAAATTAGAACAAATAACATTAGTTTGACAAATTTTACATCAAAACCCTAAGGTAAAACAAAAATAACTTATTATAGTCAAAATAAAATAAGCATAATTATTTTATGGTAGTGTCCACTCGTCATAGGAGTGGTGGTAGCCAACATTTAGCAGAAGATGCAAAAATGCTTAAAAGAATATTTGAGATTCGAAGATTCAAGACTCAAATCCTTAAAAAAATGTCAAGTGATATTTGTTTTGGAACCCTAATTCTGATTGTTGATGGTTCAGAACCAATTATAATTATAGGGTTAACTTAGCAACCAGGCCCCAGACCAGTAATTTAACACTTAAGTGAATGTGTGAATGTTTTAATGAATGGATTATAAGAAAGAATGTTAAAATTTGGTTACTATTTGAATTTTATATTAGGCTATTGTATTATATTTATGTTTCCTTCTGTGTCCATATATTTTCCAAGATTTGGATTCAAATTCAAGATTCAGGATTCAAAGGTAAATTGGAGATTCAGATTCATAAAGTAGTGGATTCACCAAACTATAATTTAAAGAAAAATGTAATTTAAAAAAGAAACTGTTTGTTGTGAAAGTTTTGACAGCCTAAAGTGACAATAAGTTATATGGTATTTCAGATCACATGGTTTGGCAAATGGATCACGAGGGTAGATTTGATAACTTTTACTAGCTGTCACCACTACTTATGGCGAATGGGCTATAATTAATATATAATTTTATAAATAAAAAAACTGTATTTACTAACCCTAAAAAATATGTGTGTACAGAATGTGGCCTGCCAATGTGTAGTTTTAGAATTGGCACTTTAACCAAAAACTTTCGAACCCCTGTCTTAAGAATTGGTCAACTACTAAGACCAATAGGTACTAGATTTATAAAGATTGTAAAATTTGAAATAATAATGAGTTTTAACGAGTGAACTCAAAAAGTGACACAAATAGATGAATTAACTTAAAGAAAATAAATCTATTTTTCAAAGTGGTTATTCACAATAAATAATAAAGGTTGAATTATGATACAATAATGTGAAAGTTTTTCCAATTTGCCAAAACTGTATTACCTATATTTTTAGAATTTGTCTAATGATGATGCACATAGTAAATACAGTTACACTTTGGATTCCATTTTAATTTATTCAATTAGAGTTAAGTTGTTTCAACTCATTATCATGAGATAATCAGCAAATACCATTAGCTACCTACTTTATATAAAGGCAAACTAGTATTATTTATTAAAATTGTATAATTCAATAGTAATTGTTTTATTGTAGTGCTTCACTCAAACCATATTTTTCAAATTTTTTAAATTTAACAATATTTTTTTTTTCGAAATAAATATATTTTCTGAACTAGATGCTAGCCCATTATTTTCAATAATGTATGGTCTAGTCTAGTAAATAGCACAATTTTAATAATATGACTGCCACTTGTGATAGATATTACCTACAAAATAGTAAAGTGTTATCAATGTTGGCCACATAAAAATTTATTTATATATTGTAAAACGCTCTTTCTTAGAAAATTGGACTATATAGCCCACTACTAAACTTGATTAAAAAAGTCTTTAGTCTAAAATATATTGTAATATTTTATGCATGGAAACAAAATGGCAAGATGGAAAATTGACAAAATTAAGTTTTAATCCAAACATTATTAATGGATTAAATAAGGACTGAGATGGGAACGGTAGGCCTACTGTCAAGGATGTGCACCCACATAAGCACGCACGAGGTCAGGGAAAGTCACAGTGATAAATCCAATGTCAAAACCATTCCCAGTACACTGGATTGAGATCACCATTTAAATCCCATTTATCATGGGGAATCCAGTTTATTGCAAGACTGGTGACTTAGACCGTGTGACCACTGACAGGGGTGGCAATACATAGCCAGAGCTTATGTGTTATCACTGAAGATATGATGTAGTGACACACACTATTGTATTAAAAATGTATTTAGAGTAATAAGAGAGGTCCAAATTCAACAATAAGACAGCCAGTCAGTATTTAAGCGGGGGGAGGAGGCTGGTGGGGGAGGGGGCGATTGCCTCGAGGCCCCCCACAAACCCCAACAAGAAAGAAAACATTTAGCTCAATTTTCTATTGTAGATGCCTTCTTGTTTTGTTCCTACAATAATGTTCTTCCTGCATGAAATAAGTAGGTAAAAACGAATTGATGGGTGTGAAGATTATATTAAAACTAAAAATCCCTAAAAGATTTGCCAGGAAAGTCCCTGATGGTCCTTTACAAGTTCTCACGTTAACTTTCAAGCCTCCTTACTGCTTTATTTTATTTTGTTACTATTACATTTGTGTAAAATCAAACAGTTGCTTGATTTTTTCCTTTCTTTAGACATGATTTATTATATAATTTACATGGGTTTATGAGGGCTCTGGTTATGTAAATCCGACATTGAAGACAATATTTAGTATATTTTAGTAAAGCAGACAGTTTACCTGTTGTAGGGAAGGAGGAAACCAACTCCAGCCAGTACTAATGCAAAGTAAATACAATTGCATTTATCGACAGGTGGTGAGAGTGGCTAAAGCCATTGGTAAATCTAAAATCATTTCCAGCCCTAGCCTTCCCAAGCTGGATGTACCCACGACTTAAATTTTCATCCATGACTATGAAAATAAATTATGTACGTGGTATTTTTATGGTATTAAAGACAATTGTGAGATTTGAATGACTAAAATTACACATTTCATCTCGTAATTTAATTTAAAATCATAATACACAAGCACAAGTAGTAAGCCACTGAGAGATCAATAGTTTTACTATTTTAAAAATAGAATTTATTCGCTCTTGTGATTGTTCACTCGAAGGTCTACTGTTATAGTTGAAATAATCAACTAATTACTTTGAAGAGACATTTTAGACTTTCTAAATTACCACAGAATCAAAATTAATCTTCTCTACGCATGTCTACGAAATTTAACGCATTGATTTCTGCGCCAAAAATCGCAGGCGCAGATAGCCACTACTTGTGATTGCGTCATTGTGTGTCACATGAACAACAGATGACTGCTGGAAGGCAAAGAGGTTGATTAAAATTTTGTTGTTATAAGTTTTGCTATTTGAGTATTTTAAGTCTAGTTATTTCAACGAAAAAATTACAAAAATGAGCTTGAATACGGCTCATGCAAATGGTGGCGTGTTAATTCATGCTGGGGAATGGTGAGTTTCTCGAAATTTACACTAAAAACATTAATTAATGAAACGTGGAATTTTTTTGGGTGGGAACTTTCTAGACGTCTTGTCACTTGGGACTTGTCTCTAATTTTTTTTTGTAATAAATGTGATGTTTTATATCTTTAGCCCTCTATTTAAAAATACCTTTTTTCATATGGTAATATTAATCAATAATAAAACCGACCAAGGCTTTTTTTTTTACTATTTTACTAATTTTAATGTATTTATTAGGCTAGGGTTTAGGTTAAGTTAGTCTTGCCTAGTAGATTTGAAGTTTTTCTTGGTGAGAAAAAGTGTTTAACAGCGAATAATAAGAGTTAAACTTAATATATTATTTTAAGCATATTTAGGCTTCTTGTAAACATTAAAGCTAGATTTATGAGGTAGTAAAAATAAAGTTGTAGATTGATTCCACCATAATTACCTTGTCAACTAGTTAAATTTCTAATGTAAGATAGCCTACTATAATTTCCGCTGAATAGATATTCAAATAGTCTTGTTTGTGATAGGCAATCAGCAGGCATGTGTATTATATGTCAGGCTCATCTAGTCTGGTTTGTCGGTGATGAGATTGAGGTTTGGATCCCGACCAGATGTACAGAGGTTTGTGTATCCTAAACATTTTCCCACACACTCCCACAAATGTGGGTAGATTTACTCCAAAATTACTTCTCTCGTCATCTCTAGTACCTCATTGGCATGCTTCAAATTTGTAAATTATCACCCAAAACACCAGTTGTGAAATAAAAAATTACTTTGTTTTAAGCAGGACATTTTTTGAATTATACAAATGTGTAATTTCTCAACTAGCCTAATTGATATTTATGGCGGACTACTAGGATAGTCAGTTAATTTTTGTAATTTTTTTTTTTCTGTTTTGTAGCATTCTGCTATACTCTGACAATGTGTCGATGGAATTTCACGGACAAGACAACCCCGAGTTTAAGGGTTCCAAGACTGGTCGTCTTTATCTCACCACCCATCGTATGATCTTCAATGCCAAGGACTCTCGGGAGAAGATGCAGTCTTTTAGTTTTCCTTTCATTACACTCAAAGATGTACGAATCTATTTCCTAACCTTAAAAATTTTCATTTTTTTTTAGCTTTAGTAGTCTTAATATGTTTTATTCAGAGAGTTAAACATTATACTTTTAAAAACTATGAACAGAAACAGATCCGAACCTTGGAAATTTGGCTCAAGGCCCCACTCTTCACCGACTTAGTTATCTTAGGACTTTAACAAATTTGAGATTTTTATATATATATATTTCCAAGGCCATGTGTACAAATCATGAGAGCACATTGATGAATTCCTCAGTAGCTGTGAGGATGATGAATTTAGGTCGCTAAAACATTGTAATGTTAACTTATACTTTCAGAAGCTAGACACATTAAATGCGAGTTTTATTTGGGGAGGGGCCCCTCAAATCCTTAAAGATATCCAAGGATTTGAGACTCGAACCTTAAATTTTAAATTGCAATTTGTTTTAAAGCTCTAATTCCGCCTATTTGTTCAGAACCAACATAGGCCTAATTATAGAACACACTCAACAACCAGGACCCAGACCATTAATTTAACACTTAACTGAATGAATGAATGGATAGTAGGGTTTTTTTTTTAACATTTAGCCACTATTTCTATTTCCTCTGAGGTTCATAATTTTTTTCAAGATTGGAATTTGATATTAAGTAATTGAAAGTTAAATGAAGATTCAGATTCAAAATCGGGTTTGTAAAATAGTTTATTCGACCCAACAATAATTTGATTTGCTCTATTTTAAAATTCATCAGTCAATTTTAATAGTAATGACTTTACAGACCAGTTTTATTTTAATTAATTTTCACCTATTTATTTTAGGTTGAATTGGAGCAACCAGTGTTTGGTGCAAATTACATCAAAGGTAAAGTACGAGCTCAACCAAATGGCAATTGGGTCGGTGAAGCCAAGTTTAAACTAATGTTCAAGTCTGGAGGCGCTATTGAGTTTGGTCAAGCGATGCTGAAGGCAGCACAGATGGGTGAGTGTAAATTGTGATGGATATGTTTTGTTGTCCAAGGTGTCCATTGACCTCGGAAATGAGGAAAAGTAGGGAATTTGATAAATTTCTAGAATTTTCACAATTTTTTTTTTTAAAATGTGACTTTTATTTACAATAGTCAAAAAAAAAAAATCATTTAATTCTCACCACAAATCTCTTTTAACACAGTTGAGAATTATACTGATCTTAATTCTCAAAGTAAGCATGTGGTTTTTTGTGTCTTTCCACCCTTCTACCGCACATCTTAGTCAAAGTTGAAGCATGATATGCACAATAATTCAATTATGTTATAGTAGTAAGAAATTAATAAAAATATTGAGGTGTCTCGCAACAATTCTAAACTGTATTTATATTAGGCGCTCTTTTAATTCCTCAATATGATCGCACTGTAATCTAACTTGGATATTATTATCAAACAACATATTGCATTAGGCTGATAACCTTTACCCCTGATTAGGGAGACACAATTTCAGAAAGTGTAAGTCCTATTTGTCAAAAATACTATTACATCTTGATAAAATAATGTTTGTAATATAAAGTGACTGGAAAAGTTAAATAATTTTAAAATATAGTTTGGCTGGAAACCCTGCTATAATAGAGGACTTGAATTTTATAAAGTATATTTAGAGCAAGTCATTTGATATAATGCGATTAAATGTATGTCATTTATTTCTTTTTCAACTAATTTCGGTAACTGACAAGATTTTTGTTGTGTATTTTAATTTAACATGAGTGTAGTCCTCAATAATAATAATAAAAAATACTCATTTTGGTTTATTAATTTTGGTCAATGCCATAGTGAAAATTGGTTTTCAGTATGTATGAGATGTTTTTGTATTAACCATTTAATTCCACTCAATTGTATATTATGTCTAGAGACATTGAGATGTGGTAAATAAAATGATTGGATTTTGTTAGGTAAAATGTTGTATTTCGGTACTAAAAGTCTATATAAAAGGCATTTTATAGCTTAAAAATATATCAAAATCAACCTATATAGATAGAATAGTTATGGATAAATTTCAAATTTTTCAACTTTAAATACTTGCCTTTGGCCACAATATGACAGTAAAAATATTCTATTCAGAGCAAACCCCCATTTTAGTTCTTTTTCACCAACGTTCTTTGGTGGATGGAGATACTTAAATTCTGGACTGGAAACTTTGATTTGCTATAGGAAAATTAGAAATAAAATAGGGATGAGCGAGACTCGAAAATATCTTGAAAATTTGAGAAAAAAAATCCTCGATCTCGTCTTGAAAGTTAAAAAATGAATCTTAAAAATTGGAGAAATCAAAACAAATAAGCAAATAATAGCTCTAAGAAATAAAAAAAACCAAACGGGGAATTTATAATTTCCGATAATACTGTAATAGCCCAAAAATAGGCCGCATTCCCCCCAAAAAACAGCCTTTATTAAGAAATGTTTTGGCTATAAATATTGTTTCTCAATTTCAAACTTAGACAAATAAAGCTTTTACACTACAAAATTAAATTATAAATGGTGTTCATTGTAACTACCTATCACTATTTTATATATTACATTTAAAATGTGTAAGTGTTATATCTTATTGAAATGAACTATAAGACAACCTAAAGCAAGCGCCAGCTCAACTGTCAAAAAGGAACGGTATGAACTATATATTAATTTAATGAAGATAATTTACATTTTTGTACTTTTAAAGGACATTTTCTCATCTCGTGTCTCCATACTTTTTTATATTCCCGTCTTGACAGCGTCTCGAATTGAAAAAATGGTTCTCGCACATCCCTAAAATAAAACTATAATAGTGCAGTTGGTACTATTTTATTTCTGGTAATTTCAGGCAAAGAACAATATTGTCTGCTACTAAGTAAAAAAGTGTGTAGTTTGTATATTTCTAATTCTCAATAAAACTATACATTAAAGATGTATTTTAAGAGTCCAAATAATCTATTTTGCTAAAAGCTTCAGTTTAGTTTTATTTTGCATATGTATAATACAGTGGATTCCTGCTAATTGGGACACACTGGGACTAAAAACACTTTGGCCTAATTAAGCAAAATTTTAAGAAATGTGCCAAAAAAACATTTAACATATATAAAAAAAGGTATGAATAAATTAAAAGGAATGTGGTTATTTTGAGTGTTTTGCCGAAATTTGTTCAGTAATCGTTTCCTCATAATACTTTTTTTGAGTACCGTATCTTACTACCCTTTTGGACTATATGCTAATGTACTAATTCTACTAATGGTTTTAGAGATGAGAAAGAATATTTTTAGAGGAAGTGTGCCCACATTTGTTTGGAGGAGAGTAGGAAACTATTTTGGCAAAACCACCCTCAGTACACCCAACCAAGATTTGAACCTTAATCTCCTCGTTATCAGCAGTCTAGTCTACTGTGAGAGTGAAACCTTAGACCGTACGGTCACCAAGTGATTCTCATAATTTTAATTTTCATCTTGTCAATCTGATTACCACAACATAGCCTAGCTCAAACGCAATACAACCACCCTACAGTATGACTTAACATGACTGCTGCCGCCGCAACATGAGGCCTATTTTGTAGACAGACTAAGTACGCCTCAAGTGGGGCACGATACTAAAAACACGACAACGCCTACCTAGACCATAGTGGAATGGCCCAAATTCATATGTGAAATTAGCCCATTCCATTCTGGTCTAGATAGGTGTCGTCCTATATTTAGTATCTAGTTGCACTTAAGGTGAACTAAGTCAGACTATGAAACTGACCCCATGATATCTTTGTTTCGAATGTGTATGTCATCTACACACAATTTGTTATTCAATCCCGACTTTCACTGCCCCATTTAAGCAGCAAGTTTGACCAAATAAGGGGAGAAATTTCAGGCTAAGTACTTGTTTGGTTTCTGTTATTCAAATTTTATCCCAAGTAAATGGCTGCCCTGATTAACTGGTGCCCCATTTAACTAGAATTCACTGTAGGCCTACATTCAAAAATGTTACAATGAGCATAACAATATTTTTATATTAATTTTAATGTGTTAAGTAAAAGTTTGTAAAAATATACCTCTGTATATTTCACTGTCTCTAATTGTGTTATTCATATTTGACAGGTTCTTGTGCCAATTATTTAAATTTTGTTTTTAATTTCTTCAACACTTGTACCCTGCAATCAAAGTAGTCTTAAGTGTTCAGAATTCATTAAGAGCAGTGTGAGATTGGAGTTTTTTTTACATCTTATTTCAGACATTAAATGTCTTTACGGTGTAACATGTGAAACTTAAAACAGCGTTTGTTGTTTCCAGCTTCTAGGAATGGTCCCAGCGATTCCCCGCCGCCATACACTGCGCCTGCAGGCCCCTGGTATGCTGCCCCACCTCCAGCGTATGCCCCACCTCCCAATGGCTATTACGGCTGGGTACCTCCCACTCACACATTCCCAGATGCGCCACCAGGTATTTGTGAATTTTATTTTGACATATATTCGAATTTTGATAGAAAGAGACAGGTGACCTGGTGGTCTAGGGGTAAGGTGTCAGACTTCTGTGCTGAGGGTCCGGGGCTCAATCCTCGGTCCCGGCACAGATTTATCTGATTGCCAAACCCTTCCTTCACCTCTGACAAGATGTGTATTAATCACAACTTGTGAATGTATGGAATGCCAGGCCTCCACCGTGGTTCGGATTCCACGTTAAACTGTAGGTCCTCCATTTCACCTCACAATCACCCTACCATTGCACATTAGCGTAAGTGCGTATAACCCGAACGGGTAGTAAGACGCGGTGCTAATAATAATAATAATAATAATAATAATAATAATAATAATGATAGAAAGAGACTTTCAAAAATTACAAATTTTTCTTCACTTAACATTGATAATAATTAAGTCACTCTAGCAATAGACTAGACTGCCGTTAACAGGCAGATCGGGGTCGGGTGTATCGGGGGTGGGGTTTCAACTTTTCCTCGGCTCAAATGCGGGTATATTTCTTCTAAATTCAATCTTCCTCATCCTTAACTCATTAGTGTAATTAGCACACATATGTGTATAAGCTGAACAGGTAGTAAGGTTTGCTTAAAAAAAAATCTACAGTTTGTAATATTTAATGTAGCAAAAATTGAACTGTGTATGCTAGTTAGCCAAATTGCTATTGATGCATGTAGTATACCATCCAAAAATATTCACTGAATATTTATTTAATGCAAAGCATAGATTTTGTCAAAAGCTCATATTTTAAATGTGATTAATTGGGAAAAAAACATGTATAGTCGGTAGAAAGGTAACGACTCCGACTTAAAAAAACTTAAGTGTCAAACTCGATTCTTACTGGTATAGACATAATCAAGGATCGATCTTAATATCACGATTCTTAACTATCAAAACTTTGATGGCATACAAACAAAAAGAGAACATTCAGAATTGGGTAATTTTCACTTGTTATTATTAGTTTTAATTTATTATATTTATAGATTAATGCATATTTACTCTCATAGGAATTTAGGAAATTTACTTATCCTTACATTGTAATCAAATAAATATATTTTAAGTTCACTTAAACTAAGAACTAATCCGATGATCCACATGTTGGTGATGAGATGTCTTGTATTTAGCATTGTAATGTTAATTAATTGGTTATAATTTAATTGTAGTCAAATGATTTTACTACAATACATTTTTTTATAACGAATTAATATATAAATGTTTCGACCGGAGCAACACAGCCTAAACATTTATGTTAATTTTCTACTCATGGTGATATCATCTATTTTTTAATGTTTGTCATAGGCATACTCCTCATTATAATAGTAATAATAATAATTATTATTAATATAAATTTGGCATTAATAAAAGAGTTGGAGTCATAGGCTTAGCCTACCGACTCCACAGCCCTAGAAATATTAAAGCAATGGTGTTTGCGAACAATCTGGGTGTGGGGAAATGAGGATCTAGGAGTGTAGGAACAGTTGGGTGTATGGAATGAGGTGGTAGTTCAATATGGAGTGAAGTTTACTGTAAAGGAGAGTGAATTGGTGATTACAACACACAAGGAAAATTAGGGGAGTAACATTAGGAAGAGCGAAACTTAAGAAAGTGGAAAGCTTCGAGTACTTGGGAAGTGTGGTAGAGGAAAAAGGAGGAAACGAGAGAGGGAGGTAAGTGGAGGCCTTTTACAATTGACATCAGAAGTCTGGTCTGGTGTAGAGATGTGCCACAGAAGTGTAAATGAGTGATGTACAGGCGTACATACTATGTTTCAATATTGCAGTATGCATCAGAGACCTGGGTGATGGATGAAAGGGATAAGAGCAGGCAGGATAGAGAAGGTGAGATTGAGGTGGTATGGACATGTGAAGAGGATGGAAGAGGAGAGAATTCTAAGGAGGATGCTTGAACTGGATGTGGCGGGCAGGAGGTCAAGAGTAAGACCCAGGGACAGGTGGATAGTGGGGGTCTGAAGAGGAGAGGAATGGATTGGGCCGGCGGGGAGGAAGAATGGGGATGGGAGAACAGACATAAATGGAGAAGCCAATGTTCGAGTGAGACCTGCCAGTAGCAAGGAACTGTGCATGGGGATGATGAGGATGACGCCACATTTTAGATACTCTCGTTTGAAAAGTTTTTTAAGTGAATCATAGAGGCCGCTTCCACAAAAAAAAAAGAAACATCCAAATCGCTATTTACACAAGTTCTTGTTTCAATAATGTAAAAACCGTTAATAATTTAAAACATTGTTTGTGTGAATGTTCTGACACCCAAAAGTAACAACAAACAACTTATTGTCTTGCAGATCATATGATTTGGCGAATGTATATTCGGTAACTTTTCTTAGTTAACCTACCGTGGATGGACCTCAACTAATCACGCCGTTCCCTTATGGGGTAGGCAAAAAAAAAAAAACCACTGTTCTTAATCCATCCTCACTTACTTTCTGCACAGCTCCCTAGCCTTGCATATTCCCTTTGCTTCAACAACATCCATCCATACACAGTTATACATGCTCTTTTGTTCTTAGAACGCTTAAGGTTTATCTTTTTCACACATTCCTCTACAACATTTAATCACGTCTTATACGGCCTACCCTTTTTTATCCACTCTCTCCCATAATATTTTTGCTTCGTCACTCAATTCACACTCATTCTCTCATCATACCCAAACCAACGTAAGATGCCTCTTTAACATTGACCTATTGGGTTTCCTTTCAAACTGTACTCCTATAGCGCTCATTCATTACTAACACTTGTTTAAGACGAGTTTTTCCACATACATTTCTTAGTATTATTATTATTCCAACCACATAACTATACAGGATTTCTTTTATTTAAAAAAAACCTGTTTGATACTCAACTTGGGTGGACCTGCTCTACACGTCTTATTATTACACAAGGCTAATGTAACTAAACAGGATTTTTTTTTTTAAAACCTGTTTGACACTTAACTTGACTGCTAGCCAAGTTAGTGAAATATACTCTCGTTTGTTCACTAGTCCACTCTGAAAGTATACAGGTGAGAGAGAAAGTGTGTGTTTGTTTGTTTCAGCTAACTCTGTGTTCATGACTGACATGCCTCCCCCCTACCCTGGTATTAACGGATATAACGGATACGCCACAGCTCCTCCCACGGGGGCTGCGAGTTTCACCCAACCACCAACACTGGCAGGTAAAACTTGTGCTATTTTTCTTTGTGGAGTCGCGACCATTCCTACTAAAACTCATACAATACAGGAGTTATAATTGTTTCCTCTAGCTGTTTTACTGTCTTGCTAGGGACTCTTTCACTTTTTACTGTGTAATGAAATTAAATTTATCTATTAAAATTAAAAAAAAAAACCTTATTGTTTCCATGCTTTAAGGCAGGGATGGGCAGACTTCAGCTTGTGGGCCAAATATGGCCTGCCGCTGTGTTCATTCTCGCCTGTGGAATAAATAATTTAAATGTGTTTCGTTGTGAAGCAGGCTTTATTTTTTTAACATACACTTTATTTTTTAAAAAAACCATACCAAAATCAACATTTCTCGCCTTGTTTCATAACCAATAAATATATGGCAATGTTTGCATCTTCATATTCATGCAAAAAAGTGTTTTCGATCATGAAACTTTGGAAAAGTAATCTTGGAAATATACTTACTAATGAGCATCTGTCTTCTTTATTGAGAATCACATTTTCACTTATCTCACACCTCATCATATAAATCAGGGATGGGCAGGTTCTTCCGAGAGTGGGCCAAAAGAAAAACTTCAGGCGGGGTAACATAGCTTATTAAAAATTTACACTGGTACATTTTATGTAACTATTGTAATAATAAGCCCTATTAATTATGATTTATTGGATTTATATTATAAATATGAGTTGTCTATGTTATTTAACAAATACTTAAATCAAACATACGTTTAAAAATGAGGTGGCCTAGTGTCTAAACAATTTTGTAATAATGTAAATTGATAAAACTAAAGAAAAATGGAAAATAAATTAATAAGAGTAAATTTGATTAAGAAAGCTCACCTACGGGAAGAGGGAAAATGTGGGAAGAATCCTATGCACAAAGGTGACATTTTCTTCCTTTCTTCTTCTTCTATAGTAGAAGTAGTCTCACACATTTTAACGCAAATAGAGTAATATTTCTGCATTGTTGCCTTAATCAAACACAGAGAGAGAAGAGAAAGTACACTTGATACAAACACTAGATTATTCCATATTGAATATTTTTTTTAGTTTTATCAATTTCCATTATTACAAAATAAATTAAACAGACCTTAACATTACTTGAATGAAGGAGTGTTTGAAACTTTGACTGTGCTTCTAAAAGTTTTTCGTAGTCTGATTCCAACTTGGAAGAGGTGATTCTCAGAACTGAAGTCACGTGGCCATTTGTCTGTTTCTAACACTACTATTTTGAGATTCTATGTTAGAAAACACTTTATTACATATTTATTATGATGCAAACAGTGTTAACCTTCTCGGCATGATTTATCATCAAGTTTTTGAAACTTGATTTCGAAAAGGACTTGTAAAACACAAGTTTTGGGACTTTGAATTACAACTGCTTCATTTGAGTACTACATTGCAATTTAATTACTCTAAACAGATTGTCAGGTTTCACTGTTTTCCAGTCCACATTAAACTGCATACTGAAAATATACTAGTCTTGTTCAGTGCTTTTGAAGTCTTTAAACCTCCGTTCAAATTCACCATGGAGTCTTCTTACGCTGCCCTCATAGCTCATAAGTTTGTCTTCAATCACTGGGATGATTGATTTTAACTTCGGGAAATGGGACAAGTCATTCTTTGCTAGCTGAATAGCAAAAAGTACATGTTGCATTTTAAAACTTCTCAGGTGACCCCAGAGCTCATCCGGAAAATTATTTCTTCCTTGTAACTTCACATTCAATTTGTTCATGTGGCAAAAAGATCTGTAAAAAATCCAAAGTCTGAAAGCCATGTGGTTATCTTCCAACATTTCACACTCTTCAAACCTCTTGTTTTTCACACACGAATCAGACTATTTCCTCTTTCAGCTGCCAAACTCACAAGAAGACATGTCCTGCGCTAAGCCACCTTAATTTTGTGTAGCAGAGTACATCAGAGTTTTCAGCTTTCACCGAGTCAAGAAACTCTTGGAACTGTCTGTGAGCAAGCCTTCGATATCAAATGGCATTAAAAAGCTTAACAATGACATCAAGCATTTATTTCAAGTCTAGTGCAAATTTAGACAGACTATCTTGATTTATTATACAATGTAAAAATACAACATTGTTCTTGGGATATTCTTGGTTAAAGATCACAACAAAACCAGATTTCTTCCCTGTCATTTTTGGTGCTCCATCAATCGTAATATTTCATTTACTGGTAATGGGTACTTTCACAGTTGAGAGGCTTTTCTGAAATTTATGAAAAATATCTAACCCTGTTGTAGTTAGTTCCCTTTAATGATTGCATGCAAGCCTGTTCTTCAGTATTAGAAAAGTTTTCGTCGACACCTCTTATTAATACTATTAACTAAGCATTATCACTTAAAATCTAGGGGTGTGCGAATTCCACTTATTCAATTCAAAGAGAACTTGAATCAAACATATGAAATATTCTTGAAGCCAATTCAAAGGTTGAATATTTTATTTTAGTTGATTTATACTTGAAAAAATATTACACTGTACATTTATGCACTAAAATTACCTGGAAAATGTTTTATTGCACAATTGCTTATAATATTTTGTGTTACTCTGACAAATCACATGCAATTCAATTTCATCAGATTTTTTATATATAAATATTAATTTGTAATCCATGAAACAGCACAGAGCGGCTATAATTGAACATAAATGGAGTAGTTTAGCTGTCAATATTTTTATTGGCGAAGCTTCGAAGCCAGAATTTGTTTCAAAGCAAATTCGAAGTTGATGTTTGTTCCTAACCCAAGTAGAAGTTTCGCACACCCCTTTATCAATTTTTCCATCCATAGTAATGAAAAAACAAAATCTAAACTGTTAATCCTTGATTGTAGCTGGAATATGTCTTTATTTATGGTTACGATTAGAGAAGTAATGGTTTATTGAGACAAACTTACCCTCAAAAGCCTTTGTCTTTTCAGGATACAGAATATCACACACACTGAGCATGTAGTCTTTCACATGGTTACTCTCAACTAAACATTAAAATTCCAATTTCGTGGATGGTTTGCATATTAATTAATCTCTGGGCACTGCTCACTATAACTATAAAAAAATAAATAAACAAGTGTGAAATACAATTCTTTCTTGTTTTCCCTTGTTTTTTTGAACACATTCTCTCAGATTTTGGAATACTTTCGCGGGCTGCATTAAACCTGTCTGTGGGTCTTACTTTGCCCATCACTGGTATAAATCTTCTTAATGAACTTAAAAGCACACTAAGCCACTAAGGTATTTATAATTGCTATACATTCTTGTTGTATTTAAACTTCTTCGTGTCAGTCTCTTATATGTGTCTATCATTTATTTTTAAAGTAATTTTGAAGAAAAATTAACGAATAAAAGTCTTGACCCACTTTTTTTTTTTTTTAATTTCGGCCTTGGATTACTGGTGATGACGAGGTCGAGGGTTGAATTTTAGCTGTGTTCTAGCAGGAGGTGGCGTATAGTCAATTGTGTTTGAAATTGGTAAATCTCACGGCAATTTTCAGTCATTTGCATGAAAAAAAAACTATCTTCATTAAGCGTTGTTTAATAAAACTCTATATAATACCTTTTATGATTTTATAAATTCATAGTAAGCCATACATTGATTAATTCACAAATTAATAGTAATAAATGAATGTGTTCATATTATTTAGCAGACAAGAATTTGTTAAACTTTACCAAATAATCATAAAGTGTTTGGCAGGACTGCAATATAAGTCTTTTATAATTTACATGTGACTCATCAAATGGCTAGATACATTATATATTTTAATCAAGATATTCGGTGTCAACTAGTGTAACATGCCGTAAAGCAACTGAACTCTACACATCAGAAGCCTGTTCCAAATTGATGAAAGCATGCCTAAGATAGCATTATATGGAGTTGAAAGAGTGGGTGTAAGAGGTGGACTGGATAGAACTATCAGACGGATAGGGTGTAATGAGGTGGACTGGATAGAATTAGCTCAAGACGGGATAAAGTGTATTGAGGTGACTGGATAGAACTAGATCAAGACGGGTTAAAGTGTATTGAGGTGGACTGGGTAGAACTAGCTCATGACGGGATAGGGTGTATTGAGGTGAACTGGATAGAACTAGCTCATGACTGGGATAGGTGTATTGAGGTGGACTGGATAGAACTAGCTCATACAGGATAGGGTGTAAGTGTGTGGACTGGATAGAACTAGCTCAAGACGGGGATAAAGGTGTATTGAGATAGACTGGATAGAACTAGATCAAGACGGGGTTAAAGTGTATTGAGTGGACTGGATAGAACTAGCTCATGACTGGGATAGGTGTATTGAGATGGACTGGATAGAACTAGCTCAAAACCGGGATAAATATATTGAGATGGACTGGATAGAACTAGCTCAAGACTGGGATAAGATATATTGAGATGGACTGAAAGAACTAGTTTAAAACAGGGATAGGGTGTATTCAGGTCGACTGGATAGAACTAGCTCAAAACAGGATAGGGTGTATTGAGGTGGAAATGGATAGAACTAGCTCAAAACAGGGATAGGTGTATTGAGGTGGACTGGATAGAACTAGCTCATGACAGAATAAAGTGTATTGAGGTGACTGGATAGAACTAGCTCAAGACAGGATAAAGTGTATGAGTGACTGGATAGAATAGCTCATGACAGGGATAGGGTATATTGAGGTGGACTGGATAGAACTAGCTCAAGACATTATAGGGGCATTGGGGCATTGTGGCAATGAACTCTCGAGTTCCTAATTGCATAGAGTAGGCCTGGAAGTATTTTGGGTATGCTGTTTTGCTTGTGCTGCCACTATAATTGTTGCATCTTTCTACTTTTTGGGATTATACGGTTATGATGTACTAATTACACTAATGATTTTAGGGATTATGAAGGCTATATTTAGAGTAAGCGTACTCCCATTTGCATGGAGGCAGGGTTGAAAACCATTTTGGAAAATACCACTCTCATTATACTCGACTGAGATTCAATCCTTTATCTCCCTGCTATCGGCAGTCAATCTACTGCGAGAGTAGTGTGTGAGGCCATGCAGCCACCTAAGCGAGTGCCGCTATAGTTACAGCCAATGTTTCTCAGGCAGTTACAGTTTTTTATGGCACTGAGCATTGTAGTGCATGTTTATTTGTTTTCTAGATGCCAAGGCTGCTGAGGCTGCTCAGAGTGCATATTATGATCCCAACAGACCACAGTGTGCCTACGTACCACCCCCAGCTTACTATGTGAGTATTTCTTTATGGTGCTAATCATCACTGATCCATAAAAACCCACTGACATTAATCAATAGATTCAATCCAGTAACTTTAATCGACTCTGTCACTCTCGATTATTTAATACCCTTAGAGATGGATGTGTTATTGAAAGAACTAATCCTGACAAAACAGTTTTTGATACCTTGACTATAAGTTCCCCAACACCAGTAAATGAAAGGGGAATTAAGAATTGGATGATTTATTGTGACAATTATTAATTAGTGAAAATCACTTTTTTAGAGCTACTTAGAAGTAATTAAAAAAGTTACACTATTTAGTTTATTGTGACCAATCCATGAATAAATCTGCGTGACTATTTGGTAAATTATATCCACAATTTTACGAAACCTAATTCTACCTTTTAATCCCGAATTCCAATTCAAATCTTGTAAAAATGTACTAGCATGAAAGAAAATAGGAATATAACAGATTTGTAAAAAAATTAGAGGTCACCGGGCTTGAGGTTTTTTATTCGAGGCGAACTCGAGCTGAATATTTCAAAAAGCTTCCGTGTTCAAGTATATTATTCCTAATTTTAAAATGTTAATTTTTTAAAAGTAAAATAGTATATTTAAAATGTCATCATTCAAAACAAACATAAAATAAAGATATCACATCTTTAAAGTTTGAGATTTTAAAAATATATGAACACCACACAATGTTCTTAAAATAAGAATAACACTCATTTTTATAAATAGTAAATACTTTTTAAAAAAAAGTTAAAAACTTTAAACATTGGTTTCTAAATTGGAAATTTAATAACACTTTATAAAAATATAATTTAAATATAAGAACAACACTCATAAAAAAAATAGTACAGAAAAAATAATTAAATGGTTACAACACTCATATCTTTAAAGGCATTAAAATTAAACTAATATTAATTTTTAAAAAGTCTATCAAATTGACGTTTTAATGAGCTAATATTTCCCTAAAATATGCTTGCGTAACTTATCCTATAAGAAAACGTAAGAATCACAAACAGTTATAAATTTGAAATGTTTCATATTTCATTTATTAGTCATTAGTGTAATAATCGTGCATGACGTCTTCTGTTCTAAATCAATTACACTTTGCGCAGTTGCACATGCATGTTGTTTGGTCTCGCGCTTGAAATTATCCTAATGTGAAATTTATTTTGATTCCATTTTTAATGCTTACATAAGTTAATGTTCAAACTTTAAAATTAAAAATAAGAGGGTCAAAATAATATTTCTAATAAACAATGTGAAAAATTAAAACTTTTTTTTTAATATGGTGATTTGGTAAAATATTAATTGCAATTATAATCAGCACAGGTTAACCAACATAATTCTATAACTAAATAATAACTAAACTAGTGATAGTTTTGTAGCTAAACATATTAATTAATACAAGTTTTAAATATTGTAAAGATTGAAAACATTCAATATAATATATTCTCAATGTTAAATTTTTAATCTAACTAAAATTATTATTTTAGGATGGGACTAGGTAAAAATATTTAAAAATAAAATTATTATTCATTTATTTATATCTCTATAAGGAAAACCTTTTCTCTTTATGAGGTAATTGTATTATATTTGGAAGAAGGTATAGGAAAGGTGGATAGAAACATATAAAAGATTCGTTCCTTATGTTTCTCTCCACCTTTCCTATACCTTCTTCCAAATATAATACATGTGTTTGTTCCTTTTATATGTTTCTATCCACCATTCCTATACCTTCTTCCAAATATAATACATGTGTTCGTTCCTTTTATATGTTTCTATCCACCATTCCTATACCTTCTTCTAAATAATAATACATGTGTTCGTTCCTTTTATATGTTTCGTCCACATTTCCTATACCTTCTTCCAAATATACCGTATTGGCCCAAATATAAGACGATAGTTTTTATTAAAAATCGAAAGCAAAAAATAGGGGGTCGTCTTATATTTGCAGCCTAGCATCTTATCATATTAATTTCAACTTACTTTTTGTGTAAAGCCGTTTGTATTGCATATTTCTAACTAAAATTAATAAATCTAGCACAAAACATGTTTTTACACACATAAGAAACTATAAAAATTTATTTTATTAAGTTATTTCACATGTAAGTTATCGTCATGGCATAGTTTCTTGTGTTATTAATTTCAAATTTAATTTTTGTGAAAAGCTGCATATATCATTTATTAAAGTTAGTAAATCATGCATGACAACATGTTTCCACATGAATACTAACTCACAAACTTTATTTTATTGTGGTATTTTACGCGTAAAAAGGTAAACGTAAACATTACATCAAAGTTATTTTTCATTTTGGTCATGGAAGTACAGCAGCAGTGTGGTATTCTGATATTACGTTTGAACGCGCTCTAAGAACTGATCTTGGTGAGTGCTTAGTAAGCGCTCAGTAACATGATGGTACTGCTGTGTAGCGACTAGTTGCACGAATCAGTGTTTAGTAATAGTGTTTCTTTTCTCCATGGTGCGTGACGTCAGCTGCCTGCTGATTATCTTGATGTATTCGTTTGTTTTTTGTGTGAATTAGTTACAGGAACTTAGGTATAGTATAGTTTAGTGCGGTTTTAATTACAGTATATTTTTATCTTTTCCAATGGCGCCTGATAGCGTAGAAAAACGCGGCACATCGTCAAAACAGATAAACAAATGTGAAAATTGAGAAAATAGGTTAAGGGTTGTCTTACATTTGAGGCCTTATTTTTTTTTACTCGGCCAAGGGAAAAATAGGGGGGTCGTCTTATATTTGAGGCCGTCTTATACTCGGGCCAATACGGTAACTATTTTACGGTAGCTATTTTTATTTTCATTGCTTTATCAACTTCAATCAAGGATAAATCAACATGGATGACAATATTGAATTAGTTTACTAGTCTAAAGTAGTTTTAAAGCTCTCTTATGCTATTAATGTGAAAGTAGGTATTAATTTTAACAATATGTCAAGTTACCGAATAATTTTTAAGTGGAAATCCTGATTGATATTATCTAAATTAAATAGCTTATGTTTACCATTGTGTTTTAAAAACTGATTATTATGTACATAAAGTGGAATCTTGAATATGATGAGCTCGGCTCAAAATCCTATTACTTGAATAGCCCTATAGAAGATATAAATAGTAACTAAATGGTAACATTTTTTGTTAAAATGCATTCATTATAAGTTATACATTCATGACTGAAGCTTTTTTACATAGAACACCAATGATCAATTTATTGCAGCATCCTCTGTTCTACAGATCTGAGAAATTATCTAAGTATTCTTTGTTGTCTCTTGAATAGTTACGAGGCGCTACCACAAAGTAAAGTCTGATAAATTAATATTAAAAAAACTAGTAGGGATAGAAAAGTTTTATAAAGGGCTAAAAATACATGCATACCTCCTTAATTTCTCTACATAGTCCTCATTGACTTTGATACATTTTTTATATCTTGGGACCAACTTCTTTATAACCCTTTCAAAACAATATGCTACCAGTGATTTGAGCCAGTGATTCACACCATTCTTCAGTTCATCGGCTTCTGCAAAAATCTGAGAGGACAGCCACTGCTTCATGTTCAAAAACAAATGATAAGTCACTTGGTGTGAGGTCTGGGCTGTAGGATGGGTGGTCCAGCAGTTCCCATCCAAACTGCTGTGTGAGCTCGAGCATTGCCATGCAAAAGAAGAATCCCTGATGTCAGCATGCCATGTATTTTGTTATGAATTGCGTGTCTGAGTCTTTTTAAAGTTTCATAATATCCTGCAGCATTAATTGTTCTTCCTCGTTCAAGAAAATCAACAAGCAAGACATCCATATGGTCCCAAAAAACAGAAGTCATGATTTTTTGACGGAGCATTCCTGTTTGAATTATTTTGTCTTTTGGGGATGTTGAATGACACCATTGCATCGATTTTTGTTTTGTTTCAACATTTTTATACAAAATTCAAGTCTCGTCACAGGTAACGATTTGAGAAAAAAGTTCATCTCCTTCCTTTTCAAAATGCTGGAAAAACATTTGGGCTGAATTTCTGCAGCGTTAAGGTATGGCAGAAGGGAGCGCGAGTAGTTTTACAGTTCTTATAGAATTTAGTTTTCTGCACATGCTAATGGCAACAGAACCTGAATATCTCTCAAGTGTGTCCTGGAATTATGTCAAAACTTTTTCTATTTATTTAAAAAGTTTTTACAAAATTCCAGGACTCCCTTGACAGATATTCAAGATCTGTTGATATTAGCATATGCAGAAAACTGAACTCTATGTTGATACTGTAGAAATATTTGATCTATTTTGCCCAAAAATTTAATTTCTGTAAAAATACTCACGCTCCCTTTGGCCGCACCCCAAGGTTTTTCGCTAACAAAAATAGTGTGACACTACGAACCTCACAACTAGCAGGATTAATTTTGACAACACTCATTTTAAAATCACTCTCACAGAACATCAGATGAGGATAAAATTGAAGTAAAGGTATCAACAGAAAGCTGATGAGTCAATCTATGCTACTGCGCATGTGTGACCCCACCTACAAGTCTATTTTGGTGCTCATATCTCAATGGACCTTACTTCGTGAACGTACCTCGTATTTTTTTAGCACTGTCTTCCTACCACTTTGGGTTATGCGCTACTGTACTAATTATGCGAATGGAATTAGGTGGGTTTTATTTAGAGGAAGTGTACCTACATTTGTTCAGAGAAAGAATGGAAAACCATTTTGGGAAAATGACTTGGTACACCCGACTGACTATTCCGTGTTGGGGCTGAACCACCAAAAAGCAGCATTAGAGCTCTAATGCAAATTCCACTTCACAATTCTGAGTATAAATGTGTCGTTGATCCCAACCATAATTTCTGTACGAATATTCGCTAATAGACTTGCGACTTGTACTTATCATTCCAGGAGGCTCCACCAACATACCAATCAGCGACAGGAAAGAAGGATCAGTAAGGCAAAAAGAAAAAGCTGGCAAATAGCATGAAGATTATGTCCAAGCTTAAGCACACCGTTTTCACACTAATTTAAAATTATTTTGTAAAAAAAAAAAAAATTAATATGTAAAATTTAACCATCCAAATATTTTATGTTCTCATTTTAAACCTATTTTTATTGGTTTTTAATATATATTTTAGTGTGTAACATTTGCTATGCTTTAAAATAATTGCTTGAGTATTTCTATTTCCTTCCTCAAAAAGTTAATAGTGTATAAAACATAATAAAAGGAATGTGATGTTGATTTATATTCTAGTGTGTACCGTTTGTATAGTTTATTTATGTATTAAATTTGTTACTTTATTATGCCGAAGATATATAACTGGGAAGATGGAAGACTGGTGTACATATGTTAAGAAAGTAATTTTGTTGTGTTGTAATGGAAAGACTTGGTCATAAAATTTGCTAAGTGTCAAAATAATTAAAGGTGTGTGAAGCATTGACTTCGATTCGAAGGTAAAATTCGGATTTGACAATTGCAAAGCTTTCCCGAGAAAAAAAAATTAAAGTTAAAACATATTTTTTTTATGCTGTTAGTTCCAGCCCAAATTAGTTTTGACATAAAAAATCTAAAATAATTAAGTTACATTGTATAGTAATGACTTAATTTATCAATTTGAATACAAAATATACTAATTATGTTTGAAATATTGCAGTTTGTAAATTATATGTATTTAATACCTATATTTACATAGTTTTGCAAAGTATATTTTTATCCAACATCAAATATTTTCTGATTGATAAAGTGGACTTCGCACACCCTTAGTTAAAATAATCGAAATCAATCATTCTGTTACAAAGATGTTTTATTTGAGCTTAGTCTTTTACTTACATTTATAAACTAGTGGTGAGGTAATCAGATTTTATGGCCTATTTTTTCAACTTCTATTGATTTAAAGATGTATTAGGAAAATGTCTTGAATGATGTGTAGAAGTATTTGTATGATGTAAGGGCCATATTTAGATTTTTTTTTTGACTTTGATGGTAAGTCATTGGTTACTGCACCAACAAAGATTAGTTGATGAACAAACCAACAAATATTGATTTAAACAGAATCATCACGCATCTAATTCTCAACTTGTAATAAAATATATGTTTTAACGATTACCAGCTTTAATTAATTTTATACCTTATTGTAGACCGCTGTTAAGTTTGACTCCATAAATATGGCCCTGTATGGTGTCAGTTCTGTTTTAAACTATGTGAAGTAATAATGAAAGAAGTATTTTTGATCAATTTAATAGCATCAGACCAAGAAGAACAATCATTAATATATCTTGATCATTACTATAATGTGGAGGCTATACAACAATATTTCAGTATTTCTTATGCCTAATTATGATATTTCATCATAATTTAGATATTGGTATTACATTTGAAATGTGATTATTCATGTCTTTATCTTGTAATTTGGCACACCTTTGTAAAAAAAATTCTTTAAAAAACTTGGGGATGTAATTTGTCTTCTGGGGACATTGGAGAAAATATTTTATGATAATTTCACCTTTGATCTAGAAACTTATTCCTACCAATTAAATAGTCTCCTTTTTTTCATATTAAAAGTCCACTTTGGGTCCAACTTAACATTTTCTTTTTCTTGAATAAAGTCTGGATTTTGATGCACTTCTTTCAGGTATGCAAGGACTTGTTCACTTTTTAATATATCTCCACATTCCACAAAACTGATACCATTGCATGCTGGACAATTATTGAACAATATTTTGTTACACCTAGTTAACTGTGTAGCTATTTTTAAGGTGAATATTAGACTGTTGTACAAATTTCATATATTGCAATCAAATGGTTGAAGTTATTCATTCATCATCATTGTGTTGTTATTTCTTTCCTGTCTATTTATTCCAAGACCTTTTTATTTATACATTCAGATAACAGTAACATGTCCTAGATTCATTCATAGACCAGGTTTTGAGAACACATGTAGCCCTACACTTGCGCACACGATCGCTGAGCACCAGCTGGTCTCAACGTGCCAGCTGTTACTGGAGGCGAGTTGCCTAGTTCAGTCTCCCACTTTTTGGTGACCAAGTCTAGTGCGTATAGGGCTTTAACTGCACATTTCACAATACACTGTAAACTAACAGCTGGTACTTATTCAGACTACTTGCCCACTTCAGATTTCTTACAATCAAACTTAGCATCAGTATTGAGAGTTGTTTTATAATAAATATAACTCTCCAAGGGAAACCTCTTTTCGCTTTATGAGGTAATTGTATTATATTTTGTAATGAGGAGAGCACTTTTACACAATGCACAGAGGTATCCAACTCATATTCTCTGATGTTAGCCTTAAGCTTGAATCAAACAATTTACTATTATTTACGAATACTCACATCACAATTGACTGTTTCCAGCCATTGGCTGTGTCTGTCAGTAATATGCTGCCATCTTCCTCCATTCACTTGGACACTTTCCATTATATCTTTTGCAGTTGTTTACCTACCTACTTCATCTTTCTCTACATTTTCTTCCTCGCTAGGCTTATATGACCATACAATCTCAACCTTGCTTCCTCTATCATCTCGCATACCACCACTCTTTCCTGATCCTGTTTCTCCTAATAAACTTCATTCCCATGTCCTCCACTTCCCTAGTCTCTCTCCAATGTCTTATGTTTGTGCTGCATATGTTACTATGGGTAGAAAGTATGGGCTATACAGCACTTCAGGGAAACTCCTCTTCTCCATAGCAGGTCTCTTACACACAAATAGAACTCCCCTTTTATTAGATCCCTTCTACATCCACCCTTTGCATCACTCACGTATCCAAGATATTTTACATCTGTATTGTTCCCCTCTTAACTATAAATTTGTGTGTTAAAAGATGTAAAGTCGGGAAAATATGCTATGGTGGTCAAATGTTCTAAGACATCACTCACAACAGACTGGATTGCTGATGACTGGCGCATTAAGGATGGTTTTCCATACTTATTCTAAATTCAACCTTACTCATTAGTGTAATTAGTACATACATATATATAAAACAGTAGAGTAGGTAGAAAGATGTCATGTGAAATATAAAATGGCCCACTTGGATAAGAGAATTGACACAAACTAGTTACATGTTCCTTTTTACTCTTTTCCAACATGGAACCATACGATTGGATTTTTGAAATATCTCGATATTTTAAAAGAGAAAGAAAAAAGTTGCCACATTGTAATTTTTAATAATCTTCTTAAATTGAGATTATCATTAAGAATAACAAATTAAAATTTAATTATTACAAGATTTATGAACAAAAAAATTAATTCATGACCCACAGAAACCCTTTTATTTTAGCTAAGCTAGGATTAATTACAAGAGTAAAGGCAAAATCACATTATATTAGTTGTTAGGAAAATGTAAAGATGGCATTTTATGTTATATGCTAAATTTTGTTTGCTTTTACTTTTTTTTTAGCACTGCATCTCTCACTACCGGCTCAGGTTATAAACATATGTACTAATTAAACTGTGTTAGGGATGAGTAAGGTTGAATTCAGAGGAAGTGTACCTGAATTTGCTTGGAGGGGGAGAGAGAAACTATTTTTGAAAAACAAACCTCAGACTGAGATTCAAATCCTGATCTGCCAGTCATCAGCAGTCTAATCTAACGAGTGACCAAACAATTCCCTTTTGTAGGTCTACTGTTGTTATATTTTCATAGCTCTCGATTTTAAAACCAAATCATAGAAATGATTTAGTAAAAAAAAAAAAAAAGTTGATCTGAGTAGGCCTACCGTATGTCAAGTTTTGTGATGTCTTTATAATTGTTGCATCTAGCTGAAACTAAAAAACATAGGGTAAGAGGGGGGTTAGAGTAGGTACTCGCCTAATCATTTTTTGTCTCTAGGGCTTTTCTGACAATCAACGAAAGACCACTTCATAAAAAGGAGCATATATGTTTAGAACAAGTGAGAATTCCTGTACTTTATATGTCTTTGGGTGACCTGGTGGTCTAGGGGTAAGGTGTCAGACTTCTGTGCTATGGGTTCGGGGTTCAATCCTCGGTCCCGGCACAGATTTAACTGATTGCCAAACCCTTCTTTCACCTCTGACAAGACGTGTATTAATCACAACTTGTGAATGTGAGGAATGCCAGGCCTCTACCGTGGTTCGGATTCCACAGTTAAACTGTAGGTCCTCCATTTCATCTCACAATCACCATACCATTACACATTAGCGTAAGTGCGTACAACCCGAACGGGTAGTAAGACGTGGTGCTAAAAATAATAATATATGTCTTTATAATAATAGAAAATGCATACTCGTATGTGTGTGCATACTCATTACCTACTTAGGTAAGAGTATGCACACACATCTTTCCTTTTATAATTGAGTTATGGAGTAAAAAACATATTAAATTTAGTTCATATAATTACTTACTCGATGGTGTTAGGAACTTTAAAGTTCACTGCCAACACTTAACAAAAGCTAATCTATCTAGCAAGTCTATCCTGTGCACCTCACAATTTAATTAAATGGTTAAATATCAAGCACAACAGTTAAGATCCTTTAATTTTATACACAATAGGGTTGTGCTCATTGACACTATCAAAAGTAACAAATGGAAATTTTCCTGGCCTGTGATGAACACTGTTCGTACCCACAATAAAAAATTGAGGTTGATGGGCTATTACTAAAATAAAGAATTCATTAATGATTGATAAAATTGTGTGGCACTTTTGCAAGCTATATGAATTGTTTGGCAAAAACACAGATTTCAGCTCTTATATCACTTGACTGTTTGTTCCTAAAGAATAGTCTACTAAATGAACATTGGTATATTGCAATGATATAAATTTCAATTCATTTACAAAATATCTCAGCTTTATATAAAGTCAGAAACTATAATATTAAATGATCAAAAAATTTTTTACAAGTTAATCCCAACAATTACACAGAGGTACAAATTTGGCTTTACGGACTTGGGGTAACTAACTTATTCCAAAGAACTACCAAATTACTCTCAATGTTGCCAACAAATGTGTAGGTGCTCAAAAATGACTTCTGCCCTTAAGTCAAAGTTGATGCAATATTCAAGTACACCTGGCTTTCAAGGGCCCTGGAAGGGACTATTCAGAGATGGCCACTGTAAATCAACATGTTGTGAATGTGAACAAAGTATTTTATTGCACATGCTAATTTCGAGTAAACAATGCCATGAAACTATCATTCATAATCATGTCAGCTACCTGTTTTTGTAATACCATTTTCCAAAAGTAGGCCAAAACAAAGAATCCGTCCGTATTCTTAATCATATGCGAACCAGTGAGATAGTCGGATAGTTGTCCAACAAAATTCTTGGAAAAAAATAATCTACAGCGAGGAGAAACTTCAAAACAGTAAGCTGCTCAATTAAAGAATCTAAAACAACTTTTTGACTAAACATTCAGTATATAACATGATTTGAATTATCAAACTTATAATTAGAAACATATTATTTTGCTGCCATTGGCGCATTTATTTCGATGAGCACACATATTTTCTTGGCTGTGATTGGTAGTAGGCCTACGTATAAACTAGTGCCTCCTTAGAAAACTAAAGTTGACCAACTTCTACAGAGTACAGGCCAGGGCTGTATCCGAATAGTCCAAGACTCCCTAGTCAGACCCTTGAGTTTTAGACTTGATGCAGTCTTGATGATTTTACACTTCTTGCGGTGTTCATAGCGAAGACTGCATCAAACTATTCGAACGGCAACACACTTGGGCCCACAGTGCTGCTTCCTACCGAATATCTTAGAAACTTGTTTAAAATGGCGCAAAACTTAGGTCGGTGCTCTAGCAGATGAAACGCTAGTACTAAAACAATTGCCAGTCGAACAGCGCATGGCTGGTAGCCTTCCGTATCCATGGTTACCAAGACCTCCAGAAGACTGCATCGGTACGGTTCGCGACTATTTGGACAGATCTACACTTGGTCATGGTCACATGATTGCCAATGCAGTTATCAAGGCCATGAGCCGAGGCGACGCTGGATAAGTAGACTATTCGGATAAAGCCCAGGACTCTCTAGGTCCAGAACAATCTAATACTGTGACATCAATTACGGATTTACAGTTATGGAGTCCGTAGATGGGGATTAATCGCTGAAGTCTACAAAAATAACCATAAACACAAACTGGGTAGTTAATTTATTAAATAATAAACGACCTTGAACAGAGTAATTACAAAGTTATCTTACTCCACACTGTCCAAAAACGCTGTACATGATCGTACACACTGCTGATAACACTTTTCAAAACCAACATCATCATCGTCATAATAAGGATCGCGAATGATTGTGTCACCTTCGGGATCAAATGACCCAAGGAGCAAATTTTTAGCTTTACTTCCTGGTGGAGCAAGTCTAGTCAGCTCGTTCATATTTTCTTTGTCCATTCCAAAAATATAATCAAACTTTTTGAAATCAGTTTTATGGATTTGACGAGCTTTGTGTGAATATTCTAAACCGTGAGATTTTATACATTTCACTGCTCGACTATCAGGCGATTTTCCAATGTGCCATGCCCCTAAAGCTGCACTGTCAACATTCCACTTTGAAGCTAACCCCTTTGTTTAACTAGATGCAGAAAAACTGCTTCGGCTATTGGTGAGCGACAAATGTTGCCGAGACAAATAAATAATGCACTTTTCATCTCTTCACACATCTTTATGTAATTTTTTATAATGCACTTTTGGGTAATCAATAACTATTACATGGTAAGCATTTGGTGAGAGTCATGGACCATATATCAATAAAGAAAATAGATTTGAAAACTATGTATTAAATTATTTGTATGATCTTTTTTTTCCCACGGAGGTGCTGCTCTTAATCTACTCGGGAACATTTACCAGGCAGTTTCGATGTCTCAATGTCAGTAGGTGTTATAATTAAGAAAGAGTCTGTACCAGGCTCAATTTTTTCCTTATTCCTTTATTATAATTATTGGTAAAGTGTTTTAACTATCCTCTCCAGTTGATAAGCTACGTATTTCGTTTAAATTTAAAAAATCATCAGTGGGCCCTATTAGATATTGTTTGGTTTTTAAAGTATTCTAACCTACTGTAATACTTTGTTTAGTTTAAGAGTACCGGTAGGCCTAAGCTAGTGTAATTGCTTGTTTAGTTTAGTATAGCTTAGGCTAGTATAAATCTTTAGGAATTTTTTGACTCCACCATGGCTTCCCCGTTAGTATTATACGCATATGTAGGGCCTATTAATTATGCATGTATGTTAGGAATGGCGAAGGTTGAATTTTAGAGGAGTTGTACCCCCATTTTCTTGGAAAGTATAAAACCATTTAGGAAAAAATACTTTCAGTAATCCACCCAGTATTTGAATCCAAATCTTTCTGTCATCATTGGCCTAGTTTTAAGATAATATTTTTTTTTTACGTAAGACTATGATTTGGGATTATTTCACTGCGTAGAAGTTTGCTCAACATCTTAACTTCATTACTGGCATGTCCTTTTCTTGGTCCTTTGTGATTTGATTTTTGCTGCAGAGGAGGTAACATATTTGGAGTGTGCTACTAACTATTTTACATGTTGGAACAGACAACCTGTTCAAGTGGCTTTTGAACAACACGCTTAGAGATTTTGAAAACTTTTCTGCGATAAGGTAAGTATGTTAACCTATAGACAGGGCCGGTCTAATGCAAAAGTTTTGTGTGTGCAAAACTCACATTTTGGGTCCCCCACCCCACACCCCATCTGAAAAAACTGTGGAAAATACTATATATGGCCATTTTAAAACTAGACCCTATGTGAATGTTCTTTCCCAAATATGTTACACATCTGAGATTTTCCATCCCCAGAATTCGGGAAATATATTCCTTTATAACAGGATTGAGTTTTGCAATCAACTCTACGAGCCCAAGAAAATTTCCATTGTTTTTGCTGCAGAGGATTTCATGAGCTCCTCGAAAAGTCATGCTGTGTTGGGCAAGATAGCAAGATGGCAAGATCACTTGTGAGGACATTTTTCCGTCACTCTTTTTCCTGAGCAATTGATATTTGATTTTCTTCATCAATTGCCTGCCAGTGTTAAACCTCCTTTCTGCTTCAACTAATTTTTCGTAGCACTTTAAGTGATTAGAGGACGTCTCATGTCTCATCGTGTTTGTCCAAGTATTAAATGCATAAAATTATGCTTGCAATTTATTGGTACTGGTTTGCAGATGAGCACGGGACATTAGATACCCTTTTAGATGCTCTTCGTGTGAATCCTGACCCAAATACTACAAATATATTTGAAGGAGTTCTACAAACTATTACATGAAATAGGATTTTCTTGCCAGAAGACAAGTGAAAGAAAAGTGCTGCTGGAAGATGAAAATGTTGTGATCATCAACCTCTTCTCTCTGAAGCCATGCTGCTGCTTTTTACATTTTCCCTTTACACATTTCCTCATTCTCCTTTCCAGAATATTTTCATACATTTTCGCGCAATTACACATCACTGTTATACCTTTATAATTTTCACACCTCTTCCTATCACCTTTCCTGAATATTGGCAATATAATACCCTTTGTCCAGTCCTCTTGCACTTTTTTCTCCTCCCACACTGTATCTACTACTCTATACTACCACCGTAAACCCATTTATCCTGCTGCCATTATCATTTCCACTGTCAGTTCGTTCACTCCTGGTGCCTTTCCCCTTTCTCGTCCTTTTCAAGGCCTCTTCTATCTCCTTCCAGGTTAAGTATGCTACGTCCTCCTCCTCCATTCCTTCGACCATTTCTTCCTCTTCTTCCTCCCATACCAATCCTTCACCTCCAGGTTCAACAATCTTCAAAATATGATTTCCACAGCTTCTTTATCTCCTCGTCCTTCTCCATTATCCTTCGTTTTTCATTCATCATTCGGACCTCTCACCTATTTTCCCTCCTTTGGCTCAGTTGACTTTACAATACTTTATTTCTACCTTGCACATCAGTGTGTAGCACTTTTGTTCACTCTTCCATACATTTTTTCTATCTTCTCTTACTATCTTCTGTTCATTGCTCTTTTCATCACTGTACTTATCCTCAGTTTCTATTGTTCTTTTTGTGAACCATTCTCTAAATGCTTGGTTCTTAACATTTACTGCTTCCTTTACCTTTTAGTTCCACTATGGAGTTTCCTTCCATCTTCTCTTTTCACCCGTTCTTCTGCATATCTCCTCTGCCGCTTCCACCATGCACTTTTTGAACCTTTGCCCCTTCCAGTTCTCCTCCCTTTGTCATCCTTTAGTAGTTCTCCTTTAGCTCTTGTTTGGAAGTTCATTCTCTCCTCCACTTGGTTGAGCTTCCGTAGCCTTATCCTCTTTTCTGCTTCACTATCTGGCACACCCTCCTCCAACCTTTCATTTCAGCTACTAATAGTCTATGGCCCCCCTCCAAAGACACACTTGGCAGGACCTTATTGTTCAATGTGCATGCCCTTGCTTTCCTATCTAAGAGGAAATAGTCACTTAGTGATTTTTACTCACCATTACAGCTATAGCGCAATATCTTATGCGTATCGCTGCTCTTCTTAAACTAACTGTTACTGACCTTCAGTCCATTTCTTGTACACAATTCTAGCAGATTTTTTCATTCTTTGTTACTTTCTCCTTACCCATTAGCTCCTAGTACCTCTTCAAAACCTCTTATTTATTTCCCAACTTGGGCATTTAATTCCCCATCACCACTTGCCTTTTCTTACCCAAGTGTCTTTTCAGTTTTTCGTCAAATTTTTCTTTATCCTCCAAATAGCAACCAGCTTGAGGGGCATGCACTTGCAATACTTCTAACAGCTTTCCTTTCTCTGTAATTACCATTTTCATTATTATGTTACTCACTCTCCCCACAGCCAATTCTCATCCTAACCTCACTACAAATCTAACCCCATTTCTCCTCCCTTCGTAATTTCTAATCCAATGTAACGTATATCCTTTTCTTAATTCCATCTCTCCACTCCCTCTCCACATTGTCTCACTCATTCTAAGCACATCTGGCTTCCTCTCTATTAAATTCACAATCTCTTCCACTCCTCTTGTAAGTGTGCCATTATTCAATGTTCCTAACTATAGCTTGTTGTCTTTAAAGTTTCCCATCTGGCATTTCACATTATTTACTTGAGATATTATTTAGTTTTAGCCACCGGCTTACTAGGCCTGTCGTGGTCCTACACCTGAGTAACGGATTTTGGTGGTCACCTTCCCTACTAAGGTTATGGGTGCTGACAAGGACTTCGCTCCTCATCACCAATCCTAGCACTCCCATCCTATCATACAAGCCTGTTACAAGCCTGTTGGTTTTGGTCATGATCAGGCTTCTGGCTCTTGTCTGCATCTGATGTGGCTCTCATTGGGGTTTTACCTACCCTCCACCAGGTTGCTCGGGTATACCACTTGGCGGTGAAATCAAGATTGAGTAGGAGAGGTTAATCGGAACCCACTAGGTACGCACCATATTATATTATTATATTGCTCTTCACTACCTCATTTGTACCAAAAGAGATTTGTAAAGAATATTTAATTTATCCAGACACAATGTTTTAATTTATCTCAGAATAAACTAAACATGTTTTATCAATTAACTCAAAATAAACTAAAAAAGTTTCATCAATTACCTCAAAACCTTTAATTGATTAGACTATGATTAATTTAAAAAAAAATCATTTTCAATTTATTTTCAAGATTCATCTCAAACGCAATTTTGAAGACCTTGACTTCCAATAATAGTTTAAAGCAGTTATTGTTTATGACATAGGGACAGGTCAAACAAAATAAAAATTTTCAGTGTCATCAAATCTAAAACAACTTTTCTTTTGAATTAGAATTTTAAATATTTTTACTTTAATTGATACTTTAATTTGAGAAATATAATATTTGACCCATTTAGGTAATCAAAGATAGCTGTACTCATAATTTAAGTTAATTTTCACCTTCAAAAATTTAATAAATTGAAGGTTTTATAGTTTGAAAGGAAAGGACGAATATATAAATTGTGAACAGAAATAAAGTATTAATTTTGTTCAATAGTTGGTAGCCATGTCTGCAGGTTGTATTTTGTAGTGATGATCTGTAACCACATTACTATATTTAAAATGTAATACTGTTTCAAATCTTTTCTAAGTTAAACATGCAATGGGCCTATTATACCTATAAATATGTGGTGTAATTGAAGTGAAAGTTATATTAGAAAGAAAACTGCAAGCACTTATGTTGTACTGAAAAATCGCGGCGTGGGCAGAAGTATATCGTTTTGAGCGTTGGCATGAACGAAAAAAAAAAGAAATAAAAGGGTTAGCTGCAGGAAAGTTTTGAGCGTGATCCAGATACTATGGAGCAATTCACAAATACAGCCACGGTGGAAATCATCAAATTAAAGGGAGCTAAAAACTGGAATGTTTGGAAATTTCAGGTAGGAGTACTACTACGGAGTCTCGGGGTGTTTGAGATCGCAGAGGGCACGGCGATAAAACCAGAGGATGGACCAGAACGAGAGGCATGGCGAGTAAACGATCCAAAGGCTCAAAGTTTAATTGTAACTCGGTTGTCAGAAGCGGTAATGCTCCATGCTCTAATATGTCAAATTGCAACTAATATGTGGCGGAAATTGCACAGTGTTTATAAACAGAACAGTGATACCAGTATACACATGGTGCGACAACAATTTTTCCAATATAAATATGCAGAAGGCATGGATATGTCTGGTTTTTTTAATCAAAAATTCAAGAACTTAAAAATAAGCTGAATCAATTAGGCGAAGAAATCTCAGATAAGCTTATCATGACTATTATTGCTTCATCCTAACCTGAGACCGGAAGTACACAAACATTCCCATATCACTACGCTAAGGACCTACATAAATGGTGCAACATGAGTGCAATATTTTAAATGGGCGCAATCATGTATAGTCATTATCATAGCAAAGTAGGTCACTATGAATTTTTGTATTTTTTAATACTTTTAAATTTCCTGGCTTATATTTAACAAAACTCGGGCCAGACTCGGTAAATGTCATAAATAGACGGGAAGCACTCAACACACACAACCATGACTTAATGCTGCTGAGATGAACAGGTTGACTGAACGTTGCTGACTTGACGTTAACATTTGATAATGACTGTACCATGGGGTCTCTCAACGCTGAGTCAGGCGTTTGTTTGAATTCGAATAGCGCTTACAAAGCTTAAAGTATCATTTCTAAATCAAATGAAGGGAAAATTTTAGTTATAATAATTTTCTAATGTTATTTTAAAACAAGGTTAATACAAAACAAAGGAGGGACTATTTAGTGAAAGGATACCATTGAAGTCTGTTCAGTAGCAAATCAGAGCATAGACTTCCACGTGGATTTGTTTGTATCAGGTCTCATCTTAGGGTGAATCATTAATAAAATTCTAATATCATTGCCAGAAAAATACAGTTAATTTGTGTCAGCATGGGAATCTACATAGATCTGATGAAAAACAGACGTTGGAAAACTTGGTCACAAGACTCATGGTAGAAGAAGAAAGATTGAAGGCATGGACAAGTAATGTTGAGGACGGTATCGCACTACCGTTACCAGTGAATAAACAAAATAAAACAGTGTCAAAGTGTTTTAAAAGCAGACGTTTTATAAGAAACTGTAGAAGTAACAGGGATAGCCATGATGGACAAGGAAAGAAAGTGTAATTATAGGTCATGGGAGAAAATTAAATGCCGAAGGTGTAGGACAAATAACCTTAAAAGCTTATAATGCACATTGTTTTATTAAAATCACCCTAAATAATGTGTTATTTATGCCAGACTTAAAAATTAACTTGTTTTCAGTGGCAATGGCTGTAAATAACGGGTATACTATGAAAATAAACAATTAGATATGCGACTGTCAAAAACAACAGTGGCAACTCGTGACGGAAAGTCATACCATATGTTATGAACTTCAAATATGACATCTTTGAGGCTAACACAGTGACAAGTGTCAGTTGTAGTTTGAAAGACTAGCACGAGAGGTTATCACATCAAAATATTGAACGAGTAAAGACTATATTAAAGGAAAATAATATTGAATGTAAATACAGTAGTGATACATGTACAGTGTATCAGGAGGGGAAACAACATAGACTACCATTTCAAAGAAGTGAAAAGTCTACATCATAAACATGTTAACTGGTGCATGCAGATGTGTGTGTGGACTGATGAAGGAAAATTCATTAGGAGGTTCTAGATACTTTTTAATTTTAAAAGATGATTTTTCTATCACACAGAGTACTTCATGAAACAAAAATCTGAAACGATAGAGAAGATAAAGCATTTTTTCAATTTCGTGGAATCGACTACAGGAACTAAGCTACGAACTCTTAAGGACTGACATTGGGTGATATTGTTAATAATAAGGACATGAGATTACTCCTAGAGGGTAAAGGAATCATTCAAGAGACTACAGTACCATATTTACACCCGAGCAAAATGGGAAGGCTGAAAGAGACATAGTAATAATAGTAGAGGCAGCGTGAACAATGTTACATGCAAAGAAAATAGATAAAGACATGCGGGCAAAAGCAGTTAACATAGCTGTATATGTTTTGAACAGAACAAGTAAGAGTAAGGTAGGCCTAGAAGGAAAAACACCATTTGAGATATGGACTGGATGAAGTTTTGAGTTAAGAAGTCTGCAAATATTTGTGACTCAAGTTTATGTACAGAATATGATTTCCAGAGAAGAGAACAGTAGAGGTGAAGAGAGATGTGGTTTTTGTTAAGTCAGAAAGAGAAAAAAATCGAGAAAAGGACCAACAATTTATGGAAGTACAAGAAACATCCAACAGTGGAAGATATGTTAGAGCCTGCTGAGGAAAGGAATGTCAGAAACATGGAACAGAAAAGTTCAAAGGGTAAAAAAACTCAAAAAAGAGAAGAAGAAAATGATGTTGAAGATCAAGAAAGTGTAGATGAGGAGGAACACTTACCCGAGATCACAACCCGGAGTCATAGGACTATCAAAACACCAGCCTGGTTGGATGAGTTTGAGACAAGCTTTCTTGTTAGTCTTGAAAATGAACCAACAAGTTTTTTTTTTTTTTATTTAGCACCGCGTCTTACTACCCATTCGGGTTATACGCTTAAGTACTAATTACACTAATGGATTAGGAATTGGGAAGGTTGAATTTAGAGGAAGTGAACCCGCATTTGCGTGGAGGGAGAGTGGGAAACCATTTAGGAAAAACCACCCCCAGTTCACCCGACCGAGATTCGAACCTCGATCTCCCCGTCCTCAGTGGTCTGACTCAACACGACTGGCGCGTTAGCCAACTACGCCACCGAGGCGGGTACCAACAAGTTATGCAGAGGCTATGAAGAGCAAAGATGCTGAAAAGTAGAGGGAAACAGTGAATACTGAATTGCGTTTATTGAATGAGAACAATACATGGACAATTGTGAGTGAAGTGCCAGGAGGAAAAAGTGCAATAAACAGCAAATGGGTGTTTAAAGTAAGTCAAATAATGAGGTTAGGTACAAAGCACAGTTAGTGGCTAGGGGTTTTGAACAAAAAGACTTGTTCATATGTGTATGATCTTTATGCTCCTGTTGCAAAGTTGAATACATTTAGTTTTCATGGCAAAATTAAATTTGCAAGTATATCAAATGGATGTATGTAGTGCCTTTTTGAATAGTGAGATTGAAGAAGAGGTGTATTTAAAACTTCCAGAGGGAGTTGACCTTGGGAGTAATAACAGTGCCGTATGTAAATTTAAAAAGTCAATATAAATGGCCTTTAAAAGTCACCCAAGTATTGGAATACAACTTTTGATAGAGTAATGTGCTCAGAAGGCAAGTAAGGATAGTTGTTTGTACACATAATGTAATGGAAATGTTAAAGTGTTTTTGCTGTTATATGTTGATATTTTGTATTTTGGAAACGTTGAGATAAGATTTAGAAAAGGTGAAGGATGTGTTATGTAAAAACTTAAAATGAAAGACATGGGATACATTAGAAAATATTCAAGTATAAATGAAGAGCAAGATCTTAAGAGGGTTGTGACCTTAATTAACCAGTCTGACTGAATACCTGAGAAATTTGTTACAAATTTTTAGTATATCAAATTGTAAACCTTTATCATTGCCAATAGATAAGAACTTTAAATTTGATTTGCTGAAACAAGTCAAATCATAAAGTAAAGAGATGGTCAAATTGTAGAAAGTTGATAGGATGTATCATGTATGCCGTAATGGGCTCTAGACCAGATTTGCGTGCTGTTGTTACAATGTTAAGTAGATTTCAGGGATGTCCCAGCATGTTTTATAAATTGTTGAAAAATGTTTTACGATACATAAAAGGCACAATTGATTTAAGTTTAATTTAAAAAGGAGATGATACTCACTTGGTTCAAGGTTTTGTAGACAGTGACTGGGGAGATAGCCCAATAGCTAGGAGATCAACAACAGGTTATTGCTTAAAAGCATTTAATTGTACTGTTATATGGTCTTCGAAGAAGCAACAACCAGTTACATTGTCAACTACAAAAGCAGGATATATCCTAAAGTACTGCAACCAGTGAAGCATGTTGGCTTAATGATTTGCTTTTAGAGTTTGATGTTCATATTGATTGTATTACTATATATGAGAATAAAACAATAGAATATTAGGAAAATGGTAGAGCACAAATTAAAGTAAAAACACTGACACATATTTACACACACTTCAATATTTTGATGCTATTATAGCATCTATAATATATAATAGCATCGAAATATTGAAGTGTGTGTAAATATGTGTCAGTGTTTTTACTTTTATTTGTGCTCTATCATTTTATTTATTACTAAATGTTTTGCTCAATGCACTTTTTTCATACATATTATATATGAGAATAATCAGTCTGCAATTAAAATTGCACGTAATCCAGGAAATAGGAGGGTAAAGCATTTAGTTATTAGACATTACTTTATCAAAGGAAAATTAGATGAAGGTACAATTAATAATGAGTATTTCTGTACTAATGAACAGTCAGGTGACCTGTTTACAAAGCCATTGGGAGGAAATTTGTTTGTGAAATCTAGATCTAAAACTTTCAATGCTAAAAAATAGTTTTATTGAGAAGGAGTGTGAACAGCAATAAAGTATTTTTTGTTCAGTAGTTGTTAGCTGTGTCTGCAGATTGTATTTTGTAGTGATGATCCGTGGTTACGTTACTGTCAGTTCAGAAGTCATAGTTAATCGTTCTGTTATGAGGTCGGCAACTCAATAAATATTTCTTTGGTCACTGCTCTCTAGTTTCATTGTAAAACTAGTAACATAAATAACAAGAGTATAAATTAAGACATTAAACACAAATATAAATGCAACACAATAAAACAAATACTGTAAGCTTAACATTGTGGCTAACATAAAGCACAAAAAAAATCCATGTTATCTTCATTCTTGAATTAGACACGAACAAAAATTACAAGTATAATTAGCACACAAATTGTTAAAAAAAATAATCTGAAACAACCCTTTTGTAATGTACCAAGATAAAAGCATGTGTAGTGTTTTTTCATGTTTTAAAATGACAAATTGTATTATGCCAACACAATAGTTGATTGGTTTTAATGTCGGTAAAATATTGTTTAAAATCATTTTATAAAGGTTACTCTGTTGGAAAATATGAGTATTGATAATATTATTAATGCACTTGATAGCTAATTTAAACTGTTTTTTTGTTCATCAATGTCATAAATAATATTATGTTGTACTATGTATAATTCATTTTATCATCTGCTTGTCAATAAATTATGCTATGCAGTTTTTTTTTATCATTCCACTTTCCTTCATTAACATAATATATTTTGCACTTTGTCAAGATGTACAATAAATAACTAGATTTTAAAATAAATTGCATTAGGCTGGCATTAAGATATTATTAACATAATGTTAAGCATATTTGATATTAAATGTAGGCCTTCTTTAAACGATTGTATTTAAAATTGGGTCAAGAAAACTCAGCTGATAGAGTAAAATTTGCCTAAAGTGTAACCACCCCTTTCAGGAAGGAGCCATCTAATTTTCAAAATAATTCAGGAGAGGATCACTATAAATAGCTTCTAAGAATATCCAAATTTAGTTTAACGAATCAGTGTTGCTAACTCTATAGTCTCTAGTAATAGTACATGGACCTGAAATAGATTATATTTTTACGGTAGGATACTACTTTTTGACATATTTATAAACCCACCGATTTAAATTAAAAATAATAATTGATGTAAAATTTGTTACTTTATAGTAGGGTCACAGGAGATTACTTTTAGAAAATATCTAAAATTGGATTTTACAGGTGGTGAAATTATATCAAAAGTAGTATCCAGATTGTACAGTTGGCAAGACTGTAATGAATGAACTGGAGACTAATATTGGTATATTTCCTTAAAATTAATCCTCATCCTTTATTACTTAAATTGTAAACACACCTAATAAGCAGCTAGAGACAACGGTAAAAAAATAAAATTAATATATTATTAAAAGTCATAAAAAGTTACAAATGTCTCTCAAATAATAATTATAATTAAAGTTACACATTCTCTGAATAAAACTACTTGACAGATGTTCTCATCTTGAAAAATTATTTATACAATTACTGACAGAAAACCCTAAAAAGTCAGATGAATTTTAAATACCGCTTAGGTTTCATATGATCCCAATACAACTAAGAAAAAATCCTCAAGATATAGTTTTGAATGCCTCTTTTAGTTTACTAGCCAAATATTCAAAAGGTATAATTTTGATACCTCCTGGATTACTATGTTATCCTAGATGCCAGTATTCTGAAAATCTCAAATTAACACCTATTTAGAGGATTTAAAAAAAAATATTTTGACACCTCTTGGTGTTCTGTCCTCCTATTACCAAAAAAATCCTCCAAAAAGGAGGTAGGATTTGGTACTCTTCCTAATACTTTCATTAGGAAAACATAACTCTCAGAAGGTATGATTTTTGTTACCTCCTGGAGTACTATATATTCCTATTCAAGTATTAAGAAAATATTGAATACTTTTTATTTTTACTAGATTTTGATACTTCTTTTCAGTACTATCTATATTTATTTTCCTAACCCAAGTTGTAGGAAATTCTTTAAAATTTAACTATTTTCTTGATGCCTGTAATATGAGAAAACTATAAAAATTGAATAGTTTAGGATTATAGAATTTGAATTTTCAGAATATTTGAGAAAATATTGGATTGAAATTTTTTTTTTTGACATGAATAAGTCTTTAAATTTGCTACCATACGGGGGCAATCCAAAATACCTAGTGATAACAAAATCGGGGGATACAGTTTGGTGTTGTAGTTTCGAATCTTTCCTCTACATCCAAAATTAAATTATACCACTGGATAGCTAAAGGATCAAAGAATTCATTACGATAAGCGAGAACAGTGACCATCGGGCGTGGTGGAGGGGGAAGCGCGCCATTGTGAGGTTATTTTGCTGCGTATCGAGATTTGCAATTAGTATAACTTTTGACTTGGAGAAGCTACGATGTTCATTTAAGTTTTAATCGTCAGCTGTCGTCAAAATCTATCGATTGTATATAAAGTTATATTGTAACACAATAATTATTTGTTTCCTTGCTTTTATCCTAAATACATAAATAAAAATATTTTATTTAAAAAATATAACCAGTTACATAAACGTATTCACGTACAACACACGTCCGTGTCCATGACACAGCCACCCCATTTTTTTACTTTGAATTATTTTTAGAGTTTGAATACTAATTTTTGGTGGTCAAGTCCCAATACAATTTTTGGACAAAAATAACAACCAAACCATTAACTTCATAAATGCATCTAAATACATTTTTAAAACATTTAATTACGCTACTCTTTTGTTCATTTTTTCTAAGATTTAAATTCTAATTGTAGGGAAAATGATAGAGAAAATAATTAAACAAACACTTTAATGACTAAATATAAACTTTATTGAGACATTATTTTAAAGTACATTAACATTTATTATCTTGAGGGACAAATTATTAATACAATGATTTTTCAAATTTGTTCTTAGCACTTTCTCTTCATTGCACTTGCTAAGTCATTACCATGAAACATAGTATACAGAATCTTTCACACCAACATTTTTACCAAAAATAAATTAATCATTTAATTACCTTTGTTTAACATTTCGAAAAATTCAATGGAGACATTTTGAAATATAAGCTAAGAACCTTGGCAGGCCCTAATATAAACAGAAAAAGGATTATTAATAACAATATATTTAAACCTTAGCAAATATCAGTTTTTTAGCTTTAGGGAAAAAAATATCTTATGTAGAATTTAAAAACTAAGCTTTAAAGCCTCCAATTTTTTTTTATAGTCACCAAACCAAACCAAAACTTATCATTTATTTTTTTGCTAACAGTTATTTGAATTAGCATAGCAACCAATTAGCCGATCTCATGTTAAAATCTCACCTTAACCACTGGTTAACTTGCCAGTGTTTTACAATTTACTATTTTGTCATGCTAGGGGTGGCCCGAGGTACATTTTGAGCCTGGGGGGATTATTTTTTGGTGTCCCCTATATAACCGGTGGATAATATAGTCCATTCGCCATAGGAGTGGTTATAACTGACAGCTAGTAAAAGCTACCAGATCTCCTCTCATGTATCCATTCGACAAACCAAATGATCTGCAACACCATATTTATTGATTTGTTGTAACTTTTGGCAGTCAATTTGTTTTTAATATTATTTTTCTTTTTACCGTTCTTTAAATTTTCTGCTGGCCATAAGCTACCACATTTCCCATGGTGATTGGACTTTGGAAAAAATATGAAAATAATTCCCAAACCTAACATTATTTTGTAGAATTCTTCCATTTTTAATTATAAGTTTAACAAACACTTTGACATTGACAATATAAACGGTTTATGTTAAATTGCAAAAACGAACCATTCTTTCAAGATGGCAAATGTAAAATAACCTTTTGAGAGTGGCACTAAATTCTAATTTACTCCTCATAAAATTATACTAATATGTAAATTTCAGGTTAGTATCAAAAATTGAATCGATTGTAACCCCACTATTACACCTAGGTTAAGTTAGGTTTAGGGATTATTTTCATATCACTCCCAGGCTACGTTAGGCTAGGTTAGTTCTGTTTGGCGCCCCGGGTAGCCGCCAGGTTCACACAGCCTTTAAGCCGCCCCTGTGTTATGCCTATCAAGTCTGAGTGAGGACATTATAATCTTTATTTTGTTTTTATTTATTTCCATGAATTTGTTTAATTAACTCTTATTTAAGAGATCCTGTACTCAGATGTTAGTGTGGATAGAAATAAAGTTTGGAAAGCGACAGAGGAGGCTGGAATGCAAAGACGAGTTGTAATGAGAGTGAAGAGCATGTCTGAGGATAACATGAGCTGTGTTAAGACGAAGAAGGGGTGGAAGAAGTGGTTCATATATTTAAAAAAACCCAGTGAAGTAGGGGTGAGCTCTCTCCACTACTATTTGTAATGGTAATGGATATTACCTTGAATAAAGAGGCAAGGAAGTTCGACAAGGGGAATATAAAAGCAATAATGTATGCTGATAACTAGATTAGATGGGGGAGAAGGAAGAAAAAGTACTGGAACAACTATCGAAGTGGAGTGAACAAGTGAAAGAGTGTGGAATGAAAGGCGAAGTGTGAAGTGATGATAGTGACAAGGAAAAGGATTAGGCCTAGTAAAGTTATAAAGTTGAATGGAGTAGAGCTAAGAAAGGTACAAAGTGTAAAATATCTTGGAAGTGTGATTGGGGCGAAGGATATGAGTAGAGAGGATCCAATTGGAGGAGTTGTTCTATAGGTGTGCAAGAGACCTGCTATGAAGAAGAGAAGTGCTCTTGAAGAGTAAGAAAGTGCTGTAGAGGGTGTACTTTGTACCCATAATCACAAAGCAGCTAAATCATGGACAATGAATGTAAAAGAGAATAGGAATGAAGTTATTTGAGAAAGAGTGAAAGTAGGAGTATATGAGATAGTAAAAGGAGAGAACACCAAAAAGAATAATGGTGATTAAGTGTGTATAAAAGAAGGCTGCAATGAAGACCAAGAAAAAGAAATAACAGGAAGTTTCCAAGTGAGAGGAGAAGAATGGATGCAAATGAGGAAGAATGGTGGAAGGATAGAGGAAGATGGAGGCATTTTACTAAATTGACCTGGCCATAGACTGGAAACAGTTAATGATGTGTTGTTTTTTTTCTGAGGAAAACTTACTTAAGGGTAGTTGAATAGAAACCTATTTTTGAATATTTTGTTTCAAGCTAATGTTATGAGAAAGTTTGTATGATTGTGTTATACCATCTATTTATCAACATATTTGTAGCAAATCAAATTCAAGGATTTTTTTTTGTTCCAAGTGTATCTATAGTCAGAATCTTAGAATTCTTCAAAAGTAGAACTAATAACACACCAATAATAAAGTATTATTTTCAAAGCAATACAAAATGTAACAATGCATTTAAAATTATATGGTGGAATGTTTTAATGTTAATTTGAATGTTATTTTAGCTAATCAGAAGTGAGACTTTGTGATAACTTTATAGAACTTTAATGCGGTTGTTAACACTAACCAAACATTATAAAATCAAACCATCTTAAACTCTAAATGTGTTATATTTGTTCTACGACAATTTTTGGTTAGCTATTAAACAGTAGTCTTATAATATAAATTACTAATGGAAACATCTCAAACTTCTAAAAACTGCCCCTACAATTAGTTTGAGATCATATTTGTATATCTGTTGCTTTGACAAGAACAGTCTTTTTATTTCAAAACACAAGAGGTCCTAAAACTGTTCCAGTGTTGAACTATTCACATTATTACTGAGTGGAACATTTCATTCCTGTTATATTATGCTATACTGTATGAGAAGTTACTTGGTCCTTCCTTTTGTTTCTCCAACAATCACTAAAACAATTGAGCTATGTGATGTGTAATTTAAACTATAGTATGGAACCAAAGAAATACAACCATAGCTCATCTGTCAAATCGGCACAATGTTATCAGAGCCATGGTCCTTGTTATAAATTCTTCTTTTATTTTCGCTTTTACTTTCACTCGAGTCATCTGCAGATTGCTTCTCTTGCTCAATGTCAACATTGTTGTCAGCTAGGAAAATATAACTGTCTTCATTGATGTAGTTGTGATAGATTCCTGGCATCATGTTTTTGTGTCTCCTGGGGCATAAATGGAAACCTGTTCCAGAATTCAACACTTTTGGGCTCCAATGATCAACACAATCTGAAAATAAAGTAAAATCTTTTGAAAACAAACCATTTAGGCAAATAAAAATAAAACAAAGAACTATATCAAATACTTATAGGTGGCAAATTTGATTCCTCGATACAAAATATTGATAGAACTGTGTATAACTTTTTATTTTTATTTATCCAATAATAGCTGAAATGAGCATAAAAAATTATCCAACACCTTAGCTCAGTCGATAGCATGTCTGTTTACTGAGCTAAAGGTCCTGGGTTCAATTCTCGGCATGGCCAAAAATTAATCATTGGTGAAATGTGGGTTTACCCTTTCATAGTGACATACAGTAGCCCCTTGGCTTCTTTAGTGCTGACTGACAGCTGACAGCTGACGGCTTTGAAAAGCTACCAGACCAAATTATGTATCCCTACGCCGAACCATATGATCTGCAAAAAACATGTGTTTAGCAGCTGTCACTTCTGACAGTCAAAATTTAGGTATATACCTAACTGTTGACTGTCAGAAGTCAGCTGTGAATTGTCAGTTAGCACCAAAGAAGCCATGGGGCTACTGTAGTTTCATAGAGACGGGATGCTGTGATTGTTAAGTTAGATTATTAGGCATATGAAAATTTGACAGGCCTAGCCAGCCGGTAATGGAAAATATATGGCTAGAATAAAAAATATACTGACCCAAATCATAGGCTGGAAACAGTAATGTACATAAAGTAAATATGTTAATTGAGAATTAAGACTCACAAACAAAAATTTATATTTTGTAGACTAAAGCTATTTATTAAACACCAAAGTAGCTCCAGCACATTTTGTGAGAATGTATTATGTTTTCAAGAGTCGAGACATGTTTAGGCACAATGTGGCTTCAATAAGTAAATAAAGGATTATTTAATTAGAGTTATGGCATCCAAAATATTAAGCATTATAAGTCAAGAAGGATAAGTCTTGATGGCTTTTGTACTAAAAAGAAATTAAAAAGTGTTAAACACAGCTATAAACTCGAGCTGGCATAGTTCCTGTTTTACTTCATACCATTCTTTTTTCTGTCTCTCTGAGATTTGTTAGCAATATACGAGTAGCCCTATTAGAATTGACTTACCCGACCGTTTCAGTAGACAAACCTTTTGCAAATGACCTTTATTCTTACATACACGGCATTTAATTTTTAAATGACCGTTTCTTCCACAGCAATAACACCTCACCTCTCTCGTACTACCTTTTCTCGCTTCTTTTTTCGACATTTGAAGAATTTGGGAATGACGATCAGCTGTTCCACCGGCGTTATGTCCAAAGTAGGGATGGGTTGTGAAATCACAACCTGCTCCTTTGTCACTGCTCCTCTGACGTCACATTCACAGCCTGTTCCTGACAGACGAAAGGAGCTGTTCCTTTTTGTCACTGCTCCACGGATCAATAATACACGCTGTAACAGGTCCGGAGTAAACTTGTTCCTCGTCTCTCTGTCACAGGCAGTGCTGGAACTGGTCCAAAGTAACCTTGCTCCTCGTCTCTGTCATAGACGTCTGTCTGTAACAGGTCCGGAGCAACCTTGTTCCTTTATGCTCCTGAGATATTTTGGAGCAGTCGTACAGTAAAAAGCAAGTGGATGCTTTGTGTTCTTGTCACAGCGCTGAGATCAGGTCCGGCGCAACCTTATTTATCTAACATAGGTCTAGTTTGGAGTTGGTTTAGGGAGTCACAAATGAGTTTTGAAGGGGAAAGCTTTCGTAGTACAAAACATTATTTCCACAATACAAGTACAGTATGTGATGTATTCTCACAATAAATTGTTACGTTGATGGTTAACATTGAAGGGACCCGCTTGGTGGTAAAATTATTTAAGGCAAGGGTCAGCAATCTACTGACTGACTGATTTTATCTAGCCCACAAAATATTTAGCAAACAAACAATTTGTTCAAAAAATCGACTTAATAGCTAATTACTAATTGGTAAATGTAAAATTGAAATTTTTTTGCTCTACTTTTTTTCAAATTAGCCAAACTTTTTTTTAAACCCATAAAGTCCGTGATAGCAAAAGGGTTGCCAGCCTCTGGTCTCTGGCTTCACTCTTGCACTGGAATGGACTGCCGATGACAAGGAGATTGAGGTTCGATTCCGGTTGGGTGCACTGAGGGTGATTTTTCCTAAACTTTTCAACTCTCATTCGATACAAATGTGGGTGCACTTTCTCTAGAATCAACCATCTTCATCCCTAACACATTGACGTAATTGGCATAAATGCGTATAACCAGAACGGGCAGTAGACGCGGTGCTAAAATAAAATAGGCTGTGCGTAGGTACAAATATAGTAACTGTGACAAAAAGGAGCAGGTAAAAGGAACAGGTCCAGTGGTGGAGCAGTAACAGATTGCTCCTGCTCCACTAAAGGAGCCGTTTTTCCCATCCCTAGTCCAAAGGCTAGTGACGCTATATCCTTCTCAGCTGCCTCCAAAGATGTTGAAATCAGCACTGCCTTTTCGTAGTCTAGTTGTCTTTCCGCTAGAAGTCGTTGATAGAACTACTTCTCAAGCCACTTACAAGACGATCCTGTAAATAATCAGATAATGATTCCTTAAATTCGCAGTGTTTTGACATTTGTTTTAAGCTAGCGATATAATCTGATACACTTTCATGTTCATGCTGTGATCTTAAAGTAAATTTATACCTTTCGGCAATAAATGATGGTTTAGGATATAAGTGTTCTTGGATAATTTTAATTAGATCCACATAGTTTTTTGTTGACGTCTTGTCAGGTGATATAATTAAATCGAATCAAAAAAACTTTTAAAGCTGGACTTACAAATAGTCAGGAACATACTACACCATAGTTTGTTTTTCCTTGTCGCCAATATGTTATGTCCGTAACATGGTAAGGATGGCTGGAATAAGAACACTTACTTTGTTTAATGCATTGATCTTTATAATATAACTGGATGGATATCTGTACCTGAAATTTTCTAGCTGTCGTTTGCATACCATTGTGTGGGGAAAAAGAAAACTTTCGGGTTTCTCTTTCTCTCTTACACTCATACAAGGCAAAGTAGCATTTTGACACCGTTCATTAATTTGATTGAATATATGAGATACATTAATATTTAAGTAGTTAAATTAAATAAATATGTTAGTAAAAGCTTTGAAGAGCATATCAAAGTTCGAAACTGGTTAGTTTTTTCTTTATATGAGTTGATGTAGCCTAATATATATGATGATTTTTGAAGAAAGCTCGCTTATAAGGCTTTATCTCGTACCAAAAATCTACCCTATGTTGTGTTTAATTAGGATAAAAGACCTTCCAAAAGGAAATTTCTACTTCTGTTCTAAATGTCCGTTCATCCTAACAAAATATTATATATATGATAGTATTCTGACACGAAATAAAGCCTTACAGATTGGGATTATTACTAAAATCAGGGTTTTGTAGATACTGTACTTCCTACAAGCCTATAACCTAAATTATAATTTAAACGTAAGATTTATACACAAAGTATGTCATTCAAACAAATGCAATACAGTTTTTAGCTAACTTGTTTCATTATAGCTATCGAACTTTCAACAAAATGGTTTCTGAAAGATATGAGCCAACTTTAAAAAAAAATTGTATTATAATAATACTTTCCACAAGGCTATAACCTAAGTGATAGTTTGAATGTATGGCAACTATACAAAGTTTATCATTCAAACAAATGTAATCAAGTTTTAAGATACCTTATTCCTTATATTTATCGAACTTTCAATATAATATGGTTTCTGAAAACAATATTCAAGCTAATAACCAACTTTAAATATAAGTGTAGTCGTAGCAAACTGTAAACAACATTGATGATAGCTACATATTTATATATGTTAAATATTTTATTCGTATTAGTACATTATTACCTGTAAAACTGGATTGTATATCCTTTAATGTAACTGGTTCTTCGGGAAAGTGTGGTATAATACTTTACTATTTTCAAACTATAACACTTTTATTCATCAAATACATGTTTTCGCATAAGAACATTGAAATAAACCGTTAAAACCGTTCCCCCCTAACTGTAGCAGACGATAAACTTGAGCGTCACGCTTTTATCCTTGGCAATGTGTATGCGTATGTCCATCCATTTATATTATAGAGATCAATGGTTTAATGTTACTGCTTAAGTGAGAATGGTTTTGTCAGGAACACCGGCTATCAATAAGATTATTGATAGTCATTCAGGATGGGGCATGATGGGAAGCAGACAATTTATTACGTCACCACACATGATAGCCAACCTACATGAAAATACATTACAGGTCACTAGAACACAATAACTAATATTGGTAACATTTACAATTTTCCTGTGATAAAGTAAAATTAAAAAAAAAATCTAGTTTAACACTCAGGGATAATTACCCAATTCTATATTGCTATTTCATTTGAACACCATACATTTCACTTGATGGGATTTGAGAGCTAATAATAATCAAGATATCACACACCACTTGATCGGGTGGCATATATTTGAAGTGAAAACACAACAATCCGTGTCCATAAGGCACTCACAAAACACTGTTTCAATAAGGCTCACACAAAACCCTGTGTCAATAAGGCACTTCCAAAACAGTGTCAATAAGGATCACACAAAACCATGTGTCAATAAGGCACTTCCAAAACAGTGTCAATAAGGATCACACAAAACATGTGTCATAAGGCACTTCCAAACAGTGTCAATAAGACACACAAAACATGTGTCAATAAGGCACTTCCAAAACAGTGTCAATAAGGATCACACAAAACCATGTGTCAATAAGCACTTCAAAACAGTGCAATAAGGATCACACAAAACCATTGTCAATAAGGCACTTCCAAAACAGTGTCAATAAGGATCACACAAAACCATGTGTCAATAAGGCACTTCAAACAGTGTCAATAAGGATCACACAAAACCATGTGTCAATAAGGCACTTCCAAAACAGTGTCAAAAAGGATCACACAAAACCATGTTCAATAAGGCTCACACAAAACCCTGTGTCAATAAGGCTAATATTATATATTACTAGCAATCCGCAGGGCGTTGCCCACGACCATCTACAGATATTATGCATTGCCATGGCTGCCGTGATAAAAGTGATATAAACATCTAACCTATTTAAAAATCCGGCTTCGAGGTGCATTCGGACTCCCTTCCATCCACTTATGTTAAAAATTTCAGATCTCTGCATGCCGTAGATTAGGTTGGGCATCGCACACACAGCCAAACACTTACTTTTATTATTATATATATAAATTTGTATAGATTTAAAGACGGAACCCACAATAAATTACAAAATGCTGTAAAATATTGTGTAAACGTTCGTACTCCTATTTATCATAAATTATTTATGATTACACACTTAAATAGACAGGCATTTTTTTATACATATTAGTTATTATTACATACAACAGCCATTATCACAGATCCCTAAAACAACGATGTTAAGGGTGCTGGATGTTAGATTCATGACATATCCTGTGTCAACAGCATTATAACTACCCATATCAGCAGCTACTATACATATCATTTTGGCTCATGTCAGCAGTCATTATATAGACAATTTTGGCTGCCGTGGCAGCAGATTCAGCCATTTTATTTTTATAATACTTTTTAACAGATTTGTCATGTTTCTGAGACAGAAATCAAATACTAACTAACAGATCCATCCATGTATATTGAATTTTTACTCACTCTATGCCATTAGGAACTCGAAAGTTCACTGCCACACTTACAAAAGTATGCCACATACCCCTGTCTTGAACCAATTCTATCTAGTCAACCTTATTACCCCCTATCACCCTCAGGACCATTTTAATGTTGTCCTCTCATCTGCGTCTAGGTCTTCCCAATGGTATCTCCACATTGGGTTCATCAGTCAATACCCTGAACACTGTTCTAGCTTCTTCCATTCGCTTTGCACCGTAATATGCCAGATTTGACTATCCTAACAATGTTTTGTGATGAGTACAGGGTACTAGATAGTAGATAGTTATCAAACACCTCCTTACTTCTTTAATGACAGTGTGTTAATAATAGCCTCCTTCGCAATGGTCACAGTTCTTGCCCTTGACGTTGGGTTTACATTGATACTACCCCGGCACCTGGTCGCACCCCAGGGGTCCAAAGCCATTTCCTAAGGTCCCCGACCAATAACACTGTGAATGCTTGCAGTCACCCTTCAAAGAGGCCAGCGCATCCCCATAGAAACCTAGAAGAAGAAGAAGACAGGACTATGTTATAACAATGGATCCTAAATTAAATAATACTGTTTTAACATGTCAATGTAATATACATCCATGCACACATATTTCACGGGCATACCAAGCGAGAGAAGGTTCAATTTGTGTTGTTAGCAGGAGAGGAGGGTTAAAGGAGAAATAGGGGCTAGGAGGGAACACAACATCGCCCCCTCACCCCTCCCCTCAAATAATCTGCTCAAATGGGAAATTCTTGGTACTGTAAAATAAACCATGAATTTGATTATTCAGAAAATTGAAAATTCATGTTTAAAGCCATGCATAAATGAATGAGGTAACCTTTAATTATGACTAATAAAATTAATTCCACTATCATATTATTTGTTATTCATTTGGTATGAATTAATTTCTATTTTCTAATTTAGAGTGAAAATGGGTTTGTTCTGTCTGTTTAATGGTTCAAACCCCTTTGGTACTAATTACTCCTCAATGCCTAGGTTAGTAGATTATAAAGTTCATAGTACCAAAAACCCAAACTTTAAACTGGTTCAAGAGGGATTTAATGTTATATTATTATTATTATTATTATAATAAGTGCCGCGTCTTACTACCCGATCGGTTTATACGCACATGTTTAATGTTATAAAAAAATCTTGCTATCTCCTGTTGGTGGACACGGCAATAGACAGTTTGGTAAAGGTGTGCACTTTTTGAAATCAAAGCGACCCTGAATCAAATACCCATATGAAATATTTTCAAAGCAAAATCAAGGTTTGAATATTTTTTGCTAATTGTTTTATGTTGAACTGTTTAAAAATAAATAATTGATCTAAACATTTAAACACTCAAATCATTTAGATAATGTTTTATTGTCCAAATGATCATAATATTTTATTATAAGTTGATAAATCAATAACAACATTAAATTCAATTACTTTGTGACTAGTTCCAATAAATATTAATCTGTAATGCCATGTGTCAAAGCCAAAAGTGAAATTGGCCGTTTCATGAATTGGACAAATTTCTGCCTACTCCGCGAACTGGCTTCTTCACTTGTCCATTTCAAGGATTGGGCCAAAACTCGTTCGGTTCATGAACTGGATAACGTTTGTGCTGCCCTGTTCATAGACTGTTCATAAAATGGGCAGTTCCAAGCACTTCCCAATTCATAAAATGGAAACTTTTTACCCAGTCCGTGAAAAGGACATGCAAAGAACAAGTTTGATCCAAGCTTTTAATAATTTTAGAATGGAAGGTTAAGTTTATTTAGTTTGGATTGGTTTATAAATTTTAGCATACCATTTCTGAAAACAAATTATGCTTTTTGTAGATATACCTAGTTCAATAATTTCAAGTTCATGAAATGGGTAAGAGTTCAAACAATTTTTGCCCAGTTCATGAAATAGTCAAGACACTATGCCATTCCATGGAATATACAGAAATTTGCAAAATTCGAGAAATGCAGTTTCACTAATAGGCTGCAAGATACACAGGATGGGGCAAAAAGTGTCGACACATTTAACACTATATGATACAGTGATATTTATAGTGTTATACAAAATTTTTACTATTTTGAATACTAAATACTTCAAATTAAACTAAATAACAACAAAAAGATTGAGAATTTTCTATATACCTTAAATTATTCATTTTTTAGAGAAAATCCTTAAGTCGATTGTGACTGGTCAGCCCTGCTACTTTAAGTAAACATCCTCCACAGTAGCTCCTGGTTGTAATTGGCACACTGGTCAGCCATGCTAATTTCAGTGAACATCCTCCACAGTAGCTCCTGGTTGTAAATGGCACACTGGTCAGCCATGCTAATTTCAGTGAAAATCCTCCACACTAGCTCCCAGTTGTAATTGGCACACTGGTCAGCCATGCTAATTTCAGTGAACATCCTCCACAGTAGCTCCTGGTTGTAGCTGGCACACTGGTCAGCCCTGATTCTTTCAGTGAACATCCTCCCTATTAGCTCCTGGTTGTAACTGGAGCACCGGTCAGCCCTGCTACTGTAACGGGCTAACCATTCAGCCCTGTACTGCCTAAATCTTCTGCCCATAATCATTGCTCAAGAATATATATGGTACCTTAAATATTTATATATATAAGTCTATTAATGTATATCTCCATGTGTTACATACCACGCCTCGGAAAATCATTGAACAAGAACGGCGCCATCAGAAGTGTTAGCCACTCTCGCAGTTCTACTAACACTCCATTCGACTCGTTGGAGCGATCCAAACAACTGACTGGAGCGGGGGTGGGGGTGGGAGGAGGGGGGGCCTGGGCAGAGTTTGGTGCGGCTAGTGCCTACGTGATATTTCCAACATAGAGGGATGTCTCCCCCCTTCTTTCCTTCCAATGGTTCATCACGTTCAGCCACTAAAAAGCTCCACGGTTCGCTGGGAACCAGACACAATAATACATCACCAGTGAAGTAGTCAACAAGTTCGACGTCTCTTCTTCCAGTCTACAGTACAGAATTTGTGGTCGTGACGATGTTGTCGACGGACAGACCAGACAGACCGAAGTAAAAGGCCGTAATTTTCAACATTCAACTTTGTAAGGAGTAGGCGGCTCAATAGCCGGAATGTAATTTTAGGGATATTATTGTACCTGTCAAGAGTATTAGCCACTATCGACTTATTTTACATGTTATTTAGGTTAGCCTTTTAATGACATGGTTTACATGCCGTGGAGTGATTTTACACTTCACATGTTTTCTGCTCGTTCCTTATGACCAGCGGTTTGAATAGGGATGATTCCCCCACCTTAGCCTGCGTGACCATGTTATAGTCAGCAAGGCCTTTGTCCGGGAAAGGGGTTGTTTAGGTTGTTCCAGGCTTGATGGTTATACCTAGTTAGGTTTAGGTTTGCTTTTCTGAGGTTACCTATGTTATTTAACTTGTGTTGTTCACCAGTTTGCGGTGATCAACTTGTGGGTCATTTCTGCCCATCTGGCATGGCTCGCGTTTTGTATGTTATCTAACTTGTGTTGCTCACCAGTTTACGGTGCTCAACTTGTGGGGCATTTCTGCCCATTTAGCATGGCTCGCGTTTTGTATGTTATCTAACTTGTGTTGTTCACCAGTTTGCGGTACTCAACTTGTGGTTCATTTCTGCCCATCTGGCATGGCTCGCGTTTTGTATGCTATCTAACTTGTGTTGTTCACCAGTTTGTGGTGCTCAACTTGTGGGTCATGTCTGCCCATCTGGCATGGCTCGCGTTTTGTATGTTATATAACTTATGTTACTCAACTCGTGGGATTTTTATGCCCCTCTGGCAGGGCCCACATCAAACTAACTTTCACGTACGATTACCCTTTGAGGGGTTTTGATACCCTCTTTGTATATTGCTAGCATTCCATCGTTACGTTTACACTTAGATCAGTTAGTTGTGCACCAGCCCATGATAAGTCAAGGCCTATAACCCTGAATTAGAACTTTCTATATATATATATATATATATATTTGCCCAGTCCATTAATGACCGGTGCTGATAGACAACTGTCTTGTACCTTTGTGACCAAACCTTTTAAGATCAAGCCGGCCTCACTGGCGATAATAGTCCTCATCTCTTATAATAGAATTGTTTATGCTAGGTTCTGAGTGGGTTCCTTTTTTGGTTCTGCTCGTGTTAGGTGGATCGTAAGTCATTTGTTGCAACAAATTACCAATTGCTACCTAATTCTATAGGATGCCTTTGCCTCCCGGTACAAAGGGAGGGGTAGAATCGTTAATCATAATTGTTATTATTATTTCATGCTAACACAGCAATACCTTTAGAGGAGGACTGGTGTGACCCGAGTTAAGTATGAGCCTAAACTGCCGTGCAAAACCATTGGCGCTTCACGCCTAATTATCCCTCGGAGAATTTTAGTTATTCAACTACCTGACTTGTTAATTATCCTGGTCAACTCTAAGGACCGTTTTAAGAAATATTGGATTGTGTTATGATGCTACTCTTTGTATTTATTCAACATTTGTTGCATTAAACTTATTTGTCAACATGCATTTTTATCTTGTACTTTCAAGTGCTATCTTATTGTGTGTATTTACCTTGTTTAAGTAATGCGCGTCTCTAGTGTTAACTAGAGCGCCGTTCCACTACTTCCAGTACAACATCCTCCATGGTAGCTCTTGGTTGTAACTGGCACACCGGTCAACCCTGCTATACTTTCAGTAAACATCCTCCATGGTAGCTCTTGGTTGTAACTGGCACACCGGTCAGCCCTGCTATACTTTCAGTAAACATCCTCCATGGTAGCTCTTGGTTGTAATTGGCACACTGGTCAGCCCTCCTAATTTCAGTAAACATCCTCCACGGTAGCTCCTGGTTGTAACTGGCACACTGGTCAACCCTGCTATACTTCTAGTACAACATCCTCCACGGTACAACCTAGTTTTAATTGGAGCGGTGGTCTCCAGGGAACTTGTCTGAAATGTTACAACATCTATCATGCATACCGTAATCAGGGACACCCAAAGAAAAGAATAAAAGGTGTAGTTTTCCTCAGTTCCAAACCCTCAAACCTCATTCTTTAGTGCAACAAATCTTGCCTCAATTACAAAATAGGTGCATATCAGTTAATGTTATTTTTGGGGCTGGTTTTGACATATTTCCCGAACCTGGCTAGCACTGAAAAGATAATATAATCATGTAGCTTAGTTATGGCATGAAGATTATTTTTTGCATGCACCCTTCCTTTACTCTGAAAGGTACGCAAGCTAAGCTTGATTGGTTCCACCACGTGATGTAGCTTATAAGATAGGGCCATAGTGTACATAGACTGTCAAGAATATAGGCCTACTGCTACATTTCATGGTAAGTAATATATACATATTAGTAACAACTAATAAAGTGGATACATTAAAATAATTATTTTATGATAAAAGGGGAGTGACCAAAATTTGATTGTAATGAGACCTTGGGCATACAAATGGGTGAATAGGAGTATGTTATGAAATATTATGAGAGAATATGGTATGGTTATGCATGATTAGTAAATGCGACTAACTTATGGCGGTGTATGATGGAAGTAAAGTGTACGTCAGGGTGGATGGAGCTTTAAGCGAATAATTTATGGTGATAGTTTTTGATAAGGATGGACCAGGAAATGATCGTCAGCTTGGTGTAAATGGAAAATTGTTAGAACAAGTAAATGTTTTTGTGTATCTGAGCATAATGTTCCGTAAAAATGGAAGGGTAGAGGAGAAATCGACAGACAGGTGAATGCATCTCGGAGAGTAGTTGGATGTATGTGGACTATTGCAAAGAATGAAGTAACATTGAAAGAGGCAAACATGGCAGTATATAAGAGTGTATTGACGCCAACATTGTTTTATGGATGTGAAGCATGGTCTTGTGAGGATAGACACAAGAGCAAGGGGAATGCGGTTGGAATGAGATATCTAAGAAATGTATGTGGAAAAACTCGTATGGCCAGACTGTAATAAATGGATGTTGAAGGAGTGCGGTTTGAAAGGGAATACAATAGGTCAATGTGAAAGAAGTATCTTATATTGGTTTGGGAACGTTAAGAGGATTAGTGTAGATTGATAAATACTTTATGATAGTTAGTTTTGATATTTTAAGTAAACTAATACACATTATGAATATTTTAGTCAGTCAAGAGTTACCTAAGTTTGATCATATATCATTTTCATTATCACTCACACAGTCCAGGGCACGTGGTACATTACTACAGCTAGTTCCGCTGCAATTGGTTCAAATTTCACTACATACAATTTCATATTTTCGGCATTTGTGATTCCCGGAACATGCACCCGATCGCACTCCATCTGTCTTGCATGTACACCTTATTATCTTAAGCAATGCTTCTGGCGCTGGTCCAAGGTCAGTTGTCATAGGTTGGAGCTTGCCATCAACATTCTTTCATCCAAAGTTTTGGGGATTTACTGCATTACAATCCAGTGATTACAATCCAATGATAATTAACTCGGAGTAAGTGGTATTTTGCTGAGTTTTCAGTGGGGGGTGGACGGGAAATATCAAACTCGTTCTTTGCTGAGAAGATTTTCTTTAACTATGAATTGTACCTCAGTGGATCTAATGAGTCCCTGGCTGGATCCCCTCCATACACAGACACTAACACTTTTAATCCTTCTGATACAATATCATCTATTGGCATATCTGAATGACGAAATTTGCAGCCATAGTGATCAAGTGCATCTGAGGAGCACATTTTACGTAAGACTGCTACTTTACCTTTCCCAAAAAGAGAACTGGTGGAGTCACAGCCTGAGTGAAAAGCAATATAGCACAGGCCCTTTCACCAAGAGATGCCTTCATATCAATGAAACGACGTTTTGTCCCATTACTTGTAGAGGATTGCATCACAATATTTTGCTTTGAGTGGGATAGGAGCATCAATAGACTATCTGTGTCGTTCACCACTATTGTCACATGCTTACTATCCGAAATTTCTATAGATGTTTTTACTATTTTTGCGTGTGCATCTGCAACATCATATTATATTACATGATGTTTCATTTTTTCTAGTTCACCACCCAGCATGTATATGAAGTTTTGTTTGTTCTCCTTATTTCCCAAAAACGATCTTTTCTCGTGACTACGGGTGTGATTTGGTCAAATGATATGGTCACTGAAGAGTGCTTCGTTCAATGATCCTGTTCCATATCTTTAACGCTGTAGGTCATGTAGCCATCAAAAACTACAGTAACTTTCCATTAGTGCTTGTCAATGTGTGTTTTGTACATGTGAATATTCTCACCAAAAATAACACCTGAATCACAAAACACTGTACTTTCAAATAATCAGCTGTTTACTAACATATTTGTTGGTTTTATTATTCATTTTTCTAACAATGGTAACTACTGCTTCCACTCCTTTAATGATAAGTGGGAATAATCTCTCTTCTTTCTCAGTGAGGTCATGACGTCTATTTCAAATAATACGTTTACCAATCAAATAGACTAAACTACACTAAGTTGGAATAAAGTACACAGCTATACACAGTAGTTGAATTGAATTAACACGCCATCGTCGCGTGTCATCTAAGAGATGACTTAGCGACGTAGTTGCTCACCATTTTAGGTTGCTAGGGGTGAGGCGCGGTCCATCTCCTAGTATCTTCTTGGCTCACTTCCAGCCACCGGGCAGTTGAGTTAGAGCCATGATGCAGTGAATACCAAGGTCATAGCAGTAGTAATAATCTCCTGCATGACTTGCGCATAATCGCGTGTCGATTGATCGTCATCTCGTGGATGAATCATGCCTAAATGTGTAGTATACAAGAACTAAATATATATATTTCGTTAAGTTTTTTTACTACCTAAGATTTTATTTATATTTGTGAACTAGCAAGATTTTCTTGAAATAAAAAAAAGAAAGTGAAAAAACAAAAGTAAGAACAAGTACTATTCGTACTGTGTTTCGTGTGGTCATCTGGCAGATGACTCGTGATTCATGGCGTAAGCATATTTTCCTGTAGTCATCTGGCAGATGACTCGCGCCTCATGGAGTAAGCACATTTTCCTGTAGAGTCATCTCTCAGATGACACGAGCCTTATGGCTCTAGTACAATTTTCCTCAATTTACTAAAAATCTTCCCAAAAAAATTAGAAAATGTTTACGATGGTATTAATTATCAGTTTCATTTACTTAATCTAAATACAACATATACAAAGAGTGTCAAAACTAATAAATTGCATTTTTAAGTTACATTTTTATCTCAGGAAGCAAATAATGCAAGATAATCTGTTAGTTGACATGTGACTGATGGTGTAAAAATACAGGCGTGCCTGATGGCGGGTTTAAACCAAAGATGAAAAAATAAAAAATATGTATGTGGCTTAAAGATCGATATCAGTAAATTACTCAGCAAAACCCAGTCGGCTCTGTGGGTTATATTGTGATAGTTTACATATAAGAATTCATACTATTGATTTAACGCTTTGCTTATGAATTTACTTTTTTTAAACTTGTATTCTTGAAATATAATCCTAGTAGCTACAATAATAATTGCTAGATTGCAGCACTAGCCATCCCTACTGCTCTTATGTCTACAATCGAGCACAACATGACATGAAAGATTAAAGACAGTACAACATTATTGGTAGTAGACGGGGTAGAAATTACGATAACTGTACACACAGTGATCGAAAGGGTTAAATACTGACCTTCAATAAATATGTTTCAATGTAATATTTAGTTTCTCCATTCAAATGTTTACATAAACATGACACACATGCACCACACACCAAAACAATAACTTCCCGGCAAGATTTGGGGCGGTGCGGGTGGGGACGATTTCATTTGCTCTTATCCCCCGCCCCTACCCCCGCCCCCCCACACGCCTAAACCCCTTCCCCTACCGATTGAAATTTTAACTATTTTGTATTAAAAGATATGCTCTACAAATTTTTTCAAACAAGATGTTTTATTGAGATAGTGGGGTCTACTTTTCGAATCAAAAGTGATAAAACTTCAAAAAAGTTTTTAAAACAATTAGAAACTAAGAAATTTTACAGAAATTGAAGCTGTGGCTAAACTATGGATTACAGAAAAAACACTAAATATATGAAATGTAGATAATTTTGTACTCTTTAATTTTGGTTCAGTAAATTATTTTCGTAAGAAGTAAGGTTAACCTATAAATTGAGAAAAACCTTCCAATGGAACTAGGATGGACGCCATTTTACAATATGGCGGCCAATGGCGTAAAACCAAGATGTAGATTTTTACTAGGTTACTCTAGGGGGTATAAGGTTGAACAGGAACAATACATTATTTTTGTTTAAATTATTTCTAGCAAGACACACTGTTTTTGTCGCCCGACTCGACTATATGTCTAGTCCTGGTATTCTATTTTATTTTCTATCCCTTCATCTTCTAATAAAATTTGCATACTACCGAGCAAATGTTAAATAACGTTACAATACCTCAATTAAAAAGTATATATATTTGTTTATGGTTCAAAAGTTATTGGTCTTATAAAAATATATTTCAAATAACAGATTTATATTTTTAATAGTAATACAACTTAACAAGTCATTTTCATGGGAAAATGAGAACTGTATTTTTGTTTATAATGATTAACAGTGTCTATATATAAAATGTCATCAAAATCGTTATAGCGTATTTCAGGAAAATCTATTTTTTCTCTTTATGTTCCTCAGTAAACTACCCTTAAATTTAGGTTTGAAATATAATCCCAAAAATTCCTCAAGGTAACATTATGAAAACCTCAAATACTAAGTTTTAACCGAAACGGTAAAATAATTTCAACTCTAGCCCGAGGTACAGAAATACAGACGGCATTGCGTAAACCAATATTTTGTTTCAGTGGGTCATGAAAAGTCGACCTTTATCAAAATCTCGAGTTCAATTTTGTTTGTTTGACGATCAAAATAGTTTTTTTTTTCCGAGGTGTCAAGAGAAAGTAAAAAAGAAACACCACATAAAAACCTTTAAACTATAAATTCCAAAATGGTGAGGTTGGGGAACGGGAGTGGACTCTTAAATTGTGCAAACCTAGAAGAAGAATAAACTATTCCCCACATTGTAACAGAGTTTTTGTACATATAACACTGCTTCATAAACAAACACACAATGCAACACATGGGCGATATGCAGCTTCTATGCAAATGTATAACCTAACCAAATCTTTCATTGAATTTTCGGGACACCGGCTCTCAGTAGATCTTTTCTGCCTGAGAACATCAAAAGCACACAAGAGGGAGAAAGAAGCCTTATCTCTTTTCAAATTCGCACGAAGGTATTGTGGGGTAAACACTCACTGCCTCAGTCTATCAAAAAGGAAAAATAATATATATAATTGTGATATAATTTGTGATAAAACTCAAATAATCTGAACAAGGATAAAATAAATTTAGTAATAAAAATAAACAAAATAATATTGGGCGCCAGACTTAATAAAGTCAAAAATATATTTAGATAAGCACGAAACTATTATGACCTCGGGACCACTGGGTAGCTCCATAGATATTGGTTTTACCTCTGAACCTCCATGGAATAATGGGAGTTCATGACCAGATAAGGTCAAAACCATCTTCGATAACATTATTACCTATCATCTAGAGTTGCCTAAATGATGCTGATGATAGTCACAGACAATAATATCAACAATACAACAACAGCCAAATAACTCTGTATTATCAAGTCAGCAATGAATAAAATAATATAACAAAAAATATGGTATTCAATTGTAAATGCTTGTATTATTTTGTTTCCTTTTCAAAATTAAAATATCCTCCCTAGGAGTACTCCTCGAATATAACACTACATTTTACATGTTTCAGAAAATAAAGCACATTTGTATTGCCTCTTGGCACTTAAAACAGTTTGGTCACTAAAATAATTTATCCCGCAATAGTCTTCTTAACATTTGAGATTGAAGTTATAAAATAATATAATAATAATTATAATAATAATAATAATAATAATAATAATAATAATAATAATAATAATAATAATAATAATAATAATAATAATAATAATAATAATAATAATAATAATAATAATAATAATAATAATAAATAATAATATAGTAACAATAGTAACAATAGTAATAATAGTAATAATACAATAGTAATAATAATAATAATAATAATAATAATAATAATAATAATAATAATAATAATAGTAACAATAGTAACAATAGTAACAATAGTAATAATAGTAATAATAACAATAGTAATAATAATAATAATAATAATAATAATAATAATAATAATAATAATAATAATAATAATAGAAAAAATTAATGGAATGTCCATTCCCTTATTGTTAGCACAACAATTAATGGATATATTTCAAATATATAAAAGTCTGAATTTCGTAAAAATTAATATTTATGTCGAGAAATAAAGTTGCTTTATACTTAAAAACCATGTTTAATAAGTTTGAAGATGTAAGATGCAGTTTATGGAGTTAAATGTAAAAATTGAAAATATTGGAGTCGTATGATTTGCCGAAAAATTGATGAGAACATAATTATACCTAGTTTTTAATTTTGTGATATCTCGTAATCTTAGTTGAAATATTCCAAACCAAATTGTCCTGGTCAGAAACTGAACCTGAGGCTTTTCGTTGTGGTATTTCACACTCGCCGATGGATAAATATTACCATTTAAATTTTAGTTTCTGGTGGCGTGAAACCCACTTCACCTTTTCCCTTCACACGAAAACCTGGTGCTTCTCCATTTTTCAGGTCACGAGTTCTCGCACATTCAAAAAAACGTTCCAAATACCCTAAACAAAACCTTGTCTTGGAGGTAAGTTATGCTTGTCATAAATTAAAATAATCTAAATGGAACACAGAGAAGAATAATGTCTTTAAAAGACCAGTTCTTTGTTACAATATGAATCAAAAGCCCACCCCATTTAAAATCTAAAATTTAAATAAACTTACTTATAGCTATTTGTGGTTGTCTTTCTAACCGCTAGACAGATTTCATTTTTCTACAACGACGAGGAATTTTATTTTTATTAGTTCTGTAAATTTTCAATTCTTGTATTCCAGACATAAGTTGTAAAAAAAAATGTGCTTGTGAATCGATTTTTTTTAATTAGAAAATAGTTGTTTACATTTACTATCACTACAACAACGCAATAGTAAGTTTTTTCGTATCTCAAAGCGTTGTGGAGATACTTCAAAATTAGAGCAGAATATAGACTTTAACAATTACTTATTTTCAAACATTATGTATTTTCTACCATGCTTTGAAACCATCTCTGTTGACTAGTGGTCAGAATTCCTCTCTACATATTCATAGGTCCTGGGTTCGATTTCCAGCGCTTCCAGTTTTTCTGTAAAGCAGTGGGTCTGGGACAGAATCAAATCATGCTTGTGAAGACAGATGAGGCGTTACTTAAATGAAAAAATAACTATCGGCTCCGATCTAAAAACTGAGATTAACGGCCAAAGGGTTCGTTGTGCTTACATGACACTCTCTAGCAGCAGAAGTTGTCATCACCTTCGCTAAAAGACAGTGGCTGCTATTTCGGTATAGTTCGATTGAGTGCTTAAGTCATGCATCTTTGCTAACTGTTAGCAACACATTCTTTGAGATGACAGCCTTGAATCAACATTGTGCTCTTTGTTTTATTATGTTTCGTCTTTGGCTGAAAATGCTCTGCCAACACTATCTAGGAGGAAATTCTGTAAACACTAACAATACCAGCGAGGTAAGATGTTGGATCTATAATGTTGCCATGAATTGCCTATGAAGGTTATACTCATTGAAACGTAGATTTTAACTTCATAGAGATATCAATGGTTAAGGACGATATCTTGATTAAAATGACACTTCGAATTTTGATAAGCCTTTGAATGGCGTTAATATGGAACTATGCCAATGAGAATCGCAATAAAATGAGTATTTCCCATAACTTAGATACACGTTATATGCATGTGACAACATTCTTTGAATGAACTTAACCAACAATAATATTGATTTTTATCAGATAAGAGGTTTAAAACAATATTAATTTATGTCTAGATATTTATGATCAATTGAAAGTTATATTGATATGACATAGTTAAATAGTCTTAGAAAGAATTTAAGTCATTTATATTTGAGAGAGAAAGAGACAATACATTAAAATAAATTGCAAGTCATGCATACTAAAAAAAACTGCAAGTCATTCATACTTAAATAAATTGCAAGTCATTCAAGCTTAAATAATAATAATATTTAGCACCGCGTCTTACTACCCGTTCGGGTTATACGCTTAAGTACTAATTACTCTAATGGATTAGGAATTGGGAGGGTTGAATTTAGAGGAAGTGAACCCGCATTTGCGTGGAGGGAGAGTGGAAAACCATTTAGGAAAACCACCCCAGTTCACCCGACCGAGATTCGAACCTCGATCTCCCGTCCTCGGCGGTCGAGCTCAACACGACTGGCGCGTTAGCCAACTACGCCACCGAGGCGGGTTTCAAGCTTAAAAAATCGCAAACAATCAACAGATGACGCCGTATCTTCTCAAGCAAGATATAAAGATCTACAATCACGTAACAAGTATTAACTACAGCAGTGCAAGGCAGTGAAGAGTGTTACTGATGTGAACACTTGTGTGTCAGAAGAAACATTTTACGTAAGAATATTTCATTTGTAGACTATTTTGAAGTAAAATAGTTTTTAATCATGTTAAATATTTTTCTTGAGAGATGTGAGCGTACATTTAACACTTTTTTTTCTTTTGGTCTAGCTCACACATTCCAAATTAACTTCGCACACACGCGCACACACACACACACACACACACACACACACACACACACACACGAGGCCACATTCTGTTTATTATTTCTCTTCCAAAACATAAGCATGTCATCAGAAATGCCTGAAGTTGAAAAAAAAATTACCAATAACTGGGGATGGGGTGTGATGAAAAATGGAGTGCTGAGCAGGGGGTTTGGGGGGCCTAGAAAGGTCGCTATTACACTGCCATATTTATTTTTGGCCTCTAATAGAAATATTTTTCTAATAATGTTCATGTTTATTTGGTAAGGAGTAGTAATAATTGATAATATGTTTAAATCTTCGTTTTTATTCCCTTCTCCTTATTTTATATATATTTTTTCTTCTATGACGACGTGTTTCGGTGAATTTTACACCATCTTCAAGTCTGAGGAGTTTCTCCTAATTATTTCCATTTCTATTGTTTGATTCTTAAATTCTTGATTTTATAACCTATTTTTATACAATAAATTTAAATAGCATTGGTTTTCCTCAGACTTGAAAATGATGTAAAACTCACCAAAACATGTTGTCGTTATGGAAGTAAATATATATATATATATATATATATATATATATATAATAAGGAGAAGAGAATAAAAACAAATATTTAACCATATTATCAATTATAAATATATTTGTTTGATAGGTTTAAAATATTCATTTAATCAAATATATGATAAAATATCGGCTAGTAAAAGATATGTTATTAGTCTACTGTACATAACATTTCTTTCAAAGTTGTTGGTAAAAATGAACGTAAGGAAAAATCTGTCTGCCATGTAATGAAAAAAAAAAAAAATATATGTGCGTATTTATTTCTATATTTTGAATGAAAGAATTAATTTAATTTTAGATAATCTATAATATATAATATATAATCTTGTGTTTTATTGGGCGCCAACTACCAACCCCATTTATTTTGGTGAGATAGGTAGATTTTTAATTATAGAATAAATTTATCCCCATAAACTGCTCAGCGGTAATACGAAAACCCCTTTTCTCAAGACCCCTGGACTTTACCTAAAGTTTGGACTTAAGTTGGACACTTACAACCGAAGACTTCCTGATGCAGGTTATTATTCTTGATTTGACCAATCCACTCTACTGAGCATCGCTATACATGGGATGCAAGTTCAGAAGAAAATACAATGTACATTGATGTAAATAACAATAAAACAATTAAATTTAAAGAGTAATTTTAATTATTGAAGTGAATGATATTCTTAAATGAACCCTACCTATGAAGCATGCCTCGTATATTATAATATTATTAAAAGTATTGTTAAGCAATACTTGAAATTGTTAAATTCTCACTTGAATTGTGAGTATATTTGAATATAAATATTTCTTTAAGCAAATAAGATTTTAACAACAAAATTTATTCTTTATAACATGTAACAATAATAAACAAAAAAAAAATAGTTCTGAGGTGGACAAAAAGTATTAATTCTAGTTTGGAAACTGAAAATTATTTGTCCTTCTTTAGTAATTTTAAGGATTATGCTTAATTATTTACATCCGTAACAGGATGTTTACAGATGGATTGGATCTCACCCGAAAATGTCCTTGCTCTGGTAAAAATGTTGAATCAAAGCTCCGTCGATATTTAACTCTCTGACCTTAAATTTCCACCAAGATCTTCTTTGAGTGCTTCCACTCAACTTTCTTCACGAGTTTATACAGCTTTTAGAAGTTTTAGATGAATAACATTACCATGAACCTTTAAAAAAATATATATATTTGAAGGATCCGCAGATCGGATCCTTCCTTACACTTCCGACGCCAATTTTTTTGAGAGTCACAACAATAATTAAGACAAAACACAAACACGTTATTTTTGTTTAAAATAAACAATCACCGGCCTAGGAGAAAACATTCGCCGGGATTTGTATGCAAGAATAAAGCAAACAATCTTAATTATTTAGAGATTGGGGGTATTACTAAAAAGATAATGATACATTTTTACAAAGAAACATAATTCATCTTTAAAAATTAATTCAAACTTGGCACCAAACAAAAAAACAAAACGAGAATAATAATTTCTTCCGCTAGGGGCAATTAATGTTTCAAGAGCCAGATGCTATAAGTGTCCAAGAACATAAAAATAAACGAATCGAATAGTTCCGAAATAAACCACTCTCTGGAGCAGATAGCGTTAAAATCACCTACCAACAAAATTAATAAACATGGCGGGTTGGCAGTTTATGAATAAAAATAAAAATAAAGAAAGATGATTTAATAAAGTGAAATAAAGGTAATGTAGATTATATGTAAACATATATTTTAATTGTAAATGAATAAATAATGAATATTCAAAACTTTAGGAGTTTTGAATGAAATTTAAAACAAATAACAGTAAATTGACAACGTATTATATATTGAGCATTTAATCAACTGATTATTAGATTTCTATTGTAGTAACTCTTTTAACCAAAAATAACATCACAGAAATGCCCCTCGATGCTACGATTTTAATCTAATTTATTATATTAAGAGCGTAGTATCTACTTAAAAGATGTTATTTTCTGATATCAAACTTAGACGCTCAGTTGATCTCCGTGGTTAATGAAAGTGGATTTGAATTTCAACATCCCGACTCAAAATGCACCCTACTCTCTCTAGTTCGGGTTACGGTTTTAAATGTGTGTTTATTTAATTAACTTAAAACTCTTCAAGTCTTCTTGGTATGGTATTTTCTTCCAGATTCTGAACGAATTACTTCAACAACTTCCCAAATATTAGAGATGCCACATGTTTGTCAGCTGTTAACATCAGCTGATCATTTCACAACATTGAACATTCAAGTTCAAGGTCACTCGGCTTGTAAGGTTAGAGTTTATTAAATATATGTGATTATAATATTGTTCTTCATGTGATAATATATTTAATTTAATGCCACGGTTATGGCAAATAACCAAACTACTCACTTTAAATCAATCAGTCGAAAATACCCATTTTCTTGGAAAACTTGCTGTTTACTTTTAATTCATAACTTAATGAAAAAATCAAATATTTAGAATTCACAGTTATTTTCTTAACAGCTTAGAGACATCCTCTATTTAACAAAAGTATTCTCCATACTTAAATATATTTTTAAAGAAAAAAAAATAATTTAGAAGAAACATGCTTATATTGAGTTTACTCTTCTCATCCCATAAAAACTTGAGGGCCTAGAACCCTTTCCATTAAAATCCTTAAATTTCTTCAATTGATATGGCAAATAGACACCCTTCTTCAAATCAGGTAGAAGTCTTGAATGAAAATTACAAATATTTCTCTCTCTAAACTTTAAAAACAAATGTAGGTGTGCAAACTTAAGTTATCGCAACCTTTGTGACACATGTAGTCACCCTCTTTATCCACATAAAATGGCTTAAAACCAATTATTTTGATTTCTGATGGATATGATCATTAACTTAAGGATATTCTTTAACTATATAAATTATTTTCATTGCCAAAATTATACATTTTGTACTTTTAAATTGTAAAAAGGAAACAAATCCTTTAGTGGTTTTGGCACTTTGCCACAGAAAAATGAATAGGCCTTGACCTTAAAGTTAGAATTTCTTCATTCCATTAATGAATATATTAAATACATCCTCTTCTTCAGCTTTCTTGTTAAAATAATTAAAATATATTTATAATTTCTTCCTCAAAACTTGAAAAAGCAAATGCTCTCTGAGTCATTTTCTTCACATCTTGACAGAACGTAGAGTAGGCTAACCCTTATTTCCTTGTATTTCTCAATTCTTTTAGTGAAACCAGTTATTATATACTCTTTTCAAGGTAATGTAGAAGTATCATTTAAAAATGTTAGTAATAACCCTTTAAAATAGTTGAAAAGGAAATAGAATAGTTTAAAATTTAGGCCCACGCCTAACTTGAGTATTATCAAATGTTTGTATACACATTTAAACTTACTCAAACTTGTTATATGGGTACTTTCCAACAGCCCCTCAATATTAATGTCAGTTCTCAAAGAGAAATGTTTAAATAACATTTCATTAAACTCAAAAATCATATATTTTTAAAGTGTTAAAATGGATTTAACTCTTTTTCTCTTCAATTCTTCACAGTCAAATGCAGATTTTAGCTTTGATATATAAACAAAACAACAAGTTGATCACTCTTCTTACAAATAACATACATATAATATAAACATAACATAAATAACCTTCTTCTGTTCTAGCATTCTTCGCTACATTGCGGTCCCACTGCGAAACAACTCTTGGCCTTCTTTATATTTGCACAAGATCAACTGCTTGACCTGTCTTCAAGATCTTATTAGGATGAAATACACATTATGAAGGTATTTAAGGCTCTACCATAGACTTTTCTTTGATAGTATAATATCTGAGTGGCCTCATAATTTTTTAGAGGAAAAATGAGACAAAATAATAGATAGTCTATAAAATTAGATGAAACTGATCTTTGGCTTTTGTTACACCATGCTGCATACAGATTATCATTCCAGCGCTCTCCATAACATTGTTGACCTTGCTAGTAACTGATAATCACTTAATAATAATTACTTCTGTTGGAAAAATAGAGTAAATAGCTCCTTCACGAAAAATAATTGAGTATCATAGTTCCCTCAATAAGTCATAACTTTCTCCCATAAACCGTAGATCCTTTATGAAAAATAATTGAGTATCTTAGTTCCCTCAATCAGACATAGCTTTCTCCCATAAACCGTAGATCCTTTATGAAAAATAATTGAGTATCATAGTTCCCTCAATCAGACATAACTTTCTCCCATAAACCGTAGATCCTTTATGAAAAATAATTGAGTATCGTAGTTCCCTCAATCAGACGTAGCTCCTCCAAATAAACAAAAATCACCTCTACATTGGTACTGTCACTGTCTTGTTATCAGTGAGGACTTATAGGGCAATCAAACATATTGACAACTGTCATAAACTCCAAAACATTACTCTCCTCATCGCTTCCTCATCTCGTAGAACCTCCTATACACATAATTATCATCTTCATTGGAGCGCTGGGGTGTACTTTGGCATTTCTTTGGTGATATAAATATATTTTTCCTCGACGTATAATAAGGTAGAAATAAATAGTAATTGTAATAAAAAAAAATCTTGTTTTCTTCAACACAGAATTAGGCCTATATGTAAACAAACGTGTATTATTTCACCTAAACATGTGCCTCAAATGAAATTTTTTAGGGACCTCTTTTGTTCACACTATTCATTTTCCAATCGCATACCGAGCTTCAGGGATTTCTCGACTCCCATAACCTTCTTCTGTTCTGAAACATTCCCTCCTCCAACAGCAACCCGAGCTTCAGGGATTCCTCGACTCCCACAACCTTCTTCTGTTCAAAAACATTCCCTCCTCCAACAGCAACCCGAGCTTCAGGGATTTCTCGACTCCCACACATCTTTGAAACTATGTCCTAAAACTTATTCCAGGATCAAAAATAGTCCTCCTACAATCCCTAGGCTGAGATTGTGGAAGAGAGGGCCTAATTCCACTTCCTCCAACTAGCCATGCGTTCCCTAGATCTGAAAGACATCCTTGTCCTTTCTTTTTACCGAGGCCTCGTTTCTTGATCCTTGGTTTGCTCTTGTTGCAGGTATCATCTTGATTCGATGACTGCCATGTGACCTGGTTCCTGGTCCAATGATGCGAGGAGATATTGAATAATACACCCTGAATATCAAAATATTTAGGGCATTCTTCATTGTTTCGGTGTTGGTGAAGAACACTCCTCCCAATGGCAGTAGCTTCAGTTTGCAATTCCACTCTTATAATTCTCCTTGTATCCTGGCTTATCATCGCAGCTGACAAGACATCTCCTACAAGTTTTGTCTCTGTGGGCCCATTTGACGACACACCAAAACAACTTGACAATAACACTTCATCGTTTACCCACAAAGTGCATGATAACTTCTGTACTTCAGAAACCCTTGTTTTTACATGAAATGACTCATTCGACTCCTTAAACTGCATGACTTCATAGTCAACTTCCCAGTCAAAATTGTTCACATGACTGCGAGAATGACCCATTATTGGAACACGTGACTGACTTATGTAGTACTCATTAGGGGTTTCACACAATTGTGAATCGCATTTCCTGTAGTAGTAGGCACCTAAATATATGAAAGGGTAAATATAAGAACCATTCGTCGAAGGGTCCTTAACTGGCATTATTACCACTTGCTCTGGTACTTCCTCCACTGCTGCCACTAGTTTCTCCCCAGTCGTTGACAAGTCCTGTACTTGCGCCTCGACCTCTTTCCCCTTTTCCGCCAATTGGTTGTGGACTGACCTAAACTCGGTACTATAATGGTCAAATCTTGAGATAACATCATCCCTTAGTGATTTCATGTTATTCTCCATTTTTTCCTCCATCTTTTTCATGCTATTCTCCATTTTTTCCTCAATCTTTTCCATGTTATTCTCCATTTTTTTCTCCAAAGATTTTATGTCCTTTTTAGCACTTTCCCTTAAATCTTCCTTGAGTGACTTCATGTTACTCTCCATTTTTTCCTCCATTATTTTTAGGTCCCCCCTCAATGCTTGCATTAGGTCAAACATGGTAAATTCCTTCACTGTCTTTGGAGCTTCCTCTAACTTCTCCACAGCTGAAATACTCCTACTGCTATCCAGGGCATCTGCCCCCAATGGTGTACCATCCTCCATGTGTGGAACTACTGGTCGTACACCTGCCATAACTATTTACTCTAACGTTGTGACAGAACTATCATCGCATTCTTCTGTTATGCACCCGGCTTGAGGCATTTCAACCTCCTCTTCTGACTCCTCTGCTTCTCCACTGACCGATGGTTGCTGGGCATCCATGTTTATCTTTTCGAGCTGCTTACGTGCCTTGCTACGTGTATAATATTGCCCCTCTTGCATAACCTTCTATACGAAGTAAAATGATCCAAAACCTAATTGAGGTAATCTGGCCTTGTCAATAAAATGATCTAGTGTAAGTTGGCCACAAAAAACATCAACTGCTCCCTCAAGTCACAAATACACCCTAGTGTAATCAGGCCTCAAAATACAATCCTTGAAAAACTTTAGGTATAACAATAGCCCCACGTTGGGCGCCACTGTAATGAAAAAAAAAAAAAAATATATGTGCGTATTTATTTCTATATTTTGAATGAAAGAATTAATTTAATTTTAGATAATCTATAATATATAATATATAATCTTGTGTTTTATTGGGCGCCAACTACCAACCCCATTTATTTTGGTGAGATAGGTAGATTTTTAATTATAGAATAAATTTATCCCCATAAACTGCTCAGCGGTAATACGAAAACCCCTTTTCTCAAGACCCCTGGACTTTACCTAAAGTTTGGACTTAAGTTGGACACTTACAACCGAAGACTTCCTGATGCAGGTTATTATTCTTGATTTGACCAATCCACTCTACTGAGCATCGCTATACATGGGATGCAAGTTCAGAAGAAAATACAATGTACATTGATGTAAATAACAATAAAACAATTAAATTTAAAGAGTAATTTTAATTATTGAAGTGAATGATATTCTTAAATGAACCCTACCTATGAAGCATGCCTCGTATATTATAATATTATTAAAAGTATTGTTAAGCAATACTTGAAATTGTTAAATTCTCACTTGAATTGTGAGTATATTTGAATATAAATATTTCTTTAAGCAAATAAGATTTTAACAACAAAATTTATTCTTTATAACATGTAACAATAATAAACAAAAAAAAAAATAGTTCTGAGGTGGACAAAAAGTATTAATTCTAGTTTGGAAACTGAAAATTATTTGTCCTTCTTTAGTAATTTTAAGGATTATGCTTAATTATTTACATCCGTAACAGGATGTTTACAGATGGATTGGATCTCACCCGAAAATGTCCTTGCTCTGGTAAAAATGTTGAATCAAAGCTCCGTCGATATTTAACTCTCTGACCTTAAATTTCCACCAAGATCTTCTTTGAGTGCTTCCACTCAACTTTCTTCACGAGTTTATACAGCTTTTAGAAGTTTTAGATGAATAACATTACCATGAACCTTTAAAAAAATATATATATTTGAAGGATCCGCAGATCGGATCCTTCCTTACACTTCCGACGCCAATTTTTTTGAGAGTCACAACAATAATTAAGACAAAACACAAACACGTTATTTTTGTTTAAAATAAACAATCACCGGCCTAGGAGAAAACATTCGCCGGGATTTGTATGCAAGAATAAAGCAAACAATCTTAATTATTTAGAGATTGGGGGTATTACTAAAAAGATAATGATACATTTTTACAAAGAAACATAATTCATCTTTAAAAATTAATTCAAACTTGGCACCAAACAAAAAAAACAAAACGAGAATAATAATTTCTTCCGCTAGGGGCAATTAATGTTTCAAGAGCCAGATGCTATAAGTGTCCAAGAACATAAAAATAAACGAATCGAATAGTTCCGAAATAAACCACTCTCTGGAGCAGATAGCGTTAAAATCACCTACCAACAAAATTAATAAACATGGCGGGTTGGCAGTTTATGAATAAAAATAAAAATAAAGAAAGATGATTTAATAAAGTGAAATAAAGGTAAGTAGATTATATGTATAACATATATTTTAATTGTAAATGAATAAATAATGAATATTCAAAACTTTAGGAGTTTTGAATGAAATTTAAAACAAATAAACAGTAAAATTGACAACGATATTATATATTTGAAGCATTTAATCAACTGATTATTAGATTTCTATTGTAAGTAACTCTTTTAACCAAAAATAACATCACAGCCATAAGAATGTGAAATTGAAGTTACGGAAATATATCAATAATATCTATGAGTGGATATAGAAACTTTAAAAAAAAAAAGCTTTTCACCAATGTTACTCCTTTAATTAATCTACAAATTTACACTTTAGAATTTAGATAAGTGTGCATAGAAGTAATGGATTATTACTATGTGTTCTGTCTTATGGCAGAAACATTCCTTTTATCAGTTAACTTAGACCGCAAATGCGCCCTGTCTCTTCTGTCTCCTTCAGCCTCCAAAATTTTCTTCTTTCCTTTATATTTGACCTCGCTATGACCTTTTGATTTTAGCACCGCTTATCACACTACCCGTTCGAGCTAAACGCATATATGTTAATTATTACGCTTATAGTTTTAGAGATTATGAAGATTATATTCAGAGGAGATGTACCCGCATTTGAGTGGAAAACAATTTTTGGAAAACCTTTCTCAGTCAACCCGACCGAGATTCAAACATCGATCTCCCCGTCATAGGCAGTCTAGTCTACTGCGAGAGCAGCGCGTTTGACCACGCGGCCACAGAAACGGGTATAATATGACCTTTTTACGTCCAAACAGTACAATTCACATATGACCTTCACATTTTATATAAAGCACTAGCATATTTGTCATAAAAAAAAGAGGCTAAAAAAATGTATACACACCTTTACACTAAAAATATTACTCTAAAATCGTAACTACTGTATTTAGAGGTAGAGGTGTCCTTGAATTTTGAAATCAATTTGGGTGTTTGAAGTGGCCACCATCAGCATACAGACACTGTCGTACCCACGGGGGGGGGGGGAGGGGGGGGGCAGAGGGGGCTCGAGCCCCACCTACCGTAGTTTGTGTATGCCCCGAGATCTATGCAGATCCGAAGAGATAATAAGATGGTTTGGGGTTGTGGGAGGGGGCAGCTACAACAAGTTAAACACTGGGAGCAAAGAAAATATCGAGTGTCATAGCATGTTTCAGCCACGTTGCTTCACTGTCGCCTATCGCTCAAGGAGATCGGCGCCATCTATTGGGACAGCATTACAAGAGTATCTCTTTTTGTGATATGGGGCTCAACAATTTCTAAGCTCACAAAATTTAACATAACTCATTCTAAAGTATACGAAAAACTTTTTATCATCATGGATCAAATCCTCAAACAGTGTAAAAAACTATCCAAACACTTTTCTTTTCTTATTGATATCTTGTATCGACTTCTTTTTCTCTGGCTCCAGCAACATAGCCGCTACCAAAATTTCCTCATCTGAGGAAGAAGACAAGGCATCACTTATTGTAATTAACAGAACAGCAATAATGCACTCGATTTTTTTTAAATGCGCTGCTCTCAGGTGGCGAAAGAGAATTGTAAGCTGTGGTGGGGGAAACAAGCTCTTGGGGCACACGTCGTATCTACGATCTCGGTGTGCGGGACCGCCGCGGCGATACGATACCATACTGCTACCATACTGATACCATACCGCTACTGTCCTGGCACCGTACGTATACGATACTATGCCGGTGTGCGAGGTCCTTAAACTACACTCTCGTCCTAAAAGTAAATCTTCAGTTAAATTAATCCCAAATGTATTGACGAATAAAGAGAGTATACATTATTTTTGGCCCCTCTATATTTAAAATTAAAATACTAAGTTCGATGCAAGATTTATTAAAATTTAAAGGCATAGGTATTTGGATGGTTGTTTAGTACCAGTATTTGCGTGGAAAGAGAGAGTAAAATTACAAAGTGGTAAAATTCTTGCGGTAAATCAATCCAATTGCACACGAAAGAAAATCAAATCCTTCTTAATATACTGATTGGGGTCAAATACCAATTTTAACCGATTTAATAGTTTGTTTTCTCGCGATGGAACTCCGAAATCGTTGCAGACCTGATGCTTGGAGTAGTCTTTACCTATTAAATCAGCCGGATATTTATTACTGTGGATTCACACGTTCGCTGTAAAATGAGAGCAGTGCTGATGTTTGGTCATGTGACAGCTCTAGTCCAATCGCAACAAGTCCACGTGGCCAGCGTAGCCCGCACTTCTTGAGTGGAGGTAATTTCAACTTTTCCAGTGCTTCTAGAGAAAACCGGCCAAAAGATCCATTCGGCGCATGAGCTAACTTTCAAACATGCGTTATTTATAAATACAACACATTCTCAAGTTGGCGTATCTCAAAGTGATGATGAAAAACGACAGTTTATCGGAAGCCATTAGGTTTATCGATAAGAAAATCAAACCCAGAAGTAAAACATCTAACTTTATTTTAAATACAGTAACTTGCACTTATTGTAATAGTTACGTTTTATGTTTGACGTTTCAATGCATCATGGGTAACCAGAGATCCCCAACTTTCCGTGAGTGTGTGAACAGTTGCACCACTAAGAGGTACGGACCCACTGTACTGCTTTCAAATTTCAGCGTACGTGTGAATTCCTCACACGGTTCAAATACAAAAGAAAGATATGAAAACTGGGTTCTTAATTTTTTGTATGGTCTTTTTTTCCCACGGAGGTGGTGCTGACAGGTTTCCCGAAAACTTTTACCAGCCAGTTTCAATAGCTCAGTAGTTCGTAGCTTACCAAATTACTTTAGAATATTATTTGCTTTTGTTTGCTTGCACAAGTTTTTGAGTACCTTTTCGACCCTTTTGATCAAATAAACATTTTATGGTATAAGTAAACAAACAAACAGTAATTGTTTCTATACATAAAAATCATTAGTTTATAGAAAGTGATTTATAGTATATGAAAGTGAGAAAATTTGCTTGCGCAGTCAAATGTTTATTTTTTAGAAGATGTAAAAACGTGTTGGTTGGAAAAAAAATCATAATTAAAAAAATACAATTTATTTTTGGCTATAAAATTAGGTACACAGTACATATATTTTATATAATATATCTTATTATGTAATAGGAATAGAAAACCCTAAAAATCAAATAGTGACGGATCAAAGAGACGTTCTTATGATTTGGGAAAAATATATAATATAAACATATATAAACTGTACGGCAAGGAAAATTGACCAGGGAACCTGGAGATTGAAGAAGAAAACGAGGTAGAGGAAGACGAAAAGTACCCAGCATTTAAAAGAATGAAATGCTGAGAGCATAAAGGACATATGAAGAAGGAAAGTTAATAGCGATGACGACACTTGAACTTCTGAAGAGACTGAGAAACAATTGATTAATGGACATGACAAAACTCATAAATAGGATCTAAGAAACAGGAGAATGGTCTAAGGACTTTATAGCCGTAACCATGGCGTCTCTAAAGAAGAAGAAACAAGCCAAAAAACACAGTGACCATAGGACCAACAGCCTCATATCTAATGTGGGGAGTATCGTGGCAAGAAAACTCAACAGACAATTGGAACAGAAATTAGAAAGTGTGATAGAAGAGGATCAATTTGTATTCAGAAATGGAAAAGTAACGAGAGATGCCATGGAATGCAGAGAATAATTTCAGGGAGAGAAAGAGAGTGTGTGTGCTGGATATCAAGGAAGAGGTCTACATTAGTTTTATTGACCGGCAAAAGGCGTAGATTGAGTGAAATAAAAGAAGCTGACAAACTACTCATGAAGATTGTCATCAACTGTAGGACAGAAGGCTGATTGCAAACCTGTACCTGGGACAACTCGTGAAGGTGATGATGCTAAGTTTTGGAGGTACCGACATAGTAGAGATAGGGAGAGGAGTGAGGCAGGAATGCGGTTTGTCATCCAGTGTGTTCAAATTGTATGGAGATTGGCTGGTCAGGGAAGCCCTGGAGGGACGTGGTAATTTCATTATAAGAGGACGCGTCATCAATACAATAAAATACGCGGCTGATCTAGCATTGCTGGACAAAAATAAAGAAGAGCTGCAGGAAATGATGGAACAGTTGGTGGAGATAAAGAGAAGATATGTCATAGTAATCCACATTGAGAAGTTAAAAGTGAAGGTGATTTCAAAAAATGATGAGCTGCAGAAAATCATAATTGGAAACCAGGAGTTGAAAAACGTTGAGTGGTTAAAGTATCTGGAAAGTCTTCTGACAAATAATGTCTACTGCACCAAGGAAGTTAGGTTAAGGATTGTCATGGCGAAGGAAGTTTTTAACAAGAAGAAGTTACTGCTGACCATCAAGCTGAGTTTGGAGCTGAGAAAGAAACTGATGAAATTATTCATTTGGAGCATCGCGCTTTAAGGAGAAGAAACTTGGACTATTAGGAAGATGGATAAGAAATATTTGGAGAGCTTTAAAATATGGCACTGTGGGAGACTTGAGAATATCAGGTGGACAGACAGGATTACAAATGAAGAAGTCATAAGAAGAGCGGGTGAAAATATAACTATTTTGGAGTGATTCTTAGGTACAAAGCAAACTGGATCCAACACATCCTTAGGAGGAACTGTCATCTGCACGATGTCATGGAAGGAAAGGTTGAGAGAAAGAGGATCTTAGGAAGGAGGAAGATTAGATGACTTGAAACCCCCCTCGGTGGCATAGTTAGCTAATGCGCTAGTTTTGTGTTGAGATTGACTGCTGAGTGGGGGAGGGGGGAGATCGAGGTTCGAATCTCGCTCGGGTGAACTTGTGGTTTTTTTCCTAAATGGTTTTCCACTCTACCTCCATGCAAATGCGGGCTCACTTCCTATATCTTCAACTTTACCAATTCTTAATCTTTTAGCGTTATTAGTACCTAAGCTTATAGCCCAAACGGGTAGTAAGACGTGGTGCAAAATAAAAAAATATTGTATGTATCTATTGTATTTTATTGTATGTATTGTATTTATAATAATACTTGGCACCGCATCTTACTACACGTTCGGGTCATACGCTTAAATACTAATTACGCCAATGGATTAGGAATTGGGAAGGTCCAATCTAGAGGAAGTGAGCCCTCATTTGCGTGGAGGGAGAGTGGAAAAACATTTAGGAAAAACTCCCCCAGTTCACCCGAGAGATTTTAACCTCGATCTTCCCGCCCTTGGCAGTCTAGCTCAACACGAAACTTACGCGTTAGCTAACTACGCCACTGAGGCGGGTATGTATGTATTGTATCATATGTATGTATGTACATACATATCATATGTATGTATTATGTATGTATGTATGTATGTATGTATGTATGTATGTATGTATAGAGGATTTTTTTTCAATACCTTTCAATGAACTAAAAAGCGGAAATTTGATAAAACATTGTAAAGTCACCACTCAAAAGGTCTGCAAAACTTTCAAACTTGAAAACTTATAAAAAATAAAAACATATTTGATTAATCATATTACTTCGTCGAAATCTCATTTGCACTTCAAAACCAAGAAGAAATCATAATAGAAATGTCAATGTCAAATCCAAAGAAAAATTTCGGATTATAATACAGTGTCCTCTTTTTATAGTCTCGTTAGTTCTTTCGTATTCATATAGGTAAATAGAAAAGTTTTTCTTTGTTTGATTATACGGGTAATGTTCAACATTATGACTTAATTTGATTTTATTTGTTCATACATGACCCGACACTTTAGCTCAGTCGGTAGCGTGTCTGTCTATCTACTGAGTTATAGGGTCCCGGATTCGATCCCCGGCACGGCCGAAAAATTTATCATTGTCGAAATGAGGGTTAAACCTTTCACATTGTTGAATTAACGGACGGGGACTGGATGTTGTGCCTGTCCTAGTCTTAAGTAATATAAGGCATATGAAGCTATGACACAAGCCGGTAGTGGAAAATATATGGGTTGAATAAAAAACTGAACCAGGCCATAGGCTGAAATAGTAATCAATGTAATGTAAATTTACATACATAAATTCAGACAAATAAAGGACTACTCCCATTAAAAGGCATCTTGAAAATGAAAGTGGCTGGGAGGATACTTAGCAGAGGGAAGCTATTATTGTAGGGCAGCTCTTTACAATACCTAAAGGTTTTTTTTATTCATGAACTAAATATTTTGTTTTATTGGACCATGTTGTATTTTCTTTAAATTGAATAATTTAACCATTTTATGAAATCCTCTTCTTATCAAAGCTATATAAACAGGCCTTTTAAAAAGTTATAAGAATAGTGTTCTATTTAGCATGGACTTTTTTAGGTAGGATTTTGGTATAGAAAAATGAAACACAAAATTACAATCAGAAATTTCAATGGCTTCTTTCAGTATTCCATAGTACAACTCATTCAATGAAAGTTTTATATATCCTATACATTGCTGTATTGTTATTATTTTCTTCCAGATCTTGTAAGGATTTTCACATAACCATTGTTTGAGTGCTGTTTGTTAAGAGTAGATCTAACATTATTTAGGTAGGGTTCCCGAATACACATATAGGTCTCGATTTTATGATTATTGTTGGGTTGTTTCTACCGACTAAGTACAAGGGCATATCAACAAAGAATAGTTTAGTTTCAGGGCAAAATTATTTTGGAATACACACACAAATGATATTATAGTTTTATTACGGAATAAAGTTTTCGTTATTAAAGCCCTGATATCCCCTTTAATTTGAGATGGGTGAAGTTGCCAATTAAACTGTTGTTATCAATTACTTTTAATTTGTTACAACGTCAAACCTTAGTCAAGGCATACCTTTTTAATCCATGGCAAAATTATATGTGACCTTTTATTTTGAAATTTTTAATTTAATAAAACTATAATTAAATTAGTTCGCTCCCACTTTATACACTGTTACGTTATAAAATTAAGTGACATAACGATATTTTTTTTACAAACAAAGCTGAACCTTATGGGCTTATCAATTATAGGTTAGGATTTGTTTCTTTGGTTAGTATCAGGCCTAAAATCTAGTTTATAAATAAAATTTTTGAAGACAATAGTATGATTTTAGAGGATAATATTAAATATCATTAATTCACTAAATATTATTATTATTATTATTATTATTATTATTATTATTATTATTATTATTATTATTATTATTATTATTATTATTTTAATGCACCACTCTTACTACCCGTTCGGGTTAATACGCACTTACGATAATCTGTAATGGTAGGGTGATTGTGAGATGAAATGGAAGGACCTACAGTTTAACGTGGAATCCGAACCACGGTGGAGGCCTGGCACTCCTCACATTCACAAGTTGTGATTAATACACGTCTTGTTAGAGGTGAAGGAAGGGTTTGGGAATCAGATAAATCTGTGCCGGGACCGAGGATTGAAGCCGGACCCCAGCACAGAAGTCTGACACCTTGCCCCTAGACCACCAGGTCACCAATTCACTATAATAGTGCCAGTTTAAATACAGACATACCCATCTTTGCAACTATTCGCTTTCTGACGCTTTACGATGAAACCCAACATATAATGGCGGGGAATGCCTGTAAATAAAATATTTTGGATTACCAATACATATTTTTTGTCACATTAGGTCGGTAAACTATTTTATGTGTGATTTATTAATTTTATTATTTATTATTTACGTATTAAATGAAAATATCAAATTATAAAATAAATACTAACAACAAAATTACTTGTCTCGATTAATGCATGTACATTTTTGGTTTTCAGGTTACTATAAAAAATGACATTTTATTTCAACACCCCCTGGCTGGATGAGCTGGTATTGATTTCAATAGTCTTCATACTAGTGAAGATCTATTGGTACACAACTGCAAGACATGATCACTGGAAGAAGCGAGGCATTGCTTATATAAAACCTCTTCCATTTTTTGGAAACCTTAAGGATGTTGTGCTTTTAAAATCCTCACGCGGTGAAGTGACGAAATATTTATACAGGGAACTGGAAGGAAAACCATTTGGTGGGGCCTTTTTTTTCAGTAATCCAGTTTTAATTGTTAGGGATCCCGAACTCATAAAATATATACTCGTAAAAGATTTCTCACACTTCCAAAACAGAATAACTACAAAACCTGGTAGTGAACCTGAGCCTCTAACACAGCATCTCGCCCTTTTGAATGGACCTAAGTGGAGGAGTTTGAGGACAAAGCTCACTCCAACTTTCACGTCTGGTAAACTCAAGAATATGGTAGACGCAATGACTGAATGTTCTCTTGAGATGAAAACTAGACTGCAAGAGTCTGCCGACAACAACTCCATCATAGAAGTGAAAGACATGGCAGGAAACTTCACAACGCAAGTTATCGGTTCTGTCATATTTGGACTACAGTTTAATCCATCAAAAACCCCGATTCTGAATTTCGGAAAGTGGGTCATGATTTAGTTGATCCGTCCAATAAGCGTGCTGCGATCATGATGTTGGGACACGTTTTCCCAAAGCTTGTTAAGATGTTGGGATTGTCTCTTCAATCAAAGGAGACCGTCTCCTTTTTCTATAGGGTTGTTAAGGATACTGTTCAGTACCGCGAGAAGAATGGAGTGACAAGGAATGATTTTCTTCAGCTACTTATACAACTAAAAAACAATGTAAAGCTGGTGGATGACAGAAGCAAAGAAGATGAACATCTAAGACACCAGATTGAACTTGGTGATAATAAGGCAGAACAATTTGGTACGTACGGTAATCAAAATAATAATTTTAAGTTTACCATCCCAAATATATACAATAAATAAAATAACACCAATCCTAAAAATCTATATAATACACATTGGTGTTAATTTTGGGGTACGTATATTAATTTTATTACTACTGTAGTTTTAGCATCAATTGTGTCATAATAACATAAACTAAACTTTGTATGGCAAATATATTCAGAAAACATTCTAGCATCTTCATTTTTTTTCAAAAATATTTTATAGTGTAATAGTGTTACTAACTATTAACTACATATATTTATAGTATTTAAAATATTAAATAACATTATTAAAGTATATTATATTTTATAATAAACACTTAAATTATTTAGATACCAATCCTTAATCAATAAACAAATTAAACAAATGTGATACAATCTACTTGCAGCTATAGCTTTTATCCTTTTTCTTGTAAACATGAACTAATGTTATAGTAATGTATATGTAAACTAAACTTATATGAAAATTAATGTAGTTCTTACACTAATTATCTTTCAGGAAAAATGATTTTACATGGAATTTATGATTTGAATTGATATGAGATAACTTAGTGTATTTTTAGTCTAATCCTCTAGATACTGTTGGAACTAATAATTTAATTGTGTGCTCTTCTCTAAGAAATGACGGAGAGTCTAATGACTGACCAATGCTTCGTGTTCTTTCTGGCGGGTTTCGAGACGTCATCGACCGCCATGAGTTTCACACTGTACGAACTGGCCCTGAACCCAGATATCCAGGAACGACTTGGAGCCGAGATTGATGAAGTTTTGGAGAAACACAAGGGCAAGATCACCTACGATGCCATACATGAGATGAGCTATCTCGACAAGGTTGTTAATGGTATGTCTACAATACATATACATTTTGGGGTAAAAGTTTCATTTCCACGTTATGCATAATGGGAGTACCTTAATTTATGGGACACAGTTCAATAGTTCAAACATTGAAAATATATGCATCTGTGTATTATTTGACCTTGTTTCCAAGTTATAATAGTTTTTATGTTAGAATAATTCTTACGACAAACTGACGTAATACTTATCTATTGAACTGTTGCAAACAACAATATTTGATGTTCCATGTACGACATTATTGATTATTCTGTAAACACAAAATAATAATTGATCAAGTTTATGAGGCATTTTAGTTCATCTTCTTAGTAAAAATTCTTCGTGTTGGAACTTGTTACTTTGCTGTGAATTTGAAGTGATAATGGATGTTTATTCAAACCTAGAAATGGCAGATGTGCATTTGATATATTGAATCTTCCGAAAACGCTTTTATTAATTAATACGTTTGCCAATTAAGAGAACATTTCATTACATGGACGCCTATTGTTTAATTTAAAAACGGGTGTCAGACAGCGGTAAACCAATCAATATTAAAACACTACATTTTGAAGAGCGGATCCTCAACCACATTGAAGATCATGTTTACCAGATCACCCGAATAATAGCATCGGGCCCATGACTGTGTGGATATTTTTGCGAGTACAAGTACTTAACCAAGATGACTTTCCTCCAAGATTATTTTTTGTCCTTGTTTCCTACATTGACGGTGTTTCTCATTCCCCCCTTCCCCCCCCAGCGTTTTATTTAACAATGAAACTGGATTAATCAAATATGGGGTAGTCAATTTTCATAACATACATCATTACGCTGAATAGAATCCACATGATTGGGCTAAAATACTATTAAATAAAAACCACAACATATTAATTTTCTATTCTGTTTTGTTATTGTGCATTTCCAGATCCTAAGGTATATTGAAAGTGTTGTATGTTTGTGTATTGTACCCTGCAAGATAATCTCAGGATTTCGTCGGCGTTGTGAGGTAATTTGTGATTGGTTGAAGTGTTTTCTCTACGGAGTACCCCAGTGGTCCTGTGAAAGGGAGTTAACGTGACACCGCTGAAGCTAAGCTAGTGGAAGTATTATTTTATTATCTTAGGCCAGCGGTTCCCAAATGGGGTACGCATACTCCCAGGGGTACATGCCAGGACTTTTGGGGGTACGCGAAAATATTTGAATAGTGGCGGAAAAAGATACCTATGCCAGCAATGCAAGACAAAAGACCAGCCAAATTTAGGAAATTCACTCAACGAAATGGCTTGGGGTGGTGCAGATTTTTTTCTATATTTGACCTTGAGAAAAGATTTTAATTTCAAACATAAAATGGTTCTTTAGAATTATTAATAAATTAATAAATTAATTAAATATGCTAGGCACAATTCATGGAAATGGGCTGCTAAGGGTTACGCAAGCGAAAAAAGGTTGGGAACCGCTATCTTAGTCGATTAGATTATAAGCTTGAGGGTGGCCCTCAATGCTATTAATTATTTAAAGCTAAATCGTGGTTGTTTAAGATAGCTCATAATTTATTGGGACTTATCGATGGACTTGCTCGCTCTTCAGACTTAAATCCACTGATTTATATTTCTGGGGCCATCTGAAAGCGAATGTTTACACATCACCCATTGACAGTGTTGAAATACCTCCTTCAGGGGTTTTTGAATGAACAAGAAACTTTGTGATATGACGATCACATGCTTATAAACAAGCTCAAGGGGGTAATTTTGAGCACTTCCTCCAGTGGTGGGCAGCTACATAATGGCAAGCAAAAACTACTATAGCTATAAAACAATGTCAAATAGGATACATGTTTATATGAAACATTTTTCACCGTTTATTTTGTCCCAGGGCTATCCTTTATCTTGTAGTGGCTATTACATGTTAAAGTACATACTGTGCCGAAAAAAATATGTGACAGACATTTCATTTTTTTATGATGTAAACATAGTATTTTGTTTGAAGTGATTGGTGTGTTGTACCCGACCAAAAATATTTTTATCATATCGAAGTTAGTGATTAAATTCTATCACATATTTTTAAGCTGTATATTTTAATCTGAATAATAAGTTAGTTTTTATTCACTTTACCTTGTAAAACGTAATTTAATATATCTGTTTTATTTATGTTTTAATTTGTTCCAGAAACTTTACGCATACACCCGCCATCCCCAAATTTGACCAGAATGTGTACAGATTCCTACAATTTACCTGGCACTAAATACACCATTCAAAAGGGAGATGTGGTAATAATACCTTCAGTTGGACTACATCACGATCCAAAATACTTTCCTAACCCGGATAAGTTCGATCCGGAAAGATTTAGTGAAGAAAATAAAAATCTGAGACCAAAATATACATACCTGCCTTTCGGAGAAGGTCCTAGGATTTGTATTGGTAAGTTTATTTTTGTTGTGTGGGAAAATTGCATTACGGATGGCACTAGGCTATTTGATTAATTAAATTACTTTATTTATAACCTCCCTTGTACTATTTTAATACATTTCTCAAAGGACTGTGTAATTACCCGATAATGTGGGCGCATGGTCTAAGGTTTCACTCTCGCAAAATACTAGACTGCCGATGACAGGGAGATCGTGGTTCGACCCCGGAAGGGTGTACTGAGGGGGGCGATTCTTCCTAAATGGTTTCTCACTCTCTCTCCACTCAAATGTGGGTACACCTACTCCCACTCCCTCATCCCTAGCCCATTAGCTTAATTAGTACATAGGCGTTTAACCCGAACGGGACACGGTGCTAAAAAAAATTTGATTGATTAAAGTTTTAATAAAAGTAATAGTTTTTAAAATAAATAATAATTAATTATAGATAGCAGATAAATATTTATTTGATTTTATATTGGCTTAAATAGCTAGATTAATATTTTGAAAACAAAAGTAACTTAAAGTAAAAAATTTTATGTAAAATTGATATTGATAAATTTTAGAAATTGGTTTTTGTATTAGGTTTTATTAATTTTTTTTCAGGAATAAAGGAAACGATTCTATACAGATTGTAAATAAGTTCGGAGACTACCAACTAACCTGTTTTCCACTACCAGCTTGCTAGGCCTGCCGTAGCTTCATATGCCTTGTAATCTAACTTAAGACTAGAACAGGCACAACATACAGTCCCCGGCCGTTAATTTATCAATGTTAAAGGGTAAACCAATATTTTAATATGGCTTAGATACTAATCCTTATTTCGTATCTATTCTTCACTTCTAATTAATTTTGGTCGGTTTCGTTCCATCCTCTCCCTTGTTTCTGTATTATTCGACCCCTCATCGGAACCGTTTAGGTAAAATAATCGGGTCTCTACTCTATGTAAAAAAAATAATCCATTGCTTGTTTTCAGGTATGAGGTTCGGCCTGATGCAAGCCAAGGTTGGATTGGTTGGTCTACTGTCCAGATACAAATTCAGTGTTTGTGAGAAGACGCCAATTCCGATGGTTTATGACCCAGTGGCGTTATTCATGAGCGCTAAGAATGGAGTTCATCTTACCATTAGTAATAGGAAATAAATACAGGATTTTGTTCTTTCTATAACAATTGCGTTGGAGTCATTTAAAATATATATATATATGTATTTGTCATTTTATTCTTCTTATTTAGATAATTACAATTTTTTTTTTGCTCAAATATGGTTGAGTTTAAAAACATTTCCAGTGAAATATTTTCAAAATAAAGTTTTTTTTAATAAGGGTTATATGTTTTTAAGTAAATTACATGCATATCTATGTCATTTGATTCCCACGTTTTTTTGACAAACTTTTCATCTTGTTTGTTTATTTTGATAACTAATAAATTGGTTGAAGTAAAGCTGATCAACGATGTGATCGACGTGCCCGCAATCCTCCGGATTATCCTCGACGCAAGATACCCCCCCACCCCTTTTCTGTGACTATTGGATCCTTTCTTATGATTTATTTTCTTATCCCATGCTCTTCTCTTTCCCCTCTCAGTCTCACATTGATTTACAACTCCAACCTAAAATATGTCAACTAAGGTGTTAATAATATACTAAACGTCAGTTGGTTGTATAAATAACACTGGGAAACACAAATTTTGTTGACTTAGATCTGACACTTGTTTTTGACTAACTTTTGGCATCTAAATCCAAAAATGACCCCAGTTTTTGTCTATCACGTAAACTTTTTAAGCTACAGGATACCCTTTCTTTGTCCCAAAAGTCATACAAAATGTGCATACAAAGGAAAATAAAGGAAAAAATTACCAAATATACTGTTCACAGAGGATAATTTTATTCATACAAAGGCTATATATAGTTACTGTAAGCAAATTGTGTTAATAAAAGTAGTAAAGTTCTTTTACCAAACGGCAAACATACATATTAAGGTAAAAAAATTTACATATAGCTTTTCCTGGAGTGTTCAATCTGTGGACAATCTCGCCTGATGCTCCAACAATAGTCAGCCATCATATGTACATCCCATCTACCCTGATACCGTGCCTCTATGATCTTCAAATCTTGGTGGAATCGCTCACCCTGCTCATCACTGACCGCACCAAGATTTTTCGGGAAGTCAGCAAGATGGCTATGCAGAAAATGCACCTTGATGCTCATGTTGCAACCAAGCATCTTGAAGCTCTCCAAGAGTTGCTGGACAATTTCGGTGTAATTCTGTGCTCGTGTATTTCCATGAAAGTCTTTGTCAAGGTTTTTGAATGCTAACCAAGCATTCTTTTGGAGTTCTGTCTTTGTTCCGATGAAATGTTCATCTTTAACAAGCTGCCGAATCTGTGGACCGTCAAACACACCAGCCTTTATCTTTTCAAAAGACAGGCTAGGAAATACCGAAATGAGATAATTGAAACAGTCTCCTTCAGTTGTCAAAGCTTTAACAAATTGCTTCATGAGACCCAGTTTTATATGCAGAGGTGGAAATATAATGTTCTTTCTGTCGACAAGTGGCTGATGTAGAACGTTTGGATCACCAAGTTTGAGGCCAGATCTTGGCGGCCGATTCGACTACACCCAATGCTTCTCACGAGCTCTGACTGCACCAAATAAATTTCCATTGTGGAGGAGGACACACTTCAAGCTCCGCTTTGAGCTATCAATGAACAGTCGCCATTCAGTAGCGTTATAGGCTGGAATTCCCAACTTCTCCACTAAATCATGTACGTTATGGCAATACATAAATCCACCGTCACTTCGAAAGTATTGCAGAAATGCACTTTCTCTTGATCGAAAGTAGGATACCTTAGCTCCTTTTTCAAGCAAGTTTTTCTTATGCACTCTTGATGCTAGGAGTTCTGAAGTATTTTTGGATAGTCCAAAATCTCGTGCCAAATCATTCAACCCATGCTGATAAAATCCCTTACGAACGGAGTCATCTTCAATTTAAAAATCTTCATTGTTGGTGTCACTTCGATCTTCACCATACTCGTATTCCTTTATTTCAAAAGAGGGTAATTTTTTGAAAACTGGCACTGGGATTTCAGCTGAATGAGGCACTGGGCGTGTAGCTGATGGTAAACTAGTATCTCTATTTTACCTTTATTTTTCTTGTTATATTCTGTCGTTTTCACTATACAAAAGTAAGTCACTTGAGTGATCTCAGGGCTCTCGCCAAATCATAGGTATACCAAATGGCAATTTATCACGTGTTCCCTTCATTCACATCCGTAAACTCTCGACACACTGTTTGTACATCTTGTGAGGGGACCAAGATTTATAATTTTCACTTTAAAATATAAAAAATAGGCTTGCCTGACAAATGCGCTGATATTTGTCCTTTGACTGGGAATGGTGACCCTGCCACATATATAACAAAACGAATCGGGGCTGTTTAAGCACTTACGACGCAAAATAGCAGAGGCAGACATGATCTAAAGGAAATAAGTACATATGTAAATAAAAAAACTAAACACTGCCAACTCCTTGTATACAGACAAGAACTCGGACTCCACTTCGGAATGCGCCTCACTCTACAGTGTGACACACAACGTCTCACTACACTATCTCAGGTGTAACTGAATAGCCTAGACAAGTATGAACCTGTCGCTGGTCTCCTACGGTGTCATTCACCCCTCCCCAATCGAGGTTGGTTTACTTCAGCCAATAGGAGAGCACTAGTGCTTCCTATGATGCAGACTATATCCAATGGAGAGTGGTCATATTAAGATAAGCTGTAGAGAAAAAAACTTGACGTGATAGAAGAAAACTAGCTACAGTTTTGAAATCAGAATGCCTATTTAACTTTAAAACAGCTGAAAAATCAAACTCAACAGAAATTGTGTTAAAAATTGTTCCCGGGTGTAATTTGTGTAAAAATAATAGACCATTTGATAAGTATTTTCAATAAACTCACCTTCTAAGACTCAAATCTAATACGTTTGCTGTTTTTAAAACAACATACACCATTACAATTTTTTTTAACCCCGCGTCTTACTACACATAGGGCTATACACATATATACTAATTACGTTAATATGTTAGGTATGGAAATGGGTTAAATTTAGAGATAGTGTTTCTGCATTTGCTTGGAGGGAAAGCGAAAACTTTTTTAGGAAAATCCTCGCTCAGTATACTCGACCGGGATTCAAACCAGATCATCCCGACTACTGCATTACATTCTACTCAGAGTGTGACGCCTTAGACCATGTGGCCACCGAAGCGGGTGTTATACAAACTCCCCTATTAAACTACACCTTTTAATAAACTAAAAATATGGTGTAACCCCCGTCAGTGGACGCATGTTCTAACGCGTTACTCTCACAGTAGACTAGGCTGCCGATAACGGGTAGATTGAGGTTCGAGTTTCGTCAAGTGCACTGAGGGTAGTTTTCCAGAATGGTTGTCCACTCTCCCTCCAGGCAAATGTGGGTACACTTCCTCTAAATTTAACCTTCCTAATCCCTACAACCATTAGCGTAATTAGTACATAAGCATGTAACCAGAACAGGTATTGAGATACGATACTAATATATATATATATATAAGACTTTTCTTCCCCATATATGATTATATCGGTGCTAAAAAGATATACATATATATATATATTAGTATCGTATCTCTCTCTCTCTCTATATATATATATATATATAGGGTAGTTGGAAACTCATAGCCCAAACTGCACATATAGCTTGTTTGAACCAAAAGTAATACAACATCCTTATACAATTACATCCGGAAAGCGATGTTAATACTATAAAATTGTATTCAAAGTTTCGGTGTACAGCGCTGGGAGACAAAGCTGTTTAAGCATGCGTGTACAACAAGTTGCATAGAAGCTAGGTGCACAGCACTGCACATGTAATAATGGCAAGCACTTTCTATTATGTGGAACAGTTAATGATGAGTGATGACCCTCAGAACGTATTTGCATTTCTAGATAGACTGGTGTATTGTTTATTATTAATTGTGGTATGTTCTGCTGCCGTGCTCCAAAATGTCGAGGTGTGTAGTGCCGCACGCCTAACTCATATGCAACCTGTTATACACACATGCTTGAACAGCTTTTCTCTCCCAGCGCTGTACACAGAAACTTGAACACAATTTAATGTATTAGCATAGTTTTCCGAATTTAAGTGTACATAAATTTTGTATTACTTTTGGTTCAAACAAGCTATAAGCTACGTGCAGTTTGGACTATGAATTTCCGAACATCCTATATAATTATATATCAAAGCAAAGGTAAAGTAATATACATTACTTTTGTAAGTGTATATATTTATATATGCATACATAAGTGTATATATATTATCTCTGGGTTGGATGAAAGTATATTGTCGGGTTTCTGCAAAAAGTTGGAAACTGCTAAATTACTACATTACTATAAACAGGAAAATTTATTTGATGTATGTTAAAGGTAGATAAATGATCTGATGCATTTATGTTATATATTTCTGTCCATTTATTATTTGTAATTGAGTTTGGTCCACATTTGGTATTGGATAAAACAAGTAACGCAAATTATTTATTCATTCTCTTGTAAAATATACCGTGAAAATCAGTATTAATTCTGGAACAACTTTGCAAGTGCCCTTACTGAGTCTTGGCTGTACAATTAAGTCCTAATTTTTGTAATATACAATAATAAATTGGTAAACTATTTGTAAACTTAAAAAAGATGGTTGTTTATTGATATATTGCATACAAAAATATTGTCTTTATTTCTACTCAAACAATTCATCACATCATAGTGTTGTAATGATATTGATTTGGACCGCTCTCATATATTTAAAAAGTCATTGATGAAGGTATTTTTCTTTAAAGTATCGTATGTAAATTATCCTTTTAAGACTTCATCCATGAAGAATCACGCGCTTTTCAAGAATAATCTAGAAGCATTGCACCATTAAAACTTATTTTTTATTTCACTCCGTAGTATTTACTAAACAAGCAAGAGACGACAGCTCCCTATACCCAATAGGAAGCTAGCCTTAAAAACACCTGTCGCAGGACCGCTTTTGATTTGTTGGTTTTGACGCTGGTCATGAGAGGTCCAAGGGGCAAGGGGTTTGTCATATATAAGCTGTGTGTGCGTACGAACAAAGAGAGTGTGCGTATGAATATAGAGAGTAGTCACATAAACACGCAGAGTGCCGGCGACATAAACCTAGAGAACGTGTAATATCACGACAGTACATATTTTGTATTTCAAGTAAAATTGTATAAGAAGATATAATCACTCCAATAAATCGTGTGCAACATTAACAGTTGTATTTATTTAAGTCAAATAAATCGTATCATCATAATTGGCGCTCGATCACGGGGCTATAAAAACACGTTAATTCTCAAACATTCCGTAACGTTATAATTGGCTCCCAATCGTGGGACAATTATATCCCAAATAAACCGTAACATTATAATGTGTTTGCTGTATTATACTTTATTTCGAAGTTGAGACTAGATACACAATTTTATCATACTTAAAAAAAACTATAGAATTGAAAAGTAATTATTTCAAAATCATAAGCTTAAATTGGTCCCAATTTTATTGTTGTTAATTCAAGTATGAAGAAAACTGCACTTCGATACATTTTATGTCTAAAGTATACTTTTGTATCTAATTAAAGGACACCTCCATGTCTGTATCCTGACACCTTACATAAGTCAGAGACTGTTCAAAGTGGAAGTTCACTAGACATATTGGGTCACGCAGCCAGTATCTGAGGAGGAAAACACCTCTTTCGAGGCTCCTCTAATCCATAATATTTGTGTCCTCCGAGCGTAGCCACGCATATAAATGCGCGCAACGGAATCTTGTAACTAACATGTCGCATAGTCGGTTTTGAAATGTGCTCTTAAAGGGAGTAAGTTGAAGAGAATGCACTATTTAAGAAAATGTATCAACACTCGTCAGAAAGAGAAGAAACCATATAGTGGAATAGAATCGTCCATAATGCAGCCAACCAGCTAGCAGCAAACTACACTTTCTCAATCAAATTAAGGTTACATCAACCCAGGCGATAAGAGATCAAAATATCTTAATAAATCTATATTCTTGATCTGGTCCTTTAGAATTAATCATTGATTGATTAATACAATCCAGGAAAAAACTATTTCTTCGGATATCTATACCAAACATGAAGAGAATTAGCCAAACTATTTAAATGAAAGACGTGTTCACATCACCCTGATTTTGGTGGGAAGTCAGGTCTGTAAGCTCTTATATCGTACCAGAATAATATTTTACTGTAGTATTTTGATAGGAAAAAAGCCTTATAGAAAGGGACTACTACCAACATCATGGTATACATATAGTACAAATTTCATTGGAAGGGACAGATAGAAAATTAAATAATCTACTGTCCTGTGTTAATAATTCAGGTCATGAGTTTTGCAGCTGTCACTTTTTATAGAAATTATCAATATCTATAAAGTAAACACAAATCAAATAGTAAAACGTTGTCAATTTTGGCTACAAAAATTGTCTTTATGTTTCCTTAAAGCTCCTTTCTAGGAAAGTTTGGCTTTAGGCACAAGCACCTGTGGTGGCTCGTGGTGAAGTCCACAAACAGGGATTGGCAAGAAATATCTTTAACATTGAATTCCTCTTGAAGTTTTTTCAAGTTTTTTAAACATCATTAGGGGGGTAGGTGTTAAACATATTATGAGGCTCTTAGCTTGGGCAATGAGAAATACAAAACAAACTATTAAGGTCCTTAACCCTATCGAGTGCAAGTCTAAAACCTATTTGGTGGGATCGTGGCCGGGAGGGTGAAAGGCGTGAAGTGGTTTCACAACCGACCAAAGTATCCTTCCACGCCAACAAGAACAGATGGATTAGGGAAACCGTAGCTGTTGCTAGCTACTGGACAGGTCTTGCGGAAAAATCATCCGTTTGGAAATATCAATTTTCTCGAGAACGAGTGAAATTTTTATAGTAATATTTTCAACACCTCTTCTAAGATAATGTATCAATGTTTATTAAGTGTGACCTTTTCTTATTTTTTTCTATGCATCCGGCAGTTTTCTATTGAAAAATGTCAAAATTATTGATATTTGATCACTGTTAAAATTATAGAGGAGGTGTGTATATAAAAAGTATAACTTAAGCAACATGCTTATTTTCTTGAACAAACCGTTTCCGAAAAGAAAATTGCAAAACTATAGAAATTCTTGAAGATAACAATTTGTTCCCATGGCTCTGCATTTCAACGCCAAATGAAAAGAGCCAATCGACCTTAATAATACTTTTGAAAATAAGGGATGAACCCATCGATATAGACTAGGGCACAGACAAGATATACACTAAACACACAGCCTCCAAGTTAAAATGTCTGCGCTTCGTGGAAGAACTTGAGTCCTTCAACACGGGGATCACTAGGTGTCCTCAAGGGGCATTAAAAATAAAGCTAATTGTAATTAATTATTTCACTAGAGAGAGGACACAAATATCCATCTCTAGTCAATTGGCCGACCTCCACAAAGCTAGGCTCATGTAGCGATCCAACCCACTCTTCACATAATTCAACCTCAAAAAGAGCCTACGCAGACTGCCCATTACTATTACAATGGTCCCTTTATGAAGAACATGTTAAAAGTGAGTCGTTTAACAACTGTTAGTTACATTTGTAAGTACTTTTATCACTGAGCATTGACACTAGCGAACCCCAGTGTTGATGGACTCAACCTGGCTCAAGTAGCGCAGCAAAACTTCTGTAGAGCTGAGGATGGATCTGGTATATTTTTGTCTGTGGACTAGGGAGATACCGTACTCAACCCTATGAGCTCAGACCATTGATCTCTATACTATAACTGGATGGACATCTGTGGCTGAAATTTTCGAGCTGTCGTCTGCATACCATTGGGTAAGAGAGAAGGAAACTTTCGGGTATCTCTTTCTCTCTTTCACCCATACAAGGCAATGTGGCATTTTGACATCGTTCATTAATTTGATTGATTATATGAGAACCATCAATGTGAGAGTGGTTAAATTAAATAAATATGTTAGTTAAAGCTTTGAAGAGCATATAAAAGTTCAAAACAGGTTAGTTTTTTCTTTAAATAAGTTGATGTAGCCTAATATGTACGATGATTTTTGAAGGAAGCTTACTTTTAAGGCTTTATCTCGTACCAGAATCCTACCCTATATTTGTGTCTAGTTAGGATAAAAGACCTTCCAGAAGGAAATTTCTACTTCTGTTCTAAATTGCCGTTCATCCTACCAAAATAGTATATATATGATAGTATTCTGGTACGAAATAAAGCCTTACAGATTGGAATTATTACTAAAATCCGGGTTTATAAGATACTGTACTTCCTACAAGCCAATAACCTAAATTATCATTTGAACGTAAGACTTCTACACAAAGTGTGTCATTCAAACAAATGTAATACAGTTTTTAGCTAGCTTGTTTCATTATAGTTATCGAAATGTCAACATAATATGGTTTCTGAAAGATATGAGCCAACTTAAAAAAACAGGTATTATTACAATAATACTTTCCACAAGCCTATAACCTAAGTGATAGTTTGAATGCATGGCAACTATTCAAAGTTTGTCATTCAAACAAATGTAATCAATTTTTAAGATACCTTGTTCATTATATTTATCGAACTTTCAATAAAATATGGTTTCTGAAACCAATATACACGCTAATAACCAACTTTAAATATAAGTGTTGTCGTGGCATACTGTAAACAACATTGATGATAACTACATAAAAATTGAAATATCTAAGGTTTTATTCGTATTTGTACAGTATTACCTGTAAAACTGGACTGTATATCCTTTAATGTAAATGTTTCTTCAGGAAAGTATGGTATAATACTTCACTATTTTCAAACAATAACACTTTTATTCATCAGAGACATGTTTTCGCATAAGAACATTTAAAGAAACCGTTAAATCTTTCCCCCCCTCAGTGTAGCAGACGATACGTTTGAGCGTCACGCTTTTGTCCTTGGAATGTGCAAGTGTATGTCCATCCAGTTATACTATAGAGATCAATGGCTCAGACGCGGCTGTGACGAAATTGAATCGTGGTGCGCTCTATGCAGTTTTGGGTAGAGATGTAGGAACTAAGACGCTCTCATTAGGCTTTGAGTGATTTTCTATTTCAGCCATCATTTAATTAAAAAGTTAATACTTTACATATCTAGATGAAAATGTTTCTAATGTTCTAGAGGAGCAATGTACTGTACTTAGCTTACAACACTTTAAACAGTTAAATTAGCAATATTCAAATGTTTAAGATAAACATCAAAGGCGTCGCTATCATAACTAATAATAATTTCATAACTTTTGTCGTAGCGTTGATTTAAAAATATAGGTTTAGTGTAATTATTTTCAACAGGGCCTGGTTAGATTCTATTAACTTAAGGAGAGGAGAGATGATATTAATGTGTCTTTAAAAAAAGGGAAGTCATGTGCATAGCATTTCACTAAAACTTAGAATAATCTTAAAATATCGTTAATTTATGATAGCTTATTCCTATGACTTATATTAACTGGTCCGAGGGTTATTTATTTTTAGGTTTTAGAATGACTTTTTGTTTTTAGGTGGTTATTTAAGCAATAAGAAAATTAATTTTTGTGTCAATGATTTATTTTTCTTAATTTTGTGAGACCCCCTTTTTGGATTGATTGTGCTTATTTAGGCATTTATATAGTTTCACCATTTTACCGTTGTTGAAAGTTAATAAAATGTTTTTCTTGAAGATATATCCCAGACATAAACAGATCTTGTTTTTTTTTATTGACATGTTTAGCACACTAGCTATTAACGACTTGGCTGATCTAATTTAGCAAGGATGACGAAGGTAGTTAAAAGCCAGTGAAGCCGCTTTAACATAGAAGGAGGATGGGAAAACCACTCCTATTTCACCCAACCGAGATTCAAACCTTCACTTCCCCCGAAACATTGGTCAAGTAGTACAATGCGAGACTAGCGCGTTAATTCGCTCGGCCACTGGTGTGAATTAAAGGAACATGAAACGACTACATTGTGTGTCATTGATTACTAAGTTTTTTTTCCATAGTAACTTAAGTTATTACTGTATAAGAAATATTACAAATAAATTAAGCCTCAGTTCACATTTATGCAACCATATTACTGGGTACTATATTACTGGGTTAGAGTTTCAGGATCACTGAACAATATTATTGTTTAAATTGGTGTTTCTCCTTTCACTGTTATGATTTTGAAAATGTGGCGGGCCAACTTGAACATCAAGCTGGCCCGCCACATTGAAATTGCTACCACAGGTGTAATTTTATGGCATAAAGGCTGAAATTTGCGTACATATTATGAGCACAAACGGAGCAAAAAGAAATTGCGTAATCAAAATTAGATAAGATGTTTTAAAAAATGTGGCAGGCCAGTTTGAAATCAAGTTGATCTGCCACATTAAAATCAATATAATTTGAGTAATTTAATAGCACAAACTCTGAGTTTCGGAGACATATGTGCACAAACGTAGCACAAAGGACTGTGCGAATCAATTTATTTGGAGTAAGATGATGGACTTAAGTGACGGGCTTACTGGCTTCCTCCTTTGCCCACCATTGGTGACCTTCACAAACGCAACTGCCAAATTTCAGGGCATTGTTCACTTAAGTCACTCCCTAAGCCTTCGGAAAACATGTGGTTTATAAGATAATCTGATATGTTTCCTAAAGGCTGTGTGACGTTGTCACAGACATGAATCTAAAGAAGACAGTTTGGACTCACCTAGCCTGGTCCCCCTTTTGACTGCCTGCTTCACGGCTCCGAAAACATACGCGCACTCATCAACATCACGTATACTACTAACCGTCCGTGGCTCGAAGTACAACTCCGAGCTAGACTCGAACAAATGAACATCGAGATTGCGCAGTCCCATATGCGCCAACGACTGTGTTCTGGTGAAATAAGAACTATCCACCGGCGCGTGAATTTGAATTATTACGAGGCTAAACGAGATTGTTCTCGAAGCATGTGCACGCCCCTTCCCCTGTCCCATCTATGTTTCCCGCCGTATGTGAACACGTGACAGACTTTGTGTTGTATATAACGGCTGGACTGTGTAGTGATGTCACTCATTTCTCTGCGCTCAATTAGGTGAGACACTTTGTCTTAGCTTTAGACTTAGTATATTTTTCGTCGTATCAAAATTATGTTTGGCTCTTCATGTTCAAAATTTATTTGTTTCGGCTTTATTTATTTATACGTTACTCAAATTTAATTTCCTTAGAGACTGCTGAATTTGCCTGTCAGCCATTATGAATTGTTTGATTTTTAAACTCCGTTTCCTATTTTTGCAGACCCGCCTTGTCCGCCTCACGGACGGGTTTGGGATTTATTACGCCGCCATCTTGGGGCGCTAGTTATCTTTCTTAACGATAAACTTATTGAAATGTTTGGTTTGCTTGTCAAAGTTTTAAGGGTTTAGTCTTTTGTAAATTGATGAACTTGTTGTTCAACTTTGGGGCCGCGAGCCCGCGCACTTAGCGCTTCGGCCAAGTTTATAGTTAGGTTGGTCTAATTTGAATGGTGTCTGTTATAACTGATTAGGTTGATTTAATTCATTGTTTGTAATGGCAGCTAGTAATTATTTAACATGCTCATGTCGAATTTGTATCGGCATCGATGAATTGTGTACACCAATACTTTTTGTCTTTATTTAACCTTTTCTAGTTAGGTTAGTCGCCTTCTGCGCTGGGTCAATTTTATATGTATTCCTTATTATTGTCATACTGTTTTCTCTCAAAGACTTGGGGTCTTGCCCCATTATTTATTATTTCAATCAGTCCTTGTTGACTTTTTCACTCGGCTACTCTTTGTATGCCTCACTTTCATATTTCTACGAGTTGTATGTTATGAAAAAAAAATAAACTCTCTTGTGATCAACCTACCTTTTATTTATAGTGTGGTGAACCTATTAAATCAAAGGGGGGGTTACAAGAGAGAAGCTGCGCCACTCCGCTCTCGTGGAGGGGAGTGGGGCATACAATAGGAAATTTAGCTATGGTTAGGAGTGAAAATAGGGCCCTCCCATCTGGAGTATTGTTATATGATTGATATTGTTCTGATCTTTGTTTGTGTATGTTTCATGACATCTGTGACCATGGCGACCACTCCTGAAGCTGCCAAGACCACTTTGACCACATCTAGGATTGCAGTCTACCGTCTGAACCGGGACGAGTTGGCGGCTGAGCTGACTTTAAGGGGCGTCTCCTTCCCTCCCAATGCTACAGTGGGTGAGCTCAGATCTAAGCTATGTGGGGAGATTAGCGGGACTGGGGAGGCCGAGACTGACTCGGGCATGGACAGGATTGAGATTGGGAATCCACCCCCCTTAGCGCCTATCGCTCCACCTACACCCCCTTCACTAGTTAAATGTCAGAACAAAGTACTTATGGAGATTTTAAATCGCACCCCTGTTTGCGACGGTCAGGATCACGCTGCTCTATTTAGATTTTTGGTTGAGATTAACAGAGCGTATAGTCTGAAGTTAGCGAGTGATAATGAATTTCTGATTCTGTGTTTGTCTAAAACTTCTGGTTTTTTAACTCAGTTACTCTCCCGTGGAATTCAGAATGGTTTATCTTGGAGATCGCTTACCGACCTCATTTTAGAAGCGTTACTACCCAGCAGGGCAAGGGAAAGGTTATGTAGGGAAGTTATTCACAGGTTTCAATATCCCCACGAGTCTATGAGAGATTTTGTTTCATCTATCACGGAGGCAGCTCAAGTTCTCAATAGTGGCCTCGGGGAAAGTCAGATTGTTGATATTATACTTGAGAATGTGTCCCCCCTTACCCGGCGACATTTTGTATTTACATGTAAGCCCTTTACGGTTCTAGAACTTTTCTCTCTGGCATCTTCGATTGAAAACACCTTGCTCTCTGAACAGGAGTATTTGAGTGCACATGCGTCAGCGGCTGTAAACCGTGGACGCACGGGTTCAACTCCTGGGCCTATGAATACGGCCTTGTCTTTAGCGGCTGTACCACCGAGCGACCGCGATGCTAATGCTCCTAGAGACAACTTCAGACCTTCCGGTTCTAACAACCGTGCGCCCCGCGACCTCTCACGCGTAAGATGTTTCCGGTGTAGGAGGCTAGGTCACTTACAGAGACAGTGTAGAGCGGGAAACTTATAGGGCACGCTCGTAGTCGTGGTCCGATCGTGCCCACTTGTGTTAAACCACGTGTCCCCACCCCTGTAGTTCAGGTCCAGGTAGCCAAGGAAAACTGTGTTGCTCTTTTAGATACGGGAGCCAGTCACTCCTTTATATGCCATAAGTTCTTGCGCCAGTTGGAAGGTAAAACTAAAATCGATTATAGATCGATTGTTCCTATGATTTACGCCGTGGCTAATGGGAAGACTATCTTGGTCGATTGTAAGGTAGTGCTCTCTATTAAGATAGAGCGATTCTCTTGGAAACGTCCATTCTTTGTTGTCCCAGGACTTCCCTTTGATATTATTCTGGGAACTGACTTTATGTTCGAGACTGGAGTCAAACTTGATTTGAAACGCTTGGGAATATCTTTTAGCTTTGAACCAGGTTCGTTTGTTCAATTTTCTGTTGGGCACTATCCTCGCAGGTTGTTCTCGATTGTCGAGGAACGCGAGGCGATGGATCGTTTGATTGCTCGATTCCCTGACGTCATCACTGACAGATGGGGGAAGTGCGACGTTTTGCCGTACGACATTGTGGCGCAGGACCACATACCTGTGAGATCTGGTCCTTACTCCTGTGCGCCCCCCAAACTTGAGATATTCAGAAATCTTATCATGGACTTGGAACAGAAGGAGGTTATTCGTCCCTCCAAATCCCCATACGCAAGTCCTGCGTTCATAATCCCCAGAAAAGGGCATGGGCATCGCTTAATTGTCGATTATAGAAAACTTAACAAAAAAATAGTGTTCGACCCATACCCCATGCCTAGCATAGAGTCCGCCTTCCAACATCTTGGCGGAGCCAAATATTACAGCTTGATTGACCTTAATGCCAGTTTTCTCCAATGTGCTCTCTCAGAATCATCAAAGAAATATACTGCGTTTATTACCCCCTGGCAAGTCTATGAGTTCAACCGCGTGCCTTTAGGGATAAGTTGCGGAGGGCAAGCGCTGAGTAGAGTCTTAGACCATATTTTGGCAGATCTGAAATACAACTTCGTGTTTAACTATCTTGATGATATCTGCGTTTACAGCAAATCTTTTGATGACCACTTGCGTCATGTAGAGACGGTGCTGAGGCGCCTGCGCGAGGCTGGATTGACTGTGAACCCGGAGAAGGTTACGTGGGCGAAGAGATCTGTTCCGTATTTAGGCTATATTATTTCCGAGGGTAACCTGCTTGTCGACCCGGATCGGGTCAAGCCCATCTTAGATTTTCCCGCCCCCAAGAACATCAAAGGGGTATTGCGGTTTTTAGGCATGTGCGCCTACTACGCTAGATTCATCCCTAACTTCTCGGACTTAGCCAACCCCCTTAACTTATTAAAAAGAAAGGGTGCCACCTTTATTTGGGGTTCTGCCCAACAGGAGGCTTTTGTTGCGCTTAAGCGCCACCTAGTGTCACCGGCCGTGCTACGCATGCCTGACTTTTCTGTACCCTTCCAATTGCACGTTGATGCTTCCTCTGTAGCGCTAGGGGCGGTTCTCTCCCAAATGACCTCCGAGGGGAGTAGACCAGTAGCTTTCGCCAGCAGGACTTTGAGCCCTGCCGAAAGAAAGTATAGCATTTATGAAAAGGAATGTCTTAGTTGTATTTTTGGAATTGAGAAGTTCGCTGACTATCTTGAGCTTCGCCAGTTTGAGTTGTATACGGACAACATGGCCCTCAGCTGGATGTGGAATCACCCGAAACAGCTAGGGAAGATTGGACGGTGGGTCTGGAAGCTTTCCAGGTTTAAGTTTACCACCCATCATGTAGCTGGGAAACTTAATGTCGTTGCTGACGCTTTGTCTAGGATGTCAGAGGACAAGGAACCTGTAGGGGAATGTAAGGAGGACGGCTCGTTATTTGTTATCCATACGATTCCCGAATCTTTCATTTCTATTAAAGACCACCAGTTGATGGACCCGTACTGCATGCAGATCGTTGACAGGATCAAGCGTGGAGAGAGGATAGGTAACTACGAGATCTATAAAGACCTCCTAGTAGTTCGTGTCAAAGGTAGAATTAGATATTTTGTGCCAGAGAAACTTAGGCCAATGTTACTTAAATATTTCCATGACTCCCTTTTTGGTGGCCATTGTGGTGTCCTTAAGACCGAACACAAGATCTCCAAGGAATTTTTTTGGCCTTTAATGCCAAGAGATATTAGGGATTGGGTGCGAAAATGTGAACTGTGTCAATTGGCCAAACCTGCGCGTAATTCTAAGATAGGGTTTCACTCAGCGGATGTTGCTAAGCAACCATGGGAGAAAGTTTTTGTTGATTTTGTCGGCCCCCTGACTCGCTCTTCCCTGGGGAACACCTCCATACTCGTAGCCATGGACGCCTTCTCTAAATTTGTTATACTCATCCCCCTTAGGAACATGAAGGCAAGGACAACTGTTAATGCCCTATGCAGGCGTGTTTGGGCGATTTTAGGGACCCCAAGGATCATCGTGAGTGATAATGGACCGTGTTTCCGTTCTAAAGCTTTCGGGGATATGTGTTTCTCGTGGGGATTAGGCATGTTACCACTAGCCCGTACAACCCGTCTCCGAACCATGTAGAAAGGTTTAATCGTAACCTAAACATTGCCTTAACGATCTTCCACCACCAGGATCACACTCACTGGGACCAGGACATAGACGTTTTAAACGTAGCTTTTAACGACGCCTTCCATGAGTCAGTCAAAGCCACTCCATCCTCTATCCTCCTTAATAGGGACCTGAACCACCCATTATTATCTAACTGGGATATTGACCCACTCCTTAATGACGTGGGTGATTGCTCTTATGAGAAGAAATGTGAGATAGCTTTTTCAAACCTCTTGAAGTCCCAAAGGAAGGTTGCCGCCACCTATAACCGAGGGCGTATCCCTGTCCCATTTAAGCTAGGGGACATTGTAGTTTGCAAATGTTTTCCTCTTAGCTCAGCTGCTGACAAGTCTTCGGCGAAGATGTCATATAAGTGGAGTGGTCCCTGGTCAATTGAGAGATTTCTCACACCTGTTTCTGTTTTGTTAAAAGAAGTATCTGACCCGTCTTTGACACGTAGAGCACACGTCAGCCACCTAAAGGCTGCAGGGAAATGAGTCAATTGACCCTGTGCTGTGTGCTGTCTGTTTAGTTATGTGTACCTTTATCGTTTAATTTCCGTTTTTTTCATGTTTCTGAGTATCTACAGAGTTGTATATTTAATTGAAATTAGGGACGGGGTACCCCCCCCCCCGCATTGTTAGGATAATTTTTTGTAATTACTGTAGGGCTTAGGTATAACTTTGAGCAGAAACTTGTGATTGACTGTTTATGATGAAGCGTGTGCCGGGTCCAAAGTACATTGTGCAGAACGTTCTCCCCTCCGACAAGGACTACATCTAAGTGCGTGTGAAGTGGCATACCCACCTTTCCTCTCTCATGGAAAGTCGTCACTAAACAGAGTTGTGGGTAACTCTGTGACTCATGCCGGTAGACAATGTTGGTGCTACGAAACTGTCACAGTAGCGTTCAAGAATGGTTGTGCTAACTGATAAACTTTGTAATTGTATGTGGTGTTCACGTGTGGACTTTTGTTCTCAGAGACTTCCCCTATTTGGCCTTCCGTCCCTCCCTCTCTACCCTGTCCTTTCCTTCCCCCGCTTCTTCTGTGCACTCGTCGGCGGTCGGTGGTCGCCAAGCTGGGCGTGGCGAAGAAACCGCCCTGATGGTTAATGCGAGCCACCATGCGGGCCACCATGCGAGCGTATGCTGTCTCCCTGTCACTCGAGATGACGGTGAGCTGGAGTGAGCGTGTGAAGCAGAAGTCAGCCTTGGAGTCCGGTTGTTCGTCGTCTCCCGAACCTCCATCTGGCCACCCACCAGGGCCTCAGAGGATACCAGAGCTGTCTCCCACCTTCTAATCAGCGGTGAACCTCGAGGAAGGCGCCTCCCCGTGTCTTCACCAAAGGCTAAGGACGTCCTTCATCTCCGTCCAAGGGGGGACATTGTGACGTTGTCACATACATGAATCTAAAGAAGACAGTTTGGACTCACCTAGCCTGGTCCCCCTTTTTGACTGGCCTGCTTCACGGCTCCGAAAACATACGCGTACTCATCAACATCACGTATACTACTAACCGTCCGTGGCTCGAAGTACAACTCCGAGCTAGACTCGAACAAATGAACATCGAGATTGCGCAGTCCCATATGCGCCAACGACTGTGTTCTGGTGAAATAAGAACTATCTACCGGCGCGTGAATTTGAATTATTACGAGGCTAAACGAGATTGTTCTCGAAGCATGTGCACGCCCCTTCCCCTGTCCCATCTATGTTTCCCGCCGTATGTGAACACGTGACAGACTTTGTGTTGTATATAACGGCTGGACTGTGTAGTGATGTCACTCATTTCTCTGCGCTCAATTAGGTGAGACACTTTGTCTTAGCTTTAGACTTAGTATATTTTTCGTCGTATCAAAATTATGTTTGGCTCTTCATGTTCAAAATTTATTTGTTTCGGCTTTATTTATTTATACGTTACTCAAATTTAATTTCCTTAGAGACTGCTGAATTTGCCTGTCAGCCATTATGAATTGTTTGATTTTTAAACTCCGTTTCCTATTTTTGCAGACCCGCCTTGTCCGCCTCACGGACGGGTTTGGGATTTATTACGCCGCCATCTTGGGGCGCTAGTTATCTTTCTTAACGATAAACTTATTGAAATGTTTGGTTTGCTTGTCAAAGTTTTAAGGGTTTAGTCTTTTGTAAATTGATGAACTTGTTGTTCAACTTTGGGGCCGCGAGCCCGCGCACTTAGCGCTTCGGCCAAGTTTATAGTTAGGTTGGTCTAATTTGAATGGTGTCTGTTATAACTGATTAGGTTGATTTAATTCATTGTTTGTAATGGCAGCTAGTAATTATTTAACATGCTCATGTCGAATTTGTGTCGGCATCGATGAATTGTGTACACCAATACTTTTTGTCTTTATTTAACCTTTTCTAGTTAGGTTAGTCGCCTTCTGCGCTGGGTCAATTTTATATGTATTCCTTATTATTGTCATACTGTTTTCTCTCAAAGACTTGGGGTCTTGCCCCATTATTTATTATTTCAATCAGTCCTTGTTGACTTTTTCACTCGGCTACTCTTTGTATGCCTCACTTTCATATTTCTACGAGTTGTATGTTATGAAAAAAAAAAAACTCTCTTGTGATCAACCTACCTTTTATTTATAGTGTGGTGAACCTATTAAGTCAAAGGGGGGGTTACATCTGTGTCACACTGTGCTACCTTACTGGCCGCTCCGCCGCTAGTGAGTAGCGCTTTAGTCGCCCGGTATGACAGTGGAATCGCAGTGCAGTAGCGGATGCTATATATCACCAAGTAGTTGCATAGACCTGTCCTATATTTATTTTGTGTTGAAATACAATACACACAACCACGTGGTTTGCTATACTCACCGCTGTGTGTCACAGTGTGATATGGAAGTGGCTGGAAAGTGTAGTAGGCGTAGTAGCCGATACTTAGTAGCAGCTAGTGAAATAGCACAGTGTGTCACAGCCTTTGTGCTTCACCAGGCGAATAAGCAGTAGCCATTATTAGTAGTATTCAAGTAGCGTAGTCCCCACTCTCGTGTTTATCCATCGACTGAAAATAATCGCGGCTATTTGAATTGAACATGTTCAATACTAATCGCTAGTACCCGCCGGTGCTTATATCGGGAGAGTAGTCTCGTATGACAGCTTAGTCACGCCCTCCATCACTGCCGTAACTTGTGCTGAACTGTTTTCTCATATGTGTGCGTGTTGCGGTGAGTTTGTTTATCAGCCTGTCTGAGAAATCAAAACTTTTGAAATTGTCAGCTGATAATATAATCCGTTTTAAAAAAAAAAAATTAATCGGGAATATGTGAAATTGTGGGACACAGAAAAACGGGGACTAATTCTGTATAAACACCTGGAAGGACAATTTCATCAAGTGACATCGTGAATTTTGGGATGAAAGCACACTGATAAAAAAATGTTAAAATATTTTAAGATATGCATATTATGTGTCGTAAAACGACATTTTCAAAGGTGTGAAGACTCACCTACACGCCACGAAAAAAAAAAAAAAAAGCAGAAAATAATAGTAGCAACGTGCGAAAGGCGAGCAGCAGCTACTAAGACGTAGCGACTAGTAGCGGCGAGTAAATTTTCCTCGTGTAACACAGGCTTTAGATGCCTAATCACTGCGAGATTAAAGACGTTCACAAACGAAAAAAATTCATGTTGTAGATAATAATATATATCAGGGCTCTAGAATGAATAAGCCTATTCATTGTTTGTGTATAAATACTAGGTGCGGCCACGTCTATTCATGTAAACACTGCGAAAAAAGTAATTATCAACTACTTCTCAGAAAGTAGAACGTACATTAGTTTAAGGCAGTGAATAGTGTTGAATCTGTGAGCTCTCTGATCTCGTAAGTATAAGCTATATATAATACATTTTATTTTGCATTTAAGACTAATTTTAAGCTATTAAATATGTTTTAAGCTTTTAAAGCCGTTTCCTGTGACATTAAAGTGAACATTTCTTTATGTCCTGGAATAAACGTTAGTTTGAAGTTTTTACGTAAACTTTTTTTTTTTTGGTCAAAATCTGTAAAATGTTTCTTCAATACAAACATATAGTTTAATTTTTTTCAAATGGTGATATCAACTGTTTTTGAAAATCTATCGAGGATTTCCTGAAATTTAATGATAACTTTTTCTCTTCGTTTAAAACGTTTGTAGTATAATGCTGCTATGACCAAGACAGATATTCAACAACTGTTGATGTCACCATGTGAAGAAAATTAAACTCTATGTTTCTACTGGTGCAGTAATTGAGTACTGCAAAAAACACTGGTATTTTATCGCGTTCCATACATCCCACCTTAAATGAACCATAACGTCATACCTCACGAAAATAGCCAACCGCAGCAGACACACTTTGAACTAGTGTATGACTCAGACGAACGATTACGTTGCATGTTATCTAGATTAAAATAGTAAAGAAACTAATTATTGTTTATTATTCTATATTCTTTTACATCCATTAATGTTTCCAGCCTGTGGCAGTTTTTTATTCAAGCCATATGCTTTCCACTACCGGCTTGCTAGGCCTGTCGTAGCTTCATATGCCTTATAATCTAACTTAAGAATAGGCCAGGCACAACATCCAGTCACCAGCCGTTAATTTATCACTGTGAAAGCGTAAACCCACATTTCAATAACGATAAATTATTCAGCCTTACCGTCACGTATTAGGGTTCGGCCAGACTGACAGGCTTGCGAGCGAGCGAGCGAGTGACTGGGTGGCCAATCTGGCGAGCGTGCGAGCGAGTGACTGGGTGGCCAAACTGGCGAGCGAGCACGCGCGTGATTAGCAGATAGCTTTCGATAGTTGTTGACGAGGAGGCAAAGGTTCGAATCTTGGCTCAGTGAACTGAGGGTGGTTTTTGACAAGTGATTTATTGTTGTGGTTTTCCCATCCTCTATCAGCACTAATGGTGATTCTTATTTGTAAAGGCCTACTTTGACTATAGTATTGAAGTATTTTAACATATCAGTTTTACATATATATGGTTTATGATCTTGCCAATTATATTAGGCCATTAGTAGCAAGTGTGCTAACCCTATCGATAATTATAAAAAAAAGTCAAATATCATGTCAAATTGAGAAATTTTGCTAGCACTCAATGGACCAAAATACAATAATATTGTCAGCGCATGTAAACTAGAATTTTCCGGCTCGAGTGCGCGCGCGCGCTTGAAAAATATAACCAGTTCTATCATTCAAGCACGCGCGCTCGGTCGCTCCAGTCTGGCCACCTCTCATTACAACCAATTTTGTTCTATTTTATTTTTTTAGTCGCTCGCTCAGTCTGGCCCTACCCTAAGACCTCTCATTTAAGCCTGCGTACCTCAATAATCACGACGCCGACATAAATTGAGTATATTATGTCAGAAGTCGGTAAAAAATCCTTTCCACTGATACCTTATTCATCGCTGTAGGCTTTGTATTAGTTAAGAAAAAGGGATGTTGACAACATAAATAATATAATAGGATATGGTTTTTTTTCAATATAAAACCTTTTAACAATGTGTCACACACGTGAACATACATCAACAATGGAAAAACAAATTCAACTAAAATATTAAATATTGGAATGTTTGTACACTTCTGTCGACAAAAGTTTGTAATCCATATATACAAACAATTAAAAATATATGTTTCCGTAGATATATATTTCTTTATTAATTTCAGCTCTAAGCTGTTGATCAGTTCAATTGAATAACAAACTCACATGACTCGTCCATAATATTTACACACATGAAAATATGTATATACGCAGTGTGCCCAGACGTTTAAGGATTTATTATTTTTTCTTTTACATGAAGAAAAACTAATAAAATAATTAAAGTGCTAGTAAATTTTTTTTTTTCAAATAACCATGTTCTCAGAAAAATAATTTTCTTTTCCGTAAAATCATCAGATAATTGAATACTGATGGTTAAATTAATAATATATAGTAAAATATCAAATTAAAAAATAATTAAAATAAAATCTTGGATAACTTTTTTTTTTTCATTTTCAGATTACACTAAAATGACATTTTACTTCGAGACCCCATTTCTGGATGAGATTATTTTGGTTGCATTGATCTCTATATTAATAGGGATATATCAGTACACCACCTCGACATTTGACCACTGGAAGAAGCGAGGCATTCCTTTTATAAAACCTTTTCCATTTTTAGGAAACCTCAAGGATGTTGTTCTTTTAAAATCCTCACGTCATGACGCGATTAAAGATTTCTATAGGAAATTGGAAGGGGAACCATTTGGTGGTATCTTTCTATTCCGCAGTCCAGTTTTGATTGTTAGGGATCCTGATATCATCAAATCTATCCTAGTAAAAGATTTCTCACACTTTCAAAACAGGGTCCATTCATCTCCTAGTGAAGATCCTGTATCGGATAGTCTCGCGGTTTTAAACGGACCCAAGTGGAGGATTTTGAGAACGAAGCTCACTCCGACCTTCACGTCTGGTAAACTCAAGAATATGATGGACGCGTTGACGGAATGCTCTCTAGAGACCAACTCCACACTGCAAGATTCCGCCGACAACAATTCCATAATCGAAGTTAAAGACTTGGCGGGAAACTTCACGACTCAAGTCATCGGCTCTGTCATATTCGGACTCCAGTTTAATTCCATTAAGGACCCTGAATCTGAATTTCGTAAATTTGGTCACCAAATAACGAGCACATCCGTTAAGCGTGCCATCGCCCTTGTGATGTCCAGAATTTTCCCAAAGATTGCCAAGTTGTTGGGCTTGAGTTTTATACCAAAGGATGCTGTCTCGTTTTTCTCTAGGGTTGTTAAGGAAACTGTTCAGTACCGTGAGAAGAATGGAGTGACAAGGAATGATTTTCTTCAGCTACTTATACAACTAAAAAACAAAGTAACTCTGGTGGATGACAGAAGCAAAGAAGATGCGCACCTCAGGCACCAGATTGATCTTGGCGATAGTACATTGGAATCATTTGGTACTTATTATTATTATTGTTTGCACTGGGTCTTACTACCCGTTCGGGTTATACGCACTTACGCTAACGTGTAATGGTAGGGTGATTGTGAGATGAATTGGAGGACCTACAGTTTAACGTGCGATCCGAAACACAGTGAGGGCCTGGCATCTGACACACTCACAAGTTGTGATCAATACACGTCTTGTCAGAGGTGAAGGAAGGGTTTGGCAATCGGGTTTGGCAATCAGATAAATCTGTGCCGGAACCGAGTATTGAACTCCGGGCCCCCAGCACAGAAGTCTGACATCTTACCCCAAGAACGCCAGGTCACCAATTTGGTACTTACGGTAGTCCAAATATTATAGCACTAGTACACGTATTTATATTATTACTATATTTACCATACTCATAATCATTGGTGCCATAATATGATTAAATAAACTTTTTATGTCCTAAAAATGACTCGGCAAAATGTATAGCAGCTTTCCTTTTTCTAGCGTGTTTAGTAGTGTGGCTAACTAAAATACTGGATATGTATATTTATATTCAAGATGTATACAATATAGTTTATTTATAATTTAAATAATAAGTTTTATTTTATGAATAAAATAAATAGTAATGGTATAATTTTTCTCAATTTAATTTTATATCATATTTGTCGTAATCATGAACGCATTATATTGTATATAGAGAACAAAAAAATTACTTAACGTACACACTAAATATTTCTCAAGAAATCATCTAGCAATGTACGTATAATTTGAATTTCCAATTAAATATCTAGGAGTGTTTTAGAAAATAGTTTCTCTAAACGATTATAATCACTAATGAAACTGTATTTTCCCCCCCTCAGAGATGACGGACGATATGATTACTGGCAATTGTTTCGTGTTCTTTATGGCGGGTTTCGATACGTCAGCCACTACCATGAGTTTCGCCTTGTACGAACTGGCCGTGAACCCAGATATCCAGGAGCGACTCTCAGCCGAGATAGATGAAGTTTTACAGAAACACAAGGGCAAGATCACCTACGATGCCATACATGAGATGAGTTATCTCGACAAGGTTGTTAATGGTATGTTTATAATACATATATGGCCTACATTTTGAGGTAAATGATTAGATTCAATGCTAGACATATGCAACATCATCATCATCATCATCATCTGTTTACACCTTGTGGCCAGGTCAATTTGGTAAAATTCCTCCGTTCTCCTCTTTCCTTCCACCACTCTTACTTCTTTATTTGCTTCCATTTTTCTCCTCTCTCTTTCACACTTACTGTTATCTGCTTCTTCCATCTCTGGGTTGGTCATCCCTTGTGGTAATTTTCATACATACTTTATTTCCATCATTCTCTTTTGATATTATCTCATTTTTCACCCTCATTACGTGACCATACCCTCTCAGTCTTGCTTCGTGTATCTCATGTACATACTGTATTCCCACTATTTCCAAGACAACTTCAGTCCATATCTTGTTTCTACTTATTACAGCTAGCATACTCCTCACAAACTTGATTCCTACGGCCTTCGCTTTTCTAGTCTTTCTTACATACACTGTCCAAGTTTCTGCTGTCTTGTGTCTTGGAGTACAAAGTACGCCCTCAACAGCACTTTCTTACACATCAAGGACACTTGACTACAAAGCAGGTCTCTTACAAGGCTATTTATACATTCATATAATGTTTCTTTTGACATTTCCAAATTTGGACACATACATATTATTAACAGTAGCCAATTTCTAGATTGTATAATATACACTGTGATCAACGATTAATTTAGAATCATTAGGTTAATATTATTTCCAAATAACCTGTTCCATACAAAAACTATAATTGTTTTACTATGTTTAAAATAAAAGCTCAAGTTTGTCTTGTCCTTTACGACAAAATATAAAGGAGAAGTATGCTACATACACAATATTTACAAAAACAAAAAGTTTATCTATTTATTTTAATAAGTTCTCATGTGTTTGGTCAAAACTATAATGCTCTCGCTACCCTTTAAAAATAAATCCAAATCCATTCGAATCAATTAAAAGTTTGAGAAAAGTATTAATCATCATGAGAATGTTTTTCGGTAGTGAATTTGAGAATACCAACGATAGAAATTTGATTTAGAAGAATTAATTTTAATATAATATATACAAACTACTTTATTCAAGTATAATACATTTGTCCTACTGCATATTATTCTTCCCTAGTTTGGTAAATAAACGTATCTTACTATATTTTATTTACTCTTACATAAACATAATTGTAATTTGGTAGAAATACTTGATGTTGGATACCTAATAAATATGTATCCATCCCTAAGATTAGAAGTCATCGGTTAGCTATTTTTTAGCACTGCCTCTTACTATCCATTCTGGCTATACGCTTATTAACTAGATACTCTAATGGGTTAGGGATGAGGAAGGTTGAATTTAGACTAAGTGTACACGCATTTGAGTAAAGAGAGTGGGAAACCATTTAGGAAAAACAGCCCTCAGCACATCCTATCGGGATCGAACCACGACCTCCCCATCATCAGCAGTATAGTATATTGCGAGAGTAGTGCCTTGGATCATGCGGCCACCGAAGTGGGTATCTTTTATCTTGTAGTATTAATAATAATAATAATAATATTTAGCACCGCGTCTGACTACCCGTTCGGGTTATACGCTTAAATACTAATTACTCTAATGAATTAGGAATTGGGAGGGTTAAATTTAGAGGAAGTGAACCCGCATTTACGTGGAGGGAGAGTGGAAAACCATTTAGGAAAAACCACCCCCAGTTCACTCGACCGAGATTCGAACCTCGATCTCCCCGTCCTCGGCGGTCGAGCTCAACACGACTAGCGCGTTTGCCAACTACGCCACCGAGGCGGGTATCTTGTAGTATTACAAGTTAAATAATAACTATCAATCACTTTGAATGGAAGTATTTTACCGACTAACTGACCAAAATAGATTGCTCGAGAATACAATAATAACCGGACCTCTGGGTATTAAATGTTAAGTAGAACCTCTGCGCTTACCTTTTCTCTCCTTTTATCTCGCTCAAGGGGGTCTAAACAATGTAGACCCACTCTAAACTCTTCCAATGACTCGTAGGTAATACCCACCAGAATTTCCCTAAAACTGATGGGCAATTGTTGGGTCACATGTATATCAGCTCGGAATCCATAATGGCGGACTCGAAGTTCCGACGTGGGCAAGATAGCCTTCCATTCCAAGATGCCCGTGTTCCCCTGATAATTTGAGGCGTGCAGCTTCACCCTCATTTGGACTTGGATTTCCACCGACCAAAACACACCCAAAAACTTGGAGCGAAAATCCCCCCCAACTCACGCATGATACCGTCATTCCCTACTGACCACCATCCTATGGGGTCAACTACCAAGGAACTGCCCCCCTAATCTCACTTTGTCTTTGTCCGGCAAACGTTGCCCCTCGAATAACTCCTTGAGAGTGGCGATATGGTTCACTGGGTTTTGTTTGTTCCTCTGACTAAACTCAGAGAGCATGACCTCTAACTACTGTTTTCCCAACGCAACGGGGTGAAAATGGGTGGGTTAAGTGAGCCAAGGTCACTAGCACAACCTAATCTAACTTGCTCTGCCAAACCCTGAACTTGGTCCTGTACTGCCTTCACTGTCTCGGTGGTGTCTCCTAACCACTGAGCTAGCTAGCCCTTCTTGTGCCCGGATCAAGTGTCCGGTTCTGCACTCCTGGTGTGTCGACGACCGCACTCACCGTTACTCAGGTCCCGTCTTGACGCTCTCGCTCGGCGCACACTTCGAGGCTAAGGTTATGCAACCCCTCCTCCAGTTGCGCTGCCTGCTACTTGAGCTGTCGATCCAAGGATTGCTGGTTCAACTCCAGCTCCTGTCTCAGACGTGTTCTCGACGACAGGGTGTCCTGTTCCATCTCGGCTAACCCGTGTCAAATCGCTGTTAAGTAGATGCAATCCTCTCCTCCAAATTTACCCTGGACTTAACCATCTCAGTTGAAAACTTTCTTCTCGCTCTGCGAAGCTTCGCCGCCGTGCCGCTAGATCTCGTCAGGTGATCATCGCGCTAAAGCAGCAATCAGGTAGCATTTTGACGTCATTTTCTTTCATTAAAAAAAATAATTGGTGGACAGTAAACAAAATAATCTCTAGTATATTCGCCGGGATAATAATTGCCGGGCATAATAGGTAAGTGACCTAAACGGTACATGATTTGACTTGAAATTGTACTTCAAAACTTTGGAATGTGCTATAAAGTCTTCTTGCTACTGAATTATACTTAAATATAAAACTTGTTGAACTTAAGACTGTCTTGGCTGGCAGGTTACGTGTTTGGCGGCCATCATGGAGTTCGGAAAAACTTTTTAAAATATTTTCTATTAGAAAATTAGTAAATATTTAGAAATAATGGGGAGGGAACTTTTTTTATTTCTTACAATGTATCAATTTAATTTATATTTAATTGTTCTAGAAACTTTGCGCAAACACCCACCCACAACAAATTTATTCCGGATCTGCACAAAGGCATACACTGTACCTGCGTCATAACTTGGAAATTCAAAAAGGAGAAATGGTAATAATACCTTCAATAGGATTACAACACGATCCTAAATACTTTCCTAACCCGGACCAGTTCGACCCAGAAAGATTTAGTGAAGAAAATAAGAAGATGAGACCAAAATATACTTATCTGCCTTTCGGAGAAGGTCCTAGAGCTTGTATTGGTAAGTTTGTCATTGTTGTGTCTGAACATTATTAGAATAACACTATGCGAATGACTATATTAATTTATTTGTTTATAATCTCCCTTGTACTATTTTCGTCCATATTTTAAGTAACATTATTATTATTATTATTATTATTATTATTATTATTATTATTATTATTATTATTATTATTATTATTATTACTAACAATCACTTAAGTTGTTTTAGTAATGTTCATATTTATTCGGTAAGAAATAATAAATGATAAAATTAATTTTATCACTTAAATAGTGTTAATATTTAATATTAAGATATAATATCCATAATGTAGTCCATTTAGAAAACGAATCAACAGTTACATCTTGATTAAAGTTTACATTGTATTAAACAATTAAAATTTTTGAACATATTTTCATTACAAACTCGTATGATTGATTTAATTAATTTTTACAGAAAGATAGTATCAATAAAATTGTGATGGTTTTTATTTTGTTAAGACATCTCCATCCAAACCATAAACCTGAAATTAATTCTCTTTCAAATTAACTTTTACGTTATCTTCCCATCGACTCCCGGTCTCCCAAGGGGGGATTGTACCTTCAGGTTTCTCAACTAAAATTTTGTGTACACATCCAAAAAGTATTACTAAACACATTTTTTTAAAATTCATTTGCACATAATATGTCTAGACCCATAATGATCTCGAGATAAGAAATGTTCACGATTGCAATAGTTTCGCTACAAGAAAAAAGTGAAATTGTTTGTTTCTTAATTTGTTCCTCCTGTTTTTATTTTCAGGAATGAGATTCGCTCTGATGCAGACCAAGGTGGGATTGGTAGGCCTACTCTCTCAATACAAGTTTAGTGTTTGCGAGAAGACAGCAGTTCCGATGGTTTATAGCCCAGCGGGGTTAACTTTGTGTGCGAGGAAGGGAATTCATCTTACTATCAGCAATAGGAAATAAATAGACTATCATCCCCTTATACTCAATGTTAATAATTACAATAATAATACTCATCAACATAATCATCAACAACAACTGTTTCCAGCCTGTGGTCAGGTCAATTTAGTAAAATGCCTCCTTCTAAATCCTTCCATCATTCTTCCTCCTTTAATTAAAAAAAAAAAGTGTGTAATATAATAATTACAGTATGATGAACTAGTCTGCCTGTTATTGATGGATTTATAACTAATCGATTTTAAATTATAGGGTGAATTTAAAAAAATATATTCACCCAGCAGGACACAACTTGTTCATAATTTTAACTTCCTTCAGCATATAATTTCATCTTAATCTAAATTTAAAAAAAAAGCCTTTATTTTCAAATATTTCAACTATATTTCGCTACCCTGAAACACTATGACCTTATCTTATAAGCTATACCGCAGTGTAATCCGTCAAGGTAAGTCTTCTATCTTACAGGGTAAATGAAGATTACATAAATAAAAAATATGTTTTGCATATATACATAAGTATAAATATATACAAGGTTACAAATTTTGGATAGAAGGGTATTTTCACTGTAGGTATACATACTTTGAAAATTTTATGGTTGGGGCGGTGCTTTTCATTATATATAGATATATATAAAATAACACTATATATATAATTAGGGTTGAGATGTTCTTTTCAGCGTAGATATTTAATATTTACATTGAAAAAATCAGGGTTAGGGATTGCTTTATTGTACAGTACAGTGTAAGAATTTGTTAGCATTTTTTTTAAAGGTCACGTATTGCAATCAGGGCCCCTAATTTGTAAACGTGCGTGTCACTCATATATAGTACAAAATCTTGAAAACACCGAATTTGGAAACGTCTGAGTTGTGAAATCTGTAGTCACACCAGTGACTAGCGAAAGGATTTATCTCGTCAACTTAGCACAGTGCAATCTGTCCACCAATCTATACATCGAGAGGGAGCAAATTAAATAGGGCTCCGGGTAAATAAGTTAATACTGCTCAAATAACGTGCTCTTATATCAACGTCTGCAAATGAGAGGAGAGGAATGGAAGCGATTAAATGTTCCTATTAATAAGATTTACATCAATATTTTTAATGGCTGTTTTTAATTCTCATCATTAGTTTTTTTCCAATGGGCCTTATGGTCACCATCAAGTTTTACATTAATATTATTTTGTGAATGTTTTTAAGTGTTATTATGACTTTTCTCCAATGGGTTTGATAGTTATCTCGTGTATCTGAAAAACAAAATTAAAGTTTTTAGTATAAGCAATTTAACTGTAGTAAAAAATCAATTATTTTAATTTAGTTTAACATAATTACTCCATGTGATATAAATATATTTTATAAAATATAACTGGTTTTTGATATATTTAATACAAATATAAAATAATTCTTAATAATTTTTAACACATTAACTTAATAAAATACTAATTGGAGTATTTTTTTTAAAAAAAGTCACAATGTGTGTTATTTAAAAAAAATATGCATCATCCAACTTAATGTACAAAATGTATTTACATTTGTTGGATAATCAAATACATTTCCAAGCAAATGAGCAAATGTTCGAGTTAAAGTGGGTTTGAAGAGAAGGTTTGTAGTCTTTATGACAAAAATATTTTCGGGACAAAATAAAAAACATATTGCTACAGAAACTAATTTTATTTTATTTTATTTTATACACTTATCTATCATGAACATAATGGAATTTGATGATAATTTTTTTAATGAAGATAAAAAGTTATAAAATTTCAGAAAACACAATGTTAGGTTATCATGTCTAAAAAATAAAACTAAGCGTATCTACTGAAACAAAAATGTATTTACTGTGTCAAATTAAAGAATTTTAAAAAGTGACAAAAATTCTGACCTTATTTTTTTTCACTTCCGTCTAATTTAAAGTTTGAATAAAACATCAACAAATGATCTTTGTCAAAATATTTCATCAATATTGTTAGAAAATGATTGTATATCTATCAACACATTAAATATATATATATATATATGATACGTAAATATCGTATTTTGAAACCAGCATTTGATTTATAGGCCTATGTATTCAAATTAATTTTGACAACTAATTCATCTCGCTTATCTTACCTGAACATGTGGCGGTGTACCTAACACATACGTCACAGCGTTTGCAATGTCTTCAGCTTGAAGGAGTGGAAACTCGCCTTCAGGTATCTGATATTGTCCCGTTATAGCTTTAACCATATCTGTATCCACACCACCAGGGCTGATACTCTTAAAAAAAATTAAGAAAATTTTTAAAAATAAAGTAATTTATCAGATAAATATTTCAGAAATAATTTAAATAAACAAGTTTGGTTCCTATGTGCGGATATTTTTGTATTCTGAAAGAGAAAATAGGTTTTCGTAAAGATGTTTGCCTCTTTCATCAGAGTCAGATCATGACCTTTCTCAATGAAGCTTCCTGATTTAGATCTATTACATGGCTATCATTTAACTCTCTTATTACCTGCATAGGTGGTCGTGTGGTCTAACGTGTAGCTCTCATGTTAGAATGGCTTGATGATATTGAGGCGATTGGGGTTCAATTCCTGGTCTTGAGTATTGAGGGTGGTTTTTCCTTTAAAAAAATCCACTCTTTCTCCACGTAAATGCATGTACAATTACTCTTAAATTTAATCCCGCCCACCTCTGACACATTAGTGTAATTATTAAATATACCTGGGAGGGGTTAGAAGAGGACTTGGAGAGAGAACTAGCTAAATGGGCAGGAGAGATGGAATGATATGGATTGGACATGAATGTGGAAAAGAGCAAGATGATGAAGGTGGCTAGAAACACAAGCCCAGCAAAGAAAGTAGTAATCGATGGAAAGGAACTCGAAAGGGTGGAAGATTTCTGCTATCTAGGAAGTAAGATTACTGCAAACGGTAAGATCGACGATGAAATAGGATAAAGGATATGGAAGAGTGGACAATTCTATCATGTGGTTAGGATATAATCTGGCGATAGAATATAGGAAAAAGAGGCCAAAACTTGGTTATATAGGGCATATTATCATCCAATATTAACATACGGCTCTGAAACCCGGACACGGACGAAGAGAGATTTAAGTAGATGGCAGGCAGCAGAGATGAGGTTCCTGTGAGGCATTGAGAATATAACAAGAATAGATAGGATAAGGAATGAATTAATTAGGGGTGGTTTAAAAGTTATATCATTAGAAGATACACTGAAGAGAAAAAGGTTGCTGTAGTTAGGTCATGTGATGAGAATGGAGAAAGGAGAGAATGCCTAAGAAAGCCTTACAGAACAAAGAGAAGAGTAGAAGACCTATTGGAAGACCATGGACAAGATGGATGGACCAAGTGCAGAAGGACATGGAAGCTAAAGGAGCGGACTGGAAAGGCGTGGGTGAGGCGTGAAGTTTGGAGAGATCTACAGGAATAGAAGAGGATGTGCCAGACGACCCGCAGAGGTGGAAAAGTCGAATTATGATGATGATGATGATGATGAGTAAATATACGTATAGCTCAAAAGGGTAGTAAGACTCAACATAAACAAACTATGCTCACCCTGGCAAAACTCCATGCCACGACACTGAAGGGCATACGCCTATTATGTACCGAAAACAGCGTAAAAAGTTGTCAATATGTCAGTTCCTCACCGTGACCCTGATCTTGCTCCCCAGTTGCACCAGCTCCCGTCGTAGACCCTCGGTCAGGACAGTCACAGCGTGTTTGGAAGCAGTGTAGGGGACAACTCCAGGATGATTCCCCAGTCTGTGGCCGGCCACGCTACACAAATTATAATAAAGTCATTCTCAAAGTTTGTTGGTAGCAGTGATAAAGCGAGACGTATGGGGCCATAAGACCAATACCGCTTCTCATATTCATAGCGTTACTCTTAAAAAATATATTTCTCAACGCTAAAAGACCCATCCTCAGTGCTATAAAGCTTCTTGTTTTTAAACTTGCTTAGGTCGAGATAGGAACCAATTATCGGAGAAGGGAAGTTACCTGCCGGTATTGGATGATAAAACTAGAAGCTGGTAGAGGTCAGTACGAAGAAAACAACGTAATGTAACAGTCCAAATTAAAAGATTATTTGGCCCAAAAAAAACCTGGTTGAGCCGGTTGCAGAAAAGTATATTTAATGAAGTAGAGGCCCTTCTCCGTTTGTACCCGCTTCTAGCTCACAGAAGAACTAAATTCTAACGTCCATTGATACATTTTTCAAAATAACACGCATATTACCCGCTTCGGTGGCCGCATGGTCAAAGGCGCTGATCTCGCAGTAGACTATACTGCTGATGACGGGAAAATCGAGATTCTAATCTCGGTCGGGTGTACTGAGGGTGGTTTTTTTCGAAATGGTTTCCCACTTTCCCTCCACTCAAATTCAGGTACACTTCCTCTAAATATAACCTCCAAATTCCCTAAAACAATTAGCGTAATTAGTATATAAGAATATAGCCCGAACGGTTAGTAATACGTGGTGCTATAAAAAGCACGTGGAGCCCCAAACACTAGGGGGCCAGCCTTAAATTACGCAAGATTTTTTGGGTTTGGGGCGGGGGGGAGGGGTGCTTCAATATTTTAATACGTTTTCCTTAAGTTGGGGGCGGGGGTGTCAGAATCCCTATTACATAAAGTCTTTTTATCACTATCAATGTTTTTGGTGAGACAGAATCTATATTAAAAGAAATTAAGAAATTCTGAAATATTTCTTTTTCATGCCTTGACTAACCCCACTTTAATCATTAATTTTCACTGTTTTATAGAAATAATTGAAATATAGACTTCATATTTTGCATAAAAATAGTTAATTACAGTACATATGACAAGTGATTTTTCATTTAAATAATAATAATATAGTTAAACGATCTAAATAATCTAATTTACCAGATCGTAAAAAACTACTTAGGATAGATGATGAGAGGGGTTGGGGTCGAAAATCATGAAAATAAAAGTCTTATATAATTTTGGATATTTTCTAAGGGAAGAGTACGAACACTACGCCAAAATAAAGTCGCGTCCACTCATGCTCTGACGAGAGTTGAACCGAGAATCCTCACCCCCGGCTCAAGCCGGTGGGAGTGTAAGTAGCCCGATATTGCACAGCGTAGAAGTTATGCCACGACGAAAACTATCGATGAAATCTCTCTCGAGTTACTGTGGATTCACACTTTCATCGAAAAACAAGGGTACAACTGAAACATGGTCACATGACGAGCTATGAACCAATAATATGAAATCAGCGCCAACTAAGAAGGTCGCTCGGAACTAGTCGAAAATATCTCAGCGTTGGCCATGTTTCTACATACAAATCTGCGTGGAAGAACCAAACAAATGTCAACACCAACCTCTCTATATCCACGCGCATGCGCACAAACCAACAGACGTTATACATGTATGTTCCTGCGCAGACAGCTGCGTCTACTGTTATGAAATAATTTGAAATAACTCTTTAAATAAAAAGTGTGTGTTTTGTTCTCGTTCTATGTCGATTGGTTTCACTTCAAAAAACAGTAATTAGAAAACATCCATCATGACCATTAATTAAAATATTGGTTTAGCCACTAGAAAATTAAAGCTATTAATAACAGATGTTTTAAGTTTAATTAGTAGCTCTCATCAACATACCAAATGATTTGGTGGGAGATTGCACATTTTAATTCGTTATAGCTTTAAGGCCATGGTGTTAGTTAAATTTCAAAGCAGGCAAAAATAAAGCGGTACAGAGTGACAGCTCTACACTAGTTGATGGAGGCTAGGGATGTAGTAAACGGAAGAAAAATATCGATACTGACGCATTAAAGTATCGGAAGAAAATATCGATACTGTACGCATTAAAAGTATCGAAAGAAAAGTATCGATACCTTACTAATATCGAAAGAAAAGTATCGAATACAGTAGGTGTCGGTATCGAAACTCAAATAAACTTATCTGCAACGTATGCTTGGGGCATCCTTGAGTTGAGTGAGTTCATTGAACTCTATAAAATATTCTTTTGTTTAGTATTAGTTGATGATTTTGCTCATTGATAAAGGAAGGGTAGTAATGGACTGGCCGCCACTCGCCCTGTCGCTTCACCTGGTCATGAATCAGACTGTAATTGATAAAAAAGGATGGACGAACAGCTATGACTTATGATGAGCTAAAGTTGCTTCTTGTTGTCATGCAGAAACTGACTGAAAACTGAAAATGACTACATATTAAATCTCAGCATGAGTGAAGATAAAAAAAAAGTTGTTTCTTTTGATATCGATCCGATACCGGAATCTGGGTACTAATATCAGTAAAAGTATCAGAAAAAGTATCGAGTAGAAAAATACTAGTATCGAAAGGAATATTTCGATATTAGTAAAGCCTCGATACTTTTTCAACAACCCTAGATGAAGCCAGATCACATCAAGCATCTATGTTATTACAATTGGTTCTTCATCTTCGTGGAAAGAAACCCTAGAATATTGTCTATAATGTGGTTTACTGATGAAGCATGGTCTCATCTCTCAGGACATGTGAATTCCTAAAACACTAGAATTCGGGTATCAGAAAACCCTCATATGATCCCACGAGACACCACTTCATTCGCAAAAAGTGTGGTCTTTACTTTCCACCGAGGGATTCATTGGACCAATTTTCTTTGAGAGGACTGTGAACACTGATGTGACCAGGGACATTTTCATATCATTCGTGGAACAACTAGACAACATCGCGCTTAAGCAGGGGTACTTCCAGCAGGATGGTCCCACATTCCATACCTCGCACATGACGCTCATCAACAGCTTATTCGTGAACTGTGTTATCTCTAAAAACCTGTGCCCCCCCCCCCCCCACTCAACCCCCCAGGTCACCAGACTTGATGTCAGCGGATTACTTCTTGTGGGACCATCTTAAGGGAAGATTTTACAAAACCAGACCACAAACCATTCAGGGTTTCTGGGCAAACATCACGACCGAAATAAACAATATCGATGGAGGTATGTTGAGGATTGTATCAAAAAAACAAGGTGAAACGTGTGCAAACATGTCTTGAAGAGGAGCACTTGATGTGATAGTAGGTCATTCTACCTTTATTAACCCCTCATTTACACATATCTACGTTACTCTTTACTAATTAAGTCGAAAGATTGAGCTCTTTAAAAAGTAGGACCCGCCAATGAAACAACCTGTACATCTCTGCCTACGTGTGGATTGCTGCGCCACTCATGCAGTTCATGCTCTCAATTTTTGGCCAACTTATGAATGAAGCTTTAGCGAGTCTAATGGTGGTAATTATTTCTGAATTAAATATTCACAGCCTTGTCATGTGTGTGACCTATAGGCTAGGTAAAGATGTTAATAAAACTATAAATTTACAACAAATCGGGCATTGGGCTTACCTGTTGATATGTATTATGTGTCCATCGTCCACTCCTTTCTCCTTCATCAACTTGAAGGCTTCTCTGGTGCAGATGCTGAGTCCTAGGACGTTGAGGTCGAAAATCTGTTTCCAATGGGAAGTCTCTCCCTCTGTACGTTTATAAAAACATAATCATAAAAACAACAATGAATCTGGAATTTAAAAAAATTAAAGAGTCATCGGGGGTCGCATGATTTAAAGCATTGCTCCTCAAATTTTTTTAGAATTGCATCCCAATTTTTAGAGCGACAATATTTCGCGACCCACCTTGCTTTAATGAACATGAGGGAGGGGGTGGAGGAATTATTCAACTATTGATTTTTACTTTTTTTTTTAATTTATCTCTATCCGTATGTGCCTTATTTCTTCTAACTTTTTTAATTATTCATTTTCCCATTTTTTCATGATTTTCTATTCACAAATAATCAGAAAATTTTTCCACTTCAAAAAGTTTCCATCACCCACCAGAAATTGGCTCTCTACCCACCAGTTGGTCGCAAGCCACAGTTTAGAGATACACTGGTTTAAAGCATATATCCTACCTCGTGTTTGACTGGATTGCTGCTGATGGCGAGATGGAAGTTCGACTCTCTGCTGAGTGCACTGGAGTTTTAAACAAGTGATCACTGTAGTTTTAACATCCTCTCTGGGAGCTAATGCGGGTGCACACACACTCCCAGATACTACCCTTAGGACTAGATCAATCTTTATTAACTATGATGTTAAACGTAGTTTAAAAATCAACAATTTAATATCTCACCTGTTAGCATACTTATATGAAGAACTGCGGCGTTGTTGACTAGTACGTCAATCCTACCCAAGTTCTTCTTGATCCACTCAAATGCGGCCAGGATATCTTCTTCTTTGCTCACATCACCTTTCAGCGCATGTAACTTACCAGGGCACCTTTCAACTCTGCAGATATCTCCTAAAATACAGATGAAAAGTAATAGTTTTAAGTCTGGTCTTTATGACACACGTTATATTTGAAAAAAAGTAAATTTTTAGAAATTATTCTGATTGATTATATTCTGCCAAACAAAGTTGTAAATTATAGCTAGAATCAGAATTTTTATGGGTTCTGTCATTAGAAAAAAAAGAGCTGTGAAAAAGGCACTTGATAAACTCTTTCAAATCAATATGTTGACGCCTTCATCGGTGGTTCCGTAGTATAAAGCATTAGGCTCGCAATAAAAATTGAATTATGGGTTATAAGAAGGTGGAGGTTTGAATCTCGTCTGGGTATGCTAGGGTTATTTCTTCACATGTGATGAAACACTGCGGTTTTCCCATCCCACTTTATACTAATGCGGGTGCACTTTTCTAACCAGTTTTGACAGGCCATACTCAGTGTGAGATGTATCTCAAGGTCAATACCCCCACTATTCCGGTGCGAGCTGTACACCAGCGAATGTGGCCAGCCTGAATGGCCCGCTATACGATAAAGGTGGCCTATAGTTTATTTTTGCGTTTATGTGGCTGTGTTTTAATATGTGTTAAGACCTAAGAAGTAAGGTGACGCGTGAAAATGATTAATTAAAAGGACTAAAGTAGATTATTTATTAAAAACTCTGTTTTCTTTAGAAAAACTAGAAAACTTGAAATTAAATGGTTAGGGGCGCATCAGCCTATTGACTTTACATTTATACATGTGAATGGCAAGAAAAAAAATATTTTTTTAAATGCTTGATTTGGTTAACAATTGTGGTTAACTGTGAGTGAAGAAAAAACCGAGCTTATTTTGTATTAATTGTTTATTATTTGGTAGTGAGGGGTTGTGGACAACTGTAGGTTGTAAGGATTTTAAACATTTAAGTAAAATAATTAAAACATATGAAGAATGAGAGCAATTCATTAGAAAAATGCATTTAAGTTTAAAACATTTGAGAAAGTAAATATTTCATCGCAGATAGATCCAGTCGAAATTCCAGTCCAAAAACACAATAAGCAGGTGTAAAAAAATAGGCATAAATTAGGCAGATTAATAGAATGCTTAGAATTACTGTGGTACTCATGATCGGACATTAAAAGACAGAAGCGCCCAACTTTTGTACAAGTAATGTCAACACTTGGAAAGTTTAATTCAAAACCTGTGTTATTTTTTATTCTTTTTGTTTTTAGATCTGATTTATGATTTTGTAATTCTAGTGTTTTTTAAAGACTAAGAACATTTAAAATAAATTAAATGTAATATGTTAATACGGGGTGAGTGAAAATCACTACCGGTAAGCTTTGACCTGGCACCACCAGCAGATTAGCCCACCCGAATGAGAGTTTGTAAGATAAACCGTACCGCCAGGTTACTCACCTCTACTACTCAGCCCTGCGAGCCAAACCCACCACGATGAGCCCGTTCTTGACCAGTTCTCGGACAATGGCAGCTCCAATCCCAACACTTGCTCCTGTCACCAGAGCGACACGTCCTGACCAACGCTCCATCGTAAACTGACTGACCGGGACAAGTTTGTCTGACGAATGATCGTGCAGAGAGACCCGCGTAGCCAGGACCAGGAACCAAAAATAAAACACTTGACAGTCGCTTTCCCGCTCATCCGATTGGCTTTGTATCAGATTCGAAACGGAGGTTCAAAGCTCAAGGTCAAATTCATCACTATCACATCACTGACTTTTTTTTGTCACTGTGTCTTACTGTTTGGGCTATAAGCCTTACGCTTACATACATTACTATGATGAACTAGAAATGAGTAAGGTAGAATTTCATAAGAAATATATCCGCATTCGCATGGGGAGAGTTTGAAAACATTTAGGAAAACATATATTCTGTGCATCCGACTGGAATTAGAGCCCTGATATATCCCTCACTCTCAATTCAGTCTTAAGCTTGGTTCACACGTTCGCCGAAAATAGAAAGCAGAATCCGCGCAGTAATTCAAACACTTTATGTTGACCCAATATGCATTGCAGCGCTTTAAAATAGCTGATTACCAACAGATTTTATTTTCTAGTGGATAAACATATATTTTAGATCATTTTCCCGATGGATATTTTCAAATTATAATGACTTGTCGTGGCACAATCCAATACGAAACACGCTTTACACTAACGGGTTATTTCAAATCTCCTCACAGTGGGTGACCTGGTGGTCTAGGGGTAAGGTGTCAGACTTCTGTGCTGAGGGTCCGGGGTTCAATCCTCGGTCCCGGCACAGATTTATCTGATTACCAAGCCCTTCCTTCACCTCTGACAAGACGTGTATTAATCACAACTTGTGAATGTGAGGAATGCCAGGCCTCCACCGTGGTTCGGATTCCACGTTAAACTGTAGGTCCTCCATTTCATCTCACAATCACCCTACCATTACACATTAGCGTAAGTGCGTATAACCCGAACGGGTAGTAAGACGCGGTGCTAATAATAATAATAATAATAATCCTCACAGTGGCCAACGAAGCAGGCTGCTAGCTTCTGGCTGTAGAGCGCATGCATTGTCAAATGCGCACGCGCACTAATTCGAGAAGGTCGGTTCTGATATTTGATTGGTTCTCCTGTGCCGAAAATCTTGAGCAGAGCGGACAAAGTAGAGAATAGTTGAACTTCAGCAGAACAGCTCACGCCGATGAGGCGGAATTCTTGTGATTGGATTAGAGCTCATCACTTGACCATGTTTCTGTTCAGTGTTTGTTTTTCGACGACCGTGTGAATCCCCAGTAACACGAAAATAGCGCGTTAGACCATGCGACAACCAATATGACTGAACGTTTGTTTTATTTTAGATCTTATATATATAATGTTAGCCTACGTACATTCAGATTAAGATAGTAAGAAAGGTTTTTGAAAGCTACCAAAGTTACTAAAACAATTTTTATATACGGTAATTCGTTAAGTCATGAGATCTGCAGCCGTTACTATTAGTAAATAAAATCACTATCGATAAAAATAATACTTGTATTACCGCTTTGGTGGCCGCATGATCTAAGGCATTACTCTCGTGGTAGACTAGACTGCCAATGACAAGGAGATCGAGGTTCGAATCTCGATCGGATGTACTGAGGGTGGTTTTTCCAATCTCCATCCATACAAATGCGGATAGATTTCCTATAAATAAAGCATTCCTAATCCCTAAAACCATGGCGTAATTAGTACATAGGCGTATAACCCGAAAAGGTAGTAAGACGCGATGATTTTTTTATTTTTTATTTTGACAGTAAAACTTCATAATATAAACATAATATGTTTGTAACCATCCAAATTTATTTTCTACTAGAGTCAGGATAGTAATAAGCAGGGATCGGATTTTTATGGCATGTCATATTTTTATTGCTACATCACATACGATGCTCAAAAGTACAGTATATAACCTCTGTTCATGATCCCCTTGTAGAAATGTATATTTTATAGATAGTTTTTTGTAATTTTTTCCTCATTTTGTAACTTTAATTCATACATCTTTAGTTTCTTTCTTTTTAGAGTTTTTTTAGGCATTTATTGGAATTTTTTAGACTTTTTAAGGCATTCGGGATGAATGAGTATATATATATATATCTTCTATGATAATAAAAGGAAGTGTTTGTGTGTGTGTTTGTTTGTGTGCGATGCCCAGCCAAATTTACGGCACGCAGAGATCTGAAATTTTTAACATAGGGGGACGGAAGCACCTCGAAGCCGGATTTTAAAATTTTTAATTAGCTTTTTAACTATGCTCTTTTTAACAAATTTTTGAAGAAAATATTGTTAATCTGGTTTAGAATTACGTTTCAGAGATAACTATGTTAAAAATATGCCGCATCCTCCTCGGTAAAAAGAATGTGTACGAAATCGACCGTAATTCTAAACCATTTTTGTGGGGGGAGGGCTTATATAATTCTTATACGACAGTGGATCACGGGCAACGCCGTGCGGGGTTGCTAGTTTTTTTAATAATAGCGATATTTTATAGGTGCATAAATGATTCCAACACACGATTGTCGGAATGAGAAGATATTGTAGACAATGACCTTTGTATCCTCTTTGGTTTTCTGGTTGTAAAATACACATTCCTGGTGAGATTGCAAATAAGCTGGAGAGGGTTGCATTGGGAGTGGTAGCTATTATTTTCTAAAGAAGATTTTTAAATTAATATTATATTCATCAGAATGAAAGAGTTTACTTTTTAAGGACTTATTGCATGGATCATTTTTAGTTTACATTTGTTAAGCTCGTTTGATCTAGTCTTGCGCATTTATTACGATCATTTTTCATATTTAGGTAACTTGAAATTTAAAGTCATTCTTAGAATGTTAGGGTCATTTATAGTAATTTGATAATTCTAGTCATTGAAATCCGGTCATACACACATACATACATAAACATACAACATACAACATACACACAACATACAACATACATACATACATACATACATACATACATACATACATACATACATACATACATACATACATACATACATACATACATACATACATACATACATACATACATACATACTCATACATACATACATACATACATACATACATACATACCTACATACATACATACATACATACAACCATACATACATACAGTACATACATACACCTACACATACATACATACATACATACATACATACATACATACATACATACATACACACATACATCACATACACACATACATACACACATACACACATACATACATACATCACATACATACATAATACATACATACATACAACATACATACATACATACATACATACATACATATACATACATACACACATACATACATATATACATACATACATACATCCCATACCATACACACATACATACATCCATACAAACACACATAGATACATTACATACTTTTACATATATACATACATTACTTCATACATACAACATCATATCATACATACTAAAATACATTTCTCAAATATTAATACATCATTTACACATATTCACTCCAAATACACCCAACATACATTCAAAACCCTAAAAACATACTATACATACACCCACTACATACATATATACATACAGAAGCGTATTTACACTATAGGCCCCTACACGGGCCTAGGGGAGGTTGGCCTTAGGGGGTGGCCTTAGGGTTGGCACAGTTTGGATAACATTATTTTAATTTTAATATTTTGTTTTTAATAATTACGTTTATGGCGTGTAAATACCTGATTTTCTTTCGTAAAAATCTTTTCTCGAATATTAACTTCCGCCTCCTCCCCCCCCCCCCCCAAATCTATTTCCTCCAAAACCTTCTAAAACTCTTGAAAAAATTGGGGGGCGCATATTATAATTGTGCCTAGGGGCGCAAACATTTTAAATCCACCACTGCATACATACATACCTAATCATGCCGTTTCCTTACGAGGTAGGCAAGAAACTGTGAATATAGTTCAAAAAAACACCAACTCGTACTTAATACATCCACACTAACTTCCTTCACACTTCCCTATCCTTGTCATACTCCCTTCGCTTCAAACAACATTCATACACTGAGTCACACATGCTCCTTTATTCACAAAACTCTTAATGTTTCTCTTTTTTACACAATCGTCTACAACATTTAGCCATGTCTTACATAGCCTACCCCTTCCTTTTGATCAACACACTCTACCTTCATATATTTGCTTCATCCCTAAATAATAATGATAGAATAAATTAATAAAATTGAGTCCCAGCTGTATATATTTTTTTAAATAGAGCATCTTTAATTCATAAACGGTTCAGTCAATTGTCTCAATATTTGATATTTATCCATTTGATTCTCGTACCCATGGGTTATTTTTAAATATGAAAATATTTAAACATAGCTCTAAGAGTTTATAATTATGTATTGTTGTATTTACCTAAGTATGGAATTGGATGTTTAATTTTATAAAATTTGGCTGCTCAGCAAATTATCCTTACAATTTTTCCTGAAAGTATACACGATATTAAAGCTTTAACTTCTGACGGTAAAACATTCCAACCCCTAGCCGCTTGAAAGATAGCCTAAATTATTTTTTGAAATGTTTGTTCGACGCCTGTGTGTCCTGTATCCCTATTTATGCGAAGGGAGACATAGTAAGTAATTTAGTAAAAATACCCTCAGTATACTCGGCGGGATTCGAGCCCCGACGTCCCCTTTTACGAGAATCCAGTTGAAAATAACACCTCGGACAAAGTGCCTTATGAACTTGAATGGACAGATGCAAAATAGCATTTCCAGCATCACTGACCTACATAACATTATGTTTTATGAGGTAACGCTTTGTTTGGTATGCTTTCATGAATAATTTGATGGGTGTATTCAATTGTCAGATTTGTTACCTTACGTGTATCGCACCACACCGTTGTGTGTTGTTGTTATTTGATTACACCATCGGCGATAATAATTATTTGAGAAGCCCTTTCTTCCTCCAAGTTGGTTGCTCGAGGATGTACTCGGTTCTGACTCTCACTTTAGCTCAATCGGTAGTGAGTTCATCCACTTAACTAAGGGTTGGGTCCAAGGTTCGATTCCCGGCATGGCAAAATAATGATATATATCATAGGTGAAATGTGGGTTTCCCCTTTTCCAGTGATGAATCAATGGCCGGGGCTGGTTGTTGTGTCTGTTCTAGATTTAAGTTAGTTTAAGTCGTCACCGACATTATCAGTCAGTCCAAAAAGTGCAGATTAAATACCTCAAATAAATTAAAAAGAAATTAAATTCTAAACTTTCTCCAACAACCAAAGAGCTACAATCATATTTTATCATGATATGGAAGAAGGGAAACGACGAGTATTTTTTGCAGTTTTTATGACAATAAACTTTTTTGGTCAAATAAAATAAATATTGCTTCAGTACATACGTAAAGTGTTCAGCGTAGGAGTTGTTTTCTGAAAGGCCTTTTCCTTACCAGAAATATATTATATAGTAGGATATTGGTAGGAAAAAAGACCTTTCAGAGAGTAATTCCTACCGTGAATGGGTTTATAGTTTAATTTTCCACATATTTTTATCTCAACATTTCTTGAATATCTGTCGTGAGTATTGCGGTATTTGACCATGAATGTTTTTAATTACACAATGCCACTATCATAAAATATTCAATACATTTTTATATTGTGTAAATAGACGGCAGATACTTAAAATGAACGTACCAACTGAAGCAATATAGTATTTTATTTTGACCAAATAAAGGTGTTTTCTTAAAAACTTAATGAATACTAACAAAGTCGCTTTTCCTTTCATTCTACCTAAGCCTAAGGTAAGTTGAAAATTTATTTGAGGTATGCGGAAATTATTAAAAAAATATTTTATTATTATTTGCTTCTTGCAATGGAGCACAGAATTATCATTTATCATCGTTAATAATATGTTTTATTTATTCTTATTAAAGTACTTTTAAGTGACATTAGAATTTTGTATTTTTACTAAGCAAGAATATCTGTATTGATATAATAATATGTAGTCTAGCATTTGTAAAATAATAAATTATGTTTGAAAATCTTCCAAGTCAAAATAACAACTCTTCCTTTTTAGATAGATAATTAGTTTTAAAAAAAATTATTACAACTTTGGAAAAGGGTTTGATTAACTAGTAAAACATTTCGGTGGTCACATTGTCCAAGGCTTCACTCTCACATTAGTAAAAACTGCTGTGATGACCGGGAGGACGGGGTTCAAATCTAGGTTTGATGTTTGTTTTTCTCCTAAATGATTTTCCACTATTTCTCTTTCCATACAAATGCGGGTACACTGTTTCTAAAGTCAGCCATCCTAATATCTAACAAACTCCCAATTAATACATACATGTATAATACGAACGGCTAATGAGACGCGGTGATTAAAAAAAAAATCGGACATCACAGACGAGTTGAAAAAAAAAAAAGCTAGTGAACTTCGTTGAGTAACAGGTAACGAGCAATAATAATGACGACAACAACATGATGATTATAAAACAAGAGTAGAGGAGGGCATGGCAAGTCTGCAGAGTGAGTGACCTACTTACTAGATGTGCAAGAAGGAGAGCCCCCCCCCCCCCACCCCTTCCCACCGTTCCACAGAACCAAGTGCTCCAGTTCGGTTCCTTACACTGTAGTCTGATCATGTGGTGGTATTCTGGCGCCTTGCTGATCTGCTGCTGTCTCTTAGGACCGGCTGCGGGATACGAACACACGCCTTTTAACAGTGAGTAGACGATATATTCTCTCTCTCTCTCTCGCTTTCATCTTGGGTGTCGGAGGGCTGATGAGTCTTGTCGCTTCGATCGTTTCTTCTTTTTTTTTATCGCATGAGAAGGGACCGAAGAGGTACAGGAGAAAACTCGCTCTGTGAGTTTTGAACCACTTTTTTTTTCATGTGTGGGACTAAAGCTTGATTCACACGTTCAACAGAAACATAGGAACATAATCTGATTGAGTGGTGCAGTAGGCCTAATTCACGCACTAGCAGAAACTTATGTCGGCCCATCATGCTTTGCACCACGAACTAGGAAACGCTAATTTCAGGTTTTTTTTTCTAGTAGATAAAAATCTCTTTAAGAGTACTGAAACCATTTCTTTTTCATTATATTATTTTGTTTCGTGGAGAAAACCAAATCAAACCTTCTTCAGTGGCCAAATGGTCCAAGGTGTCATTCTCGTGTTTGACTCTCTGACTAATGATCTGAATTTAAATTCCGGTTGGGTCTACTGAGGGTGTTTTTTTCCTAAAATGGTTCCCCACTCTCCTTCCAGGCAAATGTGAGTAGATAACCTCTAAAAGTCCTCATCCTTACAATATTATAGTTATGATCAGATATGCGTATAACCTGAACTGCGGCGTTAACAAAAATAAAAATTAACGACGCACGTGCTTTCCATTATTTCAAATCATTTCATAACATTAGCTCCATCTGATTGCTAGTATCTAGCTTTATAGGTGCACGCGCACAGATTTTTTTTTAAATATTAGTTTTTCGGGTCTCCCAAGCAAATGCTGTCAAGCAGAACCAAGAAAGTTGAAACAATTTCAAGTAGCGCCGAACAAAGAATACGGGTTGTGCTGATATCCTGTGATTGGTTCAAATCTCATCAGGGAATCACGTGTTTATAATCTACTCTTACTATTGTTTTATCGACGAACATGTAGGCGTGTTTACCTTAGGTCAGTGGTTTTAAAACCCACCTCGGTGGCGTAGTTAGCTAACGCGCTAGTTTCGCGTTGAGCTATACTGCTGAAGACGGGGAGATCGAGGTTCAAATCTCTGTCGGGTGAACTGGGGGAAGTTTTTCCGAAAATGGTTTTCCACTCTCCATCCACGCAGATGCGGGTTCACTTCCTCTAAATTCAACCTTCCCAATCCTTAGCCCATTATCGTAATTAGTACTTAAGCGTATAGACCGAACGACTTATAATACGCGGTGCTAAATAAAAAATTAAAAATATAAAATAAAAAGTAAGTTTAAACCTATGGTACGCGTACCACTGAGGCTGCGTGATATATTTACTAGAGTGGTTCGAATTCCACGATGTCTATGACAAATATTCAAGAACTGTTGAGATTAGTATTCGTAGAATTTTTTTCAAAACAACGTCTTACAACCCGTTCAGGTTATACGCTAATGGTACTAATGGTACGCTTGTGCACTAATGGTTTTATGAATTAGGATAGCTATATTTATAAGAAGTGTACCCGCATTTGTTTGGAGAGAGGAAAACCATTTTGGAAAAATCACCCTCAGTACACTCGACCGAGATTCGAATATCGATAGCCCTGTCATCAGAAATATATATATATATATATATAGGTGACTTGGTGGTATAGGGGTAAGGTGTCAGACTTCTGTGCTGGGGGTCCGGGGTTCAATCCTCTTTCCCGGTACAGATTTATTTGATTGCCAACCCTTCCTTCACCTCTGACAAGACGTGTATTAATCACAACTTGTGAATGTGTGGAATGCCAGGTCTCCACCGTGGTTCGTATTCCACGCTAAACTGTAGGTCCTCCATTCATCTCACAATCACCCTACTCTATTACACATTAGTGTAAGTGCGTATAAACCGAACGGGTAGTAAGACGCGGTGCTAATAATAATAATAAATAATAATATAATAATCATATAGTAATACTGTATGAGAGAGTAGCACCTTAGACCATGCGGCCACCGAAGTGGGTAATATTAAATTAAAGGTATCTACTGAAAACATATTTTATTTACTTTTCCTAAAAAATATTTTTGTCGTTATTTATAGGCCTATGATTAGACTGCGTGATATCATTCGACAAACAAAGTAAATTCATTCCCTCGTCTCAAATACAGAGCGGTTTTGTTACTGTCGTGTGGGCTGAAGTAGAGCGCTGGTTCGAATACCGGTTAGAGAGGTCAAATGGTAACACTCGCGGTGCTGTACAAGTTGCACGGAGACCATTATAATTGTGTCCATAAGTGTATCAGCCCATATGCTTTCAGTGAATAAACACAATTAACTAAGGACTCACCTGCTTTGGTGGCCGCATGGTCTAAGGCGTCAACTCTCGTTTTAGACTAGACTGCCAATGACAGGAAGATTGGTCGAGTGTACTGAGGTTTTTTTTTACAAAATAAATTCAATTTCCCTACACGAAAATGTGGGTATACTTTCTCTAAATTCAATCTTCCTCATCCTTGGTTCATTATTGTAATTAATACTTAGGCTTGTAATTTGAACAGGGAGTATGTAAGGATGAAAAAAAAAGTGGTGTGGTTACCGCAGAGATCTCTCTATTTAATCTTAAAATAGAACATTTACTAAAAAACTAGTAGAATTTGTGAAACGAAATAATAAACACTTTTGTAGAAACAATCCTTCATATCTATATATATTATATATATATCTCTCTCTCTCTCTCTCTCTCTCTATATATATATATATATAGACCTATAGCTCAGAAATTATTGATTTAAAAAGTTTCAACCAAAAGAGTTTTACATTTAATACTACTATAAGATTACAACTATAAATTATTTCGTATCTGAATAGTTACGGCGATATGATCAAAATTGGAAGTTTCTGTATTGTAAAGTGCCTTTAAAGTCATTTTCAGGGAAAAATTAAAATCACCATTTTGTTTGTGATACTAAACAGTCTAGATATTAAATTTAATCCAAATCGTTAAAGCGTATTTTTAGAAAATTTCGAAAAAATTATCCGTCTGATTGTGATTCAAACTCTGATCTTTCCATGATCGGTAATTCAGTCTTTTGTTGGCATGAGGCCTTGGCATTCTTTCGAAATAACTTGTATTTCCGATTACTGGGATACCTGTCTTCAAATACCGGCTAAATGTACCGATTGTGTTTCTTTACTAGGTGGTTTTTCGCTCTGCTTTTAAACAAATGCTTGAATATTTCCTTTATACTCTCTCTACCTTCATCTTTTATCTATTTAGTATTATAAGGATAGAAGAAAGGATAGTAAGAAGTGGTACACAAAAATAAAAATGGATTGTTTTTGGCATGCGTGAATCATGGGTTTTTATTGTTTTTTTATGTGGTGAATTTTTATAAAAAAAATATACATTTAAAAAAATACCCCACCAGGTCCTAATACCAGTCCGGGCTATATTTGTTTAGTTAATCTAATGGGGTAGGGATAAAGAAGGTAGAATTTAGAGGAAATTTAATTGAATTTTCATGCAAGGAGAGTGGGAAACCAATTAGAATAAAAGCATTATCGGCTTAATTGGTTCGGATTTGAACCCCAAACTCTACATCACTAACTAGACAGCTTATATGAGCCTGAGATTTACTCAGCAGGCCCACAAATGCGAATATCAAAATATTAGAACAGGTAATAACCATACAATTTTCATAAGTGGAAGCCATTTTTATTATACACCAGATTTCCTCTATATGCCCCATTACACGTAGCAGGCAGGTTACGAACGGCACTGCTTTCCGACATCGTTTTGCAACGGTACGAGCTGACACACGCTGCTTTCTGACGATTGTTCATCTTGCAGCTCAGGGGATGGGGAGGTATTTTATCGTCCACACTTCTTTTTACTGGTTCACTTTGTGATAAGATGTCTCGTCAACAACAAGTTAATGAAGATTTTCTTAAGAAACCATTATCAAAGAGACTATTTATTCACATGATAATCAAAATATCACACCAAGATTCCTTGCACAACAGGTCGATCATATAAAAATTTGAGATTTCCCTCGGCAATCTCTCAACCAGCTTTAACCTAAACCATTCCAGAAATCTGCCAAGCAATCCACCGGTATCATTATCTCGACCAGGCTTGCGCACGTGCGGTACAACATCCCATGAGTTGGAAGCGCAGAAAGCCGATTACACGACGGAGAAAGCAATCGTCCTATCAGAAAATATCAAACTCGTTTGATATTTGAGGTGTCAGCTTGCCGATACGCACACTGATCATTTAGCTATGTTACCAGGCCCGGATGAACACTTTTGGGGGCCCTGTGCCAAATAGAACTTTGGGCCCTTAGAAGTTAGTTCCCCAATGAATGATTATGAATCTTAGTATAAATATATCATACATGGATGATTTTATTTAGATACAAACTTTTTTTGCAAACGTTTAGCAATCATGATGAGTACAGTGAGTTTTGTTATTATAGTATTAATAATTAATATATTAATAACTATTAAACTATACAGTATATTATATTCTGTTTGGACTATAGTACTGTAAATTAATAGCTAATAATAAAATACTGGACATTATATAATCATAGACTATTTCAGTGTAATTGCATTTTACATAGTCCGCTGTCTGCAGATAAAACAGTATTAGTATAGTAAAAATATTTTATTATTTAAACTTTTTTTTTTTTTGCGTTTTTCTCACGTCGCATTTAGTTAATTCTTCATGATTAATAATTTTATTATTTTACCTCAGAAATGATTGTCAATAAAAAATCAATGTTTTATTTTTCTGTCAAAAGTCAACGGTACCGTCTACTGATATATGGTATTTCCGCTTTGCCAAAAGTAAAGGTTGCGTTAATTTATAAGTACGGACTGTTGGACTCCACGCAACGGCATTCTACTAGTTCCCTGTGATTAGGGAATTTCCAGATTAGTTTGGGATACATTTTTACGAAAAAACATAAAAATATTGAAATATAATATTATACCAAAATAAATATGACAAGTCAAAGTGATGTATTTGCCAGGTGGGCGGGGGCCCCTCACCTGGCACACGCCAGGCCTGTATTTTACACGATCATGTTGCAGCGCTGCAAGACGATCTCAGAAAACAGAGCTACAACATGATACGTGTAACGCGGCCTTAGTTGAAAGTTGATGCCGATAACTTGAAACATGATAAGAAGTACTTGGGACATTTTCCATTGTCAAGTATTATCTTATCTCTTTCTTCAGATAATAGACTGTAAAAATAAGTAAAAGCTTTTTAAATCTTTGACCTTAGAAACCTTGTGAAAGTTTCTCGAGATATAATAATTAGTATTTTTAAAATATGAACTATCACTTTTATTGTTTGACTTACAGAAGTTTGCTATCTCTTATGTAAATACCCCAATACGTCAATTATGGTTTCAGTTAGCACAAACTTACTTTGCTATTACCTTTGGAGGATTTCTCAGCGAATTTGTCAAGGAGCACATACCCTCCCGTTTATAAAAATGGTTTATAACGATAAAAACCTTTTCAAAACACCATAATTAACAAATAAGTACATATTGCTAATTGACATGTCGATCATATGATCATTGGTTTCTTGGATTGGACCTAATTGACGAGACGAATAAAAGATACAAAAGCTGTGCGCACAATTGGTTTGGCAAAGTATTTGTACAGCTGTTAGTTCTACACTAATATATCTGTTTACTGGTCATACACAAACCATGTAACCCTTTTTACTTACATTAAAAGGAGGAGGGTAAAAAAAAAGGTAACACCAAGTTGACATTTAGCTTGACCCCTCCTACACCCCCACCCCCACTTGTGTTACGTAACTTTTTATCACGAGTGAATGTAATTATTTCATAGGGAAACTTTAGTGACATTAAAAGAGGGACTCAGATTTCATGGTGATATGGATGATATTTTGAGATAATTGGTTTTTATATTCCCGTGATCGAGCGCCAATTATTACGATACGAAATTATTATGCCCCACGTTTGCTTGGGGCGCCGGTTAAAGTGATACCGTTTAATTAGCTAATAATTGCCCCGTGATCAAGCACTAATTAAAGTGGTACGGTATTTCGATCTGATACTTCTAAGTTTTATTTTAGTTGAATAAATGAGACTTAATGTTGCACATGACTTATTAAAGTGATTTTATATTCGGCACTGAAGATATAAGTTTAAATGATACAGCTTAGGTGAACTACAGATTATTTATCTGTAACATTACACGTTCCGTGTTTTGAGTACCGTGCTGCGTAGATAATATGTGACTACTCTAAACGAGCCGCGTGATGAATCGACTTATGGATTCATACGCACGAAAAGCTTATATATGACCTACCCCTTGCCTCTTGGACCTCTCGTGACCAGTGTCAAAACCAACTAATAGAATGAGTTCTGCCCACAGATGTCGTGAAGGCTAGCTTTTGAAAGAAGAAATTAGTTTTAATGGTGCAATCCTTTGACATTATTTCTGAAAAGCGCGTGATTCTCCATGGATGAAATCTTAAAAGGATAATATTTACATATAGCACTTTGAAGAAAATTACATTTCATCCATGACTTTTTTACATATATGAGAGGGGTCCAAATCAGCATCATTACAATCTAATACTACTCAGAATTGGAAGGATAGTAGGCCCCCCGTACACGAGGTTTCAGTATCCGCGGTTCACCGCTGACCCATTTTATTTATTTTGAATTCAATAAAAAAATAGCCTATAGGTCACAATGGCTACACCATCACCCCACTTTATCTTCTCATCTTGGGCATAATGCTATCATATCACTGTCATCATCATCGTCATGTGATAAACTCAACAAGAAGAGTCGAGAGTAGTAAGGACGCTGTAGTAGCTCTAATGGTGTGGTCAACTCTGGCCCGGAGGTCAAGATTACGTTCAAATCCCACTCGGGTGCATTATGTGGGAGATAGTTTCCAATAGGAATATTTATTGTGGTTTCGCCCGTATTGGTGGACATGCGGACTAAATGTCAGACTCACCCAGTCTAGATTACTGGCGACTGGAATTTCTAGTGACTAAGAGGATGGTGCTTTAGTCCGAAATAGGTGTGCTTAAAGGCATTTTTAAAAAAATTCTCACTCTCTCTTTTCACAAATGCAGGAGAATTAACTCTAAATTTTCCCTCCTTCATCCTTTCATTTTTAGTAGGTATAACTTTTTTTTAGCATTGTGTCTTACTACCCACTTGGGTTATACATATTCCTATACTAGCTATGCTTATGTGCTAGGAATGATAATGGTTACTTTTAGAGTAAGTGTACCTGAATTTGCGTGGAGGAAGAGTGGAAAAAAAGTAGGGAACCCCCCCCCCCCACAACCCAGACATCCTACTGAGATTCTAACCCCTATCTCCCCATCTTCCGCATTTCAATCTATTGCTAGAGTGACACCTTAGACAATGAGGCCACGGAATAGGGTCCGGTGTCATTACATGAGAAGGAAAACCATTCGGGATAAAACTACACCAAGCCAGGATTTGTACCTCGACCTCCTGGTCCACGAGAATTCAGTCAAGATTAGGTTGGTACTCTAGCCCACGTGCTCTCTTGTACGAGTTGGGGGCATAACCCATGTCGAAACCAAAATTAGGAGGGGGTGTTGCAAGGTTAGTGGTGTGGTAACTATTTGAAAATTGTAATAGTTTTGTGTGACTTTTTAATTCAAGCTTATATACCCGCCTCGGTGGCGTAGTTGGCTAACGCGCTAGTCGTGTTGAGCTCGACCGCCGAGGACGGGGAGATCGAGGTTCGAATCTCGGTCGGGTGAACTGGGGGTGGTTTTTCCTAAATGGTTTTCCACTCTCCCTCCACGCAAATGCGGGTTCACTTCCTCTAAATTCAACCCTCCCAATTCCTAATCCATTAGAGTAATTAGTACTTAAGCGTATAACCCGAACGGGTAGTAAGACGCGGTGCTAAATATTATTATTATTATTAATTCAAGCTTATAGGTAGTTAATGTGTTATTTTATGTTGTGATTCAATTTAAAATTTCAATTGTTTAATTGAGTCTATAAGTGGTGTTGATATGACAAAATTGTGTAGCTACTAAGGGCATACCAAGCTGTATTTTTATCAAATACCCCTTCCAACCTTCTTCAGTGGCCCCTATAGACAGGCGCTACTCTCGCAATAGACTACTAGATTGCCGAGGATGGGGTGGTTGGGTTTCGATCCCAGTTGGATGTAATAAGGTTGGTTTTTTTCCTAAACGGTTTCCCATGCTCCCTACACTCAAATGCGGGTACACTTCTTATAAATTCAACCTTCCTAATCACTAACACTTTAGTGTAATTAGTACATAGTGGTATAACTCAAACGCGTAGTAAGAAGCAGTGCTACTAAAACAAAGAAATACCCGCCTCCCACATTAATATAAAACTCTGTACCTAGATTTTTAGAGGGTTCCTACGAGGTGTTTTTTTATTTAGATATCTAACCTTAAAATTAAGGGTAGTTTACTCAAGGATGAAAAGAGAAAAGATCGATTTTATTGAAATCAATTTTTAACGATTTTGATTAAAAACCATATCTACGCATCGTTTAACATACAAACAAAATGGTGCATCAAATTTTTCGATAAAAATTACTTTGAGGGTACTTTGTGTTATGACTACATTTCCTTCATACTCGCAACACGCTTAACATAAGAAGATATTTCCAATTTTACTCCGTCACTATTTGAGATACAAAATAACTTATCACTGTAAGTTGTACTACTACTATAGATAAAAAATATTTTATTCGACAAACGTTTATAAAACCAATAGTTTATGAGCTATAAACCAATATATTACATTTTTTTTGGAGGTCTTTGAAATCTGAAATTGATGCTATGTTCTTTCGTGAAATGTGATATTTTTCCATTACATTTCTGCAACAATGAATATTAGGTCTATTTAATTTCCCATATATTACAAGCCATAAGTAATGTACCCAGTTTTATATAAAGGAGCATGACATACCATTTATTTAAAATATGATGAAACTGCTGTTTCACACTCGTTTCAATTACGTTGTTTTTTTAGAGTAAAATATAAAGAAACTTATCATGATGAGACAGCATGTTTGAGCTGTATTGCCTATATATGTTTTATCTGTGGAGTGGGACAAACAATGTCCTCTAACTTTCTTATGATTTAGACATTTTCTTTCATTGACTCAATTATATTTACAACGGTTTATTTTAGATTTCATTGGTTGGATAAAATAAGCGAAAAAGCTTAATTTTCCAACATTGTTATTATTTTTCTAAACTTTAACAAATTTTGCTATTATTATTTAATGTTTACCCACCTCGGTGGCGTAATTAGCTAATGCGCTGGTTTCGTGTTGATCTAGACTGACGAGGACAGGGAGATCGGGGTTCGAATCTCGGTCGGGTAAACTGGGGTGGTTTTTTTCTAAATGGTTTTCCACTATCCCTCAACACAAATGTGGCTTCACTTCCTCTAAATTCAACCTTCCCAATTCCTAACCCACCATTTGTGTAATTAGTACTTAAGCGTATAACCCGCAGGGGTAGTAAGACGCGGTGCTATAATTTAATTTTTATTTATTTGTTTGGGGTACTTAATATATGCACTACCTAAACCGATTGATTATATCAGCACACAACGTATGAACTAACTTAAATATAAAACAGACACAACATCCAGCCCCCAGCCGTTAATTCATCACTGCACAAGGGTCAAACAACATTTAGACAATAATTGATTTTTTGGCCATGCCAAGAATCAAGTTAAAGACCCTTAGCTAAGCATACAAACATGCTACTGACTGAACTAAGGTGTCTGACTTTGTTCACAATCCTTCTTTAGTTGATATATATATACTGTAAATTCACATTTAGTTAAGTAGTTAGAGAGTTTTTCAACTGGTGTGCCACGTATGGTTTGAGGTAAGATTAAAATGAAGAATTTTTTTTTTAGGAATATAAATATAAATATTTTAAATTCCATGATCAACATTATTTTTTTAATGTAACACATTAGAATTATAAAAAACTCTCCATAAAAAAACTTAAAGTGTGTGCCGATAAATGAAAAAGATTGAAAATCTCTGAATTAGGTAGTTAAGTAATGGTCTAAGTTTGGACCGTTAGGTTTTCTTGTAATTTTGTTTGAGCCAAACCACTACCAACATGGCTCTAAAACAAAATTAAAATTTGAAATTTTTTTATTTATTGAGTTTGGATAGATTTTTAATCCTTGAATATTCAATTTCTTTAAGGATTCGAAGAAACTATCCTTAATTATCAGAATTATTTTAAATCAGAGTGTTAAGTCTTGGATATTCAAACTTGTTCATGTTGAATTCATTTCTACTCTTAAAAACTGCCAATGTAAAGAAACATGTGAGGCACATTGTGTATAAAAACCTATAGACTTTGACTTTGCTCTTATCAGAAGATAAGAATGATATAAAAACCTACATTCTATCACCTTGTCAAGATTATGGATCTAATACCAACATACATGTTCACTTAAAAGGCATCATTAATAGGGTTCGGCTTTTTAAAGCCCTGAAAACTGTGAAAAATAAAAAATAAAGAATTCCTGTAACATCTCAATAAAGTCATATAGAATAAAAAATATGTTCTATAAACGCTTTTTCAAATACTGATGCTGATTGAAAATCACGGTATCTGCTCATGTTAACTTATCCACCCAGAGCCTTATTTCAGTTGTTCCTCTCGATGGACAGACAGAATCTTGCACTGTGTTAAGTTGACGAGATAAATCCTCTCGCTAGTCACTAGTGTGACTTCAGATTTGACAACTCATATTTGGTGACCTGGTGGTCTAGGGGTAAGGTGTCAGACTTCTGTGCTGAGGATCCGGGGTTCAATCCTCAGTCCCGGCACAGATTTATCTGATTGCCAAACCCTTCCTTCACCTCTGACAAGATGTGTATTAATCACAACTTGTGAATGTGAGGAATGCCAGGCCTCTACCGTGGTTCGGATTCCACGTTAAACTGTAGGTCCTCCATTTCATCTCACAATCACCCTACCATTGCACATTAGCGTAAGTGCGTATAACCCGAACGGGTAGTAAGACGCGGTGATAATAATAATAATAATAATAATAATAATAATAATAATAAACAACTCATATCTTTACAAATTGGCTGTTTCCAAGATTATGTACTGGATGCAAGTGACACGCATGTTTACAAATTAGGGGTTCAGTGGCAAAGACTGAGTGACCTTTTAAAAAATGTTACCAAATGCTTGTACTGTAATATACAACAAAGCACTCCCTGACCCTAATTAATTCAATATACAGGGTGGGGCCTAAACAATTAAACCATCTATGCTGAAGAAAGTGATGGACAACTTTCTGGGGTTTGCCTGACGTCCGGTGGAGCTCACCTGAGTGACAATATCTTCAGAAAGTGTAGTATGTAGTTTTCTTTTATTTAGCTAGTGGATATTTACTTTTCAATTAAAGTGTTAATTTTCAAGTTACTAATTGTTTAATTATTTCGGCCACATACTATATACATATATGTATGGTGCTAAAACAATTAGAATAATAGTAACTTTAAAATTAACACTTTACATATACTGAATATACACCTATACTAAAAAGCACTCTTCAACACTAATTTTTTCAACATATATAATTAGGCCCTATATACACACTGAAAAGCACCCTAACCACAACTTTTTCAAAATATGTATTCATTATACCTAAACTGAAAAAAGTCCCCTCTGGCCCAAATTGTAACCATATATACATATGTATAGTGAGAGAAAGAGCAAGATTTGTACAAAGAAAGATAATATTTCTTTTAAATTTTTTTTTAATTTATGTACGTTTTGTTTGCCCTGTAAGATAGCAGACTTACTTTGAAGGATTACACTGTGGTACAGCTTATAAAATAGGGTTATATTGTAAATCTGTTGAGGTAAGACACCTTTCAGGGTGAACTGAGCGTATATCAAGTTTAGATGAAAACTTTTAAACAAAATGTTTTAAAACTGTATTTTAAGATGAAAATGTATGCCGAAGGAAGATAAAATTATTATCAGCCTTGTCCTGCTGGGTGGCTAGTCAAAGTTTGTCCTATAAGCTTGATAAATCGATTGATTCTAAAGCTATCAATAACAGAGAGACAAGGTAATCATATTGCAATTTTTATAATAAACATATTTTTATTAAATACTTATCAATAAATTTTACACCAATATTATTTTATGACTGTTTTTAATTACCATCATGTTTTAAACAAATATTATTTTGTGAATGTTTTTAAGTGCCATCAATACTTTTCTCCTATAGGTCTGATAGTTATCTCATGTACCTGAAAAATAAAATTAAGGTTTGTAATACAAGCAATTTAGTTATTTTAATATAAGCTAACATTAACTACCCAAAATCGTACTAAACATATCTTAAAATATTAGCAGTGTTATATTTAATATAAATACAAAATAAGTCTTAAGAATTTTTAACATATTAACTAAATAAAATACTAAATGATGTAGATATTTGAAAGGTCCCAACGTGTGTTATTTAAAAAATCTATCATCTAACTTAATGTATAAAATGTAATTACATTTGCCAAATAATTAAATACATTAATTTTTCAAGCAAATATTACAATTAAGGTGGGGTGGAAGAAAATATTCATACTTTTGTGGTTTTTATGGCAAAGATTTTTTCGGGACGAAATAAAAAAACATTGCTTTAAAAACTGATTTAATTTAATTCTATACACATGGTAATATCAACAGTTCTTGAATATATGTTATGAACATAAAGGAATTTGATCATTCTTTTAAATGAAGAGGAAAAGTTATCAAATTACAGAATACCTATGACAAATTTTCAAGAGATATTTTCTAGAAAATTAAACTAAAGGTATCTACCGAAACAATATTTTATTTATTGTGTCAAAATGAAGAATTTTAAAAATTTCAAAAATTTTGGGCCATAATTTGCATTAGCTTCCAGCCAATCAAAAGTTGAATAAAACATCAACAAATTATCTTTATCAAAATATTTCATCAACATTGTTAAAAAAATGAGTTTAATATCTATCAACTCCTTTTTTTTTTAAATTTATATGAAAAGTCAATATCATATTTTGAAAATTGCATTTGATTTATATGTATTCAAATTAATTTTGAAAACTAATTCATCTCTCTTTCTTACCTGAACATGTGGCGGTGTACTTAACACATACGTCACAGCGTTTGCAATGTCTTCAGCTTGAAGGAGTGGAAACTCGCCTTCAGGTAACGGACCTTGACCCGTGACAGATTTAACCATATCTGTATCCACACCACCAGGGCTAATACTCTAAAAAAATAAAAATAGAGTAATTCATCATATAAATATTTCAGAAATAAATTAAATAAACAAGTTTGTTCCTATGTGCGGATATTTTTGTTATTCTGAAAGAGAAAATAGGTTTTCGTAAAGATGTTTGCCTCTTTCATCTGGTCAGATCATGACCTTTCTCAATGAAGCTTCCTGATTTAGATCTATTACATGGCTACATTTAACTCTCTTATTACCTGCATCGGTGGTCGTGTGATCTAACGTGTAGCTCTCATGTTAGAATGGACTGATGATAATAGGGAGATTGGGGTTTGAATACCCGTTGGGTGTGCTGAAGTTATTTTTCCCAAATTGTTTCTCATTGTGTCTCAAAGCAAATGTCGGTACACACCTATAAAAGTCTACCTTTCTAATCCCTAATCATTTTACGTATTTAATGTATGCTTGTAGCCTAAAAGGATACTAAGACTCAATGAGGGGAAAAACTTCACTCTTGTGATACAAAAGATTAAGCTTAAAATTAAAAATGGAATATTTTGAGTTTAAATTCAGGCTATTATTATGGTTTATAACAAATAGTAAAGGCCTACATAGATGATTGATAGTTTATATATCTATAAATAGATTTTTTTAATCAATCAAAACGTTCAACAACAAGGCATATTAGCAGTTGTATTAATTTTAAAATTAAAGATAAGGAGATATTCACACGCATAAGTGCAAAGAAGAGTGTGTGAGGAAATCATAGAGATAAAATTGCATTTAAAAAACCTCCCCCAATTCAATCGGCGAATGTTTGAACTTTTAACTCCAAAATCTATTGTGAGCCTGATAGTGTAAACCTTTGACCACCAATGAGGGAGTAAATAATGTAGTGGGCAAAAAAAATGCATACTACCTGGCTGGGATAGCCATATTTATATTCACTAATAATGTAAGAGTGAGGAAAGTAGAATTTTGAGGAAATGTACCACCATTTTCATAGAAGATGATCTGGGAAGTAGAGTGAGAATTTTTTTTTGTGAAATCACCTATAGCAAACCCAACCATCTGCTTGGTGGCCACATGGTTTAAGACGTCACTCTCATGTTAGACTAGACTGTCGATTACAGGGAGATCAGGGTTCAATTCCCAGCCGAGTGTCCTGAGGGTGGTTTTCCCTCAATTTTCTTATCTTATCCCTTTACACGCAAATACGGGTACAATTCCTCTAAGTTCAACCTACTTCATCTTTGACACATTAGTGTATTTAATGAATCTTATGCGTAAAGCTCAAAAAGGTAGTAAGACGCAACAAAACTAACTCTGCTTACCCTGACAACACGCCATGCCACGCCACTGAAGAGCAGAGGCCTATTACGTACTAAAAACAGTGTAAAAAGCTGTCAATCTGTCAGTTCCTCACCGTGACCCTGATCTTGCTCCCCAGTTGCACCAGCTCCCGTCGTAGACCCTCGGTCAGGACAGTCACCGCGTGTTTGGAAGCAGTGTAGGGGACAAGTCCAGGGAAATTCACCAGGCTGTGGCCAGCCACGCTGCACAAATTACAATAAAGTCATGCTCAAAGTTGGTTGGTTGGTAGCAGGGATAAAAAGAGACATATGGAGCCATCAGACATATGACTCACATTTATATCGTTACTTTACTTTTACGCGATCGGGTACTGGTGATCGCGCGCTACTACAAGTCTTCTCCTCCACTCGGTCCTGTATTTTTCTCTTTGCCTCCAATTGACACCCATGCCTATCTTCATCAGTTCTCGCGGAACCCATCGCTTCATCTTTTCCTGGGTCTATTCAGTGGTCTCCTTCCACAGGGAACAAAACACAGTAGCTTTACGGGCCACTTATGGACGTTTATCCGCGTGACATGCCCTGTCCACACGAAGGCGTTTGCTACTCATCAGGCCCAAGTTCGACTGCTGTCATTTCTCCAGCTCTCGATTGTACTGGATCCGTCACTCTCCGTGATCACGTCTTGTATCGACCGAAGATCTTCCTTAGAACTTTCCTTTCGAAAACGAGGAGATTGTTGTAGTCTTGTTTCCGGGGACTCGACATCTCGCTACCGTACAGCACAACGGGTTGGATCAGCGTCCTGTACAGTTGCACTTTGAACATTCTTGAGACTACAGGTTGCACGACTTTAGAAATTGGGTGAAACTGCTGTAACTGCGGTTTCCGGCTTTGATATTCACTTTGATTTCTTTCTCGCATGACGCATACTCTATAAAAATCGCCTACAGGTATTTGAACTCACATACCCGTTGTATGTTCGTTTCCCGACTCTCAGCGGCTAGAGGCGCCTCCCTGCAGAAACTCAGTTGGAGGTATCGGTCATCGCTTCGTTCACAAGAAGCCCCATCTTGCTCGCAGCTGCCTCCAGAGCATCACTCATCCGCATCATCTCCTCCTTGGATCTGACCAACAGAGTGGAGTTACTCCTCAGAAAAAATATTTCTCAATGCTAGGACCCAAACTCAAAGCTGTAAAGGCTTCTTGTTTTTAACCCCGCTTCGGTCGAGACAGGAACCAATTATTATCAGCGAAAGGAAATTACCACCCGGTATTGGGTGAGAGAACCGGGATCCGGTGAAGGGAGTACAAAGAAAATAACGTACTCTGACAGTCTCAATGAAAAGTTCATTGGGCCAAAAAAAAACCGCAAGAATAACAACAACGCCTGTTGATCTGGTTGAAAAAAAAAAAGTGTATTTAATGAAGAGAGATTCCTTCCCGTCCGTACCAGCGTGTAGCCGCGGAGAACTATATTCTAATACCCACTTGTACGTGTGCCAAAATAACACGCATATTACCCGCTTCGTGGCCGCATGATCTAAGGCACTACCCTCGCAGTAGACTGGACTGCCGATAATGGTAATATCGAGGTTCGAATCTCAGTTGGGTGCACTGAGGGTAGTTTTCCCCAAATGGTTTTAGTATTCATCCTCCAAACAAATGTGGGTACATTTCTTCTAAATATAGCCTCCCTAATCCCTAAAATCATTCGTGTAATTAGTATATAAGCGTGTACCCGAACGTGTAGTTAGATGCGGTGCTAATGGAAAAAACAATTAAAAGAACACGATATTCCCAAACACTAAGGAGACATCCTTAAATTACCTAAGGTTTTTTTGGGGGGTGCGGTTGGGGGGTGGGATGCTTTAATATTTTTATACGTTTTCTTACGTGGAGGGATGGGTGTCAGACTCACTCTTGAGGTTTTTTTAAGGTTTATGGTGAGAAATAATCTACAATATTTTTTTTTTCAAAATTCTGAAATGTTTTAATTTTATGCATTGAACTACCACACTTTAATTCACTAATTTTCTCTGTTTTATAAAATAATTGAAAGATAAGTTAATATTTTTCACAAAGATAGTTAATTACAATAAAGATGACAACTGACTTTACGCTTCAATAATAATATAAATAATAAAATTAAATATTAAACGAGTAGAATAATCTAATTTACAAATCGTAAAGAATACTTAAGATAGACGATGGGAGGTGTTGGGGGGTCGAAAATCATGAAAATAAAAGTCTTATATATTTTGGATATCTTCTAAGGGCAGAGTGCGATACCAATGCCAAAGTAAAGTCGCGTCCACTCATGCTCTGATGAGAGTTTAACCGAGAATCCTCATCCACGGCTCAAGCCGGTGGAGTGTAAGTAGCCCGATATTGCACAGCGTAGAGGGTATGCCACGACGAAAACTATCGATGAAATCTCTCTCAAGTTACTGTGGATTCACACGTTCATCGAAAAACAAGGGTAAAACTGAAACGTGGTCACATGACGAGCTATGAACCAATAATATGAAATCAGCGCCAATCGAGAGGTCTTGCAGCACTAGTCGAAAATATCTAAGCGTGGCCATGTTTCTACATACAAATCTGCGTGGAAGAACCAAACAAATGTCAAAACCAAACTTCTATATCCGCGCGCGTGCGCACAAACCAACAGACTTTATACAGTAATGTTCCTGCGCAGACAGCTGCGTCTACTGTTATGAAATAATTTGAAATAACTCTTTAAATAAAAAGTGTGTGTTTTGTTCTCGTTCTGTGTGAATTGGTTTCACTTCAAAACACCGTAATTAGGAAACATCCATCATTACCACAACTTAAAAGATTGATTTAGCCACTAGAAAATTCAGGGGTGACTTAAAGGCCTGGTCAAACCTGCGGCCGCCCAGGGTGCCAACTCGAGGGAGGTGCCAAACAGAGCACCAAACTTATGTAACGTATTCTGGGTGTGATTAAAAAAAAATCTCTAAGCCAAATCTAAGAAATCCACACTTAACCCAACCTGGGCGAAATATTTGAGTTTGTAGGTATAACAATAGTTCACTTTTTGTTAATAATTGTATGTTTAGGATATAGTGCCACTCTTAAAAAAAATTACATCCGCTATCTTGTAAAAATTGTTTCCTAAAACCTTTTATGTAACTATTTCGAAAACTGTTCTTTATAACCAAGTGTTTGCTATAATAAAAAATAAAGCAGATAAGATTGTATTTAAAATATGCTATTATAGTGTTGTTTGTTTTTTTGTTAATCGTCCAAGTTTTCATACAAATTTGCATTGAAACGTTTGCGTATAATTACCATTTGTGGAATTTTCCTTCAGACTATTTTCCTATTTATGCTCAGGGTTCAGGTTTGAAGTTATGTTTGGGGATTATTTACTTTCATGCCCAGCAGCCAAGGCTACGTTAGGCTTAGGGATTATTTTTTATATGTTCCTATTTCCCCGATTAAAGGGGTGCCAAAAACAATCTCGTCCGGGCAAAACATTTCCCTTGGGCCACCCCTGAGAAAATTATATCTAATGATAACCAGTTGTTTTAAGTTTGTCTTGTAAAGCATCAACATAAATGTCTGCTTGCATGTGGATTGCTGCACCACTCATGCAATTTTTGGCCAACTTATGAATTAAGCGTTTGCCAGTCTAATGACGGAAATAATTTCCGGCACAAACCTTCACATCCTTGTCTCATGTGTTAACTATTGACTAGGTAGAGATGCTAATAAAACTACCAATTTACAAAAACTGTGGCACCGATATTACCTGTTGATGTGTATTATGTGTCCATCGTCCACTCCTTTCTCCTTCATCAACTTGAAGGCTTCTCTGGTGCTAATGCTGAGTCCTAGGACGTTTAAGTCGAAAATCTGTTTCCAATGGGAAGTCTCTCCTCCTGTGTGGTATATAAAAACATAGTTAGAAAAATAGCAATGACTCCTGTATTTTAACAGAGTGACAGCACCATCGGGGGTCGGATGATCTAACGTGGTGTTTCTCAAAAATTTTAAATTTGTGAGCCCAATTTTTAGAGCGACAAGCTTTCGTGACCCACCTAGCTTTAATAAACATAAGGGAGGGGGTGGGGGAATTATTTATTTTACTTTTTTTATTTATCTGTGTTGTGTGTGCCTTATTTCTTCCTTTTCTTTTTTGTGTTCCCATTTTTCATGACTTTCTGTTACTAGTGACAAATAAAACAAACAAAAGGTTTCCACCAACCACCAAAAAACGGCTCTCGACCCACCAGCTGGTCGCAAGCCACAGTATATGAATCCTCTGGTCTAACGAGTTTGACTGGATTGCTGCTGATGGGGAGATCGAAGTTCGAATCTATTCCGCGTGGACTAGAGTAGTTTTCAACAGGTGATTACTGTGGTTTTCACATCCTCTCTGGGAGCTAGTACGGGTGTACATACTCCCCACTACCTACCCTTAGGACTAGATTCAACCGGAAATAGCCATGCTGTTAGCTTAAAACAACTTAATATCGCACCTGTTAGCATACTCAAATGAAGAACTCCGGCGTTGTTAACGAGTACGTCAATCCTACCCAGGTTCTTCTTGACCAGTCAAATGCGGCCAGGATATCTTCCTCTTTGGTTAAATCACCCTTCAGCGCATGTAACTTACCAGGGCACCTTTTAGCTCTGCAGATAGTTCCTGAAATATAGGTTAAAAGTATAAGTTTTAAATCTAGTGTTTATGACACGTTATATTTGAAAAATTAAATTTTTGGAAATTAGTATGATTGATTATATTTTACCGAACAACGTTGTAAATTATAGCAGAATTATAATTTTATGGGCCCTGTCATTACAAAAGAAAGGTTGTGAAAAATGCAGTTTATAAACTCTTTCAAATCAATAAGTTGAGCCCTCATCGGTGGTCCCATAGTCTAAGGCCCTAGGCTCGCAATAAAAAGCTAAATTATCGTTTATAAGAAGGTTGAGGTTTGAATCTCGTTTGGATGTGCTAGGGTTAAATTACTTTACATGGGATGTAACGTTGCAATTTTCCCATCCCGCTTCATACTAATGCGGGTGCACTACTTCTGACCATCGTTCTCATCCCTAGCTTATATTTTCATTTATTTGGTTTATGGAGGGAGCGGGTCTAATGCTCTAGATCTGACCATTAGACCCTTATCCTACCTCTGCTCTCCTGGCCTATGAAGGAATTCATTTCTGAGCTGGGGACACCATTAAGGCGGATTTCATTATCCACAGATGGTCTCTGTGCCAGAGAGACTGATTCTTGCATCGGTTACCTACAGGTGATGCTACAGGTGCTGCGAACTGGCATACCTCCGTCAGACTACTTTCGTTATAACTTATAAGTAATACACAGGGCTGGGGCCAAAAGCCCACGTCACAAGCTTGATCGAGGCGACGGCTCAGAAATGGGTTGGATTCTGCGGGGCAGTAAGTTTAATCGCCTACGAGTGATGGCGTTGGCAGCGTGGTGGGGTTCGAGCCTTTGGGTGGCCTTCGGACTTTGGCTCTTGGGGTTCTGGGTCTGTGGGCCTGGGCCTCACCATTCGTGCGGTGAGCCGTTTTATAGCTCCGGTGCTAATCCGGACAGTTAGTAGTGCATGGGCTTAGAACATGGGCACCTCCACTCGTACAAACGAGGAGTGGGAACTACTTTCCCACGTGCAATAGGAGTAATCCTATTCCCCTACACACGGTAAAGAGTGGAATCGCAAGGTCGCTTCTGTGAGCGGAAGTAAATGCTCCGGTTACCACCCTGGATATGTGGGAGGCACGTAGTCCCCCTGTGTCAGTCCAATCAGTGAGTTACTGGAAGGGGAGAAGGAGTTAATCCTCGCCTCCCTGGGTATCCGGCCTGAACCGATCATCCCACCCTTCGGGTGCGGGGGTTGGAGCTTTTTAGGTACCGACCTAGAAACTGCCCTGGGCCACGATATCCAGGGGTGTGTGGCGCCACTTATAGTGTTGAGACCATAACACGTTAAAGATATCCCCAGATGGTAGGATGATACGTGATAATGATGACGGTGGAAGGCAGAGGGGACATAGTTTTAGGCGTGGGTTCCGAACCACGGTGGGGGCCTGGAATCCCACACATTCACAAAGCGTGAAAGCACACACTTTGCCAGAGGTGAAGGAAGGGTTTGGTAATCAGATAAATCTATGCCAGGACCGGTATTTGAGCCCAGATCCTTAACACAGAAGTCTGACACCTTACCCCTAGACCACCAGGTACCCTTATTTAGGATATTTAACGTGCACTTTCTGAATCGATTGATTATTTCAGCACATGACTTATAAAATAACTTAAATATGCAACAGACACAACATCCAGCTCCCGGGCAGTTAATTCACCACTGTGGAAAGGAAAACCCACATTTCACCAATGATACATTTTTCGGTCATGTCAGGAATCTAACCAGGCACCCTTAGCTCAGTGGACAGACACGCTACCGACTGAGCTAAGGTGTTGGACCCTATAATACAAATCGATATGTGGATCAACCCTTGTGTTATTATTATTAGCACCGCTTCTTACTACCCGTTCGGGTTATACGCACTTACGCTAATGTGTAACGGTAGGGTGATTGTGAGATGAAATGGAGGACCTACAGTTTAACGTGGAATCCGAACCATGGTGGAGGCCTGGCATTCCACACATTCACAAGTTGTGATTAATATACGTCTTGTCAGAGGTGAAGGAAGGGTTTGGCAATCAGATAAATCCGTGCCGGGACCGAGGATTGAACCCCGGACCCCCAGCACAGAAGACTGACACCTTACCCCTAGACCACCAGGTCACCCAACCCTTGTGTTAAAACGTATGAGCTGAAACATCCCCTAAAATACTAAATGATAACATATATAAGTCACACTTAACGCCGAAACACGGTTAATTGTTTTGATGGAAAAACATTTGTTTCTGCGCATGCGTCAGCTTGACCTCCAGCTTATCGCATGGGTGATAAGTTTCGTATCTAAATTTTTAATCCCCCTCAAGGAGATCTTTCAGGTACGACGGAGATCATAGCCGATCTCGTCCCCATGTTGTTGAATCAGGGAAATATCAATGACACTATCCTTCCCCAACAACTAATGACCAGGATGTATTTATTATTATTTAACCTCCTCCACTATCCTCATCCCTTTCTAAACCAAAGAGTTTCCTGAGTACTTTGTTTTTGAATACCCCACATTGTTTTGTGTACTCTGAGTTTTACATTTATTGACAATTTCAGGCGAGATATTAAGAATACGCTGACCTAGTAAAAGCATGCAACTGGAACTTTATTATTTCTAAAATTACCTTTACTTCATACCATTTTTCGCTAGATCAAAATTATTATTTTATTCGTTCATTGTGCACAAATTCGAAATCAAAAGCAACTTAAAAAGTTAAAACATTTCCTGCTAAAATAATAATATTGTAGACAATGTTGGTGTTCGTGTCACTCCCCCTTATTTGTTTTTATGTATCATTTCTCATAATTTAATGGTATGGCTATGTATTATTTCTCAATTTAATAGTGTATTAAAATGTATTATTCCTTATAGTGTGACAGAAAGAGAAAGAGTTTGTGTGAGAGAGAGAAAATATGTGAAGAATATTTCCCGTACACTCAGGTCGGTTATTTGTAGGACAAGTCGTCCTTATAGCTACACCAAAGGGGTAGAAATGACTAGGGTAGGATTTATTTACAAAAAAAAAATATGTAAAAGTAACTGTCGATGTCAAAATCACCAATTAAAAAGGAAAAGTCAAAAATAAGACTCACTTCTTGTTCTTCTATTTAATGTAGTAACCCAACACAGCCTTAATAAATTGAAGGCGAGAACATTTTCCATACCTATATTCACACAACAGATTTTCAAGAAATGCCATCTTTTTTTTCTTACATTGAATGGTATATGGATTACATTATTTCTCTTAATATGTGTGTAAATTTGAAGTTTTCACCCATTGGTCAAGCCAACCTCGTTTGTAGCCTTGTAATCTGTGGACAAGCCTAACATTTGGACCTTCCTCCACAAAGCTTGAGTCAAGTGAAAACGACACCCCGAAAACTGTGGTGTTAAGCCAAATGCTTTGCATAGCATTGTGAATGGTTTGTTCAAAGTCCACAACGATCTCACGATATTGTAAGGGCTGAAAAAGTTCTGAACAAAATTCACTAATTGCTTTAAAATATTTAGTGAAGGTTGCTGCTGCTTTATTATTTTTTATGGGGCAAAATATCAAGGGATAATCGATCCGTTAAAATATTCATGAAGAGTGAATGATTGGAAGAAATATTTTAGACAATATTCAAATGTCCTATCAATATAAACAAGTTTGTGAATCCGTTAAAAAATGTAAGGTTATAAGAAGTACAAAAAAAATCAATCAAATATCCACCGAGCTATTCGCGAAAACAAAATTCTTACCTCTCTTGGATAGCTGTTACATTTGAGCAACTGCGGTGTGAACTTCATTAATGTTAGTCGGAAGTTTTGCCATAATAACCTCCCGTCTCGCGTCACGCACATTCTCTCATGCTTTTTACATCGTTCAACCGTCGATCCTAGGTTTCATCAACACAGGATATAATGATTTTTATTAGCGGTTCCCTAACGTTTTCTATGGCTTTCCATTTGGCAGTAGCATTTACTTTTTTTCTAGTTAGTGTACGTTCGTCATAAGGTCCATGAGTGTGGTGGTCATTATGACCCTACCATCAGAATCGTCTAGAATATAACAAATGTTAAAACCTTAGAAACTTAGTTGCAATCAATAGGCCAAGATCAGGTAAAAAAAAGTTAGATGCGAACCCAGCCATTGTGTTGTAACGATATTGATTTGTACCGCTCTAATATATTTAATAAGTCATGGATGAAGGTATTTTTCTTTAAAGTATCGTATGTAAATTATCCTTTTAAGACTTCATCCATGGAGAATCACGCGCTTTTCAGGAATAATCTAGAAGCATTGCACCATTTAAAACTTATTTTTTATTTTCAAAATTTCACTCCGTAGTATTTACTAAACAAGCAAGAGACGACAGCTCCCTATAGCCAATAGGAAGCTAGCCTTCAAAACACCTGTCGCAGGGACGCTTTTGATTGGTTGGTTTTGACACTGGTCACGAGAGGTCCAAGGGGCAAGGGGCAAGGGGCATGTCATATATAAGCTGTGTGTGCGTATGAATATATAGAGAGTGTGCCGACGACACAATGAGAGTAATCACAAAAACAGAGTAGACATACATCCAGAGTGTGGTGGCGACATAAACCTAGAGTACATAATTTGTATTTCAAGTAAAAGTGTATAAGAAGATAAAATCACTCCAATAAATTGTTTGCAACATCAATAGTTGTATTTATTTAAATAAAACAAACTGTAACATAATAATTGGCGCTCGACCACAGAGCTATAAAAACCAATTATATCACAAACATTCCATAACATCATAATTGACTCCCAATCGCTGGACAATTAAATAATAATTCCGTAATATCATAATTGACTCCCAATCGCGGGACAATTATATCACAATAATTTCTTATCGTCATAATTGGCGCTCGACCACGGGGCTATAAAAACCAATTATATTACAATAATTCCGTATTATCATTGTGTTTAAATATGCTCCATACTTTCTGTCTACGCACCGCCACTTGCTTTCACAACTCGCTAAACCGGGATGTTTATTAAATTTAAGATTCTTCAAAAGAAGAAGGCTTTTGCCATGTTGGCTAGCTACAGTAGCCCCATGGCTTCTTTGGTGCTGACTGACAGCACACAGCTGACAGCTGACGGCTTTGAAAAGCCACCAGACCTAATTATGTATCCCTACGCCGAACCAAATGATCTGCAAAAAACATGTGTTTAGCAGCTGTCACTTCTGACAGTCAAAATGTAGGTATATACTTAAATGTTGACTGTCAGAAGTCAGCTGTGAACTGTCAGTCAACACCAAAGAAGCCATGGAGCTACTGTACTTACATGATCATGATCATTTATTTCTACTAAAGTGAGATGAAAAGACTGGGATGGACCGTGTTCGTGGAAAAGTTAAAACACTAGCAATTTCGGGACGAGCAGTTTTCCACTTAAAAAATTAAACATTTTCAACCTCGGAACGAGTCATGTTATTTAGTTTTAATAATCTCCTTATTTGGGACGAGACGTGTAGCTCCCATCGCATGCTTCTTAATGTTATCTGGTGTTCATATCGTGGTCTCAAGCGTTTTGTTGTTTATTAATAATATTTTTCTTATACATTAAGTTGTATCCCAAAAAACCTCATTGAAAATATTGAAACTAGGTCGCCTATGTATAGTATTAGAATTTTGTCTATCTTATTATTTAGCACCGTGTCTTACTACCCGTTAAGATACGCTTAAGTACTAGTTACGCTAATGAATTAGGAATTGGGAGGGTTGAATTTAGAGGAAGTGAACCCGCATTTGCGTGGAGGGAGAGTGGAAAACCATTTAGGAACCACCACCCCCCCCCCCCAGTTCACCCGACCGAGATTCGAACCTCGATCTCCCCGTCCTCGGCGGTCGAGCTCAACACGACTAGCGCGTTAGCCAACTAGGCCACCGTGGCGGGTGAATTTAGAGTAAATGAACCCGCATTTTCGTGGAGGGAGAGTGGAAAACCATTTAGGAAAAATCAGCCCCAGTTCACCCGACTAATATTCTAACTTCAATCTCCCCGTCATCGGCAGTCTACGAATGTAATAGATTAGTTTTGGGAAGAAATAGGGAAATAAACGAGGGCAACAAAGTAAGCCACAACAGAGACAGTTTGCTAAGCCAGTAAATTGCTCTGTTTCGAAATAATTAAAAATCTTCTCTAAAAAGCAGTGAAGGGCATTGCACCAAAACGAGTTTGGTCAACACTTCCACAATTTAAGAAAAAATTGTTTTTAAGAATAAAAATGTTTCCGCTAGAAACCAAAATAGGCCTATTTTTTACTTCATAATATTTGTCTAACCAGTTTACGCCCACCAAAAAAAGGGCAAAGTTTCTGAATGTCATCATTTTTTGAAATTAAATTTAACGAATAACAATTTAAATAACATGAATGTGTGTGTTGACACCTTTTTGGCTGTAACTATTTATGAGTATTTATAAAAATGTTCAAAAATCACTTTAATTTTTTTTTATTATAGATTTACAACATATTTATGTATTTGTAGTAACGTCTAATATGTATTTGAACACTTGTACACTTTGGTAAGCCCGCTTCGGTGGTCGAATGGTCACTTTCACTGTCGGATATACCGAAAGTGGTTTTCCCTTAACGGTTTTCCACTCTACTTCCACACGAATGAGGGTGCACTTCCTGTAAATTCAACTTTCCTAAACCATAGCACATTAGGATGATTACCCGCCTCGGTGACGTAGTTAGCTCACGTGCTAGTTTCGTGTTGAGCTAGACTTCCAAGGACGGGGAGATCGAGTTTCAAATCTCACTTGGATGAACTGTGGGTGGTTTTTCCTAAATGGTTTTCCACTCTCCTTCCACGCAAATACGGGTTCACTTCCTCTATATTCAACATTTCCAATTCCTAACCCATTAGCGTAATTAGTACATAGGCGTATAACCCGGATGGGTAGTAAGACGCAGTGCTAAGTATGTAAGTATTAGGATGATTAGTGCATACGCGTATACGAGCAGTAAGGGGTCATCCATAAACCGGGTAGCGCTTTTCTTACCTTTATTGAACCCCTTTACACCCCCTCCTATGTAACACCATGTATACATTATTTATCCTGGCCCCAAACCTCTAAACTGTAGGTGACCTGGCAGTCCAGGGGTAAGGTGTCAAGACTTCTATGCTGGAGGTCCGGGGTTCAATCCTCGGTCCCGGCACAGATTTATCTGATTGCCGAACCCTTCCTTCACCTCTGACAAGACGTGTATTAATCACAACTTGTGAATGTGAGGAATGCCAGGCCTCCGCCGTGATTCGGATTCCACGACAAACTGTAGGTCCTCCATTTCATCTCACAATCACCCTACCACCACACATTAGCGTAAGTGAGTATTACCCGAACGGGTAGTAAGAGGTGGTGATAATAATAATATATAATAATAGTAATAATGATAATAATCTAAACTGTGTTACGTAACTTTTTACACAAAGAGTGAATGTAATCATTTCATAGGTGAGTTTATGTGACATTAAAAGGGGGACTTAGATTTAACACTACTCAGAATCGATAACCATCAATAAGTATATTTACTAACGGTGAAAACACTATATTATTTTTATTTTTTCAACAATGGAAAGTATAAGATGTGTGTTAAATCTGTGATGTACCCCCATGTAACACTATATACCCGCTTCGGTGGCCGCATGGCCTAACGCGCTACTCTCCACAGTAGGCTGGACTGCCGATGACTGGGATATAGAGGTTCGAATCTCGGTCGGGTGTACTGAGGGAGGTTTCCCCCCAAAATGGTTTTCCATTCTCCCTCCACGCAAGTGCGGGTACACTTCCTATTAACATAGCCTTCCTAATCCCAAAAACCATCAGCGTAATTAGTACATAAGCGTACAACCCGAACGGTTAATAAGACACAGTGCTAAAAAAAATTCATGTATACCAGGCGTGTCTAACCCGCAGCTTGGCAGATCAAATTGAAATATTTCAAACCGCAGAAATAAACAACAAATTTTGCTCCTGTTTTTATTATATTAGTCCACTAACTCATAATTATATATTTCCCCAGGACAATTCCCCAAGAATTTATTCGGCCTTCAGTCATGTAATTGGTGAAAATGCCTTATCTAGACCCCCAAAGTGTTAACGTCGTTAAGGATGACCCCTTATGGTGCTAAAAAAAATTCAATATTTATTATTTATTTGAGGTATTTAACGTGAACTTTCTGAGCCGGCTGATTATATACTGTATTAGTGAGAGAGAAAGGGCCAACCAATTTTTCCGGGTAAGGAAAACAGAACTTCCAAGATCCAGGGTTCTTCAACATGCCACAATCGACATGGGACCGACGGACAGTTTTACTTCCCCTCCGAATGGAAGCTGTGCTACAGTTTTTATCGTTCAAGGACAATCCGTTGATACCGGCTGGGTTTGAACCCACGAGCATCGGGTCCTGTGGCGAGCACTTTATCCCAAGACCACCAAGGTCCAAAAAAAAAAACTAAAAAGAACTACTGAGTTTTAACCTCAAAGCAATACACACTTTAGGTTATAGGTTAGAAAGATTCGTACAATACATGCGTAGCCGTTAATTTTATGTAATAATGTTTTCTGTGGATTAATTATGTGAGAAGGTGTGTAAACTTAACTTTACCAATGGAAATAACGTAGTTTCATTATTAACGACAATTTCTGCAACGCTAAACAAGCAGGATAGTACGTCATAGATTATTCTGGTTCGCCTTCAACGTAGTGATCAGCGCTCAGATACCAATCAGGAGTACTAACTTTTTTTTTTTCCTTTATTGGTTTCTCACTCCACCTAATGCCGGGATCACGATCAACTTAGCGTTAACTTAACGTAACGTTAACTTAAAGTTAACTTAACGTATGTGTGATTACGATTCACGTAAGTTAACGTAACAACTCGAGCCAAACATCTTCATTCTCGAGTATGATATGTACTAGTTTTACAGTGATGATCTGTGAATGTTTATAGTTTTCAATCGATATAATAAATATCTATTATAAATTTTTTTTGATAAATTTAGCTTTCCTATTTTAGTGTAATTATTTTGTTTCAATGTCTGATCACTAGAACTTACGCTAAAGAGTAAACATTGGTCATAATACCAACAAATGAGTTACTAAACATCCCTGATGACGTCACTCGCATAATGATTGGCTGGCTAAATCACGTGATGCCCTTCAAGTAACGTAAAGTAAAGTAAAAGACCTCCCAGGACATCTCTTACGTTAAGTTAATTGCAAGTCAACGTTAAGTTAACTGCATCGTGATCGCTTCCATTTAAACACACAAGGAGGTTCTTTACGTTAAGTTACGTTAAGTTAAGTTTAAGTTGATCGTGATCCCGGCATAACTACGGGTACATTTCCTATAAATTTCACCTTTCTCTTCCTTCTATACCATTAGTGTTTTTGAGTGCGTATATCATTGGTAGTTGGTAAGTTGCAGAGCGAAATAAATAAATATGAGTCGTCTTACCAAGATGGAAAATAGCCGCGTCATGTTTATTGCTTATCTAAATCCCAGGGCTTGGAGTAAAGCCAAGCATAAGTTCAGACGTTTCAGGAGATTAGTGCAAATCCATAGCACAAGACCATTTTTTCAAGACCTCACCCAACTATTTTAAGACACCGACAGCCGAGCCTGTCAAATAGGCCTAGCGTCCCTACATAAATCTATTATGGTAAATTGTATAATATTAATTGCGTTTTGGTTTTATAAGCATTCCTATAAAAAATGGGGGGGAGCATTAGATTATAAAAAATAGTATTTAAGAGGGGCAGTGGCTTACCCCAAGACCATAAATAATTTTAATAAAAAATCCACTTCGGTGACTGCATGATCTAACGAGCGACTCTCGTGTTAGACTAAACTCCCGATGATGGGGAGATCAAGGTTTAAATCCCACTCTGGTGTTCCGAGTTTTTTTCAAAATGGTTTTACAAGCTCCCTACATACAAGTGCGGGTAATTTTCCTCTAAATGTAGCCTTCCTAATCCCTAAGACCGCTAGCGTAATTAGTACATTAGCGTATAGTCCAAACGGGTAGTAAGATGCCGTGCTAAAAAAAACTTAGATACATTATACACCTCTCTAAACTATGGTAAATTCACGGGTGTGGCAAAGAAAACATTGAGTTTTTTATATATATATATATATATGGTAAATTCACGGGTGTGGCAAAGAAAACATTGAGTTTTATATATATATATATATATATATATATATATATATATATAGCCTCCCCCGCAAACCAAACTTTAGTTACGAAAAGCAAATAAAACACATATGGGGATATAAATAGCATAGTAGCCTCACACGAATGAAAGTTTGTAAGATAAACCGTACCGCCAGATTACTCACCTCTACTAACTCAGCCCTGCGAGCCAAACCCACCACGATGAGCCCGTTCTTGACCAGTTCCCGGACAATGGCAGCTCCAATCCCAACACTTGCTCCTGTCACCAGAGCGACACGTCCTGACCAACGCTCCATCGTAAACTGACTGACCGGGACTAGTTTGTCTGACGAATGATCGTGCAGAAAGAGACTCGTGTAGCCAGGACCAGGAACAAAAAACACTTGACAGTCACTTGTCTGCTCATCCGATTGGCCTTGTATCAGATTTGAAACGGAGGCTCAAAGCCCAAGGTCAAATTCATCACTATTACAACAAAACTTTTTTTTTGTCGCTGTTTTTTAATACCTGTTTGGGCTAGAAGCCAACGTTTATATAAATTACTATGATGAACTTGAAATGAGGAAGGTAGAATTGTATAAGAAATTAATCTGCATTTTCATGGGAAGAAAGTTTGGAGTCATTTAGGGGGAAAAAATCTCCAGTGCAACCGAGTGGGATTCGAACCCCGATATTTCCGTCACTCGTAATTCAGTCTAAATATGAAAATAAGTCGTTAGACCATGTGAAAACCGATGCGGATGATTATTTGTTTTATTTTTAATAATATATTTATGTAATTATAGCATGTTAATTTACGTACATTCAGATTAAGATAGTAAGAAAGGCTTTTGAAAGCTACCAAAGTTACTTAAGCCGTTTTCATATACGGTAATTCGTTAAGTCATGAGATATGCAACCATGATTATTAATAGATAAAATCACTATCAAAAAATAAAAATAATAATACTTGCTTCGGTGGCAGCATGATCTAAGGCGTTACTATCATGATAGACTAGACCGCTGATGACAGGGAGATCGAGGTTCGAATATTGGTCAGATATACTGGGGATGATTTTTCCAAAATGGTTTTCCACCCTCCCTCCACGCCAATGCGGGTACACTTCCCATAATATAACCTTCATAATCACAGTAATTAGTACATAAGCGTATGACCAGAATGGGTAGTAAGACGCGATGATAAAAATTAATGGGTTTAATGCTGACAGGAAAACTTCATAATATGAATATATTATGTTCGTAACCACCCAACTTTTCTTCCTACCAGAATCAGAACAGTAATATGTATCGATAGAACAAATTAACTAAATGGTGTCCATTTTGTATATTTTTTAAAATGAAGCATGCTTTAATGAATAAACTGTTCAGTCAATTGTTTCAATATTTTACATTTCGTCACCCGAGAATGCAAGTGTTTTATCTCCAAAAGTGTTAAATTTGAGATATTTGGTGTTTACGTATATTTAGCATGCACATGGTTCACCTGCGTAGAAATTGAGACTACTATTGAATTACTTAAGAGGATACAAACTCGAGTTGTCATCTAGTAACATTGGTTTTACACACATGGTCAAACTTCAAAGCTCTTTTACACAAAAGTGGAAAATTGGACATAGAACACTTGCATTCTCGGGTGACGATTTATTCATTTGAATATCATAGGAAACTTCCTTATTAGTATGAGCCAGTAATATTATTATTAACACCGCGTCTTACTACCCGTGCGGGCTATACGCACTTACGCTAATGTGTAATGGTAGGGTGATTATGAGATGAAATGGATTACCTACAGTTTAACGTGGGATCCGAACCACGGTGGAGGCCTGGCATTCCACACATTCACAAGTTGTGGTTAATACACGTCTTGTCAGAGGTGAAGGAAGGGTTTGGCAATTAGATAAAACTGTGCCGGTACCGAGGATTGAACCCCGTACCCCCAACACAGAAGTCCGACACCTTACCCCTAGACTGCCAGGTTACCCTGGTAAATAACACACAAAACTTGGGACACTGTACTTTCTTCAAAACAAAATTGAAAAAGGGGGGTTGGTGGGTGGTTGGTGCTCTAGATCTGGCCATTCGATCTTATCCTACCTCTGCTCTCCTGGCGTATGGGGGAACACATTTATGAGGTGGGGAAACCGGACACCATTAAGGCGAATGGTGAGGGTGGAAAGCAGAGCGGACCTATAGTTTAACGTGAGTTCCGAACCACGGTATGGGTTTGACATTCCACACACCTACAAAGCGTGAAAGCACAAACTTTGCCAAAGGTGAAGGAAGGGTTTGGTTATCAGATAAATCTGTGCTGAGACTGGGGTTTGATTCCCGGACCCTTAACACAGAGGCCTGACACCCTACCCATTAGACCATCAGGCTTATAAAACTTCTTTCACTCTAAAAGCCCATCAAGTTGTGACCTGGTGGTTGTTAAGGTGAGGATGTAGGGAACGCGAGAAAAGCTAATTTTTTTGAATTTTTTTGTAGCAAAACAATTTTTTGGCCAAATTAAATAAAATATTGCTTCAATACAAAAATAGAGTTTAAATTTCTTCATATGGTGTCTTTAGACAGTTGTTGAATATCTATCATGAGTACAAGCGCCATTAGATGACAAACATTTTAAATAAAGAAAAAAAGTTGTCATTAAATTACAGGATATCCTTGACAGATATTCAATAACATGTCGAGGTCACCTAGTGAAAGAAAATTAAACCATGTTTGTACTGAAGCAATGTTTGATTTATTTTGACCATAACAATTTTTTAATATAAAAACTGCAAAAACACTGCCCTTAACCCGCGTTTCATGCACTCTCATCTTAAGAGTGAACTACTATAGCTCAGGAATAGACATGCAACATCGATACTTTCAAGATATCAATGTTGAAGTTTCAATGTTTTCACCATCGATATTTTGTTGTTTTTGGTACAATGTTTTCGCCCTCATTCTTTTAGCACTATATCTTATCACCAGTTCAAGGTATATGAAATTGTACTAATGGTGAAGAATGAGAAGGTTTGAATTTTAGGAAATATATCTGAATTTTCGTGGGGGGGAGAGAGTGGAAAACCATTTAGGAAAAATAATATATATTTACACCTGACCGAGATTCAAACCTTGATCTCCCTGTCATCGGCGTTCCAGTATCTTATGAGAGTGACGCTTTAGACCATGCATATACTGAAGGGGATTATATTTGTTGATGAATGGTTTTCAACAACCGTTGTTTTGAATCGGTATTTGAGCCACCGTAATATATATTATGTACACTTAGTTTAGCCTGAAACTTAGACCACCTATCTTGCATTGTTCCACTATGCTGCAGTGGTTCAGAAACTTCTTAGTCACGTTAACCCTCTAGCCAGGGAACAGCTGATTCGCAGACCCTTAATGTAGGTTAAATGATTACAAAAATTAATAATTATAAATTATAGGAAATTGTGGGGATAAATTAGTCATAATATATTTTAATGTAAATATAAATGAATATAAAATAAATGTGTGTATTATATTTGTACAATTTTAGGCATAATAATATTTTTTTAATAAATGTAAAAAAGAATTATAAGAAAATATATTATGTATTATATTTGTACATTTATAATCACTGATAATTTATGTGAAAAATAGAACTGCTCCTGTTATTTTGAAATATCGTTGAAATCCGAGCAATTTTATCAACCATCTCCTTAAGTCTCATTCCACACCTAGACGATTTCATTTAACTTTTTTTTTTCATACCACAAATAGCAGAAAAGGTTCGCTCGCACAACTTTGTTGGAAAAGGCGTCAAATGTTTCAGTACTTTTTTCTGAACGTTCTTTGTGCTGGTTGAAAGAAAACTAATATAAAGAGTATGATAGGCACAAGAGGTGTGGCCAACCCTCCATTTTTCCGTCCTCATTTCTCACTGGGACTTAATATTGGAGGGCATCTCTATTGTGTTTGGTATATACCAGCGAGTTACCCTTTTGTACATTTGTATAAGATATACAATATATATATGAAGGTATGTCCTCCTCTGGGCGAGTTTCGGGGACCCCTGGAGGACCACGGACCCCACTTTGATGATCTCTGCACGATGGTATAATTTGTAAGAAAGGGACATAGGGCTGGTTTCATAATGAGGTTTAGCACTCCTCAAGTGCGGCGCTATCCTAAATACAAGACGACACCTACCTAGATCAGAATAGAATGGGTCAGTTTAAAAACCAACCCACTCCATTCTAGTTTAGGCAAGTGTCATCTTGTATTTAGTGTAGCGCCGTACTTGAGGCGTACTAAGGCTGACTATGAAACTGGCCCATAGTATATATAGTCCAGTGGCATCATACTCAAATTAGTATAATTCGTGGCATTTTGCAGGCACAGTCTATAACAAATGTTTGCTTAAATATAGTCTATCTTTTTGTTTTTGCAGCGCTTCTTACTACTCTTAGGGACTATGCAATTTCAATCATTCTAGTGGGTAAGAGATGAGGAATGTTTAATTCAAAGGAAATCTAACTGCTTTTGAGCTAAGGGAACTTGGAAAACCATCTTGTTGAAAAACACCCTTTGAAAATCCGGTTAAAATTTGAACCCTGACCCCCCAGACACCGGCAAACTTAACCAGAAGAGCCTGTCGTTTGATCCACGTGTCCACCGATGTAGGTCTATATTAGCTATTAGATGATATGTATTTAAAACCATTTATATATGTTTAAAATACAGTTAATTCTGTTTAATTGGGGCACCAGTTAGCCGGGGCAGCCGTTTATTTGGGACAAAATTTGAATAACAGGAACAAAACAGATACTTAGCCCGAAAATTTCTCCTCTTATTTGATTTGAAATTGAAAGCAATGAAGGCAGTCCTTTATCGACATTAGATACCTGTGCTGACTTTGTTCAGTAACAGTCCCTAAAGAGAACACGTCAATATACACACTTGATAATTATTTTCAAAGTAAGAACCCTTATTGATAGTTAATGTATAACCTTTGCTTGACACAGTCATTATTTGACTGTATCATCATTTTACATTTGTACCTTGTATGTTTGTTTGCTTTTAGATTTAGTTATCTTTGAATAAATGTTTGTACCAATATAAATTAAACACAGTGTGCTTACTTTAAATGTCACATCCCTTTTATTTTAGTCATACCTTTTTTTTTCTCTGTTAGAATGTGTTTTTCAACTTCTTGGTTAAAATCTCTCTTAATTGAGCTAGCTAAATTGATCTAGCTTCGATGTGTCCCAATTATCTGGGATATACTGTACTTAAAAACTTAAATTTTCTCAGGCATTTTTGTGTTTAGTGAATCTACCCAATCTCAAAGCAGTATTTATTAATTTATGTAAATACAAATTCCCACCATCGGTTGGTGTTCAAAATTATAAAATATACAGCAAAGTTTGACCATTTTTAAGAGTCTTTTGTTATTCAAAAGAATGTAAACACACTAAGAATTAAACTATAATTTTTTGTCTACGTACTGTACGTGTCTACATACCGGATAGTTATATAAGTATTCAAATATATCTCGCGTTTCCCATTTAGCCTATAAAGATACGGTGTTATTGGAGATATAATTGGTATTTATAGCCCAGTGATCGAGCGCCAATTATTACGATATTTTACTTGAATAAATACAACTGTTAATGTTACACACGATTTATTGGAGTGATTTTATCTTCTTATACAATTTTACTTGAAATACAGGTTATTTTCTGTGTATTCTTTGTATATAAGTTAGCAGTAGTGTCATGATATTGTTACACCGTCTCCGTGCCTTCTACTTAACGACCACAATTAAATAAAAGGGAGAAGGTATAATCTACATAAGGGAAAATATAAGCAGAATTAAAAATATAACAATAATATGGTTTATTCAGTATAAACGTAGATAAAGCAAAGTACAGTGGTCTCATTATATCATTCTGAATAATGCTGAAAATAATAACGTGAAGCGCAGAATGTAAACATTCCATGTTTACATTTATTACAAGTCGTCTTTAAGAGACACAAAATTACGTAGATTATAACATCAAAAGCGAAGTTAAACTACCAAAAGTGAAGTGAAGTAAGATATCCACAAAATGAAACAAACATTAAATATTCTTGCCTGATGGGCTCCTCAAACAATTACAAGTTACAATACGAAAATTTACAATTACATAAAACATAACGCGAGAGTTTGACTTCCAGACGCTAGTCAAAATCTCCCGGGACTAACTATATCTTAGAAACAAACTAAAGATTGAAATTTAGTACAAAATTAAATTATATAAAAAAAAATAACAAGAATGATTTTATATCTACAGTCGCGTGAAATAGCCAAATACAAAAGTCCACACATTTTAACAATTTACATTTAAATTCACTCAATACAAAATTACCAATGGTGGATTTCAAACTAAACTAATAAACTAACCAACTAACCAACCGCGCCTATGTGGCGGCATACAAGTTACATTTAAGCGACTGAGATAATAAAGCAAAAAGTTAAATATTAAGCAAAACACAAAATAAAGATTTTAACACGAAAATATTATAAGTTGAAAATGAATAGAGTTCTTTATAAGTAACATCCATAGTTACGTTCCAATTTATGATGTATGAATGTTTATCCGATCATTGTCCAGGTCGACGACAATGATCCGTCCTCGTTCGTAGATTTTAGATAGTCAAAGTTTTTAGACAATGTCAGCCTGTTTTATAGTGATTTTCGTTGCACGGAAAGAGGGGAGGTAATTTCTAGCACGCAGCTGCTAGCTGTCCTCGGTCACGTAGGCACTTTGTAGGGTTGTTCCATCGGAAAATTAGAACAAGTCGGCGATCATTGGATGTTTGTGTTGTTTGGGGAAGTTCATCTGACATCCGTCAGAGGGCGGGTGGATTGTTGTCTTCTAGAGTTCTCCATGTTGTCATTCCTCAGATTCAATCTGACTAGACGGAGAATGACCACGCGTTGATTGTAGACTCTCGTTAGCTCGGCCCCATTCTTCACATGGCTGCACGGTGTAGTTCAGCTTTGGTGGCGGCTAGTGATAGAAGATTTCAAAGGTAAGTTCCTGAACAAATATGAGTAATATTACAGAAGATTGTACAGCATGAAATATACTGTGTCGTATTATCTTTCCGTATTAGCCTACAGGGACTACAACAGAGAAAAGTACCATTGTAGGAATTCTATTTAGGTCGGAATTATAGAGCGGGTGGTATGAATTCTTGATAGTTACGTATCAACATTATAACGGGATGGATCCAATTGTAACTAACTGTAAGTTAACGTTACAAATCTCCCCCCCTTGACCAGGAGAATAAGAAGATGCAGCATCCGTCCTCAGCTAGGCGGAACATCAAAAGGGCTCAAGGTTGCCTTCTTGTACATCATCTTCCCAAACAGCATGAGATGATCCATTTTTTTCAGCTCTAGATTCCATCATCTAGAGAAGCAGTCGGTACCACTACGTAGACTTTACCAGAAACCAGGAGAGAAAGGAAAACAGGATGCGCAACGAAAACTCATATACAACAAGTCTGTTGTCGAGATGTAAGTGGCGCTAAGTCACACGCAACCACATGTCTAATTGTCTGTATGAACACATGAAGAATTTCTTCTTTCTTCTACGTTCAAACTCAAATTCTCACAATAAAGTTCACTAGACTAAAAAGTCACAAAAGTTTATCCACATGAAATCCTAAAATCCTATAGAAATCCTACATAGATGTATCGGAGGAGCGTCCCCCCCCTCAACACTTTTGAAGGTTCCTATTCAAAGGTTTGAGAGTTTCAAATGTTAGATCACCATAATCTCACTATATTCTATATAAGTCCATTCTCAGCACTCAATCTAGAATAGAGTGTCTCAAAACATAGAATAGAGAAAGTTACGTCATAATTAAATCAAAACAACATTTGATTTCGTGATCCAAATTCCATGAAGTGGAACATCAACAAATTCGTGCCATAATAATCTATAAACTATTCACTTATTTCATAAACACATAATATCCACAAGTTCAATTACGGTTCAATACCTGTAAATTACTATACACATGGCCAACAATATATATACAACAAAACACTATATCTACAAACCACTGATATAAAACATATCATTAATGGTAAACAAAATTTAAATTTTAAACACGATTTGGCTCACAGTCATGGCACAATGCCATCAAACAAAACTCAAATTAATAAGGGATGCCAAAAGATTAATTATAGGTCCCCATATACCTATAAAAATTAGGCATGATTCCACTTTAGTATTAAGAGTATGAATAACAAAAACCCGGTCAATACTATAATTAACAAAATGAGATTACGTTAATTGACCGTTCATTAAATGACTCAACAATTGTCAAATAATATCAAGACACCAAGTCTTACCCAAAACAGGAATACCAAAAATATCAAATACAAGTCCCCATAAACTTATAAAAAAATTTCTTGGCATCCTACATTTACCTAAGTAAATCCAAAATGGAGTAATTAAATCTGTAAGTACAATAACTTACGAACATTATCCATTAAACTACGACATTCTAAAGCGTCGGTATTAGTTTAAGATGGCTCACATGAGCTCTTCGCGTATCGGTCGGGTCTGTCTGGCACATCAACCTGACCGACACGGGTGTTAAGAAAGATTCAACTGACCAGGGTCTATCCCATCTGGGAGAGAGCCTGGCAGATATTTATTTAAAGCTAGACAACATAAAGAAACAAGCACAAGAACTACAACGGGGGAAGGGGGGCATGGAAATGCGCTTGACTCGTAAGACCCATGATTCTTACGGCGCACAACTAGTTTCCTGAACTACACTTGCTCTGTACATGTCCTAACTGTTTACAATTAAAGCAGCGAATTCCTGACAAAAACTTACTATCCAACGCTCGCGGGCCAATATGGTTCTTCTTCACAGGTTGCACACCCAACTGAGAAATCGCAGTATTATTCCTAGACCTACCACAATAACTAGGATTCGAACCCACGCCTGGATTGTCAACAATAAAAGGCGCATGATTTTCCAGAAACTCATTTTCAGACAACAAAGTACCTTCAATTAGGGAAGCTAGCTCATGTAACTCAACTATCGTACTAGGTTTAGAAGTAAATACAAAATGACGTCGAGACAAGGGCGACACATTCTCCAAAATAATATCTACTATCTGACATTCAGAAAGATCTAACCCTAAAACTTCAACGGCCTCAGAAATGGCCATGATGAAACTCCTTAACGACTCATCAGGACGTTGAAAGCGATGTACATACTGCTTACACAAACTATCTTTAGCTCTAGTAGGGACAAGACAGTCTAATATCTTACGACTAATAAGTTTCCAACTTAACCCATTAACTAGCCCTTCAGAAAACAAACGAGTTAAATATCCAGAAGTTTTACCTAAACACAATGCAATAAACTCGGACTCAGAACCGATATTTAAATGACAAATCCTTTGAACCTCAATTAAAAATAAAAAAAGAGATGAGCTGTCCTGACCATCACACAGTGGTATTCGATTTACAAAATCAACGAGAATTTTACTTTGGATTTTATCACTTACCAAAGCGCGTGACATTTCAATTGGATCTCCAACCCTCACCGGTACTGAATGATGATTCTCCACTCCCACTGTTGCCTGGTCTCGAGACGTATCGCTCTCCGAAAGGATTCCCACGAGAACTGCACGAAGTCTTGCTACGGTGGTTTCTGTTGAACCTTGCAGTCCACGCTTAGCAAGCTCGGAGATAAGGCTTTCTTTATTGAGTCGGTAAACATCAGATTTAGACAACACGCTCGGCTCGCCAGTCACTACTATCGGAGTCGAAGCGTCCGTAGTCAAATTGTGTTCCATTATGAAACAGAAAGAGATACAAGGTTAAACTCAGGCTATGATTTCAAAACAACAACAAAAATATACAGTATAATTTTCCAACATTTTTCAGCAATGATATAGGTTATTAATTAACTAATTAAACAGGAAGATCAGTTAATTAAAAGGACAGCAGAGTGGCGCAGTGTTACACCGTCTCCGTGCCTTCTACTTAACGACCACAATTAAATAAAAGGGAGAAGGTATAATCTACATAAGGGAAAATATAAGCAGAATTAAAAATATAACAATAATATGGTTTATTCAGTATAAACGTAGATAAAGCAAAGTACAGTGGTCTCATTATATCATTCTGAATAATGCTGAAAATAATAACGTGAAGCGCAGAATGTAAACATTCCATGTTTACATTTATTACAAGTCGTCTTTAAGAGACACAAAATTACGTAGATTATAACATCAAAAGCGAAGTTAAACTACCAAAAGTGAAGTGAAGTAAGATATCCACAAAATGAAACAAACATTAAATATTCTTGCCTGATGGGCTCCTCAAACAATTACAAGTTACAATACGAAAATTTACAATTACATAAAACATAACGCGAGAGTTTGACTTCCAGACGCTAGTCAAAATCTCCCGGGACTAACTATATCTTAGAAACAAACTAAAGATTGAAATTTAGTACAAAATTAAATTATATAAAAAAAAATAACAAGAATGATTTTATATCTACAGTCGCGTGAAATAGCCAAATACAAAAGTCCACACATTTTAACAATTTACATTTAAATTCACTCAATACAAAATTACCAATGGTGGATTTCAAACTAAACTAATAAACTAACCAACTAACCAACCGCGCCTAAGTGGCGGCATACAAGTTACATTTAAGCGACTGAGATAATAAAGCAAAAAGTTAAATATTAAGCAAAACACAAAATAAAGATTTTAACACGAAAATATTATAAGTTGAAAATGAATAGAGTTCTTTATAAGTAACATCCATAGTTACGTTCCAATTTATGATGTATGAATGTTTATCCGATCATTGTCCAGGTCGACGACAATGATCCGTCCTCGTTCGTAGATTTTAGATAGTCAAAGTTTTTAGACAATGTCAGCCTGTTTTATAGTGATTTTCGTTGCACGGAAAGAGGGGAGGTAATTTCTAGCACGCAGCTGCTAGCTGTCCTCGGTCACGTAGGCACTTTGTAGGGTTGTTCCATCGGAAAATTAGAACAAGTCGGCGATCATTGGATGTTTGTGTTGTTTGGGGAAGTTCATCTGACATCCGTCAGAGGGCGGGTGGATTGTTGTCTTCTAGAGTTCTCCATGTTGTCATTCCTCAGATTCAATCTGACTAGACGGAGAATGACCACGCGTTGATTGTAGACTCTCGTTAGCTCGGCCCCATTCTTCACATGGCTGCACGGTGTAGTTCAGCTTTGGTGGCGGCTAGTGATAGAAGATTTCAAAGGTAAGTTCCTGAACAAATATGAGTAATATTACAGAAGATTGTACAGCATGAAATATACTGTGTCGTATTATCTTTCCGTATTAGCCTACAGGGACTACAACAAGAGAAAAGTACCATTGTAGGAATTCTATTTAGGTCGGAATTATAGAGCGGGTGGTATGAATTCTTGATAGTTACGTATCAACATTATAACGGGATGGATCCAATTGTAACTAACTGTAAGTTAACGTTACAATATTACACGTACTCTAGGTTTATGTCGCCGGCACACTGTGTGTTCATACGCACAAACAGCTTATATATTACCTACCCTTTGCCCCTTGGCTCTCTCGTGACCAGTGTCAAAACCAACAAATCAAAAGAGTCCCTGCGACAGGTATCTTGAAGGTTAGCTTCCTATTGGGTATAGGGAGCTGGTGTCTCTTGCTTGTTTGGTAAATACTACGAAGTTAAATTTTGAATAAAAAATAAATTTTAATGATGCAATCCTTCTACATTATTTCTGAAAATCGCGTGATTCTTCATGGATGAAGTCTTAAAAGGATAATTTACATACAATTTATTGAAGAAAAATACCTTCATCTATAACTTTTTAAATATATGATAGCGGTCCAAATAAATATCGTTACAAGCCGTATAAAAAATCCTATATAAATAATATAAACATAAAGAACTATATATAAACAAATTCCCCCAAAATTTCTCCCCTTAGCCGCCACTGCGAGGAGCTATCAGATACTATAAGCTGTGCACCCTGGGAAAGAAATCCGTTAAAAAATACACAACTTTAGCTAATATTTGCCCGGTTAGTCAGTCGGTAAGCACTTAACAAACTGAGACCACTGAACCCAGGTTAGAGACTCTTAAAACAAATTATGAGAATTGACTCCCAAAATACCCCTTTATTACCTGTGTCCTATGCTCAGCATACTGCGGGATGATGAAGAAAGGTACACTATGAATAATAGCACAAGGAGAACACCATTCATTGGTTGGGAACCAGACAATATAAATCAATATCAATATTAAAGGTGATAACAATAATCAATGTGCAGCTTAATAAACTGAGTCCATTGTTATATATATATATATATATATATATTATTTATTTTGGCAACAAAATGTTTTGCTCTAAAAACTTGTTGCGATACGAACTTTATATTCATATTATATATATAGACTAATTATATTATATTATTATATTAGTTATATATAGTTTATTATGTATATATATAAACTAATTGTCGCGATATGAACTTTATATATATATATATATATAAAGTTATATATATAGTTATAACTATATATATATAGTTATATATATATATATAGTTCATATCGCGACAATTAGTTTATATATATACATAAACTATATATAACTAATATAATAATATAATATAATTTGTCTATATATATATAATATGAATATAAAGTTCGTATCGCAACAAGTTTTTAGAGCAAAACATTTTGTTGCCAAATTAAATAAAATATTGCTCCAGTAGAAATATAGAGGTTAATTTTCTTCACAATTTATCAACTGTTGATATCACCATGTAAAGAAAATTAAACTCTTTATGTTTCTATTGGAAAAATGTTTGATTTATTTTGGCAAAAAAAGGGGGGTGGAGCTTTATTATAAAAACTGCAAAAACACTGTCCTTTTCTCGTGTCCCCTACACTCCCCCCTAGGGATAAACTGAGTACACATACATAGATAATTTATGACAAATTGTGGCTGATATAGTTATTGAGAAGAAAATAATATATTTTTTAAACCACGTCTTACAACCCGTTCAGTATAATACGCATGTTCGAGACATCGAAGTTTAATAACAATGATTTTTATTCGATGACTATCTCTATTCGAGAGTTGGGGGATTGAAAGTAAGGTGAAATAATGATTGTTAGTCTAAGGGGAAGAGGTGGTGGTAAATAAAGGAGATCGACTATAAGAGGGGATAAAGGATGGAGTGGGGATAATAATTTGGGTGAGGAATGGCACTAGAAAGTTAGACCATTACTAAATAATAATAATAATTTCATTTATTGTCATGCTAGCCAACAGTCACAAGACATTTAACAGGCCAGCACTGAAATATACATAATAATAAAACATGTAAAATAACTACTTAAGAAAACAATTTAAATATTAGCATTTAAAAAATATTAGAGGAATTGTTTAGCTCATTTGTAATATATTATGTTTTTCGCACGTAAATTATTGCTCATTGTACATACTTACATGTATAGGCCTACATACATAACCACACCGGTCCCTTAAGGGTTAGGCAAGAAACTGTGCATGTAGCTCAAAAAACCAACAACTCAATACTTAATCCATCCTCACTCATTTCTCTACACTTCTTTCTCCTTGCATACTCCCTTCGCTTCAATACCATCCATACAGTGAGTCATGCATGCTCTTTTATTCTTAAAACTCATAATGTTTATCTTTTTTACACCACACTCACCACCTTCATATATTCACTTCATCACTCATCCACACTCATCCTCTCAACACGCCCAAAACAACGTAAGATGCTTTATTCACATTAACCTCTTGGATTCCCCATCAAACTATTTTGGTTACAATATACGATAACAACAAATTCAATTTGTAAAAAAACTAATTATATTTAATAACTATTGGGGGCCAATCCTTTGGTGATACTAACTACTATTATTGCGACAGTGGATGACTTTCATACAGTGTATTAGAATAGTCTTGAAAATTTGATGTTCATGAAACAAATTTTGACACTTTCTTCTGGAAAGTATAGAGATGATCCTTGGATTGAACATTTAAGTCCGGTCAATGTTTTTCGATCAGATATAATGTATGATCATTCATAACATGGGTAGAATAAAGTTTTACAAATAGCTAGCATAGTGAGGAATTGGTCACCTATTATCGAGTGAACATGTTAAACAAGAAATATTTATACGAGATACCTAACAATACAAACAGAGCTTGTTGTTGAAAATTGTACACCTTTGGTCCGGTTTTTACCTGAGTTATTATAATTCTTTCAGATGTTCACCTAAAAATTCTTCAACACTACAACATTTAATAGTGTGCTTCTCCAACTGGTTTAATGATTATCTCGTGAATCTGGAAACAAGAAAAATACAGTGGTATGGTATTTAGTCATTATTGTCAGTAGAGAGGATTATTTTAGTAATCATAATTTGTATATTGATTTTGTAGGACTCCCGTTCTGTAAGGCCTCATTTCCTACCAGAATCACCAGCCTTGTTGGCGTAGTTAGCTAACGCGCTAGTTTCGTATTAAGATAGACTTCCAAGGACGGGGAAATCGAGGTTCGAATCTCGCTCGGGTGAACTGGGGGTGGTTTTTCCTGAATGGTTCTTCACTCTCCCTCCACGCAAATGCGGGCTCACTTCCTCTATATTAAATCTTCCTAATCCCCAACCCATATGCGTAATTAGTACTTAAGCGTATAACCCAAACGGATAATAAGACGTGGTGCTAAGTATTATCCTACCAGAATCCTATTGTTTGGTTGTTGTTTTTGCATTTATTTGAGTTATTTAACGTGCACTTTCTGAACCGACTGTTTATATCAACACACGACTTATAAACTAACTTAAATCTAGAACAGACACAACATCCAGACCCGGTGATAAATTGTTCGTCCATGTCAGGAACCGATTCCGGGACCCTTAACGCAATATACAGACATATTACCGGCTGAGCTAAGCTGTTTGACAACTGTAGAGTAGTAATTTTAGTAGGATAAAATACCTCCCAGAAATGTAGTAACAAGTCCATTCTGGAAGATCTTTTTTTATATTTCCACTATACATACTAAATGGTCAAGAAAAGAAAAATAATATATGATTAAATTTAGTTGAAAATTGACACTTTGAACGGGAATCCAATCCGAGACTTTTGGTTTAGCGCGACAATGCTCTACCGATGATCTATCCAGGATTCGTCCCATGCTGAGGGTCATTCGTCACTCATACAACATAACAACTAAACAATTATACTTTTATAACATTTTAGAAAACATGAAAATAGATTGTAAGTAAAGTAAGATAAGATAAGATAAAACTTGAAAATCAATTTGTAATTTATATTGGATAATAAAAAAATATGAAAACATTAAAGAATAGTCAGAAAATAATATTAATCTTTAAAATATTATCTGACTATACTAAATGTTTTCTTAATTTTTATGATTCAATGAATTACAAGTTTATTTTCAACTTTTATCTTATCTTAATTAAACTTGTACAAGCGTATGCGTAAGCGCCGACCTGGGTCCCCGGTGATTGTGTTTCTGTTTGCTACTAAATATCTGACGATCTCACACGGCCATCACAGACTCTGCCTTAAGGTGGGGATGATGGGGACGCGAGAAAATATCAGTGTCTTTGTAGTTTTTGTTTCGAAACTCTTTTAATCTTTTTGGCCAAAATAAATAAAATATTGCTCCAGTAGCAACGTTTAGTTTAATTTTATTTACATGGTGATATCAACAGTTGTTGAATATCTGTCTTAAGCATAGCGGAATTAGATCAGAAACTTTATAAATGAACGGTAAAAGTTGTCATTAAATTCCAGGATATAATTGATGTGCGTGGAGGGAAAGTGGCAAACCATTTGGAAAAAAAATCCAGCTACCTAGGGTTTTAATCCTGGAGTCTTCACCATTATCAAATTATACTATAGTAGCCACATGGCTTCTTTGGTGCTGACTGACAGCTCACAGCTGACGGCTTTGAAAAGCTACCAGACCAAATTATGTATCCCTACGCCGAACCATATGATCTGCAAAAAACATGTGTTTAGCAGCTGTCACTTCTGACAGTCAAAATTTAGGTAACTGTTGACTGTCAGAAGTCAGCTGTGAACTGTCAGTCAGCACCAAAGAAGCCATGAGGCTACTGTAGATAAGCTGACGTTTAGTTTGCTTGTTCGTCGATGTAGGGTTGCACAATTATTGTAGTAAAAGGACAGCTTTAATGATTTTTTTAGGGGAGGTTCCCCTTGGGCACTGGGGAACTCTATTTGCAGTCTTCAGTGATAACAGCACTTCCGAATCAAATAACTAACTTTCAAATTATTGGTTGTAAAGAAGACAAGCTGGAATGCAAGTTTCCAAAGGGAAAGGTACGAACACAATAGTGAAAGTACCTGCAATCCCACCCTTTACTCATCCACTTACCCCCTTTCAGTATACAAACCTTTTCAGACAAGTAACTAGTCGACGATATTTAAAGATTTACAACTATACAATTTGCAAACAATCACTTGAATAATAAAAAAAGGACCATTATACTCTTTGTTTGCTTTGTAATTTACAGTCCGAGTAGGCTCGTTTGGGGACTGGTTTATGAGCAGGGGATGGGGCCGCTCGCTACCCGAACCTAGCTTTGTGAAAGTCGGCTTATTGACATTAAAAGACAATTTTTGTCTGTTCTCTAATAAAACCATCTTTAAAGTGAACTGTTTATTTTTCTTCTTTTTTTAAAAAAAAAAAGCTGCTTGATAGCGATGTTGTCACTTGGGAATGCAAGTAGCGATCCACGTGTTGAAGGACTTAAGCTCGCCCAGTGAACGCAGCCATTTTAATCTGGAGGCAATAGATCTGATGTATAACTTGTCTGTGGTCCAGGAAAGAATCTGGCCCTGTACTTGGGATTGAACCCAGAAATGTATATCTCCCTATTGGGAGAGGGTTTGTGCACTTTATATATACACTAGATCACATTGAAGTCCTTCAACAAAGGATAGCAAAGAATTATTTTTAAATTTGAATGTCTCTTTAAGTAATGTAATGTTTTTTTTAAAGGGTAAATTTGAGGTTGTAGTCATTTTGAATATTATACGACTCCAGTAAACTATTTGCCATATGAAGCTAATACAGGCCCGGCAACCCGGTAGGGGAATATAAACGGCTTGAATAAAAAAAAAACTGACCCAGGCCACAGGCTGGAAACAACCATGGATGTAAGAAAAAGTTAACTACTTACCTAGGCATCGAACAGGATTACACAATTACATTTCGATTATGATTCCATTAATTTTTTTCTCCTTTATTTTTAGGAAGCTACTAGCAACTAGGCATTGAGCAGGTATACAAAAAATACATTTCACTAAATAATATACCTCCACGGCAATTCGGTCACGTTTTCGTTTGAATTCTACCTTCTTCATCTTCAGCCCATTAACGTAATTAAAATGCATATAACCCGAACGGGTAGTAAAACTGAGGTGGACAATTAATAAAAAAAAAAAGGAAGGACATTTAACTCACCTGAACATGTTTTGGTGCACCCAATGCAAATATCACCGCTCCTGCGATATCCTCGCCTTTAAGAGTGGGTGGAAGTTCAGCGTCGTCAGGGAGAGCATCTCTGAGCATGTCTGTATCCACAGAACCAGGGCTAATACTCTGTGGAAAATAGTTCATGCAGTTTACACACATATCTTAGCCACTCTGAGCATGTCTGTATCCACAGAACCAGGGCTAATACTCTGTGGAAAATAGTTCATGCCATTTACACCCATATCTGAGCCACTCTGAGCATGTCTATATCCACAGAACCAGGGCTAATACTCTGTGGAAAATAGTTCATGCAGTTTACACACATATCTTAGCCACTCTGAGCATGTCTGTATCCACAGAACCAGGGCTAGCACTCTGTGGAAAATAGTTCATGCAGTTTACACACATATCTGAGCCACTCTGAGCACGTCTGTATCCACAGAACCAGGGCTAATACTCTGTGGAAAATAGTTCATGCGGTTTACACACATATCTGAGCCACTCTGAGCATGTCTGTATCCACAGAACCAGGGCTAACAATCTGTGGAAAATAGTTCATGCCGTTTACACACATATCTGAGCCACTCTGATCACGTCTGTATCCACAGAACCAGGGCTAACACTCTGTGGAAAATAGTTCATGCAGTTTACACACATATCTGAGCCACTCTGAGCATGTCTGTATCCACAGAACCAGGGCTAACACTCTGTGGAAAATAGTTTATGCAGTTTACACACATATCTGAGCCATTCTGAGCATGTCTGTATCCACAGAACCAGGGCTAACACTCTGTGGAAAATAGTTCATGCAGTTTACACACATATCTGAGCCACTATGAGCATGTCTGTATCTACAGAACCAGGGCTAACACTCTGTGGAAAATAGTTCATGCAGTTTACACACATATCTTAGCCACTCTGAGCATGTCTGTATCCACAGAACCAGGGCTAACACTCTGTGGAAAATAGTTCATGCCATTTACACACATATCTGAGCCACTCTGAGCATGTCTGTATCCACAGAACCAGGGATAACAGTCTGTGGAAAATAGTTCATGCAGTTTACACACATATCTGAGCCACTCTGAGCACGTCTATATCCACAGAACCAGGGCTAATACTCTGTGGAAAATAGTTCATGCGGTTTACACACATATCTTAGCCACTCTGAGCACGTCTCTATCCACAGAACCAGGGCTAACACTCTGTGCAAAATAGTTCATGACGTTTAAACACAGATAAAACATATAAAATATTACATTTTTAATAATACGGGATACCTTATTTATTGGTAATAATAGTTTTTTCTTTATTGTAACCGCGAACATGTTTTACCTTGATGTTATGATGGATCTTCTCTTTTTTATTCTCCCAAAATCAAAAAGAATAGGTCTTATTATTATTATTATTATATTATTATTATTATTATTATTATTATTATTATTATTATTATTATTATTATTATTATTATTATTATTATTATTATTATTATTATTATTATTATTATTATTATTATTATTATGACTGTCTGTACATCCCTGGTGATACATTAGAAACAGTTTGGTGGTTTTCATACAAACTTGATATTTAAATGTTTTATGGTCATCTATCAAAACATGATTTTAATTATAGCTTTAAAATTAAGATTAGTTTATTAATGAAAATTTTGAACTCTACATTTTTCAAAAACTGCTTTAAAATTTTGGTATAAATTGGATATTTGGGTAGTGATTTACGTTATAAACTAGTGGATCGTTGCAGCGATGGAAGCAAATTATGACTCTAAAATGTATTCTAAACTTTTTATTGTTGAAAGATCTATATAATAAGCTCTCGCTCAACTTTCTAATTAAAAGCTTACTCGTCAAAGAGGCTATCAACTTTGCGTAGATATTTAGCGTTTAGTGCTTGATTTGAATCAAAACATATATTTTGCCCTTTCACGCCAAGATTATAACTTTAAAACTACCCCTCTCCCAGCTCTCTATATATTCGTTGTATCAAACCATTCAACCTAGAATTGAGCTGTTATTATTTTTAAACAAAAAGCAATATTTTATTTAACTATATAAAATTACACAAAAATCCTGGTTTCTATAACAAAGAAGGATTATATAGATGAGCCGCTGACCCTAGAGAAGGAAAATACCAAAAATTCGCTGGAAAATTGAGTTTTAATTTTGACTCTTATTTTTGCCGACGTACTGGAGCCCTAGCCTTTAAAATGAGTGTTCGTTTGTGAAAATCGGTTAAACCGTTTTATTGTAATTTCAATCACAGGAAATGGGCTTATCAAATCATATACGATATAATAGAAGAAGAGTGAGAGATTGATAAATCGTGAGAGTGAATGATAAAAGCTGAAAATTATCTAGGAATATCAGATTCTCGTTGGAAACTATTATTTTTTCCGACATCCTGTATCCCTAACCTTTAAAATAAGAGGGCGTTTGTCAAAATCTCTTTAGCCATTACCTCATAATTTCTACAAGTGGAAATGGGGTTATCAAATTATATATTAGATAGAATTATAATTTTTTTCAGAGGATAATTGATTTAAAGGTAAATTAAGGAAGATTAATTTGAGAAAATTTGAAATATTTAAAAAATTGTTCTAACAATTTGGTTCCATTGCAAAACAAGAATAGGGGAAATACTATGAAGTTATTTAGCGGTGTATTTTCTAGTGAGTTAAATAATGGACTGCAATGTTTCGACTATGGATTATCTATTTACTTTTTGTACGAATGTCTCCTGCTTCACGGCAGTCATATTAATATCATAATCGTGTCCCGTTTTATCATGTAGTAATTAAATGAAAATATGACTGACGACTTTTTAAATTCTTGCTAAAACCGACTCTAAGCACCCCACAGGAAAATATATTATTCCCGAGTGGATAACCATAAAACTTAAGAATTTTAGTTTATAACATTCAGAATTTATAAATTCAAATCCTGAAGATTTTGAGAGTAAAGTCACAACTACGTATTATCAAACTGCCTGCCATTCTTCCTATTCTTTAAAGATAAACATTCTGGTAATAAATGTATGTCCCGTGTTCGATTCCCATGTGCAGGTATCGATTTTTCAATTACATTTATTTTAAATGAAAGCTTTATTCAGATACAACCGCACACGTAACCAAACTCGACCATATAATTTCCACCCAGATGTTTCAAAGTTGTTTTTTTTTTTTTCAATTGTATAACCAGTTTTGAAGTGGTGTCAATCTTGTAATGATCCTGCTTTGTTGCATAGCTTTTGGTGTAATTAAATTAAGTTTGTGTCAAATCTATTAGTCGCACTGTACTGTTGTGTATTCATTTCCGTACACGTGCGAGCAGGCTACGGGTTAGGAACATTTGGTTTGCTTGTTTCTAGCTCTAGTAATTATTAAAGAAAAAAACCTCGCAGTGTGAGTGCGAGAAAGAGAGCAATATTTTTCATTTGCAAACTGTATTTGTTTTGATTTCTTTTTAAAAGGTAGTTTTGCTTGTGCTCGCAAGAGTTCAGCAGCTCTCAGTATCAAAATTAATGTTATAGCCATGAAACTGGTGGGGGGTATGAATAATTTGCAGCACTTGTTAACGAGGTGTTCTGAGAGAAAGACACGATGAAGAAACGCGAGTGTTATTGGGGCAATTTCTTGAATGTAGCATCTTAATATGTGCAAATAAAACTTGTAATATGTATTAATATATACATTATTTAATTAACAACATCATCAGGAGGTTCGCGTGGAAGGAGAATCGCGACAAATGGCTTTCCCAATCGCGGGGCACGATAAAAAACACTCACGGTAAACTCGGGAATTTAAGAGGTGCTTACCGACGGCTTGATAAAATACTCACGGTAAACTCGGTATTTTAAGAGGTGCTCACCGACGGCTTGATAAAATACTCGCGGAGAACACGGGGAATTAATAGGTGCTACCAACCAATTCAAGGGCAGATGCAGCAGCGGGGCAGATGCAGCAATGGAGCAGCTGTGACACACAAAGGCGTTCCTGTAGGTACTTCATCAACAATGCAGAATAGCAACAGAGCATCGAAGTAACCGATCAACGGATGTTGGCGAATCACCGAGGGACAGGTCGACTGAATAGCGTAGATATGTTTTGCTACATGGTATTATTTCATTATTTAATCAATTAATGTTATTGATAACAGCAGTGAGGCAACAGAGCAGCGGATGCTGGACCATCGCCGTGGAACAGATCAACAGAATAGGAGGGGATGAATAAAATGTTTGTGTCACATTTCAGTATTTTAATTAATTAATGTCATTGTGGATAGCAGCGAAGTATTTCATCAACGGATGCTGGACAATCACCGAGGGACAGATCAACAGAAGAGCAGTAGTTATATATATTTTGTTTGTTACATTTAATTATTTTAATTAATTGATTGATGGGTTCATTGTAGTAAGGGAATTCTTTATAACATTTAATGAAGTAAGTAGAACTTAAAAGGTGTTTAAACTTAGAAATTAATATATTTAAGAAATTCAACAACTCTTTTAGTTGATGATGTTAGAATCAGAAGAGGATTTAATTGGGGAAGAGTGTAGTAGTGGGATAGGTCAGTTTCCATTTTGTTCGGAAGATAAAGACATCATGAACAGACCATATAACCAAGAAGGATTAGAGGAGAGTGACGAGGATTGGGAAAATGAAATGTATGAGAGTAGATTAAACAAACTAAAGGTGGGAAATGCAAACAGTAGAAACTTACATGAAGGGTGCATTTCTGTAATAGAACAGGTAGAAGAAGGGGAGTCAGGAAATAATAGTGAGAATCAGATATTAGATGAAAATAGCTCAAAGGGACATTCAAAATTAAAGGATGGGGGTGATGAAATTTCGATATTAAAAAAAACTACTGTAGACATAGAGGATAGTAAAAGAGATTCTGAACCAGCTCAGGTAGAAAAGAATTTAATAGGGGAAGGGAACAAAAAAATTGAACAACTTATCATGACTATAATGAGTCAGATGGAAGATAATAATAAAAAATTGGGAACCCAAATAGAAAATAATAATAAAAAATTGAGAGCTCAAATAGAAAACAATATTAAAGAATTAGGAATAAAATTAGAGTGTAAACTAGATAACCTGGAAATATCGCACCAGGCACTTAATGTTAAGGTAATGGATCTAGATAAGAGTTTGATCACTGTAAAACAAAATCAAAACGAGTTGGAACAAAAACAAGATAATTTAAGAAAAATTCATTTTGATTTAATTGGGGGAGTTGACAAAGTGAATGAAAAAATAGAAGGGCTGGAAAAGAAATTTATAGAGACAGTCAAAAGCACAGAAAATAATGTAGAAGGTATTGAGTTCAAAATTGTTCAAATAAAAAATAATGTCAAAATAGTTCAGTCTAACTTGGAAAGAGAAGTCAGTAAGGTTAGGTTAGAACTGGAGGGTCAACTGGATGTGAACAGGGATTATATTACGTCGCAAGTAGAAGATGTACTGACCCAAAAAGGCGAAAGCATAGAGGAAAAGGTCAAAAAGTTAAAAAATAGCTATATGAAAAATCTTGAGAAATTACAAAACAAAGTGGAGGACTTAGAATGCAAATTTAACGAAGTCAAAAATAAAGAGAAAGTTGATAGTCATGTTTGTCATAATAGTGTCTTGTTTAGAGGAGTGAATGAGGAGATGTTATCTTCAATTCCCAAATTCAAGGGGCAGAAAGGAAATATTTCGGCAATCCAATATATTCGAAAAGTGGAGCGTACTTTGGAAGGAGAACGATTTAGTGAAGCTAATAAGATTGCTATTTTGTTATCAGGATTAAGAGAGGAAGCTAGGTCCTGGGCAAATTCCGTAGAAGGAGAATGGGATACATTTTTGGAAGCAAAGAATGCTTTGTTGGGAAAATTTTGGTCACAGGTAAAACAAGATAGTTTTTTGCAGCAGATTTTCAATGGTAAATACAGTGTTCGAGCAGGAACTATGTGTGAATATCTTCACAAATATAAGGTACAAGCAAAGTATTTGACATACCCGATAGAGGAAGATAGGCTCATGGGGCATTTAATATATCATTTTCCTCAAAATGTACAGGATGCTCTTATTGGCGCGAATTTACAGGACCTTCAAGACATGGAGCGGGTGTTAAATGCATTTGATGATAGATGTCAAAGAACTAGAGAGTGGGAATATTTAGGGGATGTGCAGGAACATGATTCAACACAAAATGGGTACTTATCTTCAGATTCAGAAAGAAGTACAGGGATAGAAAGTAAACAAAATTGGTCAGGTTTCCAGAAATTTAAGGGTCAATACCATCCTCAGGGACAAGGTAGAACAAATGATCAGTTTCAGAGAGAAAGCAGAACACCACCTCCATCACAACATTGGGAGAGAGAGCAAGGAGATAGGAGCAGGGGAAACCAAGATAGTGGTCCACGATTCAACCAGGGACAGTATAGGCTAAATGATCACAATCAGGGACCAAAGGGATATAATCAGTATTATCACCCACCAAGGTACAGAGAACAAAGAGACATGGGAACCCAAAATACTAATCAGGGACAGAGGCAAGATGATGGACGAGGTCGAGCGAGAACTGTAATGGCAGAGGTGTATCAGCCTAAACATTTGGATGAAATTAAACCTTATTTTGAGAAAGTGACAAAGATAGAGGGAAAGTAGGGATGTATGGCTGGAGTAGGAATAGGTTTTGTGTCCTCATGATGATAAAACTTTTATTAGGATTGTACTATGAGCTTAGTAAATTGTGCTTTAAACTTAGTGTGTATAAGAAAAATCTTTTAAGATCTTCTTGTAATGTGAATTTAACTTAGGGTATAATTCTACCGAATATGGATAGTGTATATTTTGAATGCTATTCAAGAGAACTACCAATTTAGTCTGAAATGTCAGAGATATTGTATTTTGTGTTTTGTCAAGAGATTCATGCTAATTATGTGCAGTGCAATGTGTATGTTTTTTTTATGTTGTTTATTATATTATATTATCATGTGAAAATAGTGTACATGTAAGAAGGCTAGCTAAACTCTAAACAATAATTCTCTTTTGTATCACTAGTCTAGTGTATTACATCAATTAAAGTGAGACTCTAAAACCTTTCTGCCATAGAACATTAAAATCAGAAAAGGAAATGGCAAAGCAAAATGAACATTATTAGAACTGTTAAGTGAGAGATTTTGAAGTAAATGATAAACATTTTAAATTATATCAGATGATTGATGCCTGCCGCTACTCTATGTAATCAATACATTGGTTTTCTAGTTTTTATTAAATATATAAGCTTTAGTGGTGTCATAATATGTGCAAAGGGCTCAATGTAAAAACAAGCTGACCGAATTACTTCCTGACTTATTTTTCTTCTAAAAATAACTCAGAAAGTAGGGGAGTACTGTAATGATCCTGCTTTGTTGCATAGCTTTTGGTGTAATTAAATTAAGTTTGTGTCAAATCTATTAGTCGCACTGTACTGTTGTGTATTCATTTCCGTACACGTGCGAGCAGGCTACGGGTTAGGAACATTTGGTTTGCTTGTTTCTAGCTCTAGTAATTATTAAAGAAAAAAACCTCGCAGTGTGAGTGCGAGAAAGAGAGCAATATTTTTCATTTGCAAACTGTATTTGTTTTGATTTCTTTTTAAAAGGTAGTTTTGCTTGTGCTCGCAAGAGTTCAGCAGCTCTCAGTATCAAAATTAATGTTATAGCCATGAAACTGGTGGGGGGTATGAATAATTTGCAGCACTTGTTAACGAGGTGTTCTGAGAGAAAGACACGATGAAGAAACGCGAGTGTTATTGGGGCAATTTCTTGAATGTAGCATCTTAATATGTGCAAATAAAACTTGTAATATGTATTAATATATACATTATTTAATTAACAACATCATCAGGAGGTTCGCGTGGAAGGAGAATCGCGACAATCTGTCAGTTCCTCACCGTGACCCTGATCTTGCTCCCCAGTTGCACCAGCTCCCGTCTTAGACCCTCGGTCAGGACAGTCACAGCGTATTTGGTGGTGACGTATGGTATTAGCCCAGGCAGGTTCCCCAGTGTGTGTCCGAGTACGCTGTACAAGATACATACCTACATCAAACAATAGCACTTTGACCCGGATCAATGGTCACATGGTTCAATGCAGAGGTACTCAGCCTTTTGTTTTCGAGTACCCCCAATTTATCTTCAACTTTGTACCTCCAAAAGTTGTCGGTTCATAATGAAATCTTTTCATATTCTATATTTCTACATCTAAAATAAATTAAATAAATTACATCCAAAATCATATATTAATAATAATAATATTTAGCACCGCATCTTACTATCCGTTCGGGTTATACGCCTGAGTATTAATTCCGCTAATGGATTAGGAATTGGGAAGGTTAAATGTAGAGGAAGTGAACCCGCATTGGCGTGGAGGGAGAGTGTAAAGCCGTTTAGGAAAAACCACCCCCAGTCCACCCGAGCGAGATTCGAACCTCGATCTCTCCATCCTCGGCAGTCAAACTCAAACTAAATCTAGCGCGTTAGTCAACTACGCCACTGAGGCGGGTCAAAATTATACATTAAGTTTTAAATAAGATTTTTTTCATTGACATACCCCCAAAGTGTTCTTGACATTTGTGTGTACCAGAAAATAACTATTTTACATTAAATATTACTTTTGGGGGAACTGTAGGTTAACTTATCCCACAGTCACCGGCATTTAGACCGTGTGACCACATGTGCGGGTAGCTTGTAGTTGAATTTACAAGATGTAGGTAAGTTCTGTAACATTTTATAACAGTGATCCTCAAACTCTTGGTTACGTAAGCCGATGAGTGTGCTACATTTCTGTAGTTATAGGCTTACAATTTTCTTAGAAAGAAACTTATCTGAAAGATAGTAAAGTAACTATATTTACTTTCACTTATTAATACCTAAAGTCATGTGATCTACAGCTGTCACTTTCGATACACTTCCGATAATATCTATGAGATATCAGTGATATTAGTATTGTAAATTTTATCATTGTTAACCCCCAAAAAAAGATTTTACCGGGCCTGTTTAGGATTCCGAGCTTTGGGAATTGGATGTTCTCGAAACTCGGGGGGAGGGGGGGATATATTTCCCGGGATTATCCGGGAAAAATTAATATGAAAAGCTTACAATTAAATACTGTCTATCAATGTGGGGTTTGTTTTTAATATTTATTAACAATATTTACTAAAGTTAAATCAATCTCTCTTTAATTAGATGGATACACAAAATTTCAGCGGCTTTTATTTTACAGCTACCTACATTGTCAACATAATTGTTTAGCCCCATTAAATAACAATCACATTAGGCTACTTGATGGTAATATTTAGCCCTGAAAATTAAGGAAGAAAATTAGTTTGGTATTAAAATAAATGGTACAGCACACCGCACAGACTTTCTCTCTCTTTCTATAAACTCGTAAGATTTCTGAACGGAATAATGTATATTGTATCATCACCACTCCACATAAGAACACGCATAAAATAATATACAATGATATATAATCAATGAGAAAAGAGGCGCATCTTTGTCCACCTAAGAACATTTCAAACAGTTTAATGTCTTCCACAAGGTTCAACACTTCGTATTAAAATTTCGATTTCTGGTTAAAATTTTAACATTTTATAAGGTGTTGCAGATCTTCAAGTCATCGCATTGATATTTAATTATTCATTTATACATTTTGACCATTAAAAAATGTAAATATTGACTATTGAGTCTAAAATGGAGATAGATCATTGCTATGCAAACATTTCTCCTAAGAGATTTAAGGAAAAATAACATACTTTTTTAGATACTTATATTTAATTACTCTATGGCATTGGAGAATTATTGCGTTAAGACTTAAGTAGTATATGTTTACAACTAAAGCTCACAAAATTGTATTAATATATTTGCAAATATCTCAGAAACTGTTGCTTTTATAAAAATATATGTCAAATAAAAGTTTTTTATTTCTAATAGTCCTACAATTTTGCAATGATAAGTTGTTTAGTTTCTCCAATAGTTGTGGAGATACGGAAATTAACGCTTCTGTAAAGTACCCTAAAAATCATTTTCATAGGAAAATGAAAATAGCCAGTTTATATTATAATCTTAATCAACGCCTAGATACGAATTTTAATCAAAATCGTTTGAGCAGATTTTGAGAAAACCAAATTTTTCTCTTTTCGCCCTTCAGTAAACTACCCTTAATTTTAAGTTTTTATAGACACACAGACAGACGGCATTGCAAAGACTATTTTTTAGGGTTCGGGGGTCATGAGACGTCGAAATCCATCAACATTTCAGGTTAGTTTTTTTTTACGATCGCAATACTTAAGCTTTAATGTCCAAAAAGCTAAAAATATATATATAATTGCGTATAGATTTAAAATTATTGATTTTATAAAAATATGTTTCGAATAAAATATTTGTATTATAAATACATATACATATTTGTAATGCTAAGTAATTTCATATCTCAAATAGTTTCGGAGCTATTATAAAAAATGTTAATTTACGCATCAGACCGGAGCCCTTAAAGCGATTTTGCCGAAATATTGAGAGTAGCCATTTTGTTTGGAATATTTATTTATGTTCATAAATGAAATTTAATCAAAATCGTTAGAGCCGATTTTGAGAAAATCGACTTTTTCTCTTTTTTCCCTTCAGTAAACTACCCTTAATTTTAGGGGTAGATATCCAATTCCAAAAACCCCTCGGGGCAACCCTATGAAAACCCTAGATATCAAGTTTCAGCTCAATCGGTAAAATAGTTTAGGCTCTAGTTGGAGGTACAGACAGACAGACAGACAGACAGACGGAAATTCAAAAACCACTTTTTCAGGAAGTCATGAAACGTCAAAATTCATCAAAATCTCGAGTTCGATTTTTTTGACGATCACCATACTTTCTCTACCTGTAAGATAGAGAGAAAGTAAAAATATTATAAAAGTGGCTTTTAGATATCAAATCATGCAAGAAATACACCTTCACCAAGCTTATTTTTACATTAAGACACATCATATGACAGTGATACTATTTTAAATGGCACCCAATTGCTTTTTTTTTAGCTTAGATAATAATAGTTGGAAGCTAATATTTTCAAAGTTTAACAGCGCTTTTTGTGAGAGGTTTAGTAAATAAAATGTAGGAGGTAACCAGACACTCTGGCTCAGTTGAGAAATGTTTATGTTATTCTTTTTTATTTATTCATATTAGCTTGAATATCTTTTTTAAATAGGTTATTAAAATTCACGCCATGAATTAGTTATTTAAGAACTTCTTTTAGCCATTCTTAAAATTTATATTTAGAATTTACTTATATTTATACCAAAAATACTTGATTAAAAATACACAACTATAATAGTCACATTAGACCTAGACTTTTTATTTTACATTACATAAAAACCTTACTCAACACTTGTTGGATAAAATATTATTTAGTTTTTATTTGGAAAACTTGCCATTTAAAAATAAAAATATACAGAGTGTTTCTACATTTTTTCCGTTTAAAAATTCTACAAGATAGCATCATTTAAATTTATTGTTCAGACCTCTAAATTGCAATCTAATCAGAGATTTTTCTCTTTTTCCCTGGCCCTATTCGGTATCAAATTTCTCTTAGCTTCTAATCTTATATCAAATATTTTTATTGGAATTAATGGGATGGATTATTTTAGACTAAAATTATAAATCTATAAAATAAGTATAAGCCTAAAGTGGACAATTATTTTTAAATTGGTTCCCATCCCGTTCTTGCTAGAAATTGATATTTCCCGCCCGAAAATTTACTGAAATCAAAATGTCATTCCCGCACAGGCCTAGTTTTTGTTTTTTATAGGGTATTTCCTATCAATAATGATGATAATAATAATAACAATAATACTTATTACCACGTCTTACTAACTGTTCGGTTCATACGATTAAGTACTAATTACGCTAATGAGCTAGGAGCTGGGAAGGTTGAATATAGAGGAAGTAAACCCGCATTGGCGTAGAGGGAGAGTGTAAAACCATTTAGGAAAAAAAAACCAGCTCACCCAAGGAAGATTTGAACATCAATCTCCCCGTCCTAGGCAGTCTGGTTCAACACGACACCAGCGCGTTAGCTAACGACGCTACCGAGGCGGGTCTTTCTTATCAAAATCCTAGTGGTGAGTAAGCATGAAGAAAATACTGGTAAGGAGCAAGTTATCCTAATTATATAGACACAATCAAAGCTCATGATATAACAATCCGTTTATATCCCATGTATTTTACCCATTGATGTGTATTATGTGTCCATCGTCCACTCCTTTCTCCTTCATCAACTTGAAGGCTTCTCTGGTGCAGATGCTGAGGCCTAGGACGTTGAGGTCAAACATCTGTTTCCATTGGGAAGTATTCTCATCTGCATGGGGATAACACAAAATTAATCAACTAAAGTTAAATGAATTCCTCATTCTATAGAACGGTTACCACATATAATCATAAAATGAAACTAGTCGTACCCAGATGGAAAATCATCAATTTCTTCTTGTTCATAATCACGGGGTTTATAGTAAATCGCGGCTCAAGTTCAGACATTTTGTGATTTTTGTGCAAATCTACAGCGCAAAACCTTTTTATTTAAATACTTTAGCAACTTTTTTTTATTATATCTTAAAAACGTCCGGATACTTTCATCAACTAACGTAAATTTTAACCAGATTAAAGCTTCGCTATTGAAAATTTGTAAACTTTGATAAAATATCCCTAAAAGCAAAGGCTTTTGGTAAAAAATAAACACATAATAGCTTTGGTAGAGCTTGGAAGCGTGATATCGAGATAAATAGTGGTTTACTGAAATTACTGCTTCGACTTTGAATGTTTTGGATTTTTTGGGGCACATGACGAATATTGGTTTGGTATAACTTTGAAAATCATTTCACATTTAAAATATATAGATTTCATTTATTTTTAAGACACATAAATTAAAGCCCTTTGAGTAGACACTAAAGTATGGACCATTTAAAACAAGAAAGGTAATAGCAATGGCTTCCGATCGTAAAAAGGATAACTCTAAAACAAATAATATGGTTAAATTTAATCAATAAATTGACTGTGAAACCCTGTATTTAACAATATTGTTTTATTTCTGCTCGCAAATAGCTTACTTGCGCAAGCTTCTGAATTTAAACGTGATTATTTTTTTAATCTAATATATATATAATTATATATATAATATATATAATATATAATAATATATATTAATATATAATATATATAATAATATATATAATTATATAATATATATAATTATATAATATATATTATATAATTATATAATATATATAATAATATAATATATAATATATATTAATATATAATATATATAATTATATATATAATATATATATTATATATAATTATATATAATATATATTATATATATAATTATATATAATATTGTTACGGTTCTTAATTACTATTCTTAACTCTAAACTACAATCTTACAGTGAACTGGTACTTATTAATAGTCTTATTAATATACACGTCTTGAATTGGTCTCACAAGTCCATCACAGTGTCAACACACGCTCTTTAGTCTTGCCACTCTGAGTCCCGTTGCCCGACTGTCTTTTGTCACACCTGCCTACACTCGGCCCGTTGGAATGTCCCCCACCCCCTTACTAATAGGGGTGGCCCAAGCCTGGTGACTGTTCAGGGCTGGCCCAAGCATGGTCTCACTCGCTACACTATCCCCCTCATAAATTGGGCACGACCCAGTGCCCACAAAATTATACCCGGCTTGATACCGCTCTGGTACACGTGAGTCTCGTTTGGGGTAGCGCCGTTCGGACTCCGTCCCCTGCTCGCACATTCGTGTTTGTTGAAGCTGCTCCCTCAGTCCTGCTGGTACCAGTTTTACCTGGAGGTGCTCTTGTTGGAGAGGGTGGGTGTTTTGCCTCTCACGTGGCAGCTGGTTTGCCGGTGTCTTTCCCTCCTCCCGTTTTTCAGGTTCTCCTACAACCTTAGGGGCTTCTTTGTTCTCACCTTCGGTGTCTAGAGCCTGATACAATTTGAGCCTATTGAAATGGACAACTACGCGCTTTTGGCCTTTCTTGACACGATACGTGACATCGGAAACTCGTTTTATTATCACGTATGGCCCTTCCCATGGACGGTGTAGTTTCGGTGTGCATCCACGTTTAACGGCACTGCTAAGTAGCCACACTCGCTGCCCTTCCTCATAAGGGGAACCTGAACATCGTCGATCATAGAGAGTCTTCTGTACGTGTTGGCAGTTTCCCAGTTTTTCTCGGACTCTTTCATACGCCAACTCGAAACGGCTTCGCATGTCTTGCACAAATAGGGTTTCATTCAAAAACACTTTTTCCGGGTGACCGAACGCCACATCGACTGGTAGTCGTACATCTCGCCCAAACATGAGATAGAATGGTGTGTAGCCTGTTGATTCATGCTGACTAGACCTGTAGGCTAACATGACTTGGGGGAGGAAGTTGTCCCAATCATTGTGTCGCTCATTAACCCACTGGCTCAACATGGCTAGAAGTGTGCGATTAAACCTTTCGACTAATCCATCTGATTGGGGATGGTATGGTGTAGTCCTCGTTTTCCTGATTCCCAGAAACAAGCACATTTCTTGAAATATCTTAGCTTCGAATTGACGCCCTTGGTCACTGTGTATTTCATCAGGAGCTCCAAATCGACACACGAATTCCTCAATTATTATCCTTGACACTGTCACAGTTTCCTGGTTAGGCATGGCATATGCTTCTGTCCACTTCGTGAAATGATCCGCTACAACCAGGATGTATTTATTGTTTTGGGTGGTCTCAGGTAGTGGGCCCAAGATGTCTACGGAGATCCGTTGTAATGGGTATCCTGGTCGACGATTGATGAGTGGTGCTCTAGCAGCCATATTTGGGGATTTCCTACGTGCACAATCATGGCAGGATCTGCACCACACCTTCACATCTTCCAGATGCCCAGGCCAATAGAACCGCTCCCGAACTTTCTCTAACGTTTTCTTAAATCCCAGATGACCTCCTGTTGGTGAACTATGGAGTGCCTCCATGACTTCATTTTTTAGGTCTCGTGGTAGAAGTAGCTGAAGTCGTTTGTTACTAATATCTCCCTCCCCCTGTCGATACACTAAGCCGTTCCTTAGCGTCAAACTATCCCATTGTTCCCATAGTCTTAGCACCTGACGACTTTCTTGCACGATTGTGTCTCGGGGTGGTTGTTCTCCCGCTTTGCACCACTGCACTGCATGTTTAACTACAGGATCTTCTCCCTGTTTCTTCTGTAGTTCTTCTAGAGACCATCCGAAGCTGTCGATCGCAAGAAAACTCACATCCACTGCTTTACTTAAACTTTCCTTGAAATTATTCGGCGTTTCCTTTCCTTTCATTACTTCAAATGCATCTTCCTTCGCGCTGTCTCTTCCACATTGTTGGCATGGCCGCCGAGATAGCCCATCAGCATTCCCATGGGACTTGCCATTTCGGTGTTGCACTGTGAACTCCAGCTCAGCAAGTTGTTCCAGCCAGCGTGCAACCTGCCCTTCTGGCTCTTTGAAAGATTGAAGCCAGCGTAAGGAGCTATGGTCTGTTCTGACAATAAATGGCTTGCCATATAGATAGTGCCGAAAATGTCTGGTGGCAACAACTAAAGCCAACATTTCCTTTCTTGTCACACAATAATGTCGCTCTGCCTTTGTCAATGTGCGACTCATATAGGCTACTACCTTCTCTTCGCCATCGCATTTAATGCTCAATACAGCACCTATACCTATATTGCTTGCATCTGTATCTAGAATAAAGCTATCTTCGGGTGAAGGAAATGCCAGAACAGGACTGGAAGTAAGGCGTTTCTTTAGATCTTTGAAAGCTGTCTCACAGGTTTGATCCCAAGTATACCGTTCACCTTTTTGTGTAAGCTTGTAAAGAGGAGCAGCCACGGTTGCAAAACTTTTTATGAACCTACGGTAATATGAAGCAGTTCCTAGAAATGCCCGAAGTTCCTCTATGTCTTTTGGTGCCGGCCACTCCTCAACAGCACGCACCTTCTGTGGGTCTGTTGAAATTCCCCGTGCTGAGATGGTGTGTCCCAAGAAACTGACTTGAGGCTGCATGAGCTGACACTTTGAAGGCTTTAGTTTGAGCCCTGCTTCTCGCAAACGCGAGAATACTTCTTGAAGTCGAAGTAAATGTTCGTCGAATGTTTTCCCATAAACTATTACGTCATCTAGGTAAACCAGTGTGGACTTCCACTGCAACCCAGCTAAAATTAAGTCCATTAGACGTTGGAAAGTACTTGGTCCATTGCACACGCCGTAGGGTAGGACTTTGAATTCATATAGCCCCCCTTCCCCTGTTGAAAATGCGGTCTTTGGGCGATCCTTGGGAGCCACTTCACATTGCCAGTACCCTGATGCCATATCTAGAGTACTGAACGATGTTGCACCTCCTAGTGAGTCCAGGAGATCGTCGATCCGTGGAAGAGGGTAAGCATCCTTTTGTGTTACTGCGTTTAGCTTCCTGTAGTCCACGCAAAATCTTGTTGTTCCATCCTTTTTTTGCACAAGGACAATGGGAGAACTCCATGGAGATGACGATGGCTGTATTATATCATCCGTGATCATGTCCTCCACTACCCGGCTCGCTTCTCCCCGCCGGTGTATTGGGAGACGTCTTGGTGGCTGCCTGATAGGAATAGCACTACCTGTTTCGATGTGATGATATATACGATTAGTTCTCCCCAGGTCATTTGATCCCTTGGAGCAGATATCACTAAACTCGTTTAGCAAGCTGCAAAGTCTTTGGCGTTCTTCCTGGTCCAGTTTGCATTTTGTCAAGTCAAAAAGATGTTCTACTCGTCCGTCACTCTTGTTTCTTTTTCCAATTGTTGCAACTTGCATCTCTTGTGGTACTTCAAAGAACTTGCCTACTGTCGTGCCTGCCCGCAATGTAATAGGCGACGGACCTGGGTTAATAAGTCTAATTGGTAATTCTTTGTTCTGTATACATGCCAGTACATGGGCAGCCATAACTCCGTGCTTCTCCCTAAGGTTGTCCGAAGGTTCTAACAATCCAGTAACATTATCGTGAACTGCATTAACCGATCCACGAGTGAACACCTCACTATATGATGGCACTATCATTGTTTTGTCCACAGCTACGTTCCACACGCTAGTTCCAGTCACATTATTCTTTTTTGGAACTGTTGTTAACCCTACCACTGAGTCACCAAGCCTTAGCTCTGAGCTAGAGAGTAAAACATCCCCCTGATTTTTTATGAGAAAATCTACTCCAAGAATGCACTGTTGGGTAATATTACACACGACTAAAAATCTGTGTAGCACTTGAGTACCACCAATCTTCACGGTCATTTCAACCTCTCCCTCAGTATTTATTGGATCTCCACTCGCGTTCACGATATAGGCTAATGTGGGTGCTACCGACATTTTAGACCGTCCTTTAACACTTTCACACACATCTCTGCGTATTAAGGACACGGCGGCACCAGTGTCAATTAAAATACGAACAGCGCAACCTTCTACATGTCCATTCACGTATACTGCCCCGTCTGACTCTACACTCCATACCCCAAATGTTACAGGGTACCTGTCGATATCCTCGCGGTCCGCGCTGACATGTGGGGATGCAGAACCAATCTCGCGCCCCTCACGCACGTGTGAACTTACCTCACAGCTACCATCCCCATGTGAATGCTTCTCAGCCAGCCGGCTTTCCGTGATCCTGGGTATATCCTCCTCGGGTGGTATGCGTTTACCGGTCTCTTGTGAAGCCTCCCCATTTTACATTACATAAAAACCTTACTCAACACTTGTTGGACAAAATATTATTTAGTTTTTATTTGGAAAACTTGCCATTTAAAAATAAAAAATATACAGAGTGTTTCTAAATTTTTTCCGTTTGAAAATTCTACAAGATAGCATCATTTAAATTTATGTTCAGACCTTAAATTGCAACCTAATCAGAGTTTTTTTTCTCTTTTTCCTGAGCCCTAGTCGGATCAAATTTCTCCTAGCTTCTAATTTATATCAAATATTTTTTATTGGAATAAATGGGATGGATTATTTTAGACTAAAATTATAAATCTATAAAATGAATATAAGCCTAAAATGGACAATTATTTTTAAATTTGTTCCCGTCCGTTCTCGCTAGAAATTGATATTTCCCGCCCGAAAATTTTACTGAAATCAAAATGTTTTCCCGCACAGGCTAGTTTTTGTTTTTTATAGGGCATTTCCTATCAATAATGATGATAATAATAATAACAATAATACTTACTACCGCGTCTTACTAACCGTTCGGTTCAGCGTAAGAATTGTTTTCGAAAGGCCTTTTCCCTACCGAAATTCTTATATAGTAGGAATTGGTAGAAAAAGACCTTTCAGAGAGTAATTCCTACGTGAATGATAAAGTACTAATTAGCTAATGAGCTAGGAGCTGGGAAGGTTGAATATAGAGGAAGTAAACCCGCATTGGCGTAGAGGGAGAGTGTAAAACCATTTAGGGAAAAAAAACCAGCTCACCCAAGTAAGATTTGAACATCAATCTCCCCGTCGTATGCAGTCTAGCTTAACACGACACCAGCGCGTTAGCTAACGACGCCACCGAGGGGGGTCTTTCTTATCAAAATCCTAGTGGTGAGTAAGCATGAAGAAAATACTGGTAAGGAGCAAGTTATCCTAATTAAATAGACACAACAAAGCTCATATATAACAATCCGTTTATATCCCATGTATTTTACCCATTGATGTGTATTATGTGTCCATCGTCCACTCCTTTCTCCTTCATCAACTTGAAGGCTTCTCTGGTGCAGATGCTGAGTCCTAGGACGTTGAGGTCAAACATCTGTTTCCATTGGGAAGTATTCTCATCTGCATGGGGATAACACAAAATTAATCAACTAAAGTTAAATGAATTCCTCATTCTATAGAACGGTTACCACATATAATCATAAAATGAACTAGTCGTACCCAGATGGAAAATCATCAATTTCTTCTTGTTCATAATCACGGGGTTTATAGTAAATCGCGGCTCAAGTTTCAGACATTTTGTGATTTTTGTGCAAATCTACAGCGCAAAACCTTTTTATTTAAATACTTTAGCAACTTTTTTTTATTATATCTTAAAAACGTCCGGATACTTTCATCAACTAACGTAAATTTTAACCAGATTAAAGCTTCGCTATTGAAAATTTGTAAACTTTGATAAAATATCCCTAAAAGCAAAGGTTTTTGGTAAAAAATAAACACATAATAGCTTTGGTAGAGCTTGGAAGCGTGATATCGAGATAAATAGTGGTTTACTGAAATTACTGCTTCGACTTTGAATGTTTTGGATTTTTTGGGGCACATGACGAATATTGGTTTGGTATAACTTTGAAAATCATTTCACATTTAAAATATATAGATTTCATTTATTTTTAAGACACATAAATTAAAGCCCTTTGAGTAGACACTAAAGTATGGACCATTTAAAACAAGAAAGGTAATAGCAATGGCTTCCGATCGTAAAAAGGATAACTCTAAAACAAATAATATGGTTAAATTTAATCAATAAATTGACTGTGAAACCCTGTATTTAACAATATTGTTTTATTTCTGCTCGCAAATAGCTTACTTGCGCAAGCTTCTGAATTTAAACGTGATTATTTTTTTAATCTAATATATAATAATTATATATATAATATATATAATATATAATAATATATATTAATATATAATATATATAATAATATATATAATTATATAATATATATAATTATATAATATATATTATATAATTATATAATATATATAATAATATAATATATAATATATATTAATATATAATATATATAATTATATATATAAAATATATATTTATATATAATTATATATAATATATATTATATATATAATTATATATAATATTGTTACGGTTCTTAATTACTATTCTTAACTCTAAACTACAATCTTACAGTGAACTGGTACTTATTAATAGTCTTATTAATATACACGTCTTGAATTGGTCTCACAAGTCCATCACAGTGTCAACACACGCTCTTTAGTCTTGCCACTCTGAGTCCCGTTGCCCGACTGTCTTTTGTCACACCTGCCTACACTCGGCCCGTTGGAATGTCCCCCACCCCCTTACTAATAGGGGTGGCCCAAGCCTGGTGACTGTTCAGGGCTGGCCCAAGCATGGTCTCACTCGCTACACTATCCCCCTCATAAATTGGGCACGACCCAGTGCCCACAAAATTATACCCGGCTTGATACCGCTCTGGTACACGTGAGTCTCGTTTGGGGTAGCGCCGTTCGGACTCCGTCCCCTGCTCGCACATTCGTGTTTGTTGAAGCTGCTCCCTCAGTCCTGCTGGTACCAGTTTTACCTGGAGGTGCTCTTGTTGGAGAGGGTGGGTGTTTTGCCTCTCACGTGGCAGCTGGTTTGCCGGTGTCTTTCCCTCCTCCCGTTTTTCAGGTTCTCCTACAACCTTAGGGGCTTCTTTGTTCTCACCTTCGGTGTCTAGAGCCTGATACAATTTGAGCCTATTGAAATGGACAACTACGCGCTTTTGGCCTTTCTTGACACGATACGTGACATCGGAAACTCGTTTTATTATCACGTATGGCCCTTCCCATGGACGGTGTAGTTTCGGTGTGCATCCACGTTTAACGGCACTGCTAAGTAGCCACACTCGCTGCCCTTCCTCATAAGGGGAACCTGAACATCGTCGATCATAGAGAGTCTTCTGTACGTGTTGGCAGTTTCCCAGTTTTTCTCGGACTCTTTCATACGCCAACTCGAAACGGCTTCGCATGTCTTGCACAAATAGGGTTTCATTCAAAAACACTTTTTCCGGGTGACCGAACGCCACATCGACTGGTAGTCGTACATCTCGCCCAAACATGAGATAGAATGGTGTGTAGCCTGTTGATTCATGCTGACTAGACCTGTAGGCTAACATGACTTGGGGGAGGAAGTTGTCCCAATCATTGTGTCGCTCATTAACCCACTGGCTCAACATGGCTAGAAGTGTGCGATTAAACCTTTCGACTAATCCATCTGATTGGGGATGGTATGGTGTAGTCCTCGTTTTCCTGATTCCCAGAAACAAGCACATTTCTTGAAATATCTTAGCTTCGAATTGACGCCCTTGGTCACTGTGTATTTCATCAGGAGCTCCAAATCGACACACGAATTCCTCAATTATTATCCTTGACACTGTCACAGTTTCCTGGTTAGGCATGGCATATGCTTCTGTCCACTTCGTGAAATGATCCGCTACAACCAGGATGTATTTATTGTTTTGGGTGGTCTCAGGTAGTGGGCCCAAGATGTCTACGGAGATCCGTTGTAATGGGTATCCTGGTCGACGATTGATGAGTGGTGCTCTAGCAGCCATATTTGGGGATTTCCTACGTGCACAATCATGGCAGGATCTGCACCACACCTTCACATCTTCCAGATGCCCAGGCCAATAGAACCGCTCCCGAACTTTCTCTAACGTTTTCTTAAATCCCAGATGACCTCCTGTTGGTGAACTATGGAGTGCCTCCATGACTTCATTTTTTAGGTCTCGTGGTAGAAGTAGCTGAAGTCGTTTGTTACTAATATCTCCCTCCCCCTGTCGATACACTAAGCCGTTCCTTAGCGTCAAACTATCCCATTGTTCCCATAGTCTTAGCACCTGACGACTTTCTTGCACGATTGTGTCTCGGGGTGGTTGTTCTCCCGCTTTGCACCACTGCACTGCATGTTTAACTACAGGATCTTCTCCCTGTTTCTTCTGTAGTTCTTCTAGAGACCATCCGAAGCTGTCGATCGCAAGAAAACTCACATCCACTGCTTTACTTAAACTTTCCTTGAAATTATTCGGCGTTTCCTTTCCTTTCATTACTTCAAATGCATCTTCCTTCGCGCTGTCTCTTCCACATTGTTGGCATGGCCGCCGAGATAGCCCATCAGCATTCCCATGGGACTTGCCATTTCGGTGTTGCACTGTGAACTCCAGCTCAGCAAGTTGTTCCAGCCAGCGTGCAACCTGCCCTTCTGGCTCTTTGAAAGATTGAAGCCAGCGTAAGGAGCTATGGTCTGTTCTGACAATAAATGGCTTGCCATATAGATAGTGCCGAAAATGTCTGGTGGCAACAACTAAAGCCAACATTTCCTTTCTTGTCACACAATAATGTCGCTCTGCCTTTGTCAATGTGCGACTCATATAGGCTACTACCTTCTCTTCGCCATCGCATTTAATGCTCAATACAGCACCTATACCTATATTGCTTGCATCTGTATCTAGAATAAAGCTATCTTCGGGTGAAGGAAATGCCAGAACAGGACTGGAAGTAAGGCGTTTCTTTAGATCTTTGAAAGCTGTCTCACAGGTTTGATCCCAAGTATACCGTTCACCTTTTTGTGTAAGCTTGTAAAGAGGAGCAGCCACGGTTGCAAAACTTTTTATGAACCTACGGTAATATGAAGCAGTTCCTAGAAATGCCCGAAGTTCCTCTATGTCTTTTGGTGCCGGCCACTCCTCAACAGCACGCACCTTCTGTGGGTCTGTTGAAATTCCCCGTGCTGAGATGGTGTGTCCCAAGAAACTGACTTGAGGCTGCATGAGCTGACACTTTGAAGGCTTTAGTTTGAGCCCTGCTTCTCGCAAACGCGAGAATACTTCTTGAAGTCGAAGTAAATGTTCGTCGAATGTTTTCCCATAAACTATTACGTCATCTAGGTAAACCAGTGTGGACTTCCACTGCAACCCAGCTAAAATTAAGTCCATTAGACGTTGGAAAGTACTTGGTCCATTGCACACGCCGTAGGGTAGGACTTTGAATTCATATAGCCCCCCTTCCCCTGTTGAAAATGCGGTCTTTGGGCGATCCTTGGGAGCCACTTCACATTGCCAGTACCCTGATGCCATATCTAGAGTACTGAACGATGTTGCACCTCCTAGTGAGTCCAGGAGATCGTCGATCCGTGGAAGAGGGTAAGCATCCTTTTGTGTTACTGCGTTTAGCTTCCTGTAGTCCACGCAAAATCTTGTTGTTCCATCCTTTTTTTGCACAAGGACAATGGGAGAACTCCATGGAGATGACGATGGCTGTATTATATCATCCGTGATCATGTCCTCCACTACCCGGCTCGCTTCTCCCCGCCGGTGTATTGGGAGACGTCTTGGTGGCTGCCTGATAGGAATAGCACTACCTGTTTCGATGTGATGATATATACGATTAGTTCTCCCCAGGTCATTTGATCCCTTGGAGCAGATATCACTAAACTCGTTTAGCAAGCTGCAAAGTCTTTGGCGTTCTTCCTGGTCCAGTTTGCATTTTGTCAAGTCAAAAAGATGTTCTACTCGTCCGTCACTCTTGTTTCTTTTTCCAATTGTTGCAACTTGCATCTCTTGTGGTACTTCAAAGAACTTGCCTACTGTCGTGCCTGCCCGCAATGTAATAGGCGACGGACCTGGGTTAATAAGTCTAATTGGTAATTCTTTGTTCTGTATACATGCCAGTACATGGGCAGCCATAACTCCGTGCTTCTCCCTAAGGTTGTCCGAAGGTTCTAACAATCCAGTAACATTATCGTGAACTGCATTAACCGATCCACGAGTGAACACCTCACTATATGATGGCACTATCATTGTTTTGTCCACAGCTACGTTCCACACGCTAGTTCCAGTCACATTATTCTTTTTTGGAACTGTTGTTAACCCTACCACTGAGTCACCAAGCCTTAGCTCTGAGCTAGAGAGTAAAACATCCCCCTGATTTTTTATGAGAAAATCTACTCCAAGAATGCACTGTTGGGTAATATTACACACGACTAAAAATCTGTGTAGCACTTGAGTACCACCAATCTTCACGGTCATTTCAACCTCTCCCTCAGTATTTATTGGATCTCCACTCGCGTTCACGATATAGGCTAATGTGGGTGCTACCGACATTTTAGACCGTCCTTTAACACTTTCACACACATCTCTGCGTATTAAGGACACGGCGGCACCAGTGTCAATTAAAATACGAACAGCGCAACCTTCTACATGTCCATTCACGTATACTGCCCCGTCTGACTCTACACTCCATACCCCAAATGTTACAGGGTACCTGTCGATATCCTCGCGGTCCGCGCTGACATGTGGGGATGCAGAACCAATCTCGCGCCCCTCACGCACGTGTGAACTTACCTCACAGCTACCATCCCCATGTGAATGCTTCTCAGCCAGCCGGCTTTCCGTGATCCTGGGTATATCCTCCTCGGGTGGTATGCGTTTACCGGTCTCTTGTGAAGCCTCCCCATTCGGTGCGCGTTTCACGGTTCCGTGTGAAGCCTCCCCGTTCGGCACGCGTTTCGCGGTTCCGTGTGAAGCCTCCTCGGCCATCGCGCGTTTCGCGGTCCCGTGTGAAGCCTCCCCATTCGGCGTGCGTTTCGCGGTTCCGTGTGAAGCCTCCTCGGCCGTCGCGCGTTTCGCGGTTCCGTGTGAAGCCTCCTCGGCCGTCGCGCGTTTCGCGGTCCCGTGTGAAGCCTCCCCATTCGGCGCGCGTTTCGCGGTCCCGTATGAAGTCCCGGCCAGCATGAACTCGTTCACACTGGCCGCTGGCCGTTTCCCTGAGGGCACTGTGCCCGTCGGTGTCCGTTTTCACCCACACACCCAACATCTAATTGATCGACCAGATGATGATTGTAATGGGCGTCGGTCACCCCGCTCCCGTGATGCAAAAAGTGTTGTTGATAATTCCTGCATTGCTGTTGTCATGGCCTGAAGCGTCTTTTGTTGTTCCTGAAGCAGCTTGCCCATATCTTGAAGTGTAAGACCCGCCACCATGCCCGGATGGTTGGTGGGCGTCTCATTACCATTGGTGTGGGTTGGTAGCGTCCTCGAACGTTCCACTTCGAGGGTAGATTCTGTTTCTACAGCAACAGTCATAGCTTCATCAAGCGTTTTAGGTCTAGACTGTCGCACAAATAAACGCAATTGCGGGTCATTTAACGCCTCTATAAATTGGTCCTTGGCGAGAACATCTCTCACAGCCGCATCTAAATTTGGGAAAGCTTTAGCGGAAAGTCGTCGTAAATCCAGCCCAAGCGACGGGAGTGGTTCTGCGGGTGCATGACGTCGGTTACGAAACATGGCTTTAAAAAGTTCGTCTCCTTGCCCCGGGGCTAGAGCTTGTTTTAATCCATTTTTAACTTTGGAATATTGTTTTTGTTCTTCTTGGTCCAAAACAAGATACGACTGTAACGCTTTACCGGCCAAACTTGCCGCGAGATACGCGCACTTCGTTGCGTCATCCGACCAATTGTTCACTGTAGCCACTAACTCAAAATGTGCTATCCACTCCGACACATCACTTTGACCGTCAAATGTTCGGGGCAATAATATAGCGCTAGCCATTGTAGTTTATTATTACAAAATAAGTTTAATACGTACTATCCCACCGCTGCCACCACTGTTACGGTTCTTAATTACTATTCTTAACTCTAAACTACAATCTTACAGTGAACTGGTACTTATTAATAGTCTTATTAATATACACGTCTTGAATTGGTCTCACAAGTCCATCACAGTGTCAACACACGCTCTTTAGTCTTGCCACTCTGAGTCCCGTTGCCCGACTGTCTTTTGTCACACCTGCCTACACTCGGCCCGTTGGAATGTCCCCCACCCCCTTACTAATAGGGGTGGCCCAAGCCTGGTGACTGTTCAGGGCTGGCCCAAGCATGGTCTCACTCGCTACAATATATATATTAGATTAAAAAAATAATCACGTTTAAATTCAGAAGCTTGCGCAAGTAAGCTATTTGCGAGCAGAAATAAAACAATATTGTTTTATATATATATATATATATATAAAACAATATTGTTTTATATATATATATATTACTGTTCAGTCATGGTAGGCTCGGAACACTTTAGATAGCTCAACTTTTAACCTCACATCCAATATTTATTTTAAGAATGCAATCACTCAAAATAATATGGTATTATATAATAGTTTGAACTTTAAATGATTGATAGAATGAGTTTGCAAATTGTTTTTGATACACATGACTCGAAAAATATATCTACATTTAATTATTCTGTTATTAATATATTAAAGGGCGTAGAAAGAGTGAGTCCGGAACCCCCTGGAATTTGATATAATTCCCTAGGGGTTCCATATATACGCATACAAAATTTTACTGGCTAAAGGTAGAGTAACATTTTCTATTGGACCCTTACTAAAGAAATTAGCTTTCTACGCCCTTGAATATAAATATATATGGCTACATTTTTGGCCTTGGGGAACTCGAAAGTCCTTTGCCACCAGAACGCAATCCCACCATTAAATCCTATCAAGAAACACTTCAATCCAATCCATAACCTGACACCCAACCTCCCTTCATGTCTATTTTAACATTATCCTACCATCGACGTATTGGCCTGAGGGAGCGGTCAAAGTTCACACCTCTGTCAGTTTCACTGATTTTTTCCCCCTAAATCGTTTCCCACTCTTACTCCACACAAATGCGGGCACATTTCTTTTAGATCTATAGTATAGGCTTACTGTGAATTCACACGTTCACCGAAAAACAAAAGCAGAACAGAAACGTGGTCACGTGATGATCTCTAAACCAATCACAAGATTTCCGCTTTATCGGTGCAAGCTGTTCTGCTAAAGTTCAACTCATATCTACTTTGTCTGCTCTGCCTGAGATATTCGGCACGGGAGAACCAATCAAATATCATAACCAACCATCCCAAATCAGTGCGCATGCGCATTTGTCAACACATACGCTCTACAGCCGGAAGCAAGCAGACAGATTAGTTGGTCGTTGTTAAGAGATTTGACCCGTTAATGTAAAGCGTGTGTGTATCGATGTTTTGGATTGTAACACGACGCAGTGTTATAATTTGAAAAAAAATCATCGGGAGAGCTATATAAAATATATGTGTATCCACTAGAAAATAAAATATGTGGGTGATCAACTGATCAAAAGTCAGCGTTGCAATTGCACCATGGGTCAACACGCAGCGTGTGAATTGCTGCGCCACTCAAGCAGATTCTGCTTTCAATTTCCGGCGAACGTGTGAATCAAGCTTTACTTTCCTCCTCCCATCAGCGGAGATAAAATGCGTGTAGCCCGGACTTGTAGTAAGCCGCGGTGGAAATATAGAGAAAAATTCATAAAAACTATCAGTATATTAAAAAGTTTGGAAATTTATAAGAATAATCCGGACTCTATAACTTAGAATGCAGAAGTTCTACTAAATTAAATAAGATTAAAAATATATATTTAAAGTAATAATTTATTTCAAAATAAAATGTCAGAATCGACCACGACAATGAATTTGACTATAAGACTTTTATATAAGTAATCACATAAAATTTATGTTGTGTATTTTAGTTTTAATTATAATCGTATAATTTTAATTATAATCATTCATAGAAATTTGTTTTAATGTGGGAACGTTATACAATAGAGTATTTATAGAAAAGAAATATACATTATTTGACATGTAAATTTTGTATAATCAATATCTAAACTAAACTCTCCATTATATTTTTTATCATAAAGCTCTATTTGTGATTTGAACAGACTTGTTATCTGTCGGTTTGTCGTTGATGATGAGGCAAATTTTGAAAACAACGGCACCAGGGTCGACACCTAGTGGTTGTAGAGCTTGAGTCTCTGTTCTATCCTATCATAGTCAATCAAGACGGTAAGTCAAGGACAGTGAGTACTATAGGTCACTTGTACAGATGTCCCAAATAAAGCCGGCCCCAAATGCATAGTATTTCAAAGTGTGTGTCCGAAACGTGCGCCAACAGCCATAGTCCGCTCACCTACGTTAGTTTCGCTCACCTACGCTTATGTATTTATTTATTTATGAGACTATGAATAGCGGCTGGTGGCGCACATCTCGAACACGGACCTTTGAAATACTGTGCATTTGGGGCCGGTTTTATTTTGGGACATCCTGTATACCGCGCCGCACCACGCGCCGGCGAATGGTCCACGAGACTTTCCTACAAGGAACGTACAAGTATCGCGGAGGTCAACTAAAGCCCATCATTCTATTTTAAATAACGTAGAGATTGTGAACCATGTTTTTGTGTTTGAAGTTGCAAATCATGGTCTTAATAATTGTGTTTGGTTATAAATTTTTTATCGTTGAGATAGCACACACCCATTAACTGTTGCGTGTTGTATCGCAAGTTAAGATACACTTTGATCCGTGAGTTTGCACTTGTAGAGGAGGGGTGCATAATATAATATATGTACGGTTGGCTATGATGAAATATTCCTTGAAAGTACAAAATGTGTTTGATAAAATTTAAAGGCTATGGAGAATATTTCTTATTTCCACATCAAGATATCTATTTATATTCCATTTTAAACTCCAGTATTACTATTTTGCAGGGTTTGTGTATTACTAACGCCAAAGCTAATTTTTGTGAAAAAAAAAATACAAAATAAATATGAAGTAATTTTAACATCCATTACTGTTTCCAGCCTGTGGCCTGGGTCAGTTTTTTTTTCTATTCAAACAATATATTTTCCACTAGCGGCTGGCTAGGCCTGTCTTAGCTAAATGTGAAGCAATAACATATCAAAATAATTGTTTATAAGAACAAGAAATCAATGACTCATGATAAACCATCATGAGGCCAAAATAAGAAAAAATGTTAAATTCATTATTATAAGTACAAAAAATCAAGGTCAAAATCAGAAAAAATGGTAAATTAATTATTATAGGTACAAAAAGTCAGTGACCAAATAGATCAATAATCAGGGGGGAAACCAACAAAGAACAGGTAACAATTTATTATAAAACAACCAAATAAATAGAAGATGTGAATCAATTAGAAGAAATGAATACTAGGATACAATCGCACAAACTATCTTTTATTATATACTATATGTAGCTGCTAAGAAAATTTTCAGAAATAGGTTTTAAATAAAATACCTTTAAATAATTTTTACTCGTAAAAACAAACACATAAACTCGATAATCATAATGATCACTTTTATATATACATTTTAAACAAAATTGTTTAAATATATTTAACAAAATTTTAATTTTCAAAAATAAATTATTTGTAAGCTACCCTAAAATTATTCGTTATATGTTAAAAAAAATAAAGAAAACGTATTCTTATTTATCACTAAACACTATTCACAGGCTCACATTTTGAATTCAATCTTCAAGGTCAATTTCCAAAACATTTAAATTTTCTATAATTTGTTGTACAATTAAATAAATTTATTGAATACAAATAAAGACACAGTATTGTTTATAATGTAAAATAGTCTCCCGATACCAATTTTGAACCAATTCGCTAAAGCCCATTTTTAATATATTCAAAATTTAAAAAAATAGTCATCAAAAACTACCCATAGCCATATCCCCCTCCCAAACAAATATAAAGCTTTATTTGACATGTTTATGTCAAACATTCCCCAGATAAACATTTTAAGCAAAATCGTTTTAACCATTTTAAAAATAATTGAAATTTTTAAAAATCACTTCTTAATAAAAGACCCTTTATCTAATTTTACCAAAAACAAAGTAGGCCTATACGTTTTTATGAAAAATTTAAAAATGACACCTAGACACGGGAATCGAACCAGGTGTCATTTTTCAGTTTTCAGAATACGATATCTAGATGGAGAATTCCTCACTAAAAAGCATAAATAATAGCTTCAGCAATTTGATTTTTAAGTATACGTTGTTAAATGTCATGTCACACATTGCCAAGATACCCATTTGGAACCAAATCATTAGGGCCATTTATTGAATTTTCAAGTTTTTGAAAAATCAGTCTTCTGTAAACTACGTATAGATGAGTTTTTACCCCAAAAACAAGTATACACTGTGATGTTTCATGTCAAACACTCCCAAAATATCCATTTGAAACCAAATAGTTAAGGTCATTTGTAAAATATTTCAAGTTTTTGAAAAATCATTCTTCATTAAACCACCCTTTAACAAATTTTTGCCAAAAACCAATTGTGTTCTTTGTCATGTCAAACAAATCATAGATTTGCATTTCAAACAAACTCATTAGAGCCATTTTCAAAACATTTGTAATTCAAAAAAACTACTCATCAGTAAACTACTGTTGATTAAAGGGCATAGGTAAAAAAAATGTTTTATGGTGTAGCCCTATAATATCTAAATATCATTTTTGAACCAAATCCGTTAAACCGTTATGTATTCCTGGCCAGGGACAGACAGAATTGTAAAATCCACTATTTTGGGGTTCGTGTTCACATTAAATGTAGTCAATTTGTTATAAACTCGAGATCGATTTTTTCACGAACACTATATTTTCTCTTGATATGAGAAAGTAAAAATGAAGACATCATAATATCAAAAGGAAACAAAGCCCATCAAATATCTGGCAATAGACCCCAGAATCGCTAATACAATACAATAGGTGATCAACATACACGCATTCAACTTACGCGGTTGGGATACTTCAACCTACGACTAGTAAAGCCATCTATCAAGAGACATTTTATGTATAACACATGGTATTACTCGCAAGCTCACCTAGAACTGATACTATTGATAGTGTCATCAACCATTTTGTTTGCTTCCAGCTTGAACGCAAGTTGGGTCTTGTTAATGAGCCTAATTATTGTAAACAAATTATAATATGTCTGAGAAACTTAATAGTGATGAAAGAGTATTTGATATGATACTGTATAAAGTTTCCTTTTTAAAACTTTTATTTTCATAAAAGAAGCTTTGATTAGTATCCTTTGAAACGAACAATCCGTCAAAACTACATCGTATTTAAATACCATTAAATTTACGCGGTTTTTCAACTTGCGCAAAAACCTCCGGAATAAATTAACCGCGTTTTACTTTTTCATATCAAAAGAATGTATTTTAATCGTAAACATTTTCAACATCCAAATTATGATGAATCTTTACGTTTTATATGTGCCCAAACAAAAAATAGTGGATTCTACCATTCTGTCTGTCCGTTATGTCTGTCTGTCCCTGGCCACAGAACTGTAACGGTTTTACGTATTTTGTTCAAACTTGATATTTAGATAATATAGGGTCATCGGGATCGTTTTATATTTGAGCTGACTTTTACATTTTCCCACACAAGGCAACTACGGATAAAAAAATTGCCATAAAAAAAATTACCCATTAGAGAAAGCATATGAAGAATTGCAGCGTTGTTGACCAGTACGTCAATCCTTCCCAGGTTCTTCTTGATCCAGTCAAATGCGGCCAAAATATCTTCCTCTTTGCTCGCATCTCCCTTAAACGCATGTAATTTACCAGGAGATCCTTTTAGCTGGGCGGATAACTCCTGAAAAAATATTTCGTCCGTATGAGACGTATTCTGTATAGTTACAAATTGATGTCCAGATAACAAACTTGCACACATTATTCATATTGATTTGTTACTTTTATTATTTTCGTGTGATTGTTTTTAATCGTAGACCGTTGGCTTAAAAGTGGTGGTTAAAAGAGGTGTCACTTATTTCACTAATACTAGACCCAAATCAATAAATTTGAACTTTTTTATAATTAATAAATTTTCATGTAGGCCTAACTAACCTTTTTTTAGTTAACTATTATATTCATTATTATTACAACTAGAGTTAGTGTCAAAATAAAAGTATATAAAACACATTTGACTCTGATTTACTATGCCAAATTCCCAGTTTTGTAGGTTCTCTAGCAAGAATTATTAATATGGGGTGGGGGGTGCTATTTTATATGCATAGAATAGATTAGATTCTAATGATTAGAAAAAACGGGTGGGCCGTCGATCTCAAAGAGCTTCTTGGGGGGTTCCTTGGCTGGTAGGTAATTGGAAACCACCGGCCTGACTGATAATAAAAGGCGGTGTATATAATGTACACTATATATTATATTAGAAATGAGTCAAAGTATGCTTCCTGTTCAGCGAGAGATGCAGAATTTGTTTCCTTGCGAATCGTCTTCTCTTCCTATTTTTACACTCTTACATAAACTACCAAAATAGTTTTCGGTAAAGAAACCGGAACAGGGCCGTAGCCATGTCAACATTTCAGCAGCCACAGGCAAAGAAAATTTAGGAAAATTAAACAAATGCCTCGAGAATACTATCTGGAGCTAATTTTTTAAATGGTAATTAAGGGCAGCGATTATATATATTAAGTACTAAACATGTGTTTAATATTTAAAATTTACATAGCAGCCTTCTAACTACAAGTCTGACAATTATATTAAGAACTTATTAAATAAAAGCATGCCCAGTGGTGGCGGAACTGGGGAAACGGGTTTTAGGGGTGATTGAGAGTTCAAGGAGGGAATTGCTTCAAGAAAATAATTTTTGCTGCTTTCTAGATTTATTTCACTCCCCTCTTATATTTTCGAATATGAAACGTGTTAAAAAATACCCAACTATCTTCTAAGACTAAAGACATTTAATTAATATTTTTTTTAATCATCTGAGGACTGTCCTAAATATATTTTAGGGGCATCAAAATTTCAAGAGAAAAAATGTAGGGAAGACCCCTCCAAATATATCTAATAGAAATAAAGTTTTAAAAAAAACTCGAGGACAACTTCACTATTTAAAGGCATCATCCCCTCGTCAAACATTTTGCTGGGGGAGGGCCTCCGAAACTCTTTAGGCTGGAGGAGGGGGATCAAGTACCTCAAAATCCCTTTTTGGTTAATTGCCCTCCCTCCTACACACATAAGGTAACGCCCAATTGATCCAACATAGATAATTTTAGAGTGATTTGTTGTTCTATAATAAAGTTATAGGTTTAAAATTTTGGTTTGGAGCTTGTGCTTCATAGTCCAAAATTGTACATTTTTCAAATAGAGGTATTTACAGCTTGAGCAAATGTATTAAAGACTTTGACTCTTAAATCTAACTGAAAGCTGTTTGGGGGTTGATAGCAGGATCCCTCAATCCCTATATTATTCCTGCCTTCATTCTTATTTCTTTGGGACTAATTTGGACGTGTTTTCTGAACTAACTTTAAAATAGTTTCAAGTTGAAACGTTTTGCTGTTATCCTAATCTCAAGGAGTTGCCTACTTTCATAGCTCTCGCCACATTATTAATACTTTATATTTAAATTTTAAATATTTCATCAGAGTTTATTCAAATTTCTTACCTAGAAATATCAATTTAAATATAATAGATACCAAACTAATTCTTTTTACCATATTTTTTTGTCAACTTTTGGAAAGGTTTTTTTAGCCCCAATTTAACCACCTCCCCTGGCTAGGGGCTTGAACCGTGATAACGCCCTCTGCGAATGAATCGACTGTATGAAATGACAAGCTTTACAATTAGGACAATAAGCACGAGGGTTTAAAAAAATTAATTTGAAATCATCAGTAGAAATTTGTTTATTTGTCATCTTATAATGTGGACCAGCTTTAATACTGGTCATACATTACCAGGTTACTTACCTCTACTAACTCCGCCCTGCGAGCCAATCCCACCACGATGAGCCCATTTTGACAGTTCCCGGACAATGGCAGCTCCAATCCCAGCACTTGCCCCTGTCACAAGAGCGACCCGTCCAGACCAACGTTCCATCGTGAACTGACTGATAGTCAAGGTTTACTCTTTAGGTTACGCATCTACTTTGTCAGAATCTGTGCTCTAACCTTGAAAAATCGCTAACCTCACGCAATTGACACCACTCCTCTAAATAGCTATGTCACTTGGTTCTGCTAACATACGATCTAGATAGGAATAACGTTTATGAGTGTTATAAAAGTTACTCAAAACTAGTATCATACTGTAGTCTATATTTATACGTAAAGTCATATAATTTGTATCTGTCACTTTTGATATACATCACATCAATGCCTGTGGTATATTCCTAATAGTGTAGTAAAATATATCAAAGCTGACCGCAAAAAATATGTTTCTACTTTATAAAAGTTCCTTTCTTCTAGAACCCTACCAGAGATGAATTTTGAGCTCTTCGCCCCAAACTGTGATGTCAGCATCGAGTAGGTCTGTGTTGCGTTGCAAAATTGGAGGTTCTTAATTTCTTCGTGTATTTTTTCCCCCGCAGTCTTATTTCAGATGACAGAGAATTTTTACTAAGCTAAGGATATTTGGCTCGACTATCACTGATAATTTAAAGCTGTCACATTGGATATGTTCTCGTTTGTCACGGTGGAAATAATTAATAATTTATGGTAGGGGATGTGTAATTAAGTTTGGATAGACTTACTGTAATCATTACTGACATTAAAGTAATAGAGTTTTAAATTTAATTTCTTATTTTAGGCTACTTTATTAAAGTGCTGGCCAACAGTCCATTCAGGGGGAGAGGGTGGGTAGGGGAAGACGAGGAAAAAGGATGAAAAATAAGAGGGTGAATAATACTAATACAAGGGAAATAAATGACAAATTACAGACCATATTATACAACTATTAATTAAAAATAATAAAAATCCAATAGAAAAAATATAATTTCAAAGACAAGTATTATATTAATTAATGGGGTATGCTTTTAATATCTCTTGACGGTTAAGATTTAATTTAAAAAGGAAATCATGTTCCCAAAAAAAATATCATTTTTCACAAAATAGTTTAGAGAATATTCTATTTGTGTCTAGGGAAAATATTATTTCTATTTTGGATATAAATAATTGTATAGTCAAAGGAACGCATGAAATAGAATAATTAAACTAATATAAAGGCGGGTGTGATTACATAATGATATCATTGTTAATTGAACACATTAATAATAACAAGCGCATAATTGTTTTGTACTATAAGATCATAACTTGGGAGCTCCAACTTTCTACGTTCTGTATGGCTCGTTTGTAATCAATCGCACCCGCTTGTTGGACCACACCCGTAATGTCTGGTGATGAGTTTAGGGTATCCAGTTCACCAATATGTAACCGCCCTCACTCTCACTAACTTCATTCCATTTCGGAGCAAATATTTTCTCAAGCACTTTGTCTAAGAAAATTATGTAGCTATAGCGCATACATTAATATTGAGATAGTCGAATATGTATGAGGAAGGTATAGTTTAAGAGGAAATGTACCCGCGGTTGCTTGCAGGGGAACCATCTAGTAATAAAAACTTTCAGTACGTTCGGGTTCACCGGTCATGGTTCGCGGAGAACGCTACATTTTGTATTTACATGGACTCACTATTCACAATTCATGCGTTTTGATACTATACTGATTTGGTTATGTGATTTGTTGTCAGACTATTAATTTAAATAACTTATGTTTTTATGAAGTGGTTATTTAGCGTTACTGCTGTACTGAACGGGGTGAAAACGTGATCCAATAAAACACGCGCTGCTATTTCACTTCTTAAGGAACTGGGACGATTATAATGTGATTGAGGTGACCTAGTGGTCTAGGGGTAAGGTGTCAGACTTCTGTGCTGGGGGTCCGGGTTTCAATCCTCGGTCCTAGCTCAGATTTGATCTGTCTGATTGCCAAACCCTTCCTTCACCTCTGACAAGACGTGTATTAATCACAACTTGTGAATATGTGGAATGCCAAGCCTCCACCGTGGTTCTGATCTCACGTTAAGCTTTAGGTCCTCCATTTCATCTCACAATCACCCTACCATTACACATTAGCGTAGATGCGTACAACTCGAACGGGTAGTAAGACGTGGTGCAAATGATAAAATAAAATGTGATTGGATCAAGATTGATGATTACGGTCCTGAGTCATATTAGGGGATTTTTTTTTTAACGTTCTTGATTAAATTAGGTTCTGACTGTTCGGTGACTATCACGTGAGTGTCGTCACCTCTGCTTGCCAACGAGGTTGTTTACGAAGGTTTTGTTTCTAGAATAGAGTAATGGGATGCATTTTTTTCTCTCGTCTCTCCACCTCTTGTCCTTTGAAAAGATTTTTTTTGAGTGGACGATAGAGAGAAACAGAAGTATGTTGCACCACGTAGATATTTGCAGTGAAACATAATGTAAATAGAGTAAATTTTGAATATGATTACGTTAGATTAGATCTGATTATCTCTATTAATTGATCAAAAGGGATGTGTAAAATATAATCATTACAACCGCCTCCAAGAGGTTCCCGCTGGTCAACTAAGGACAGGGATTTGTGCCAGATAATTACTAGGGCTAGGTTTTGGCTGTCCCCTATAATGCTGGCTGCTGCATTTAATAGAGGCCAGCTCCTCCGTTCATGGCTCTACAGTAGCCCATGGCTTCTTGGGCTGACTGACAGTTCACAGCTGACTTCTGACAGTCAACATTTAGGTATAACAATTTTGACTGTCAGAAGTGCAGCTGCTAAACACATGTTTTTGCAAGATCATTTGTTCGCGTAGGGATACATAATTTGGTCTGGAGCTTTTCAAAGCCTTTCAGCTGTCAGTCAGCACCAAAGAAGCCATGGGCTACTGTAGTATGTGTGGATAAAGTACTCTCTATGATTTTTTATGCATCCGTTCGGGTTACACGCAAATATTAATTAAGCTAATATGACATGAATGAGGAAGGTAGAACGTTGATTAAATGTGCTCGCATATGCGTGGACGGAGAGTTGAAAAGAATTTAGAGGGGGGGGGGAAGAGACAGCCTCAGGACACCAAAACTTGATTTAAGTCCCAATATTCGCTCCCCCAGCGAACAAGCCTAAATTATGTTGAAATTTGACCACGTGCTTGCAGGCACGGGTCTCCTTATGTTACTTAATGCACGCATAGTTTAGAGTAGTGGTGTGCAACCTGGGTCACGACCCATACGGGGTCCCAAGTTTTTAAGAGTCACCGATATTTTTGTATTGCATATAAATAACAAAAAAAAGAAAACTCTTTATGTAAGAGGCAGCCTTTTTTATCCTATGATAAAATAATGTTTCATTAAATTACTTTGCCTATAAACATTTTATAGCCTTAGGAATATTTATAGGGCGCCGAAAACCTCACGTAAAGAGGAAGAAATCCTTTAGTTTATTTACATGGTGGCATGGGGTATTTTTAATACAGAAGCCCCGTGTCGGCATGTTTGCGCCCCCCCCCCCCCCCCCCCACCTAACGCCCCTTTCGTGAGTCAGATGTTCCGCCAATTATGGTTCTACCCTCTATAAGTCACCAACTATAGAAAGGGAATAAGCTCCCCGAGATGAGAATCAACGTGATGAATATATTATCTGTACATGGTCATTTATGACAAAAATATTTGATTAACACATAAGATGCTATTGCGAATTTTACATTCATGTCTCATTTTTTTAAACAATTTGCTATAATCTTATTTAAATAATGCTATTGCAATTTCTATCCTTAATTACAATCCTTACTAAACACTTGAAACTATATTTGGTGTCAATCAGTTAACTCTACGCACATACCAAATTTATCAAAATCTATTATAATTTTTAATGCTGTCCTACCTAACATACCTTTGAATTTTTGTCTTTTTTCAATAACTTATTTTATGGTGAGATAGCTCAACCAGTAGCATTTCAATTTCTATAAATATATGTTTTATGCGACTTTTTATCATCATATTTGACAAATAACTATTTTTAACATTTTTAAGGACCTATGGCCTAAATAATTTGTACGTAAATAAATTTTTGTTTATATTTATAGCAATAATGCTCTAAAAGTGACTAGATGTGTACCAAGATGGTTGGAAACTGGGAAACTACATTTTATGACTTAAGTTTACTTTGAACTTACTTTTTTAAATACACATTAACCATCTTAACCCATTTATTTGTTATAGTGACGTACCTATTTTATAATTGAAACAAATATAGGGCCTACAAGTAATGCTCGACTTTAAATTTAACCTTTTGAACACCAAACATTAATATTAGAGGTTTAATTAAAACTTTGCACAGCTTTATTCTGGTTAATAAGGGCGGAATTAAATAATTAGTAAAGGAATTTACTTTTTTAAGGGAATAGAGTACAAAATGAGTTTTGACAAAATCAAATTTAATATTAGGCCAAATTATTGAAGCATTATTTTAGAATAATTAATATTATTATATTATTTCCACAAAATTTAGTCTCTTTTCAACATTTTAAAAAAAATTGGAATTTGAATAAAGACAACGTAATTAAATGTTCCATACTACTTTTTAAATAATCAGACATACCAGAAAATGTCAATTTTTGAGACGTTAGGAAATATTCCTTTCTTTGATAAAGTACGCTGAAGAAAAATCAAAAACATACGTCAACGGTGTCCTTGTGAGTAAATATAATTGCTCTAAGTTTGATATATACTCTTAATTGATCGATTAACTAATTATAAAGCTTTTAAGGGTATACAGACAAGGTATTCTTATCAAAGTATTTTCAAAGAGATTAAACATTTATTTTATTTCAAAAGAATTCTATATTCAAACATTTTCATACAAACATTATTTTGATTATTTATCAATTCAATTTCATCAAAATTTTTCTCCAATAGGTTTGATGATTATCTCGTGTATCTGTAAAATAAAAGCAATGTTTCTAATATAGGTGATATAGCTGTTGACAAAAATTAAGATATTTTAAATATTTTCCTTATAATTTACAGTATTAAGTATATTTATGAAATAAAACATTTTTGGGGGGACAAATTAAATTAATATTACATTAAATAGCTTTGTCGACCTCGGTGGTCTTGGGGTAAAGTGCTCACCTCATAACTCGATGTTTATGAGTTCAAACCCAGCCGAACATGATGGATTTTTCTTGAGTGATAAAAATAAGTAGCACAACTTCCTTTGGAGGGGAAGTAAAACCTTTAGCCCCGTGTTGATTGTGGTATGTTAAATAACCCTGGAAGGTATGTGAAAATGTCTTTCCTGGCAAAACTGGTAGGCCCTTTCGCGCTCGCTCATATAAATTCAGTGTGGAAGGCAATGGGGAAACAACCACACATTCTGAACTCCCAGAGTACATGGTATTTCTACCAGATGGTGCAGACAACATTAACCAGCCCAAGTGCTGAGTGCATACCCAGCGTCTGATGGATATAAATCCTATCAAACCTACCTTCAGGTTGTTGACATAATAAAGAAAGTAAATCATCAACTAACAATTATTATATTGTTCCCCTGTCCAGTTAGAAAGTGAAAAAAATTGGGCCAAAACATTTTATTATAGGAACGAAAGCTTATAAATATTACTAATAGAAAGATGCAAAAGCGAAAAGTGCACAGCAAGGACTTCATTTTATATCTCATGTTGGTTATTCAAATTTTATTATTTATAATTTAAAAAAATTAGTTAATGTTGTAATAGAAGGAATGTATATTTTAAGCTGTATAAATTGCTTAACCATAAAGTGTGAAAAATTAAAATTTAAAAATAAAACTGTTATTTCATGAAATTAGTATTTACATTAAATCAAATCAAATTTATGTGATGTACAAATTTCTTAAAATAAAATAGGTCTATATATTATCCTAGGAATATAGGTTGGATTCCCTTGAAATCAAGAGATACAAAGTATTTAGCTTATTATTCTAGAAAAAACGAGCCACCAAGTATTTAGAAAGCATCCTTGGCAAAAAATAACGTTAAGATTTGCTGTGTTACATACTTACGTTGCTAATGTTTGTTAGGGAGATAAATAGGTACTTGAGACACATTGTGATTAAGTTTAAAGTAAACAGTCAAAATTAATTGATAGAAAAATATTTTATCAAGGTTTTATTTTGTTGTAAAACTAAAATACCATCTATTAACGCCCGTCTATTAAATATTTTTTATTTAGGGTCTTATGTACCTTCTACTTCTTTCAAAACGGCCAATGTTACCGACTTATCTCACCACTAGTCTGTAGATAGCTGTAAAGCCGCGCGTTCCCACGGGGCGTGGACCACGAGCGTTGACTACTCTATCATGCTCGTTCTCGTCGCTGAAGAAGCAAACATAAACTGTTCACACAGACGGAAGGGTCAAGGGTTCAGTTGAGGCGTGGCCATGGAAGAGCTAGTGAGTGGCTGAGGGCTGTGTGGTTGTACAGTAGCCCCATGGCTTCTTTGGTGCTGACTGACAGTTCACAGCTGACTTCTGACAGTCAACATTTAGGTATATACCTAAATTTTGACTGTCAGAAGTGACATCTGCTAAACACATGTTTTTTTGCAGATCATATAGTTCAGCGTAGGGATACATAATTTGTTCCGGTAGCTTTTCAAGGCCATCAGCTGTCAGCTGTGAGCTGTCGGTCAGCACCAAAGAAGCCATGGGGCTACTGTAATCTTCTCAAACCACACCACCTTTGGTCTGTAGATGTCATCGGTAGATTTTTCCCGACATTTTCTTTAGTTCCTGGCAGTAAGAAATTCTCCAGTTTTTAAACTTTATAATAACTTATTTAGGTCCAAATCTCGATATATTTAAAGCGTTACATATTCTCTTTGCTGTTGCGAGCAAATCTCGATATCGGTAATCCTCCAAAGTCGGACTGTACAAATGGACTCCATTTCATACAATTCTAGAAAACGAAAGGTGGCATTATTATTAAAATTCATAATATGTTGCGATGACATTTTCACACGGGTAGTGTTGTACGAAAGCGTGGCTCACACTCGTGGTTCACGCCCCGTGGGGGCGTTACAAAAGAAGTGGGTAGGGTTACATGACGTTAATAATGCTTATTTTAATTATTTTAGTCTTAATTAGTTGATAGGGATGTGTGCATCTTCGAAATTTCAAATGTCAAAATAATCTTCTTCACTTTGACACCTTTGCATCTACGAAATATTTCGAAGGAAGAATAAATAAAACATCGATATTCAGTATAGTTAATAGATTTGAAGGATCCCCCTTAATACGCCTTATTTATGAGTCATTTTATATAAAAGACACTAAACAGTATTTTAACGCCAACTACTGATTATATGGCATCTTTATAATAAATCTATGTATAAATTCAAATACGTCAGAATAAAACAATATTGTGTTCTGTTTTTCTCTGAAATTTTATCTTAATAAATAATTTAAAAACTAAAAGTAATCTTATGAGACAAAAAAATCCTACTTTTGACTTCTGCTTCGACTTCGCTTGGCATTTAAAAAGTGACATTTGCCCTTCCTTAGGGTCCGAGAATGTGAGAGTGGCCGTTAAACACCAATTTATTAATCAGAATGTTAATTAATTATGAATAATAAACACGGATAGTAAATACATTTATTTCGAGACGCGATTGACAAAAATGAACAAAAGTATTTAAAATTAAATCCGTATTAAATGTACCTGATCACTCGAGTCATCGACTTGAACTGTCGAAAAAATGGCGACTAAATAGTGGCACTTCCTTTGTCGTCACCAATTTGATTAAAAAACTTTCAATTTTTTTTTTTTTTTTTAGAATGTGATGCTTCTGTAAAACACTCTTATTGGTCATTGATTCTAGCTATGGATCAATAAATTTTCTTCCTAGACTTATGGTGATATCTCCCATAAGTGCCCCATCTTGTAACCAGACATGGGAAACAACAAATTTGGTGTTAAAAGCATTTAATTAGTTTTAAATATTTCTTTGATGCGGCCCGGTCGCTCTCCCTTTGAGGATATGTCTGTTTATCAGATAACAACAAATTCATTAATTGTTTACTCCACGTTCTTCTTCATGTTAAGTCAACAACCGGAAGGTTGGTTCGATATAATTTATATCCATCCGGAACTGAGTATGCAATCTGCCCCTCTGGCTAGTGCTGCCTGAACCATCTGGTAGAATTCCCATGTTCTAGAGGAGTCCAGGGAAGTGCCTTCCACACTGAAGTTCTATGAGTTAACGTGAAAGGGCCTACCAATTTGATCAGGAAAGGTATTTTCACAGACATTTCAGGGTTCTTTTACATGCCACAATCGACATGAGACCGATGGCTTTGCCTCCCCTTCTAAAGAAGATGTGGTACGGATTTTTATCGCTCAAGAAAAATCCGTTGAACCCGGCTGGGTTTGAACCCAAAAACATTAGGTACTGAAGCGTGGACTTTATCCCAAAACCTCCAAGGTTGACTGCTTGCTCTACGTTAGGAAATCAGATATTGCCAACCGTGATTCTTACAAAATCTTATATTTTACAAAAGCTTATAAAATATGCATCTTGACAACTTTAGATTTTAGAATCCTCATTTAATAATTAGTGTTCAAAATAACAAATCTGTTTTAGTTTACAAATCTTACCTGAACATGCGATGGTGTTCCAAGCGCATACGTCACAGCATTAGCAATGTCTTCAGATTTAAGAGCTGGAAACTCATCCTCCGATACTTGGACACCGTCAGTAAATGATCTAAACATGTCTGTGTCCACAACACCAGGGCTAATGCTCTAACAAAACAAAAACAAACTTTTTAAATAATATAATTCATAAGTTAAATGTTTGAGAAACAATATAAGGACAGGTGACCTGGTGGTCTAGGGGTAAGGTGTCAGACTTCTGTGCTGGGGGTCCGGAGATCAATCCTCGGTCCCGGCACAGATTTATCTGATTGCTAAACCCTTCCTTCACCTCTGACAAGACGTGTATTGATCACAACTTGTGAATGTGAGGAATGCCAGGCCTCCACCGTGGTTCGGATCCCACGTTAAACTGTAGGTCCTCCATTTCATCTCACAATAACCCTACCATTACACATTATCGTAGATGCGTACAACCCGAACGGGTAGTAAGACGCGGTAATATAAAGACACGTCTTTTTCAACTTTGTGATATTTTTATATTTTAAAAAGAAAGAAAATATTTTGCTCAAATTTTCTTTTTACACCGCATCTCACTTTCCTTTTGGGATTCACACATGTGTAGTAATTCTATTTATGCTAATAAGCAGGGGATGAGGGAGGTTGAATCAAGCGGAAGTGTACTCGTATTTGCGTTGAGGGAAAGAGGAAAACAATTTAGTAAGAACATATCCTCAGTACACCCAACCAGAATTCAAAACCCAAACTCCCCATCATAGCCAGTTCAGTCTATTGTTGATGCCTTTGCCATTGGTTCTTGATTTTTTTTTTAATTCGTACCATTTAGTCATGACTAAAATATCCGCACCTTAGCTCAGTTGGTAGCCTGTTTGTCTACTGAGCTAAGGGTCCCGGATTCAATTCCCGGCATAACCGAAAAATGTATCAATGGTGAGATGTGAGTTTACCCTTTCACAGTGATGAATTAATGGTCGGGGACTGGACGTTGTGCTTGTCCTAGTCTTTAAGTTAGATCACAAGGCATATGAGGCTACGACAGCTCTAGCATGGACATATAATTATGGCTTGAATAAAAAAAAATGACCCAGATCATAGGTTGGAAATAGTAGTAGATGTAAAGTAAATACTTAAAACGTAAGTTCTTTAAAATCTTAGGGTTGAAAATGTTCACGATTACAATAGTTTCTCTTTATATTAGAAATTAAAAATACAATAAAATTGAAAATGATTTTAAAATGAAAATAAACAATTTAATTGCTCTCAAATGTTGATGTTGTCAAGTAAATTTTTTTTTATAATTATGACACGATTTATTGCTAAAAGACCCCAGTTAATCGGACCTAAGATGTACTCCTGTCAAACTGTCAGTTCCTCACCGTGACCCTGATCTTGCTCCCCAGTTGCACCAGCTCCCGTCGTAGACCCTCGGTCAGGACAGTCACAGCGTGTTTGGAAGCAAAGTAGTGGGCCATTCCATGGAATTTCACTGGCATATGCCCGTCAATGCTGCAAAAATTATTGAAATTAACTATCTTTATAATACGACGTTTCTCAGGAAAATTGAGGTTATAGAGCTTTAGAAACATTTAGAGACTCATACATACTACAGGTGGGGTGGAAACAACTAGTCAATCCATACTGAGTAAAGGGATGGACAACGTACTGAGGTTTGCCTGACGTCCTGTGTAGATCACCTGAGTGATATTATCTTCAAAAACTGAATACCATATTTACTTTTCAATTAAAGTGTTAATTTTCAAGTTAAGCTATCGTATAATTATCTCGGCCCCACCCTGTATATTAAGATTTTATGCTATGAGCCCATTTAAAATAAATAAGTATGACAAAATAGTATACACTTTCTCATATTGTGTGCATTATAGATTGGAACAAAATTTTTAAAAAAATCTTCAAACAAAACTGTCCAAACAGTATTTTATTTTAAGTTCAATTTTTTTAAATCAAATCATTTTAATTATTCTCTTCAATAGTGGATATATACATATATCCACTATTCAATAGAATATTAAAATGATTTGATCTTAATATACATACAATTTTTTTTCAACTCTTTAAAAAAAACTTGACTGATCATTAAAATAAAGGGATGTTACGTCAGACAAATTAATTTCCAATGCTAAATATAAACAGTGTATCGTAATTGATAAGCGAAACTCAGAGAGGTAGTATGAGATAGAGAAAAGGAGTGTATTGATATAAGAAACCTGGTGGCGGAACCGTCCTAGCAGCGGCTGTGGCCGGCCCGATCCTTGGCCCTGACTTCCATAGACTTCTTCTTACGGAGATATGTAAAGTGATTGGTTTTATTAAATGTACTGTGGGATTTGCTGTGATCAGCGCAGAAGACTAGTTTAAAAAGGTGAAGCGATAATGTGCTCTGAACCACACTGTCAGTCCACTAACGTTCTTCTTGCATACCGCCCTTGGTCACACGTGTTCTAGCGGCTTGTAGGACGGTACCAGTAGTTTTTGAACGAATCCAGGTGAACATGGTTTGCCGTTTAAATAGGTGCGTAGAATGTTCTGGAAACCATTTCGAACAACTGTTGTAATCCTCATGTGCTACTGTAAGTAAAAGGTTGTGTGAATATGGTTCAGACTTTCATTCAAACATTCCTGGTTCATTACACATCTAACAGGGTGTCAATAATACTAACCTGTCGTGTTTCGCTGCAGTAACTGACATGAGTTGCCGACCTGCCCCTGTGGCTTCTCGCACATATTTTGTGGTGAAAGGAAATGTTTCCGTTACCAGGCTGCTTACATCAACCCGCTCCTTTTTTTTTTATCACCTTACTACCTCTTCGAGTTTCGCACATCAATAATTATAAAACACGGTGTGAAATGTCAACTTGAACCTCTTCCAAATATAGTGAGGCAACCTCCTCTCCCTCCCCCCCTTCACACAGATAAGAAAGCACTTTCCCTCGATGCAAATGCGGGTCTACTTCCTATGAATTTTTCCTTCTTCCTAGTACCTTTTACTCTCAGTAAAACCGGCCAGAATTTGAGCTTCAATCTCCCCCCCATCACTAGAAATCCAGACGAAACGAGATTGACGCCTTTGTCCGCGTGGTCCCCGATGCGGCTTTCAGTCTAAATCATACCTGTTGATGTGTATTATGTGTCCATCGTCCACTCCTTTCTCCTTCATCAACTTGAAGGCTTCTCTGGTGCAGATGCTGAGTCCTAGGACGTTGAGGTCGAAAATCTGTTTCCAATGGGAAGTCTCCCCGTCTGCATGGACATAAAATATTCAAACAAACACCTATAATAATAATGATTACTATTTCTATTACCCACCTCAGTGGCGTAGTTAGCTAACGCGTTAGCTTCGTGTTGAGCTATACTGCCAAGGATAGAGGTTCGAATCTCGCTTGGGTGAACAGTTTTTTCCCCTAAATGGGTTTCCACTCTACCTCCACGCAAATGAGGGTTCACTTCATCTATATTCAACCTTCCCCATTCCTAATCCAGTAGTCTAATTAGTACTTAAGCGTATAGCCCAAACGGGTAGTAAGACGTGGTGCTAAGTATTAATAATTATTATTATTACTATTATTACCACTGCGCCTTATTACCCGTTTGGTCTAAGCACGTATTTACTAATTACATTAATGTGTTAGTTATTAGGGAGATTTAATTTAGAGGAATTGTACCCGCATTTTATGGAGGGATTTAGGATAATCACCCTCAGTACACCCAATTGGGATCAAACCCCAACCTCCTCGTCTTTGCCAGCCTAGTCTATTGCGAGAGTAGATTTTTTCTTTAAAAGAATTATATTTAAATTAAATGGTAAAATCACAGTCGTACGCACTTTCTAATAGGCCTATAGTTTGGGACAACATTTTCAAAAATCAACTATCAGTAAACTACTCCTTAAGTGATTTTTTTTAGAACAACGAACACACATTCTTATTTATAATGTAAAACATACCAAAGAAACACATTTTGAAAAAAAAAACTTTTCGAAAACTTACAAACACTAGCTATATATGAAAACAAGTACTATATAATTTATACAGTTTTATTTTAAACCAAATTGTCAGAATCATCATTGAAAAATTTCCAATTTTCAACACTCTGGTATTAGTAAACTACCCTTAATTTGAAGACTATAACTAAAATGAAATAAATACCCTGAAGTATTACCGTAAAAAATTTAAATATCAAGTTTAAACCAAAATTCATCAAACCATTTAGGCTGTAAACCCAGGGACAGAGAAAGATAATTAAAATATCCCTTTTTTGGTTTGGGGTGGGAATGGCACATACATTAATCCGGTTAGGATCTCAAATCCTTGTCTCCCCCGAACCAAAACAGACAATATTGACGCCTTTATCCGCTTGTACATCAGTACGGTTAGTAGTTTTTAGATATTGTACAATCATATGTATATTCACCAAAGTTAGAAACTTGATATTTATAATAGATGTTCACCAAACGCAGAACTCTTTATTATTATTCTAGTTTATTAGTGAAATAAAAAGTTAGCTTGTTTTTAAAGGCCATTCGTTATTCTTTGCGAGAAAAATTACTTTTTTTTTACCTAACCTAGTGAGGTTTTGTTTCAACTTGACCATTTGAGATTTCGTCTGTCCGTTTGTCCATTTGTACTGAAATTTGTTCCGCGATAAATGTCAAATGCGTGTACCAATTTTTACCAAATTGGGCAGTGACATTCTTCAAACCTAAGCCGCACAACTTATTTACTTGTTTTTTTCAGTCTAGTAATCCGTGACAATATGGCGGATGCTCAAAAATATATTTGTCAATTTGTTCCATGATAGCTCCCTATTTGTGGACACAATTTAATGAAATTTGGTGGGTACATTCTTTGAATATTGGCTAAACGACGTATGTAAATAGTTTTTCAATCTGATTTTTATGTTTGAATATTGTAGCGGTACAAATTGTGTCTTTTTTTAATAGCTCATCTCAAATGATTTGAATTTAAAACTTTAACCATTCGATCTAGTACCTAGGGCCTTTTTTATTTGTTTATGTTGAAATCTATTGCGAGACTGATGTCTTAAACTACGTGAGCAACGGTTATTCTCTATGAATGTACTGCACTATTTAAATTATTATTCTAGCTTCACCACAAAGGAAAAATATCAACTTCAAATCCAAGGAGAAATTATAGGAGGAATTTCACCTTTAAATCCAAAGAGAAATCAAAAGACTGAAGTACGATAAGAACATGGATGAAGTGAGGTCTATTAATCACAGAACTATCTGTAATAAATAAATAACCTTTCTAAAAGACTTGAAATAATGTCAACATTCAAAATATCAAAAACTATTTCATGTTTTTAATGGTATGACTAATATTATTATGATAACAATAATACTATTATAATGAGCCAAAAAAATTATAATCTTAAACAACCTTTCCAAATTACATGAAAGAAAGCTAATTTTAAAATACTTACTAAGAATGGTAAATATAGATAGTTCGCACACATTTCTCACCTGTTAGCATACTTAAGTATAAAACTCCAGCATTGTTGACGAGTACATCAATCCTTCCCAGGTTCTTCTTGACCCAGTCGAATGCGGCCAAAATATCTTCCTCTTTGCTCACATCACCATTCAGCGCATGTAACTTACCAGGGGCTCCTTTCAACTCGGCAGATAGCTCCTGAAATAGACATTTCCTTCAAAGAAAAAGTGTTTTTTTTTTAATTCAGTGCTTCTGGCATTCTGCAATTGAAAAAGTATGTACTTAAAACTATCAGGACAGTAAATATTTCACCACCTACATCAGGGACTGCGGGGACTCGTCTAGTCTGGTTTGTCTGTGATGGGGAAGTCAGGGTTTGCCTAAATGGTTACCCAGTCTCCTTCTAAGCAAATGCTGGTACGTATCCCTTGAATCTCAACATCCTAGTCCCTACACCAGTGATTCTCAATAGGCGGCCCGTGAAGAATGTCAGTCTGGCTCGCGGTAAATAATTAAACTGAAAATATATACATGACTAGTTATCCAAATTGTAAGAAACGTGCCATTCTAATTTTAACTATGTTTGGGTCTACCTATAAATGTGAATCAAGCTTTCCTGACATGAACAATATAAATAAATGGTACGGCGCACCGCACAGACTTTCTCTCTCTTTCTATAAACTCGTAAGATTTCTGAACGGAATAATGTACATTGTATCATCACCACTCCACACATAAGAACACGCATAAAATAATATACAATGATATATAATCAATGAGAAAAGAGGCGCATCTTTGTCCACCTAAGAACATTTCAAACAGTTTAATGTCTTCCACAAGGGTCAACACTTCGTATTAAAATTTCGATTTCTGGTTAAAATTTTAACATTTTATAAGGTGTTGCAGATCTTCAAGTCATCGCATTGATATTTAATTATTCATTTATACATTTTGACCAATAAAAAATGTAAATATTGACTATTGAGTCTAAAATGGAGATAGATCATTGCTATGCAAACATTTCTCCTAAGAGCTTTAAGGAAAAATAACATACTATTTTAGATACTTATATTTAATTACTCTATGGCATTGGAGAATTATTGCGTTAAGACTTAAGTAGTATATGTTTACAACTAAAGCTCACAAAATTGTATTAATATATTTGCAAATATCTCAGAAACTGTTGCTTTTATAAAAATATATGTCAAATAAAAGTTTTTTATTTCTAATAGTCCTACAATTTTGCAATGATAAATTGTTTAGTTTCTCAAATAGTTGTGGAGATACGGAAATTAACGCTTCTGTAAAGTACCCTAAAAATCATTTTCATAGGAAAATGAAAATAGCCAGTCTATTTATAATCTTAATCAACGCCTAGATACGAATTTTAATCAAAATCGTTTGAGCAGATTTTGAGAAAACCAAATTTTTCTCTTTTCGCCCTTCAGTAAACTACCCTTAATTTTAAGTTTTCATAGACACACAGACAGACGGCATTGCAAAGACTATTTTTTAGGGTTCGGGGGGTCATGAGACGTCGACATCCATCAACATTTCAGGTTAGTTTTTTTTTACGGTCGCAATACTTAAACTTTAATGTCCAAAAAGTTAAAAAAATTCATATAATTGCGTATAGATTGAAAGTTATTGATTTTATAAAAATATGTTTTGGATAAAATATCTGTAATATAAATATATATACATATTTGTAATGCTAAGTAATTTCATATCTCAAATAGTTTCGGAGCTATTTAAAAAAATGTTAATTGACGCATCAGACCGGAGCCCTTAAAGCCATTTTGTCGAAATATTGAGGGCAGCCATTTTGTTTGGAATATTTATTAATGTTTATAAATGAAATTTAATCAAAATCGTTAGAGCCCATTTTGAGAAAATCGACTTTTTCTCTTTTTGCCCTTTAGTAAACTACCCTTAATTTTAAGTTTTAATAGACACACAGACAGACGGCATTGCAAAGACTATTTTTAAGGGTTCGGGGGGGTCATGAGACGTCGACATCCATCAACATTTCAGGTTAGTTTTTCTTACGGTCGCAATACTTAAGCTTTAATGTCCAAAAAGTTAAAAATATATATATAATTGCGTATAGATTGAAAGTTATTGATTTTATAAAAATATGTTTCGAATAAAATATTTGTATTATAAATATATATAACATATTTGTAATGCTAAGTAATTTCATATCTCAAATAGTTTCGGAGCTATTATAAAAAATGTTAATTTACGCATCAGACCGGAGCCCTTAAAGCGATTTTGCCGAAATATTGAGAGTAGCCATTTTGTTTGAAATATTTATTAATGTTCATAAATGAAATTTAATCAAAATCGTTAGAGCCGATTTTGAGAAAATCGACTTTTTCTTTTTTTCCCTTCAGTAAACTACCCTTAATTTTAGGGGTAGATATCCAATTCCAAAAACCCCTCGGGGCAACCCTATGAAAACCCTATATATCAAGTTTCAGCTCAATCGGTAAAATAGTTTAGGCTCTAGTTGGAGGTACAGACAGACAGACAGACAGACGGAAATTCAAAAACAACTTTTTCGGATTCAGGAAGTCATGAAACGTCAAAATTCATCAAAATCTCGAGTTCGATTTTTTTTGACGATCACCATACTTTCTCTACCTGTAAGATAGAGAGAAAGTAAAAATTGTTACAGGAACCAATTAACAGATGTTCATGTTGAAAACGCCCAGGTTAGAAACTAAATCCTTTACTCCATATTTTAAACAAATCGTTGAAGGAAATCGCCCTCATTTTTCTCATTATTTTCTTGATAACAAAAGTAAAGTTTGTTTTATAATTTATATTTTATAAACTCTAAAATAAAAAAATGTTCATAATTTTATGAGTTACTTAGTTTTCATTTTGAGTACATTGTGTACATTTTTTAAATTAAGTTTTCACGCCCTCTGGCCCGGTCCATAAAAAAAAGATATAACTGCGGCCCGCTCTGAGAAGTAATTGAGAGCCACTGCCCTAAACCATCAGTGTGATTGACCGTGTATAAACCGGATAGGTAGTAGGAAACAAGATGATTCTAAGGGCCTGAGGCAATATAATTTTGATGGTCCCCATTTCACACAAATTTTAAAAAAAATTAACAGATCAGGCTAAGGACTTTTTGAATCATGTTTCCGATTCTTTTTAAAATTACAAGTTTCAAATTACTCGATCCTTTTGAACTTGTTTGTCCGATTCTTACTAACTATCGCTCGCTAAGTTTTTGCTCACCTATGTCAGTTAATAATAAACTAGGAAGCTTATTTATTTGTAACAAATTTATAAAGTTGCTATATTTTTTATGATGTTAACTTTTGTGAATATAATACATTTATAGTAATCTTTATGGTCACAAAAATATTACAAATAAATAGAGCTAAAATATTAATGTGTGATATGTTGCGACACCATTTTATAAACGGTTTACTACAGTGGTTCCCAACCTCCAAGGCCGTAGTAGTCAGGGAGGAGGGTGTTTCGGGGTTCAACCCCCCCCCACCCCGAAATTTTATGAACAAAATATATACGGCTTTATTCATGGTTCAAACAATATCAAAATTAAGGTAAAGTACAAATTAGGGGGCTGTGTTACCATAAGCTTCCAGAGGTGTTTATTATTTAGAATTTTTTCTAGCCTTCGGCAGTTATGGTGTTATGTTGTCATAAAAAAAAATTCAAATAGCTTCTAGATTTGTTTAATAATTAGAATTTGTCCTAGCCTCCGATAGTTAGGGGGTAGTGTTGCCATAAAAAACACTTCAGATAGCTTCTAGAACTGTTTTTTATTTAGAATTTTTTCTAGCCTCCGTCAATTGGGGATGGGCCCACCAAACCCCCCTTGAAATTATTGGCTGGCTACGGCCTTGCCAACCTCCTATAGTTTAGCACCCACTTCTGAGAATTGAATTATGGCTACCACTCTCCGCCCATGCCCAAAAAAGTTAAATGTAATATGCATGCTGACATCAGCGATAGTAACCTAAAATTCATGTTACATTGTTCATTCCTAAGTAATTTATTATTTCAAACTAAATAATTATGTATAAGTACTTTTTAGTTGTATGAATTTTAATCCTTATTAATAAAAAAACACAAAAAAATTTTTATGTTAAATGCTTATAAAAATAAATTTAAGGCCCCTTTTGTTAAATATTTTGTTGGCCATTATTATCAACATGAAATTATTTCTGTAATATCCATAGAAACCTAAATGTCTCCTTACAATTTACCACCCCACTGAAAACCAAAAATCCCCTCTGGGGGGAGGTATCACCCGGTTTGGAAACACCGGTCTAATAGAAAGATACATTTATTATGAGAATAACAAGAGCTACATTGGCATTTACCTAAAAATAGGCTGATAATAATCAATAAGTAAATAACACCTTCATTGCAGCCTATCTATGGATTAAACGAAGGCCTTATGACTCAGAAATACCACATCATTGAGAAACACTTCGATATTTTTTATATATTTAACTTATTTGACTAGAGAAAGTAAGAATTTCAGGAAGGATTGGCCAGAAAGGATAAAATTGTAATTTCAAGTGTGGATCCTATTACAAGTTTCAACCATCAGATATATCAACACATTTCGAGTAAAGGTTTTATCGATTCACATCGGAAACATGACTGCCAAATGTAATTGAAAATTTTTTCACTTAACATTACTCTAGTATTTTTAGGGCCAGTCTTATGATTCCTGGATAAATATTTCTATCTGGTTGATAAGTTAAAAGTGCGTCTTATGACTGCCAGATAGCATTTATTCGCCAGATAAAATGTATTCATCCATCACATTTGTATCGGGAGGTTTAAGTACCTGATAACTTTTATATGAAAGTTAAAATGGTCGTTGCCATAGTGACGCTTTGTTTTTCATGAGGTTTCGCCTATCAGAATTTGTTTCTAGGTTAAAATCTTGGTTCACGTGTTTAGTAGGAACATCCCAGACTCTAAATATATGTAAAGCTAGAACATTTAATTCAGATTATTATAAAAACCTACAAGCTATTTGTAGAGCTATAGTTATATGAGAACAAATTATTTAAATGTGAGTACAATAAATGACATTTTATAAATGTTGTACCGAACTATTGACCACATTTTGGCAGACACCGAAATTAGTACTTGCAAGACAACTTAGCTTCTGCGCCCACGTGACGCCATCTGTTTCCTCGCACTCATTTAGCCGCCATTATCTAAAAAAATGTTGAGCGATGTAGCCACTCGCTAGGTAGTAGCGGTAGCAGGAGGGTTCATACGCATGCGCGCACAGATAAAAACAGTACCAACCTTGCGTTTTCTGCATAAACATTTATTTATCTTATAGATAGCTATCCGGCAGATAAATTCAATCCATAATATGCGTAAAATATTAAAGTGATTGATAACCTTTATCTGTTCACTAACTTTAACCTCCCGATAGCAATATTTATCCGCTAGTCATAAGACCAGCCCTTATTCAATTGTGATGACAAATAGTCGAGTACCTACTACTACTACTCGATTGTTATAATTACTCGATTCTTTCCATCAATATGTTGTACTCACCTCTACTAGCTCAGCCCTGCGAGCCAAACCCACCACGACGAGCCCGTTCTTGACCAGTTCCCGGACAATGGCAGCTCCAATTCCAGCACTTTTTACCTGTTACTTGATCCTCATGGTACATTCATGTTGTACTCACCTCTACTAGCTCCGCCCTGCGAGCCAAACCCACCACGATGAGCCCGTTCTTGACCAGTTCCCGGACAATGGCGGCTCCAATCCCAGCACTTGCTCCTGTCACCAGAGCGACACGTCCTGACCAACGTTCCATCGTATACTGACTTGAATACTGAGCAGGCACTTAGGAGTTACACAACCACTATAACGTGATCGTGGTGCCACTTTTACACCGAACAGTTAGTATCTCTCTTGTTTCAAGTAGATTTATCTTCACTGATATTGAGTCTAGAGGTCAAGACTTTTTTTTTACATCACATCTTACTACCTGTTCAGGCTATACGCACATGTATTAATTACGCTGGTGAGTTAGATATGAGGAAGGTCTTTTATTAGCACCACGTCTTACTACCCGTTCAGATTATACGTTTATGTATTAATCACGCTAATGATTTTAGGGATTAGTAAAGCTATATTTAAAGGAAGTGTACCCACCTTTGTGTGGAGGCAGGCTAAAAAACCTTCAGAGCACTCAACCGGGATTCAAACCTCGATCACCCCGTCATCAGCACTCTAGCATACTGCGAGAGTAGCGCGTTATACTACGCGGGCACCGAAGTGGGTATGAGGAAGGTTGAATTTAGAGGACGTTTACACGCATTTGCGTGAACGGATAGTGTAAAACCATTTAGGAATTCAAGATTGTACATGTATTTAAAAATAATGAGTTTTTGTTCAACATTTTGGAAGTAAAAATAGAAGGAAGGAGGGGGAAAGGCCGACCGAGATTGGAATACATAAAGCAGGTTATGGCGGATGTTGATGTAAGGAATGACATGGAAATGAAGAGAATGAGTGAGAGTAGAGAAAAATGGAAGATAGGAAGGAAGGAAGTTAAACTAAATGTATAAAATGAAGTACTATTTTATTTATTTTGAACAAAAAAAAATATTTTAGCCATTAAAAATGAAAAGATACACCTTAGCTCACGTTTCCTTCCTTTCCACCTTAAGATGGAATTAGTTTGATTTGAATCCACTAGACGTCGCATAAGTAAGTTACTAAATATATCACCCGCCTCGGTGGCGTAGTTGGCTAACGCGCTAGTCGTGTTGAGCCCGACTGCCGAGGACGGGGAGATCGAGGTTCGAATCTCGGTCAGGTGAACCGGGGGTGGCTTTTCCTAAATGGTTTTCCAATCTCCCTCCACGCAAATGCGGGTTCACTTCCTCTATTCAACCTTCCCAATTCCTAATACATTAGCGTAATTAGTACTTAAGCGTATAACCCGAACGGGTAGTAAGACGTGGTGCTAAATAATAATAATACTAAATATATCGATTCTATTTACTCCCCTGTTTACTACCAAACAACTTTTTTTTATTAGCATCAAGTTTTACCATCCGTTCGGGTTGTACGCTTACATACCTACTAAATTACGCTAGTGGTTTTAGGGTTTACGAAGGTTTAATATAGAGGAAGTGTACTCACATTTGCGTGGAGGGAGAGTGGAAAACCATTTTAGAAAACTACTCACAGTACACCCGACCAAGATTCGATACTCAATCTCTGGCGTCATCGGCAGTCCAGTCTACTGCGTGAGTAGCGCGTTAGATCACGCGGCCACCGAAGCGGGTAACAGCTTGTTGACTGGGTCACGTGGAAAATTTATTCTGGCTGATCTTTCTTATTTTATCCTGCTTCTCCTTTTCGTTCCAGGTCAAGCTTAACAACAGTAAGTCTATAGGGTGTTTTTTGTGTGCTTGGATTTATTTTAATTTCAACCATTCATAATATTTATTATAGTGTTTATTATTCTCCAATACTTGAAGTTGTAAGGTTATTTTCACTGGCGTATTTGGTGAGCACTTTACGAACCAAATGATTACAAATATTAGCATATGACTTACAATCTAACCTAGTTCTAGAATCAACACAGCATCCAGTTCTACGGCCATTAATTCACCAATGATGCATCTTTGACCTTGTCAGGATTCGAATCCAAGTTGCCTTTGAGGTATTTAACGTGCACTTTCTGAACCAAATCATCAGCATACGAGAATTTATTTGAGAGAAACCAAAATGGCTTAGTAATTTTTCCAGGAAAATCTTTTTCACATACTTTCCATGGCTCGTTTGCAAACCACAATCGACACGGGACCGACAGCTTTACTCCCCCCTAAGGAAGTTGTGCAACGGATTTGTATCGTTCAATAAAAATCCGTCAACCTCGGTTGGGTTTGAACCCACTAACATCGAGTCCTTTAATCCTGATCCCATTTACAAATATTTGTAATCCCACAAAGCTATGTTTCCAATGGTACACCTAGAAATGTAATTAGAGAGGGGGGTATAAGTTATTCTTTCCCATTGAGAATTTGAGGGACACTTTTATTACGTGTAAGAGTACATCTTTTGAATTCGACACCTTAGCTCAGTCGATACCATGTTTGTCAACTGGGATAAGGATCACGGTTTCGATTTCTGGCATGGGTGAAAATTTATCATTGGTGAAATGTGGGTTTACCCTTTCATAGTGATAAATTAACGTTCAAGGACTGAATGTTGTGCCTGTCCTGGTATTAAGTTGGATTATAAGGCATACGAAGCTATGACATAACCGGGCTAGAAAGCCAGTAATGGAAAAGGTATGGCTTGAATGAAAAACTGACGTGGACCGTAGGCTGAAAACAGTAATGGATATAAAGTAAAGCGTACATCTTTTGAATAGCAAGTCATGATATTGCTCTTAGAATCTAACCTAGGCACCTGACACATCTTCACCGGTTACGATCAGTGTGGTCCAACACCGCAGCCACCTGGTATTCTCAACTTTCTTTTAATTAAATTAAAAGGCGTAACTCATATTCATTATAAAATAATTAATCTCAAAGAAATTATTTTATAAAAGTTGCATTTCAATAAACGAAATTATGTTTATATCTATTCTAAAGATAATAGTTTTGATGAATCTATCAACATTTATTTTAATATAAGAAAATATTACAAATTTATTATATAATAAATTCTATCAAAATTAAAGATATTCATAGTCAACGTTTTGTGAGAAATTTTGAAGGGTTTCTACTTAAGGTTGTTATCTTGGACTATTCTACGGTACTTATAGATTATTTTACAACTTTTAATTACGAAGCCACCATGACCTAATAGATATATTTAACGTGGAGATTATATCATATTTTGTAAGTAAACAAAAGTAAATCGGGTGCGTGATGTGTTGGATTGTTTGTTTGTTTTTTTTGCTACGAGTCTTACTTACCGTCCGGGCTATACGCTAGCTTTTTTTATATACTTTTTTAAATTTTAGGTCTAACATAAGCATTACTATTGTAGGTGGTCGAATGTTCTAAGCTCTCGCAATAGTATTTACGGGGAGAGAATAATATTATATATTAAAAAATAGCAATTCACCCGCCAAAACTCTGTCCTTGGCCTTCCATTCAACGAGAACCTAGTACAATGCGAGTCTAACATCTTAGACCCCTTTGCCACTACTCAGGGTATCAGGACATTCAAACTGCATATATTATTTCCAGTAAACATTCAAGCATAAATTACCGACACATTTTAATAGAGTCGTACCCAGTTGAAAAATCGCGTAAGTCTATTGTGTTGCTTGTTCAAGTCAACAGCGTTGGTTGCAAAGCACATCGTAAAGTTCTGAAGTTTTGTGATTTTTGTGTAAATCTATAGCTCAGCCCCTTATTTTTGACATCGGAAATCCTGAGTCTTCGTGATGACCTTGCATTCATTCATGGATTGGCATATTATGGCCTTTTTATCTTAATATATATAATTCTTCTGTACGTGTGTATGTCACTGAACTCCTCCTAAACGGCTGTACCGATTTTGATGAAATTTTTTGTGTGTGTTTGAGTGGGTCCGTGGATGGTTTAGATTCACAATTGGACCCGGTAGGTGGCGCTGCAATCGGGTTCTAGGTTTTTTTTATTCTTTAGGAATTTTTTTTTAGATTTTTTGCATATCAGAATATGTAACCTCTAAATTTCGCCCCCCCCCCCCCCCCCCCACACACACACACAAAACCACCCAATATTTATAATAATGAATATAATATTAATAATTGACCGTTAAAACCTTCTGAAATTTGTAAGCAAGCTTCGCCATTTTTTTCGATACAGCTGATATTTGTGGAGTTGTGGGCGAAATGCCAAAAATGAAAAGATTTGTGATGATTACATAGTATTTGTTTTATTATCTAAATCAATTATGCCACCCAAACGAAATGCCAACGTTCGGGCAGGACAACGTCTGTCGGATCCGCTAGTATTTAATAATAATCGTATAGAGAAAAAAATACTAAAAATAAATAGATATTAAATTACGTATTACAAAATGTAAGTTAGATTTATAAATCTGATTGACACTGCCTAGTAAATAAATATGAAGAATACACCTTTATAGATGAGAGATTATTTTACAGTCAATATGTAAATTAGATTTTATATTAAATATGTTCCTTACTAATATACAAAACAATTTTACCAGTTGTTTTTATGGGTGTCAAACGTGGTATCTTACCTTACAGGACGAAAACAAATTTAGGGTGTTCCAAAACAAGGTGCTTAGGAAGATATTTGGTACATAAATGATTGAGGCTAATGGGGCGTGGAGGAGGTTACACAATTATAAGCTACGAAGCCTGTACTCATCACAAGACCTAATTAGGACAATAAGTCTCATGGCATATGGTGGGTAGGATATGCCAAGTACTTGGAAATATATATAACCATGTTCAGGGTATTGATTGATAAAGCCAATTGGAAGAGACCATTGGGAAGACCTAGCCATCGATGGGAGGATAGTATTATAACTGACCTGACAGATATAGGGTGTAGTGAGGTGGACTGGATAGACCTAGCTCAAGATAGGGATAGTGTGTAATGAGGTGGACTGGATAGACCTAGCTCAAGATAGGGATATAATGTAATGAGGTGGACTGGATATAACTAGCTCAAGATAGGGATAGGTGGCGGCAATGAAACTTTCAATTTTCTAATGCCATAGAGTAAGAACGAACTTAAGTAAGTACGTAAGAAAGTACGTAAGTATTCTCCTTACTAAGTTCTTTAAAAAGTCAGATATTATCGCTACAACACACAGTTTATATTAAGCTTTATTTACAAAACATACTTTTATTTCAATAAGCCAACAGCTTAAATTATTTATGAAATTACAGGATGTAATTTTATTTTTTTCAAACCATGATAGGCAGTAATTAAAATACAGTACTATTATTGTTTTACCTAAATTAATATAATTTTCTCAGATGTTCGCCTATAAATGCTTCTTCTCTAGGCAGACATTAATTTTATTGATGTACTTCTCCAACTGGTTTAATGGTTACCTCATGAATCTGTAAAAAAACAGTGGTATTTAAACATCCTTGTCAGTAGAAAGGATAATTTTAAAAATTCTTATTTATACCACAATTTTGGTAGGAGCCCGGTTCTGTAAGGTCTTATTTCGTACCTGAATACTACTGTGCAGTAGTATTTTGATAGGATAAAAGGGCTTTAAGAACGGACTTCTTCCTGCCGTTCTGCAAGGTGATTTATCCTACCAAAATACTACTACATAGTAGATTTCTGGTACTAAAGGCCTTACAGAACGGGCTTCTTACCAAAATAAAGATATATTTCCAATATACAACACACACAAGCAAACAAAAACAATAATAATGTTTTTTAATATTGTTGAAAAATGACAACTGGACACGGGAATCCAACCAGCTTAACGCGCTGATGCTCCACGACTTAACAATCCAGGATTCGTACCTTACTCAGGGCCATTATTCACTCATAGTTTAACAAAAGCATAGGCATAAGCGTCGTTCCCAAGTCGCAGGTAATTGTTCTGATAGCTAATAATTAGTCGACGATCTAACACGTCCATCACAGACTCTGCCTCAAACTATGAGCTATGGATGATGACCTTGAGAAAAGGGGAAGGTCCTGGATAGCTCAGTGGTGTAGCATTGGTGCACCAAGTCAGGAGTCTCGGGTTAGATTCTCGTGACCAGTTGTCATTTTCCAATCCTATTTAATATAGTGAAAATGTAACCACGTTACCCGCTAACTTACCAAACCAATGACGATTTCCTTCAATTTTTCTAATAATAGTCATTTGACTGTTAAATAAGTACATGGCGTCATTCCGAAATCGAGTTATACTGACCAAGTGGCCTCCGTCAGTTGGCGATGATAGTGACAACTTTTGCGGATAGAGGGTGTCATGTGGTCAGCACAATTGAACTCTTCGGCCGTTAATCTCAGTTTTCTAGGCTGGAGCCACTACTTTATTTATTTATTTATTTATTTATTTATTTATTTATTTATTTATTTATTTATTTATTTATTTATTTAAGTAGTTCCCCATTTGTCTTCACGAGGCTGAGTTGAACCCGTTCCAGACCAACTGCTGCATAGTTAATGTCTGGAAGCGCCAGAGGATCGAACCCGGGACCTTTGGATCTACAACCAGAAACTCTGACCACTAGACCACAGAAGCGGTCATTTAACTGTTATAGGCCGATTGAAATGATGCCAGTTCATAAATGAATTTTTACCGTGTATGAAATCATCAACATTTGCTGTAATTTTAACTATTTAAAATTACAACTTTTTAATACCAACACTTGTGGTCATGCGGTATAAGTCTTCAGTCTCTGAATATACTGAGTTGTCTCCAACGGGGAAGAAGAGGAACGAATCCCGGTCGAATACGCACACCAGTGATTTTTTTACCAAATGTGACATCACTTTGGTTTTTGCCATCCACTCGCCATGCTATGTGGGCAAATTTGGCCCTGGGCACAGACAAGGTAACCACTTGATACTCAGCATTACGAGAGATTCGTTGCGCTATTTGAGCCGGGTTGAGTCTTTGGACACTGGGGAGTGTTAGTTGCAGCTCTCAGTGATAACAGCACTTCCAAGTGAAACAACTCACTTTCAAATCGTTCGTTGTAAGGGGATGGCGGTCCTGATACAATAGTTCAGGTATCAACAATACCCCCACTCTTACCCCCTCCCCCAACTCTTAGTCGACGGTATTTTAAGATTGTTTACAACTTGACAATTTGTGAGCATTCGATTAAACAAAAAATTGACCATTGTATTCTATATTTTCTTTGTAATTTGCAGTCTGAATAGACTAGTTTAGGGGTAGATGGGGGTTGGTTTAAGGGAAGGAGATGGGACCGCTACCTGAACCTAGCTTTGTGAAAGTCTGTTTATTGACACTAGAAGGCAATTCTGTTCGTTGTTTAGTTAAATCATCTTTAAAGTGAACTCATTTTTTAAAATGCCTGCTTGATAGCGATGTTGTCATTTGAGAATGCACGTAGCGATCCACGTGTTGAAGGTCTTAAGCTCTCCCAATGAATGCAGCCATTTTATTCTGGAGGCCGTGGTTCTGGTGTATACCTTGTCTGTAGCCTACGGAGGAATCTGGCCCTGCACTTGGGACAGAACCCAGACATTTATTTGTAGGTGTGAGAAAAGGAAAGATGGGATTCAATCTACACTGAATCATAGTAAATTCCCCCAGTAGAGGATGACAAGGAATATTTTTTCAACGCACTTGAGGTAACCTAAAATTAAATATTTTTAAAAACAAATCTAGGTTTGTAGTTTTTTGGAGTTTTTTCATTCCAAAAGACTCCAATAAGCTCCTAGCCTAAGCAATGAGCAGGAATACAAGATTATATTTCATTAAATGATTGTCCTTCGCGAATTTTAGTTTAGGCTGTCCTTTGAATTCCACCTTCTTCATATCTATCCAATAAACTTAATTAAAATTCGTTTAGCCCGGAAGGGTATTAAAACTGCGGTGGAAAATTAATAAAAAAAAAAGGAAATTTGACTCACCTGAACATGTTGTGGTGCACCCAATGCATAGATCACAGCGCCCGCGATATCTTCGCTATGAAGAGCGGGTGGAGGTTCGACGCCCTCAGCAAGAGCCGCTCTGAGCATGTCTGTATCCACAGAACCAGGGCTAATACTCTGTGGAAAATAGTTCATGCCGTTTACACACATATCTGAGCCACTCTGAGCATGTCTGTATCCACAGAACCAGGGCTAATACTCTGTGGAAAATAGTTCATGCCGTTTACACACATATCTGAGCCACTCTGAGCATGTCTGTATCCACAGAACCAGGGCTAATACTCTGTGGAAAATAGTTCATGCCATTTACACACATATCTGAGCCACTCTAAGCATGTCTGTATCCACAGAACCAGGGCTAATACTCTGTAAAATGGTTCATGCAGCTTACACATAATATATCTTACATGATAAAATATTACATATTGTTTAATAGCACAGGCAAATATGTATACCCTCTATTTATTGGTACCACATGAAAATAAACTATTCCTGATTGGCTAGCCATTGAGCTTCCACCTTTGTTTTCCAACATTCTGAATTTGTAAAATCAAATCTTGACGATTTTGAGGGGAAATTTACAAACTGTGAATTCTGTAGTCATACATTTGGGTATGAAATTTATGTCCAATGTTCTATTCAGGTGTCCATGTGATTTAAAAACTACATTTACATTAAATGAAATACATATTCAGATACGGCTGTATCCGTAACCAAATGCAACCAAACAATTTCCACCTTTATGTTTCTAAGTTATAATTTGGTAATTGCCTATCCAGATTTAAAATTCATAATATTATTTTCTCACCGTGACCCTGATCTTGCTCCCCAATTGCACCAGCTCCCGTCGTAGACCCTCGGTCAGGACAGTCACAGCGTGTTTGGAAGCAGTGTATGGTATTAGCCCGTCCAAGCCCCCCAATTTGTGTCCGAGTATGCTACACAATACACACACATAAGACAATAAATAGGCCTTTGAATCAAATCGGTGTTCGCATTGTCTAACGCAGAGGTACTGTGGATTCACACGTTCGCCGAAAAACAAACGCAGAATAGAACGTGGTCACGTTACGAGCTCTAAGCCAATCACAAGATTTCCGCCTCATTGGCGCGAGCTGTTCCGATAAAGTTCAACTCATCTCTACTTTGACCGCTCTGACTGAGATGTTCGACACGGGAGAACCAATCAAATCTCAGAACCAACCATTTCGAATTAGTGCGCATGATTATTTAACAACGCATGCTATTTACAGCTAGAAGCAGACAGCTTAGTTGGCCTTTGAGAGGAGATTTGAATTAACCTGTTAATGTAAAGCGTGTGTATCAATGTATTTTATCGTGTTAAGAGACAACATTATAATTTGAAAACATCCATTCTGAAAATTATCTAAAATATATGTTTATCCACTAGAAATTAAAATATGTTGATAATCCGCTGTTCTAAATTAGCGTTGCAATGCATCATGAGTCAACAAACAGTGGGTGAATTGCTGCACCACTGAGAAAAATTATGCTTTCTATTTTTGACGAACATGTGAATCAAACTTTAGTCAACCTTTTTTGTTCGCGTACCTACCCCCAGATATAATTTATCTTAAACTTAAAATTTGTTGATGAATAATGCAAGTTCTATAATCTACATACAAAATAAATTACACCCAAAATCATGTCCATTCAAGTGGTAAATTTCCTCATTAGAGGTTGCAATGGCTGTGGAACTGTTTTTTTTTTTTTTTTACAATTTCAGTGGAAAATTTTATTTTATTTTATTTTATTAAACTGAGTTGCTTGTATATATACCTTTAAGTATCTACCAAAATACTCCATAACTACTAGACTACCATGTTTTACCTAAAAATAAAATATTTGCTCCCCTCTCTCTCCCTTTCCTTCCCCTCCCCCCCACCCAGCACACCTCTTTCTTTCCCCTCCCTAAAGTTGTCTAGTACTTTTTCACTGTGTGGTAGCGCTGGAAACAAGGTGCAGCACACGAAGCCACCTTACAGTCAGTCTTCACACTCATATCTTGATTCCCGCCTTTGTCCCATTTTGTAACACATAACACACCGCCGAGTTGGATTTTGTTTTGCTGTTGTAGAAACAATGTAGGATGGATAATGAGGTGCATTCATGCTAGTTGGTGGAGCAGTTTTTGAGGGTCTTCCTGTTGTTGTTTTTTTATCCTTTTGTGGTACTTCACAATTAAGTTTTCAATTAGCTTCATTTGAAATTCCATTCTTGATTCACTTCCTCCATTTTTTTTTAAGCAGATATGAATTGAGGCAACAAATATCCAACAAATGTCGGAAGTGTTTTTGGTATTATTTTTTCAGTTTCTTCCTAGTGCTTCGATAGCTGACGAGGTAGGCATCACTAAGAACAACTCCTCCCATCTGACAACTGTAGTCCAATCACTAATTTAGGTTTAGTAGTTTCTTGACCTCTTGCTCTGGCTGGAACCATCTTGTTATCATGTGTGATGCTCATAAGACAAATATCTTTCTTGTCTTTCCATTTTATAATCATAAGTTTGTCTCTGTATACTGCTACACTTTCCCCTCTTTTCAATTTTGCATTCATTATCTCTACCGGCACTCCCTTCCTATTCTGACGTAGAGTTTCCTGTTTGATTGTTACATAGTTTGTTGTGTAAATCAGGACTTGAAACCAGTGGTCCATTGTTACTCTGTATCCCTGGTTTAGAAGAGGCGCCATAAGTTCTAAAACTACTTTTGAGCCTATGGTGATACGGATTTATTGGAGATATAATTGGTATTTATAGCCCCGTGATCGAGCGCCAATTATTACGATATTTTACTTGAATAAATACAACTGTTAAGGTTGCACACGATTTATTGAAGTAATTTTATCTTTGGTACAAAGATAATATGTAAAAATTATGAAATTTTACATTTTATCTTTGGTACAAAGATAATATGTAAAATTATGAAATTTTACTTGAGCTAAAGATTATGTACTGTCGTGATATTACACGTTCTTTAGGTTTATGTCGCCGGCACTCTGTGTGTTCATACGCACACACAGCTTATATATGACATACTCCTTGCCCCTTGGATCTCACGTGACCAGTGTCAAAACCAACAAATCAAAAGCGTTCCTGTGACAGGTATCTTGAAGGCTAGCTTCCTATTGGGTATAGGGAGCTGGCGTCTCTTGCTCGTTTGGTAAATACTACGGAGTGAAATTTTGAAATAAAAAATAAGTTTTAATGGTGCAATCCTTCTACATTATTCTTGAAAAGCACGTGATTCTCCATGGATGAAGTCTTAAAAGGATAATTTACATACGATACTTTAAAGAAAAATAACTTCATCCGTGACTTTTTAAATATATGAGAGCGGTCCAAATCAGTATCGTTACAAGCCATAGGGTTCATGTTTTAGGGAGTCATCAAACATTGTATCATTGCCAACATAGATAATAAAATTCCACACATAACCAGATTTTGATTCGCATAGCTCGAAAGATTTTATACCAAATCTAGCGCGTTTTGAAGGGATGTATACCTTCCATGACAAAGGTCCCTTCCACATCATTAGTGACTCGTCTACTGACACACCACACTCCTAAACTTATTATTCAGGTGGTCCAGTATGGGCTTCAATTTACATAACCTCCTTGACCCACAAGTCACTTCATCATATGCCTCATTATCAACAAAATGTAAGAATTTGAGAAGGTGGAATCTTCTTTCAGAAAATAGTTCCAGAAATATTGGTGTTTCTAATATTTTCCGCCTGGAGAAATAGCTCTTGTTATCAGGTTTTTGGTGAAGACCTTGCAATAAAAAAAATGAAAGTAACGTCATAATTTCATCCTTGTCTGTTTCACGCCATTGATATATTCTAGATTTTAAGTTAATGTTAGGACTGTTTTCTAAAAATTGCTGAGCATAACGGTTTGATTCAGTGCTTATCATTTCTGCTATTTCTGGAGTTATAAATAGCTCAAAATATTTCAAGGGATCATTGGGATTTTCTAATTGAACTTTTAGTCCTGTTTGACCACTAAAAGGAAAACGTAGTCGTTCTGCACCTACCTTTGTCCATGTGCCGTGATGAATGTTACAATCACCATCCCTACCAATTATGTTTTCTTCGCTGTCATTATCACTACCTGTCGAAATTTCCACGTTTGTCTCACTATCACTAGAGCATTCACTCTCTGAAATGTCCCTAAGCTCATTGTTATATAATAAATGATTTAGTTCTTCTTCACTAAGAACCTTAGCCCGTTTATTAAATTATAAATTTTTAATAATTATTTTAATTTTAATAATATATTTTTAATGTACGTAGCCCCTAAAATGTCATGGTGCCTACCAGTATGAATAACACTGGTATAAAAGTGTCACTCATGTTAGGATACAGACACGTAGAACGCTGGTTGCCAGCACCCACAAGTATTAGCGAGTACGAGTTAAGTCACCATTGTTATAGCTGACACAAAGAGGAAGCTTGTCTGAACTTGTCGGCGCCAACCAGCAAACAAGAATGTTTGAAACATATCCGGTGCTCACTAAGCGTGCAGACGCCCTCAAGGTAAATGTGATACTGAATCATTTTAATCTTTTTCATAATTAAAGATTTCATTTTTAAAATGACTGTCAAAAAGATTTTACTCATCAAGTTCGCATGTTTAAGCCATATTTTCTTGAGTTTGTGTCAAAATAAGTTATTTTTGATGCATTATTACATAATGCATGTATTTTATAATATTTGTGGAGCTAATTTCAAAATAATTTTATTTATGTTTAAATATTAGTATTATTTTTCAACTCCTTCTCGATTAAAGAAGAATATTCAATTTTATAATCACCGTCAGAATTAATTACAAAGAAGGCAAAATTTTCACCTAATAGGCGAATTTATATCTTTAGTAAAAATGTATCAAAAGAGTAGACCCCTACTTATTGCCATAATTTTTACTCTGTAGTAAAAACGCTGTGAACTCAGAAAAAATCTTGATTTTATGGAAAAAAAATTAAAGCTTTGATAAAACGGGCCATAGATAAACATATTTTTTTTCAATCTTTAACTGTGGGAAATATGGATTGTATTCTCCAAATATTCGTCACCCAGGATAAATTCCATCTACTCCTACTCCATTTCTATATTAGAATTTCTATCTCGGTATTTTCGACCAAAAACTGTTCATAATCACTTGAAGAAGACATCTTTCCTCATGGGAATCTATCTGCAAATTGCACTTATTTCCAGCTTTCTACATGGTTACCCATAAAGGATTACAAATACTGGAACATGCGCTGGTGATTCTGTTTGTGTCACTTTGTCCGTAAACAGTAAGGAAGATATATATACCAAAATATGGGATGTGAAAACATTGACTTAGATGTGTGATGGCCTTATCTCTCAATGCACCCTGCGTTCTTTCACCTGTAAATAAGCACGGGCCTAGCAAAGTGTCGAAGATCAAAGCTCGTATTCACACCCACCTCATACACTCATATGCTACAGTATATATTTTTATGATTAATCGATTTAATTGAAACTTTCATTCTCTGAACTTAAGAAAACACTTTCTTTTTGATTGTAAAATAGTCCAGGGATAATTTTCCCTTTTAACTTTAATATGTTTAATTTTTATTTTTCTAAGAAGCCCCATCAAAAGGGAAGTCCTAGGTCTGGTCCCCTTACCCCTACCTACCTTTAATAAGGCTCAGATGGTACCTGTTGATGTGTATTATGTGTCCATCGTCCACTCCTTTCTCCTTCATCAACTTGAAGGCTTCTCTAGTGCAGATGCTGAGGCCTATGACGTTTAAGTCGAAAATCTGTTTCCAATGCGATGTCTCCCCGTCTGCATGGAGGTAACACAAAATTAATCAGCTAAATTTCAATTAATTCTTCATTCTATAAAACTGTTAGTACATGTAATCATAAAATAAAACTAATCGTGCCCAGACGAAGAGTCGCCTAAATCAACTTTCGTTTTGGCCCAAGTCACGGGGTTTGTAGTAAATCTCAGAGTAAGCTCAGATGGGTTGTGATTTTTTTTGCAAATCTACAGCGGAATTATTTTTTTATATAAAGACCTTAGAAACATTTATTATTGTTATTATATCAAGAACCCTGTTTTAAAAACTTCCATGTATTAATCAACTAACGTAAATTATATATAGACTGAAACTTCGCTATTGAAAATTTGTAAACTTCGATATATGCCTAATGATCCTCCAAACTAAGGTTTTTATATAAAATTAAGATTAAATTGGTCTGGTAGAACTTGGAAAATTTCTATCGAAATAAAGAATCGTTTACTGAAAGTATGGCCTACATTTGACTTTTTTTTTAAGCACATGAAGAAAATGATGAATAATTGTCAAAAGGAATCGTTTCACAAATTAAATAGATTTCGTTTATTTAGATGACCCATAAACGAAAGCCCTTTGGATAAACACTACAGTAGGGAGCATTTAAACCAGCAAGCCCTCGGAGATAGAAGTACTGTGATCGACTAAAAATTTATTTCTAGTTTAGATGGATGTCGACGTTTCTGTGATACCATGAAACCGAAAGAGTTATTTTTATGATGCCGTCTGTCTGTATCTCGGCCTAGAACCGAAATCATTTTACCGATCGGGCTAAAACTTGATAGGCCAGTATAGGGTTTTCATAAGGTTCCCCAGAGGAGGTTTTTAGTATCAGATGTCTATCCATAAATTTTAGGGTGGTTTACTCAAGGGTCAAAAGAGAAAAAAATCGATTTTATCGAATTGGCCCTAACGATGTTGATTAAAATTCGTATCTAGGCACCGTTTTACATGACGAACAAAATGGTGGGTCTTATTTTTACTGACGGCAACGTGACTTAGAGAGTACTTTACGAAAGCGGATATCTCCTATCTCGATTATATCCTCGCAGTCCTTTGAGATACGACATAATTTGTAAAGTATGACCATTAAAAATAAAAAATAAATTATATGAAATATATTTTTATAAGATCAATCGGTTCTGGGATATAAGCAGATCTTTTTTTTAAATGGAGGTCTTGGAAAATGAAAGTTGCTTGTTGTGTTCATTGAGGGAACGAAAAAATAAATAAAATAAAATAATATACACTCTCACATAAACAAAATAATATACACTCTTACTGAAACACTGAGAAAAGAGGATATTCCTCTTTTCTCAGTGTTTCAGTAGGATATACACTCTTACTGAAATAATATACACTCTTACTGTTATAATATACACTTTTACTGAAACACTGAGAAAAGAGGATATTCCTCTTTTCTCAGTGTTTCAGTAGGAGTGTATATTATTTTGTTTATGTGAGAGTGTATATTATTTTATTTTATTTATGCTCTTTAGTGTAAATGGGATTATCTTTTTGACATTACGTTTATGCAACAATGTATATTATTTTATTTCGCATATCTTACGAATTTTAAATAAATATCTAAATTTTTTAGGTAAACGAGTGAGAAATTCTGTCATATGAAACACACATTTTTTTATTCCAACCATACATGGCATTTACAGAGATCGGTGTTTATGTAGAAACGTTGATAATACTTATAGAAAATAAAGTGAAATTATTTGAAAAGTAAACTTTGTTAATCAATAGCCAAACAAAATCTTCTATTATCTTTTTATTCGTCAAAGCTGTTTTTGTGATTAGATATGTTTGGTTATGATAAAATAATCCTTAAAGTATAAAAGGTTTTTTAGATTAATCTTTATCGATGATATCAGTAAAAAAAATCTCAAATATTTCAACAAGTGATGAAAAAGCTATGGCGCCTATTAACAAATACGAATTTAAAAAACTATGTAAATTAATCATTCCTATTCCAACATCAATAAACTGTTTATTTCACATTTTAAACTTTAAATATGATTATTTCGGAGAAGTTTGGTTATTCCTAGCATCAAAGTTAAGTTTTTAAAAAAATGAAACAATTAAATTCAAAAAAATGTTTATAAGAAAAAGATCATAAATGACAGGTTATAAACTATAATATGGAAAAAAACAGTAAAATATTGATAATTATAAGAACAAAATTAATTAGTGACCAACTAAATCAATCATTATTCAAAACAACAAAGAGTAAATTATAAAAACAACTCAATATATATGTTATGAATTAATAAGAAGCAATCATTAGAACAAAAGAAACCAAAGCCTGTAAAATGTCCGGCAATATATCCCAGAATCAGTAGTACTATACAGTAAGTCCTCTACATACACGGATTCGAGTTACGCGATTGCGTTACTTCACCCTACGGCTAGTAACGCCATCTATCAGGTGCCACTTTAAATTCAACCAGAGCTGGTAGAGTTCTCGCCATTTTGTTTCCAGTTATAGCGCAAGTTGGGTCTTGTTAGTGAACCTACATAGTAATTATTGTAAACAAACTATAAACCCTAAATATATCTGAGAAACTTAATTGTGATGGTACTGGGTATGGTAATGAAGATGGTACTGAACAAAGTCTCATCTCCTACTCAAAGTTTTATTTTCATAAGCTTTTATTATTATTATTATTATTATTATATTATACTATTATTATTATCCTTTGAAAACCTTCGGAATGAATCTAGCGCTTATTGCAGCAGAATTGTGCTATGCATATACAAATAGTGTTTCTATATTTTTAATAACGTTTATTGAATTCCAAATTGGATACAAATAATTATTTCCGGACTACCCCTAAAGATCTTGCCTTGACAGTATTACCACTTGTCAACTCGCCGAACTGACTTTTAGATTTTCCTACACGATGCATCCAGGGATAACAAAATAACCCTATAAAATTACCCGTCAGAGAAGTCGTATAAAGAACCCCAGCGTTGTTGACCAGTACGTCAATCCTTCCCAGGTTCTTCTTGATCCAGTCGAATGCGGCCAAAATATCTTCTTCTTTGCTCGCATCTCCCTTAAGCGCATGTAGCTTACCGGGGGCTCCTTTCAGCTCAACAGATAGCTCCTGAAATAAACATGTTGTCCGTATGAGGCATAGTCTTTATTGTTTTAAGTTATAGATTGTCTAGTTAACAAAGGTGCAATTTGTTAGATGTCGTTTCAAATAGATCAAGGTGAAATGTAAATGTATACATTTAATGCCAAGACGTGTCTTTAGCGACTATCTTAATATATTAATAATAATAATATTTAGCATCGCGTCTTACTACCCGTTCGGGTTATACGCTTAAGTACTAATTACACTAATGGATTAGGAATTGGGAGGGTTGAATTTAGAGGAAGTGAACCCGCATTTGCGTGGAGGGAGAGTGGAAAACCATTTAGGAAAAACCACCCCCAGTTCACCCGAACGAGATTCGAACCTCGATCTCCCCGTACTCGGCGGTCGAGCTCAACACGACATGCGCGTTAGCCAACTACGCCACCGAGGCGGGTCTTAATATACTAAAACAATCCCACAGCAGAACGTTATTTTACCAATAAACCAAAGGAGCCAAACCAAAATACAAGAGATTTAAGTTTCAACCCTCGTTAAGGCGATTGACCCTTTTCATTTGGCATAGAAATGCAGAGCCATGGGAACAAACATTTATCTTCAAGAATTGTTCTTGTTTTGCCATTTTCTTTCTGGAAACTGTTCGTTCAAGAATAAAAGAATGTTGATTAAGTTATATTGTATATAAACACACCTCCTCTATAATTTTAACAGTGAACAAATATCGATAAAATTGACATTTTCCAATAAAAACCTGCCAGCTTCATATCAAAAAATAAGTAAATGTAACCCCTAATAAACATCGATACATTGTCTTAGAAGGGCTGTTGAAAATATTAACATAAACATTTCACTCGTTCTCGAGAAAACTGATATTTCCAAACGGATAATTTTTCCGCAAAACCTGTCCGGTAGCTAGCGCCATCTACGGTTTCCATGATCCATCTCTTCTTGTTGGTGTGGAAGGATACTTTGGTCGGTTGTGAAGCCACGCCACACCTTCCACCCTCCCGCCCACCATCCCACAAAATAGGTTTTAGATTTGCACTCAATAGGGCCAAGGGCCTTAAGAATAGAATGAATCAATAAGCAGACGTCCTACCTACTAATATTTTTTTATCAATCAGTTTTATTACCCGTTCGGATGATACGCTTACCTACTAAATTAAGACATTAAAAATTAAAGTTGCCAAATATTATAATTAACAATATTAAATGATTAACAGTTTGCCATGCGCATCAGCGATCACGCGGACTACACACCTAGCTCAACTAATCTGGCTTACCGGTGACAAGGAGGTCCAGGTCCGAATCCTGTCTAGATGTAACGAGTGTTGTTTAAACTAAATGTTTTTCCACTCCCCTTACACTCAAATGCGGGTGCATTATTAGATATGAGTCTAAGCATACTTCCTTTTAGCAAGTGGTGCAGAATTTGATCCAAGCTAATATTCTTCTTTTCTACTTTTCATATTTTCCCATTAACAACCAAAGTAGTTTTGATCATGTAACCGGAATAACGTCCTCTGATGCTTAGTCGATTACATCAAATGATGTTTTTACAATAAGGACACTAAGCATGAGGATTAAAAAACTATATTTGAAACTATCAGTAGAAATGTGCATATTTGCCATCTTAAAATGTGAAACATTTTTAATACTAGATAACATATCACCAGGTTACTTTCCTCTACTAACTCCGCCATGCGAGCCAACCCTTTCTTGACCAGTTCCCTGACAAAAGCAGCTCCAATTCCAGCACTTCTTTCCTGTTACTTGATCCTCATGGTACACTCATGTTGTACTCACCTCTACTAGCTCAGCCCTGCGAGCCAAACCCACCACGATGAGCCCATTTTTGACCAGTTCTCGGACAATGGCAGCTCCAATCCCAGCACTTGCTCCTGTCACAAGAGCGACCCGTCCAGACCAACGTTCCATCGTGAACTGACTGATAAGATAGGTTTAATATTAAGTTACACAACTACTTTATCTTAATTTGTATTGTAACCTTGAAGCATCACTAACACCACTCAATTAGCACCACTATTCTAATCACCTGCATCTCTTTGTTCTGCTAACATACGATCTAGATAGGAAATAACGTTTTGGGCAGTTATAAATGCTACTAGAACCATATGTTTATAAGTAAGGTCATGTGATTTGCATCTATCACTTTTAATACATGACCAATGCATGTGAAGCAGTACAAGTAATCAATTAAAATTTAATGAATTTCAAATGTTATCTATTAGAATCTACACTTGAGCAAAACAAGTTGAACAACAGGAAGCCTATAGGATGGTTTTGTATGGTTTGCTATGATTTTGAGAGTCCGGAAAACCTCTCAACCAGGCTATTTGCTATAGAGTTATTTTTATGTAAATATTACTCCTACTAGAGGTATTTATTTACATTTGTTTTTAATTATTTAGCCTATTAAAACATATAATATAGACATACACAATGTTGAATTGTAACGACTTTCCATTTCCCCTAACTATTACCATGATTGAAATTTCCGGAGCTTGGAGCTATCCTCCATCTCTGAGTGTGTTTAAAATTGAAAAAATCTTTACCTATATATATAAAAAAAATTAAATAAAATTACAACCGAAATTTATACTTAAGCAAAATTCACATAGAAATTTAGGAATTTAAATTTGTATTCCTACAACACAAATTAACCACATTAAGGTATATTAAATGTTTTCAATAATTTATATCTTTAAAACATTGATTTTAATCATTATAATTATTATTATTAGCACCGCGTCTTACTACCCGTTCGGGTTGTACGCACTTACGCTAATATATAATGGTAGGGTGATTGTGAGATGAAATGGAGGACCTACAGTTTAACGTGGAATCCGAACCACGGTGGAGGTCTGGCATTCCTCACATTCACAAGTTGTGATTAATACACATCTTACCAGAGGTGAAGGAAGGGTTTGGCAATCAGATAAATCTGTGCCGGGACCGAGGATTAACCCCGGACCCTCAGCACAGAAGTCTGACACCTTACCCCTAGACCACCAGGTCACCGATCATTATAATTAATTATTTTTTGAAAATTAGATGCTTCTAAAAGTTAATCTGGTGTTAGTCTCAACTAACAAATATTAGAAAATTTGGTGCCATTAGAGGCTATTCAGAGTGGGTACCTCTTGGGATTCTTTTGACAACTATACACCTTAGGAAATTATTTGTAATAGATTCTATAGGAATTTTTTTAAATCTAATGCCCTTCGAAGTATATTTAGAGTGACTTTCACTTGAAATATTTTTATACGTGGGTTTTGAATACCCATGGGAAATATCTGATTGGAAGGGAGGGCTTAAGATAGTCCGAGACCCCCCAAAATAGAAACAGGATGGCTTAAACACCCTCAACCCTCCCCCCCCCCCCACCCGCACTCATGTCTGTAGCCCCTGCCTTTGACTTTTATTAAGTGTAATTAATCTGTCTTAAGTTTTGAAAAAAAAATTGACTTTACCTAGTTTTAACGTAACTCAATATAGCTACAATATTTTGCTATGATTAAAATAGTTTGTTTTTATGGGTCATTTTAAGTGAATCATGTGCATACGATATTAAAAAAACAACCATTACACCTAATCATTCCAAAACTTAGTTTATACGCAGTACTTTCCTAAAACAATATTATGATCTTGGATTCATAACTTATATTAACTTTTCCAAAGGCGTTCAAAATATCGGAAGCAATCTATTTAACTAGTTTTAATTTCAATTATTCTAGTTTTAAAAAAGATAACTACTTGATAGCTTGTACCCAGTAAACTACCTGATTTATTAATGCTTTTTAGCCTCCCTTGAGGCTATTGGTGGTTAATGTATTCTTTATTATCTTTTCCATCCCTCCTTATAATATGTTAAATACAGTAACTAAATATATCAATATTCTGTTAACATTATGTAACTTATATATAATCAATATACATGTGTACCTCTTTAGTGGATTCGATGTACTGTTACCCTAGTTTTAGTTAGGGCGCGACGGTGTTGGTGATATGGTGTATGGGATAAGAGGCGATAGGGTGGCCTTATGCGGGTTGTGGGGGGGTGGAGGATGGGATGGGCAAGGTGGGGGGGGAAGGGGGTGACAGGTTCAACCCCCCCCCCCCCCCCAGATTTTATGAACAAAATATATATGGCTTTATTATGGTTCAAACAATATCAAAATTAAGATAAAAGTACAAATTAGGGGGCTGTGCTATCATAAAAAGCACTTCAGAAAGCTTCTAGAGCTATTCAATATTTAAAAAATTTCCTAGTCTTTAGGCAGTTATGGACTTATGGTGCTAGAGGTGTAGAGGTATAGAGGTAGAATTTGTTCCAAATAGCTTCTAGAACTGTTTATCATTTAGAATTTTTTCCAACTTCCGGCAACTGGGGGATATGTCCACCAAACCCCCCCTGAAATTATTGGCTGGCTACGGCCTTGGATGGACGTACATATGCACGATTTGGTGGTGGGGTATCAAACGTTATGGCTGAGAGCTGTTTGTTTTAAAACATTCTGATAAATTATGTTTATTACGCTGTCACAGTTGTGAGCATTTATAAAAGATGACGTTCTAAGCTCACCATTGAGCAAGCGACATATATTCGGTTTATAGTAAGGGAACTAGATTTTTTAGATGAGGAAAAAGGCCTTCTAGACCTCCATTTAATTTTTATCCTTTTTACTTTCTCGTTATCTTACAGGTTAGAAAGTTTTTGATCGTCAAATAATCAAACTCGAGATTTTGATGAATCTCGACATTTCATGACCCCCCCCCCCCGAATCCAAAAAGGTGGTTTTTGAATTTCCGTATATCTGTCTGTCTGTACCTCCAAATAGAGCTTAAACTGTTTCTCCGATCGGCTAAGACTTGGTATCTAGGGTTTTCATAGAACTGCCCCGGGGGATTTTTTTGAATTGGATATCTAACCCTAAAATTAAGGATAATTTACTGAAGGGCAAAAAGAGAAAAAGTAGATTTTCTCAAAATCGGCTCTAACGATTTATTTAAAATTCGTATCTAGGCGTTGATTAAGATTATAAATAAACTGGTTAATTTCATTTTCCCATGAAAATGAATTTTAGGGTACTTTACAGAAGCGGAAATTTCCGCATCCCGCAACTATTTGAGATACTAAATAACCTATCATTGCAAAATTGTATTACTATTAAAAATAAAAAAATAAATGTGTTTGAAATATATATTTTTATAAAACCAACAGTTTCTGAGATATTGGCCAAATATATTAATACAATTTTGTGAGCTTTAGTTGTAAAGAGATACTACTTCAGTTTTAACGCAATAATTCTCCAATGCCATAGAGTAATTAAATATAGCCTAAGTAAGTTTCTCAAAAAGTTTGTTATTTTTCATTAAACCTCTTAGGAGAAATATTTGTACAACAATGATCTATCTCTATTTTAGACTCAATAGTTAATATTTACATTTATTATTTGTCAAAATCTATAAATGAGGAATTTAATAGCAATGCCTGACCTAAGGTGTGCAACACCTAATAAAATGTCGAAAATGTTAACCGGAGGTCAAATTTTAATACGAAGTGTTGACCCTTGTGGATCCAATATTGATCTTTTTTATTGGTCCAAACATACAAATGAGTACATTAATTCTTTAAAAATAAAATGATAAAATTTAAACCGGGTCTCAAAAAAGTTTTACATAATTATAGTGCAATTTATGCTTGGGTTTGCTAGTGTATATTATTTCGTTTTACATATATTACGGGTTTTGAGTAAATATCTCCATTTTTAAACAATAGAGTGAGAAAGTCCATGCGGAGTTCCATACCATTTATTTTTAACCATTTTACTATAAAATATTTCTTCCTGTCAAAGTCGGGTAGGCTACTTAATGTAAAACTATGTAAAAAGCGCATAAAGGGTAAACGGGGTATAAGGGTTAAAAGGTTAAAAGCGCATAAAGGGTAAACGGGGTATAAGGGTTAAAAGGTTAAAAAGCACATAAAGGGTAAACGGGGTATAAGGGTTAAAAGGTTAAAAAGCGCATAAAGGGTAAACGGGGTATAAGGGTTAAAAGGTTAAAAAACGCAAAAAGGGTAAACGGGATATAAGGGTTAAAAGGTTAAAAAGCGCAAAAAGGGTAAATGAGGTATAAGGGTTAAAAGGTGAAAAAGCGCAAAAAGGGTAAACGGGATAATCTGGTTAAAAGATTAAAAAGCGCAAAAGGGTTAAAAAGTGCAAAAGGGTCAAAAAAGGTAATTTAAAGTGGTAAAAAAGGCTAACAAAAGATTGTATTTTCTTTTTAACAATTTTCGCCTTTTTTCCTTTCTAGTCCTTTCCAGCCTCTTTTTATCTATTTATGCTTTTACGGTTTTAACTTTTTTTAATTTTACCGTTTTACATAAAAAATTGACTAGATTTACTTTTTATTCTTTTTTACTTTTTTAGTGTTTTAACCCTAAACTATTCTCACGGGAAAAGCCGGGTACTTCATGCAACCAGTATATAAAAAAATAACCTGAGTGTAGGTTTGAGTTCTGAAAAATCTAAACCTCCTCGAGATAAGGTGGAAATCTGAAATTTTGGAAGACCGTTAGAAGAGCCACTTCATTTAAGGAGGAAAATCTACTAAATTATAAATTTCAGCATTGGTCTTCAGGAAACGGAGGAGAGGGTTAAAAAGAGGAAATACGTTTTAACTAAGGTAGAAAATTGAAATTTGGCATGCAGGTAGAGGGGGCACTCCAGATAGTTAATTAAGTGTTAAAATTTCAAATTTATAAGTGAACGTTGAATGGGAATTCTAAATTGGGATTGCCGTAGTTAGCCTGGTATTGTACAAGGAGGGATTATATAAACACTGGCAGTCGGATGTTTAACGTCATAATTTGATTTAGTGCGAAGAGCGTATCTGCCTGCTAGTATATCATATATCTGAGATAACTTCACAAAAAAAATTACCCCCCAATAAAAATATATATATATATATATATATAGTGTCTAGTTCTCTTAACAATTAATATGTTATGGTCTGATAAATAAATTGATCATTGCACAATGACTTTCGTTGTTAATCGTGGGTTCATGTAATGGAAAATTATGCTTTCTTTTTCTTAAATAATTTTAAATAAAGGTAAATAAAAATACATACAATTTGGTAAAACAATGACAAGTAACATTAATAAATATCTATATTTGTCAACACTATACCAATATTTCAAATAAATAAAAATGCACCTAGCTATCTATTAAATTTTAATTTTCTAGCATTATATGAAATTATTTTCTTATTTTGACCCACTCTGCTTATCGGAAACTAGTTTAGAAATTTCTCATTTTAAGATTTTTCTTGTTAAAAGGGGCAAGCCCTCTAATTTCTTGCCAAATTTAAACTGGATACTTCTTCCGTCTATAAGTGGGTTTTCTTTTTCGGTTTTATGTATAGAGATTTATTTTTTTCTTGTTTCTTATTATCAAGACAGGATCAAGGAATTCTGGGGCTGGGGGCCACTTGCAGAAAGTGGGACCAGCCTCTCCCAACTTTTTATTTTAATACTTGTTTGGGTTGTACGTACTTTTTCTAAAATTTTATCTTTAAAAGGCCAAACAAATTTAAAACTATGTGCACAATAAATCCAATTTTAATCAGCTAACATAAACAGTTCTGTTTGTATTTCACATTGTATTAATTGTATTTTACATTTTCTTCATTTATTTTAGTAATCGCATGGGCAGAGGAATCACTCAGGCAATCAAGTGGACTGTCAATGAAGAGGAAATATTCAGTTTGAATCCCATTTTAAATAAAATAATTATAGTAAAAATATGCACTTGATATTATAGGGGCACATTCAAGCGTGAGGCATGGGACCATGAGTAAATGTATCTGTCAAGTAAAAATCTCTTTAGTATAGTTAATATTGAAGTGATTTCTGATAACATTTTCTTAAGAAGGTAAGAGTTTCAGCTTTATATTAAATAACCAAGAAATCTTTCTAACGCAAAGTTTAAAATAAGAAAATGTGTGTATATTCTTATCTTAATTTAGTTTAGCACCTCGTCTTCTTACTCGTTCGGGTTGTACGCTTAAGTACTAATTAGGCGGATGGATAAGGAATTGGAGAGGTTTAATTTAGAGGAATTGAACCCGCATTTGCGTGGAAAGAGAGGGAGAGAGAGAGTGTGTGGAAAACCGTTCAGGGAAAAGCCCCTCCAGTTCACCCGAGCGAGATTCGAACCTCGATTTCCCAGCCCTCGGCAGTCGATCTCAACATGAAGCTAGCGCGTTAGCTAACTACGCCACCGAGGTGACTATATATATATATATAATGTATATATATATAATGTATATATATATTAATGTATATATATATAATGTATATATATATATAATGTATATATATATAATGTATATATATATATAATGTATATATAAAATAATGTATATATATATAATGTATATATATATAATGTATATATATATATAATGTATATATATATATAATGGTTCGAATATAAATAATGTATATATATATATATAATGGTTCGAATATATATAATGTATATATATATAATGGTTCGAATATATATAATGTATATATATATAATGGTTCGAATATATATATATATATATATATATATATATATATATATATTAATAGTGAACGTGTGTTTACTTTACATTCATTACTGTTTCCAGCCTGTGGCCTGGGTCAGTTTTTTATTCAAGCCATATATTTTCCACTAGCGGCTTGCTAGGCCTGTGGTAGCTTCATATTACTTACAATATAACTTAAGACTAGGACAGGCAACAACATCCAGTTCCCGTCCGTTAATTTATCACTATAAAAGGGTAAACCTACATTTCACCAATGATACATTTTCAGCCATGCCAGGAATCGGACCCGGGACCCTTAGCTCTGTAGGCAGACAGGCTACCGACTGAGGTGTCAGATTGAACGTGTGTTTATTGTTGGCTAGTATAAATAAATGTTAAAAAATAAATATACTCGATATAAATCGGATTAAATTCTAACACTTACCGAGGAATAGCTAAACCGTTTATTTTTTTGGAGTTTAGTTTCAACTTTCTACCCCAAAAACTTTCTTTTCTTCGCTTTAGAATTTAGAGGGTTGCCATTTTTTATTCCTCGTGGACATTGTTTTATTTAGAATCAAGGTACAAGATCAGCTCACAGATTAACAAACAAGATCTCTTAGTACAAATTGTTGAAATTATTTGAAACTATCACAAATATTTCATACACAAAAGAAAAGAAAAACTATTCAAACATAGGTTAAGTATTAAAAATAGCGTGGGTAGTAAATAAAATTACTTGAAATTTTTCAATTTTCAAAGCAAAATAAACAAAAAAACATTATAACTATTTACACTGAAAAATGTATATTCGAAAATCAGTTTGTGATGTCAGTCAAAACAAATCCTCGTGGTACTGCAAGCTATAAGTTCCTGATCGGTGGAGGAAATGGCATCATGAAACACACACACAAGAACCGAGTGGTAGACTCAAATTGGAGATCAACGATTTTCTGTTTTTAAAAATACTACACTTTATGTGGTGCTTCAGAAAACTGTTCAGGTGAAAGGTATTAAAATATAAAGGAGGAGAATAATAGTTTACATATTTCCATAAAATTTTAAGATATATAAAAAAATCTTCCAGATAACCTTAAAAAGACAACTAGGTAAAAATGATTTAAATTATATTGCTATCATAACATATTTATAGCTTCACTATCCTCAAAACTTTTCTCCGACTGGCTTAATGGTTATTTCATGGACCTGTAAAAAGAAATAATTACTAATTTTTTTAATAAAACATATTTTTTCTATAATAATTTTATTTGATGGATTATGAATATATTTTAAGCATTTAATTTTATAAAATAAAAATTTAAATAAAAATACAACATAAAATTTTCAAAAAAGTATAGATTTAAAAAATAAAGTTATCAAATGCCAATCCATTGAATAAACCAAATAACCTAAGCTGTACAAGATTTTTGTTTTTTAATTTCAAACCAATTGCTTCCAGATATAAAAAATTAATTATGAGACAAACGACTATTTTTATAATTAGTTAAGAATGTATGGGTTGTGTTCAATGTTTTATCTTTTTAATTAGGCGAATAAACCTAACTTGCTACTTTTAACATGAGAAATCTTATCTTGACTTTCCACTACATCACGGGTAGGTAACATAATTAATAACGATGAATGGATAAATATGACGTTTTAAAAAATTACTAGAACCACTTTCACGTATTCATACGCCAAGTTACATGATCCGCACTTTTCACTTTTTATAGATATTGTCAATACCTTTAAAATAACACTAATAATAGTATAGTAAAATGTGATCAATCAAATAATATGTTTGTATTTTCTGAAAAGTTTATCAAATGTCCCTAAGTTAGAGAATCAACGTATACACATGAAATGTTACTTTTCTAAAGGAACCAGCAGACGAGGAGAAACTCTGAACTTACCTGAACATGTGGAGGAGTGCTCAACGTATAGAGCACAGCGTCTGCGATATCCTTAACCTTAAGAGCAGCGATATTGGCAAAAACTTCCTCATCATGATGAAGAGCTATCCTCAAAGTGTTTGTCTCAACGCAGCCAGGTTTGATACTCTGTGAAGATATATATTACACACAAAATTTAACATAAATATTAAATTAATTTACTAAGGTTAGAAGTGTTATACCCTTATAAAAATTTAATATACATGCAAGAAATAGAATGCCCTTAAAATATTTCAAAAAACTTTCCAAAAAGCTAAATTATTATTCGTTGAACTACACCCAATTTTGACTAAAATTGCCTGACAGTGCTGGATGAATAATTCAAATTTAATTTAACTGGCGTTAAAAATATATTATTAAAAAATGATTTAGAAATAAAAAATCTACCCAGTATTCACTATTAGTATGTTAAAATAGGTTGCTAACAAAATAATAAATTGAGAACATTCTAAATGTCTTAATATGGTTTAAATATGCTACAATGTTGATAAATCCCTAGTTAGGCAATCCTATGCAAAATAAAATATTTTTATCAAAAGAAGCTCAAAACATGTACAGTAATAAAATAAAAATATATATTAAATAAATAAAGTCATGAACGTTCTAGTACACAAATAAGTAAGCATTTAATTATATCATACAGAGCACGCTTATCACAATAGATTTATAAAATATTATTATTTGAGGGAGAGTTTTTTTATTCATAAATGCAACTTTTGGCATTTTAATAGAAATAAGCTTACTTTCAACAATAACATAAATTTACTAACACTTGATAGCAATCATTTTTGACCGTGAACCTTAACGCCGACGACGACGATGATATCTGACATGAATTACTTTCTCCTTGATTTTTTTTTTTTTTGCCTTATTTGTGACGAAGCTTCAACTAGACTAGTTCCGGTTAGCTTTACACCATCTTCCGGCTCTATGAAATAATGCAAGTAAGACGTTCTCCCAAGAGTAACAGTGGGTTCCTCACCGTGACCCTGATCTTGCTCCCTAGTTGCACCAGCTCCCATCGTAGACCCTCGGTCAGGACAGTCACAGCTTGTTTAGAAGCGTCATATTGAGTCAAATCATTCACATCCGTCAGGCTGTTCGCGGGAACACTAGAAATAAAACACACGTCCAACGATAAAGGAAGTAGTTACCAAAGCAGATAACTCCCAAAGCAGTATATTTAAAAGTGTATATTCATAGCAGAATGTTCTATATTGTATGATATATTTTGCTATTACTTGGTCAGTAAGTTATTAACATCTCGCCTGCTGTCAAAAGAAAATGTAAAAATCAGAATATAAAAAAATAATATTTCATTAGTAGTTGTTTATGGTTGCTAAACATAATATCTTGCCTTACATTCTTATTATTATTATTATTATTATCATCAGCACCGTGTCTTACTACCCGTTCGGTCTATACGCACTTACGCTAGTGAGTAATGGTAGGGTGATTGTGAAATGAAATGGAGGACCTATAATGTAACGTGGAATCCGAACCACGGTGGAGGCCTGGAATTCCACACATTCACAAGTTGCGATTAATACACGTCTTGTCAGAGGTGAAGGAAGGGTTTGGAAATCAGATAAATCTGTGCCGGGACCGAGGATTGAGCCCCGGACCCTCAGCACAGAAGTCTGACACCTTACCTCTAGGCCCTCTTACATTCTTACTTGCTTACTTTAAGGCAATAGTAACTCTAAAGTGTATTGCTGAACTTAATAAAGTACGCCACCTATGCCTATTTTGATATAGTTCTATCCAGTCCATCCCATTACACCCTATCCCTATCTTCAGCTAGCTCCAGCCTGTCTACCTCATTACACCCTATCCCTATCTTGAACTAGTTATATCCAGTCCACTTCATTACACCCTATCCTCATCTTGAACTAGCTCCAGCCAGTCCACCTCATTACGCCCTATCTCTTTCAGGTCAATTCCAATGTTATCCTCTCATCTGCGTCTAAGGTCTTCCCAATTCTTACCTTATATAATGAGAAGACATTTAGGGTGTTCGAAAACAAGATGCTTAGGAAAATATTTGGTCCGGAAAGGTATGAAGATAATGTGTATTGGAGATGGTTAGATAATGATGAGTTACATACCAAGTATTAATCACAAGATATTGTTAGGGTAATAAAGTCTCGCAGTCTACGGTGGTCAGGACATGCAGCGCGTATGGAAGAAACTAGAACAGCGTTCGAGGTATTTATTTACCATCCAAATGGGAAGAGACCCGTGGGAAGACATAGACGCAAATGGGAGGATAACATTAGAATGGACCTGAAAGAGAGGTGGACTGAATAAAATTAACTTAAGAGAGAGATAGGATATAATGAGGAGGAATGGATAGAACTAGATCAAGGTAGGGATCGTTGGCGTATTTTTGTAAGTGCGGCAATAAACTTTCGAGTACCTAATGTCAGAGGTTAAGTATATATATTTTCTAATATAACGTACTACTCAAGGTAGTTATAATATATCATTGACACATAAAAAATATATTGACTCTATACAATTTGGTCACCATTTACATGTGCACTCTCATTTGAGTGCAAACGAAAATTATAAAAATTGAGATATTGAACTATAAGTGTTAATAAAATAAAATTAAAATTACATTTAAAAATCCATATATGTATATATATATATATCAATTATTTAAGTACACTTTCATAACAGACTGTATATGTGACTACATGCTATAAAACCTAGCTTAATTATACTACTATAAAGCCAGATGGCTAACTCACTCTCATTCACTCACTCACTCGCTGACATTAATGTTTACCCATTTCCAGATGAGCTAGAAACTTTAAATTTGGCAAACTTATAGATTCTAGCCTGTAACTGACAGGAAAATTCCAAAAGTTAAAAAAAAAAAATTTAACCCCCCGAAAAAAATTCAAAATAGCGGAGCACTTTAAAGTCAGTGCGGTATATACGATACAATACAGGTAACTAAGTTGTTACGTACAAAACAACGCTGGAATTACATTAGTTTACATCCCCTTGCAAAGAAAACTCAATGGGGTTTGGGGGAGAGACCCCAACAAGCAAAGAGAGTTCTATAATAAAGCCCTATGCCCAGGTCACTAACACATCACTGCGAAAGGTAAAGTTCTAATTTCACCAGCTATAATGTTTTTAGCAAATGAACCAAGAACCCTTAGCTCAGTAGGCAGACGTGCTACCGATGTCCCTCAGAATTTAAAGATTATAAATAGAGTATTCACGCCATACCTGCTTGACATAGGTAAGAGACTGACTCCTAGGTCTGTGTGGCCACCGATACGGTTTCAGTCTAAATCATACCTGTTGATGTGTATTATGTGTCCATCGTCCACTCCTTTCTCCTTCATCAACTTGAAGGCTTCTCTGGTGCAGATGCTGAGGCCTATGACGTGTAGATCAAACATCTGTCTCCAATGCGAGGTCTCCCCATCTGCGCAAGGATAAAAAATTATTATTATTATTATTATTATTATTACTATTATTACTATTAGCACCGCGTCTTAGTACCGGTTCGGGTTGTACGCACTTACGCTAATGTGTAATGGTGGGATGATTGTGAGATTAAATGGAGGACCTACAGTTTAACGTAGGATCCGAACCACGGTGGAGGCCTGGTATTCCACACATTCACAAGTTGTGATTAATACACGTCTTGTCAGAGGTTGAAGGAAGGGTTCGGCAATCAAATAAATCTGTACCGGGACCAATGATTGAACCCAGGACCCCCAGCACAGAATCTGACATCTTACCCCAAAACCACCAGCTCACCTAAGGATAGAAAAAAGTCAATTAAAGTGGGAATATATTTTTACAAGAGAACTCTTGTTTTCAAAAAAACTAAACAATATCAATCAAAGCAGGAGCAATGATATATCTGTTGCGTCAATTTTAAAAGTAACAAACTCAAAAACTCAAATGTTAGAGATTTTAAAATTAAGTTATTCTCCAGCTTCTTTAATAAATGGCTAAATAGAAACATATATTTTATATCTAAACTTACTGTTTTAAAATGTGTTGCTTTAGTCTATTTTATAAAAAGCAATATTCAAATAACCAGGTAAAAAAATTTATACAGATTGTAGGGGATGAGGAGCGAAGTATTTCCTCGTAATGATCTTGGGGCTAGCACACAACAGTGGCCGCATGGCTTAAGGCGTCACTCTCTTAATAGACTAGACTGCCAATGATTGGGAGATCGGGGCTCGATCCCGGTTGGGTAAACTGAGGGTGGATTTCCTAAATGGCTTTCCAATCTCTCTCCATACAAATGCGGGTACATTTCCTCTAAATTCAACCTTATTCATCCTTGACTCATTAGGGCAATCAGTAGGTATATAGACGTATAACCCAGATGGGCAGAGGGAGGTGGTGCTAAAAATAAAATTGTTGGGGCTGGTCACAAATGGGAGCGCCACAAGACGGCAAAGTTGTCGCAGTATGCACCTGTGGGTTAGGCAACACATGCAGCACGCCACGCAAACCAACAGGGCCAGCAACCTTATCTTTGAAAGAATTAGCAATTCCTTATATTTACCAGTTGTCTGGCAATTAAATGCCTGTCACTATAGACAATTTTATTATTAAATTGATGAACTGGCGGTCTAGGGTAAGGTGTCAGACTTATGTGTTGGGGGTACGGGGTTCAATCCTCGGTCCCGGCACAGATTTATCTGATTGCCAAACCCTTCCTTCACCTCCGAAAAGACGTGTATTAATCACAACTTGTGAATGTGTGGAATTCCAGGCCTCCACCGTAGTTCGGATTCCACGTTAAACTGCAGGTCCTCCATTTCATCTCACAATCACCCTACCATTACACATTAGCGTAAGTGCGTATAACCCTAACGGATAGTAAGACGCGGTGCTGATGATAATAATAACTATTAAATTGCAGTACCTTATGGAGCGTGCAAACTACCAGATCTTATCCCCTTGAGTCAGATTGACAATATTTATATATTATAAATATATCATTATATACAAAGTTTATATGCTTTATGGTAATACATATGAAGTCTGTTTTATGTCAATAATAGTGTATTATTGTGTTGATAGACGCTACACAAAATCACCTATGATGAATAATTTGGAGGTTTGAATTCTGCTATGTCGAACTGAAGATGGTTTTCACAAGTTAGTTAAAACCAATGGTTTCCTATACTCTATGCATGCGAGTATGTGTGTTCTTTTTTAAAACAATTGCCTATCTCACACACACACACACACACACACACACACCTTATTTTATGGGCTGTAATGTAATAAGTTGTGTATAGCATTAGTTCTAAGTTCAATAATAAAGGATTAAATCGCCAAACATGTAGGTAAGCCTGCACCAAAATAATGACAGACCACACTATTAACTCACGAATGGAAGACAAATTTCTTACGTTTCAAACAGCTGTGTGTTTCCTTTCAAAGAGGACATAAGTTAACATTTCGGACTTATCATTAGGGGGGATTTATTGGTGCTAAGATCAGCAAATATACACGTAATACTACGTCGGACTCATGTGTTTTTAATATCAGCAACTTACACTCATTTAAATCCGAAACATATTTTCCTAAAATCAATTAAAGTTGTGTGGAGTAAAAGTGCACTGATATTCGCCTGTAACTATGAAAAATCACCTTGTAAAACTAACCAACAGCAATTGCACAGTAAAAATCAGACCTTTTTTTTTAACACCGTGGCTTACCACCCGTTTGGGCTATTCGCCTATATACTAATTACACTAGTGTGTTAGAGATTAGGAGCATTTAATTTAGAGTAAGTTCACCCGCATTTACGTGGAGGGAGAGTGGAAAACCATTTAGAAAAAAATCCCCTCTATTCACCCGACCAGGATTGAACCCTGATCTCCCCGTCTTCGGCAGTCTAGTTTAACACGAGTATAGCGCGTTAGACCATGCGGCTAGCGAAGCGGGTACTAGCCTATTGAACTATATGAAAGAAGAATATTTGTTTACATATGAATGTAAAATTTATCAAACGCTGTACGTGTAACCAATATTATCACTTTTTATGTGGATTGGATAAGCTGACACATTTCTTTAGTTTCAAACGCTAACAGGGATTAATTGCTCTTCAAGATCGGGTGGTGTGTGAATCAATCTTCACATTCTGCCGTATTTTATTTAAAAAATGTATTTGAAATATTCTTATAGTTTCTTTAACTTAATACACCCGTGTAGAATCAAAAGAAAAACTGTTTTCATCAAGACAACCTTTTTCATGTTTTACTTTAAATATTTCAAGTGTCATAATATGTTTTAATTTTTTTTATCTCTTGTCAAAGATATCCATTTAAAACTTGGCAGAAATTGTTCATGACTATTACGACAGCCACCATAGATATATTCGCTTCCCCACACAATTGGAACTAGACTTATGACGTGATATTTTTGGAAGCTAGTAAAACTTATACACAGGGTTAATTTTAATATTTTGTAAAAATGAAGTTACTTAAAAATCTGTTGGTAATTTATATTGAGTTTACTGGATGCATAAGTGAATTTTATATAACATAGCGTGTTTATTTCATAGAAATAATTAGATTAATTTCTAAACAACAAAATGGCAACTCCGCTGGTAATAAAAAGGACAGCGTTAACGAGGAAACCTATGGGTTGGAAAGAGATGATAATCATAAACGCCTGTAGGCCTACTTCAATTTAGTGGAACGGCATATAGTCCTAATTATTATTATTATTATTATTAGCACCGCGTCTTACTACCCGTTCGGGTTATACGCACTTACGCTAATGTGTAATGGGTAGGGTGATTGTGAGATGAAATGGAGGACCTACAGTTTAACGTGGAATCCGAACCACGGTGGAGGCTTGGCATTCCTCACATTCACAAGTTGTGATTAATACACATCTTGTCAGAGGTGAAGGAAGGGTTTAGTCCTAATTAAAGCACACTACACTTGTGAGGTGCTGAAGATTTATAAGTTGCATAACCTCCAGGTGTGTGCAACGCCAACTTTGGCGTCTCGTAGCACCAACATATGACGTCACCAACTTCAAGCTCATGTAATGGAAATACTTATCCTGTCCCCCACTCCTACAAGCTGTATGATTTTTTACCTGTATAACCGAATAATCTGGTTTATGATAGCATAGTAAAAGTTTGATAAGCAATAGATTCATGAAAACTATCAAAGTTCAAACAAATCATCCCTATCCAAGTTCACACAAATCATTTCTGATTTGTTGAGTTAGCCGTATTTGCTGTTAGCTTCCAAAGCAACGTAGCATCATGTAAACAAATGCCAAACCAGATATTTGTGATGAAAGAAAAACATCAAAGCCTTAATATTATATAAAGTACCTCTATGTTCGTAAATATATTTTACAGAAATACTAAAAAATTCACGTAACGTGAGAATTGTGAAAACTTATTTTTGATTTCCAAATGCCAACTCAAAAAAAAATTAAAATCCATGTGGATTTATTAAATTCCCAATAAATTATTTATTTGCGTAGAATTTCAAAAGTTCCAAATATCCCTTTCTAAGTTTAGTTAAAAAAAATAGTCAAACAACTCTTTTATTCAGGAACAATGTTTGTCGTCAAGTGAAATTCGGTGGGAAATAATTATGTCCAATGGAATCACACTTTGTATGTTATGTAATTTTTACTTTTTTAAATTACAAAAACCTGTATAAGTAAATTAAATTTTCCAGTACTAACAAAATACAGTACGTTTGGTTTTGCGAAGCTAGCTTTCAAAAACTCATAAATAAAATAAAAATGTCAAAGTTTTGTTCAAATTAGAATCGACCATATAATTTCCAACGACAAGTCTGTTTTTATTGTTCGTGTCTCACCTTATAACTATTTCTTGTTTAACATGTTTACTCAATAATCAACGACCAATTCCACACTCCTTAGTTACTTTGTAAAAATTGAGTCTACCCATGTTATGACACAGTATAATATCTGTTCGAAAACCATTGACCGAACTTAAATCGAATGTTAACTCCAAGGACCATCACTATAAGACACAATAGTCATAAAATATAACTAGTTTATTACTAATTTAATTTGTTATTATTGTTCATTGTTACCAAATGCGTTCATTTAACCCATGACTAATAAATAATATACAATTAAAGAAACTCTCCAGCTTTTTTTAAAAAATGACTACATAAATAATGTAAAGATGTACTTAACATTTTTTTTCCAAATGGTTTAAGCTTCGGCTTCCTCAAATACCTGTCAAGTCCTTAAGACTCTCACGTGACGTAACAACTTGGCAGCGGTGCAGTCCATCGTTTCTTGACTCAGCCGTTTAATGTAGTTGTGCTGTGTTTTTTTTGCACCACGTCTTTACTACCCGTTCGGTTTATAGGCTTATGATTAAATACATTAATAGTTTCTAGGATTATAAAGGTTGTATTTAAAGAAAGTGTACCGGCATTTGCGTGAGGATAGAGAGAGAGTGGAAAACTATCCTCAATACACACAACCTAAATTTGAACCACGCGGCTACCGATTCTGTTATTTCGTTTGGAAATTTAAGCAAAATTTCGGAACAATTCTCACCACAGATTCATCACACACAACTCTGCTATCGATACCATACTAAAACGCACTTCTATACCACACAGCGAGCTACCAGACCGATACCACGCTCTAAACCAGACTTTTTATTTCTTCCCTGCTTGGGAACGATAACGAAACACAATAAAACTGGTTCACGGCTATATGGAAGCGTTTCCACTTGGTAGTCACACGGCCGACCAAGAAATTCGATTAATTAAATTTTTACACGCAATCCACTTGTTTAAAAAAAAAATCAAGGAGACGTCAACATATTTTAATGATTTAGTTTAATGGTTAACGATAGATTTACTGGATACAAAAAGACACACTTCTGTACTATTATTTATTGTGACATTTAACACCGAACAACTGTTTTATATTTGATATTTTCTACCTTGCGCTGAGCGCGATTAGACCTATAACAATGTAAAAACCAGACTGAACTCCGCTCAAGCCCTACTCTTCATCTGGAACTTCTCATCCGTGACGTCACCGGTACGTGAAGTGCCATCTACCGAAACACCCTGATACCAATACCCACAGATGTGACGTAGATGTATAGTAAAATAGCCTTAATTTTGGGGTTATTAGACAATTAAATAAAACCTTGTAGGACCTTATGTAAACACTAAAAAATAAGTTTTAGCCTGACTGGTAAAATTGTTTTCGGCACTAGTTCGCGTAACAAACAGACATATGACATTGCAAAAACCACTTTTTCTGGTTCAGGTCACTCATGAAACGTCGACACACATCAAAATCTCGAATACTTTTTTTTTACGATCACAATACTTTCTCTACCCTAGGGGAAGTAAAAATGCTATTATTTACATAAGAAATCTAAAGTTGTTAGTGGTTTTCCCATTGGGTCACTATATCATTGCCTTATTAAAAATTATTATTAGTTAAATTTTGTTTTGTGCACTGGGTGCGTTAAAATTATTTTAAGGCTATTGAGATTTTTTTATGAAATAAGAGGAATTAATATGGTTCTTGTTGAGAGTGTCATCGTAAGCTCTGTCTGATTGTTAGAAAAAATAAATTATTAATATAATATTATGTATTATACATCGTATATTTTGTAATATGTATCGTTATATTAAAACATATATGAAAATACATTATATATCATAATATAATGTATATTTTAAAACATATGAAAATACATTATATTATATATATATTATGTATCTTTATATTAAAACATTATATGAAAATACATTATATATCATAATATAATGTATATTTTAAAACATGTGAAAATACATTACATTTTATATGTATATATAAAATTTTATATTATATCATATATATATATATATGAAAATATTATATGAAAATACATTAATATATTATATATTTTCATATAATGTTTTAATACATTATTTTATATATATATGGAGATATTATATGAAAATAAATTATACTATATATAATATAATGTTTTAATATATAGATACTTATTATAAAATATACCTACTACATATACATAATATACCTGTTAGAGAAGTCGTATAAAGAACTCCAGCGTTGTTGACGAGTACATCAATCCTTCCCAAGTTCTTCTTGATCCAGTCATATGCTGCCAAAATATCTTCTTCTTTGCTCACATCACCTTTCAGCGCATGTAACTTACCAGGGGCTCCTTTTAACTGGGCAGATAGTTCCTAAATAAACATTCGTGCAAATGAATAGCATATACATTTTTTTTTTACTTTTGTAACGATCGGTATACTAAGTTTATTAGGATACGCATTACAAATGAATGTTGAAATTCTAGGAATTATATGTTTACTGTGTAAGCTCGTCTGCTGGAGCGAACTATGAAGCCTTTTCATATTTATGTCGTAGAAAGATACTAGTGTTTGGCGTGGAGGGAGGGTGAGAAACAATTTAAGAAAAAAAACTACCGCTCAGTACACCCGGCTAGGATTAGAACCAGACTAGATGACTTTTAAAACATTTTTGGGAGATTTAGTAAGAGGAGATTAATGTATTATTGAGAGATCAATCAATTATAATAAAACCCACTTCGGTGGCCACATGGTCTAAGGCGATACTCTCGCAGTAGACTAGACTGCCAATGACGGGGAGATCGAGGTTCGAATCTTGGTCGAGTGTACTGAGGGTGGTTTATTCCAAAATTGTTTCCCACTATCATTGTAATTAGTACACACGCGGGTGACCTGGTGGTCTAGAGGTAAGGTGTCAGACTTCTGTGCTGTGATTCCGGGGATCAATCCTCGGTCCCAGCACAGATTTATCTGATTGCCAAACCCTTCCTTCACCTCTGACAAGACGTGTATTAATCACAACTTGTGAATGTATGGAATGCCAGGCCTCCACCGTGGTTAACTGTAAGTCCTCCATTTCATCTCGCAATCACCCTACCATTACACATTAGCGTAAGTGCGTACAACCCAAATGGGTAGTAAGACACGGTGCTAAAAAAAAATTGGGATAATTGAATTGCATTGTGTTTAGCAAACAGCAAGGTATTGTTTGCTAAACATAATACAATTTTGATTACCTATTTTTCATAATTAATTCAATTGTTCCAATTGATTGATTTCTCAACATAAATGAGCCTGACATTCAATCCGCGAATTTACCGGTGCGCATGTCGAGAATATTGAGGCGTTGGCCAACCACCTATGAGTTCGGTTCAATACCAATGTTTTGCAAGATGCCAATTTGCGAATTATGAAGCATTCAGAGCTCACTATTAGTGTGGCATTAATAGCTATCATTGTTTTAAGCCTCTTTATGGAGACTAGCTAAAGTTCATTGTACATATGAAAGGCCTTAATTGACGTCAAGGCTTGATTTAAAGCTGTGAGGGCTCGTGGACTGCAACAATTTAGAGGCCTCAACATTAAACAAATATTTTTTTCTTCGACGTTTTGAGATTGTCATTTTATGTTTACTTTTAACTGTTAAAAGCTCAATGTTAAAGATATTATTTAAATAATGAAATATTGTCATCACAATCTATAATTCTGTATGGAGACTATATATTAAGATATTATTTAAATAATGAAATATTGTCATCACAATCAATTATATCTATAATTATGTATGGAGCTACTAGATTCACTGAGATCGAAGGATTTTGTTTTACACTCAAAGTCTGAAATATTTGTTCACCGCACTTGCCATTAAGGTGAAGTAGGAGAGCGAGGAAAGTTAAATGTTTTTTTAAGTTTTTATAGGAAAACTTTTTATGCTAAAATAAATAAAATATTGCTCCAGTAGCAACGTTTAGTTTAATTTTCTTCACATGCTGATACTGAAAGTTGTTGAATACCTGTCATGAGCATAGTGGCATTAGATTAGAAACTTTTTAAATGAAGAGAAAAAGTTGTCATTAAATTCTAGAACACCCTTGACAGATATTTAACAACTGTTAATATCACCATGTGAAGAAAATTAGACTCTAGGTTTGTACTGGAGAAATATCTTATTTATTTTGGACAAAGAAATGTTTTGCTATAAAAACTGCAAAATCAATTGCCTTTTATTGCATCCTCTTCCACCATCCCTTGTAAGTAAGTACTCTTTTGTCAGAAATAAATAATAATTGATATATTAATCAGGCAATTATTGAATGAGATCTATAGACCCAAAATATTTATTTTTTTATTTCAAAAGTTTGTGGAGATCCTGAGGTTTTAGCTTCTGTTGCCCTCCCTTAGATCCTAGACTGTATGACGACTAGAAAAGATATTAAATCTACTTTCACATATACATAAATCAAGTCATGTGATCTTCAGCTGTTACTTTTAATTGTCATAATCAATACCAATAAAACAACACTAATAATATAGTAAAATGCTATAAATATTGGTGGCAAAAAAATATGTTTTTGTATTTGAGAAGGCTAAAAGTTATACTTTATTTTCTCATTGTTATTAAACTGTTAAAAACTTAATCATATTGAATTTTGCGATACCACCGGCTTTTTATACTAATTTTGACATACTTGGCATTTACATGTCACTTGATTGTCGAAGTTAAAATATGTTTATATGAAGTTACCCCTTCTATGAATGTTTACTAAGTTTATTTTATCTCTCTGTTTCCACTACTGATCTAGATATTATATTGTGTTCAAGTTGATTACTGTTTTGGTTGCTGTTTTTTTTTTACCTGTTTATCTCATTGCAATATTTTATATGTTTTATGTTCATGTGTATGTTTTCCTCAAATACTTGTCTTCTGTGTTTTATTTAATGATAATATTTGATAAATGCAGTGTAATGTTAACTTAGGACATGGTTAAACGTAAGAGAAGGCTTATGCCTTAATTTCGCCATGTAAATAAATACGATAATAATAATAATAAGCCTGCTCCTTATATGCAGATTATTTATTGCATCTCTTTAACTGTTAAAGAAGCTTGTCATCCCCGTTTTGGGGATCTCAGCAACCAAGCGATCCTAAAGGAAGTATCAATCAATGGGAATCCAGCCCGTCACAATTTAATTTCAAAAGCATCTAAATTAAACTGTGCTCCAGATTTTACAAAACATAATAGTATTCAATACACAATACAGACGGAGGAATAATCCTTGAAAGCAAGATCTCTCGAAACAAGTGGTTTTTAACAGTGCTAAAGAACCACCAATATTCCTCTTGCATGGCAATTATTAGTCTGGTTTGTAGGCAAAGAATTGAAATATTCTATAAGCAGGATGGACGTAAGATATTTGACAATTGCAACAATAATTAAGGTAGCTAAGATAAAATAATCACACCGCTTAATGAGTTAATTTTAACTGATTAAAATATTTTCGAATTAATTTTAAAGATTTATGATGAAATCATTTGGTTAGACCAGCTACTATAATTATTAATGCTCCAATAGCTCATGTTAGTGGTCATGATCTTTGATTAACTATATGGAAGGGGTAGTTATGTACAAGCATTAAAATTACTTCTCTAGAATATAATGTTCTTAATACAACAAATACAACTGATTAAATAAGTCCTACGGCCGACTCTAAAATTAAAAGGGCAATTTGTGTAGTGATTAATAATGAAAAAATTGATAGTTTAATTAAACCCTGAGTAGTAAAATAGCGCTAGCTTGCTTGAGACTGACACAAGAGACCGAGTATTAACTCTACTGGGAGCATTGAGGTCGGTACCCAAGTATCCTACCAAATCTCAACCTCAATACTTGGAGTTACCTTTAAAGTTTGCTTAGCTTATATCTTTAAGTTGGATTATTTAAGTCGCTTATGGACCTGCGAGCCAACCCCACCACGATGAGCCCGTTCTCGACCAGTTCCCTGACAATATCAGCTCCAATTACCAGCACTTGTTCCTGTTACTTTATCCTCATGGTACACTCATGTTATACTCACCTCTACTAGCTTTGCCCTGCGAGCCAATCCCACCACGATGAGCCCGTTCTTGACCAGTTCCTGGGCAATAGCAGCTCCAATTCCAGCACTTGCTCCTGTCACCAGAGCGACACGTCCTGACCAACGTTCCATCGTAAACTGACTGACTGATTGACTGAACTAACACATATTAGAGCTGCACAACTATTTATAATGTTACGGTGATACAACAATTACACCACACAATTAGCATATCTCTTGTTTATCGTATATGTTTCGATACGTGAGTTGAGTGAGGTCAAGCCATTTTTTTAGCATCGCGTCTTACTACCTGTTCAGGCTATACGCCATCATCATCATCATCGTCATCGTAATCAACTGTTTCCAGCCTGTGGCTGGGTCAGTTTAGTAAAATGACTCCATCTTCCTCTACCCTTCCACCATTCTTCCTCCTTTAATTTTGACGTGAATACGTCTTTAAATTTGCTACCATACGGGGGCAATCCATAAAACCTAATGATAACAAAATCGGGGTATACAGTTTGGTGTTGTAGCTTCGAATCTTTCCTCTACATACAAAATTAAATTATACTACTGGATAGCTAAAGGATCAAAGAATTCATTACGATAAGTGAGAACAGTGACGCATCGCGCGTGGTGGAGGGGGAAGCGTCGCCATTTTGAGGTTTTTTTTGCTGCGTATCGAGATTTGCAATTAGTATAACTTTTGACTCGAAGAAGCTACGATGTTCGTTTGAGTTTTAATCGTCAGCTGTCGTCAAAATCTATCGATTGTATATAAAACATTAGTTTAAAGTAGTGACAGTGAATATAATAAGGTGTTAGAATAAAAATATATTATCAAAAATACAGTTTGGCGTTGTAGTTTCGAATCTATCCTCTACATCCAAAATTATACCACTGGATAGCTAGAGGATCAAAGAATTCATTACGATAAGCGAGAACAGTGACGCATCGCGCGCGGTATATAACCCGTTACATAAACGTATTCACGTACAACACACGGCCGTGTCCATGACACAGCCACACCCCATTTATTCCATTCTCCTCCCCTCATTTGAACACTTTCTGTTATCTGCTCCTCCCATATCTTTTTTGGCCTCCCTTGATGTCTTTTTCCTGCATACTTTATTCAGATTACACGTATATGTACTTATTACTATAGTAAGATAGAGATGAGGAAGGTTGAATTTAGATTAAGTGTACTAGCATTTGCGTAGAGGGAGAGTGGGAAAACAATTGAGGAAAAACCACCCTCAGTACCCCCGACCGGTATTCTAAGCCCGATCTCCCCGTCATCGGCAGACTAGTCTTTTAGCGAGTATGACTACTTATACCTTGCGGCCACCGAAGCTGTTGGATCAAGACTTGTCCTCTACTTGGTACAAGATTATCATCTCATTTCTCAATGTTATCTTTTATCTCATTTAAGGTAATGGTTTTATTTATCCATTTTTTAACCGCGTCTTACACGCATTTTAAATTGGTTAGTGGATGAGTGAGGTAGAATTTAGAGAACATTTAAAAACCTTTGCGCGGAAATGTAGTGATAAGCAATAGAATGTTTAAAAAAAAATTATTTTCAACCTGTCAAAAATTCGAACCATGACTTCCCCATCATCGATACATCAGACCAGATGAGCCTGGCACGCGGTCCACGTGACCACCGATACGGATATTTGAAAGGCTGCTTACAAGACTTTATTTAAGGAGTAAATTCATGCTAAGAGCAGTTTAGATTATTAACTACTATATTTTATGTATCTATTAGTTCTTATATTTAGATAGCCGTTAAAAGTAAGATGTTATGTTATAATTTCTTTAAAACTTTGAAATTCTATTGTGATTTGTTATAGGTGAATGAAGCGTTCGTTAACTCCAATTTTTTTGTATGAAAGAAAATTATGATTTTGATAATAATTAACTTTTTGATATAAATCGAACATAAGGCCTCCAATACGAATATTAATTAGCTGATGAGAATTAATTTTTAATTATAACTTACACTAGGAGCTTCCAGTATGGTGTTATAAAGATTATTAGGATTTGGTGAATAATTTTAGGTTGATTCGAATCCAGAAATTAATTGACTGTAGTTAAACCATAACTTTAGATCCTGTTCTAGAGTAGAACATAGAACATTTTATGTGAGTTTAAAGAAATTTATATATGTAATAACAACTTTTACATGTCTTATAGAGCTTTGGTGACCTGGCGGTCTAGGGGTAAGGTCTGTGCTGAAGGTCCGGTGTTCAATCCTCGGTCCCGGCACAGATTTATCTGATTGCCAAACCCTTCCTTCACCTCTGACAAGACGTGTATTATTCATAACTTGTGAATGTATGGAATTCCAGGCTTCCACCGTGGTTCGGATTCCACGTTAAACTGTAGGTCCTCCATTTCATATCACAATCACTCTACCATTACACATTAGCCACTAGCGTAAGTTCGTATAACCCGAACGGGTAGTAGGATGCGATGCTAGTAATAATAATTATTATTATTATTATTATTATTATTATTATTATTATTATTATTATTATAATCTTTAAGGGGGGATGGAAGGGATAAAAACCAATTACCATATTTTTACAGTTTAATGAATTTTCACTATAACTAGCACTTTTCGAACCAAATTATATACTCCTGGATAGATTGCATTATTGTTATTTTATTTTATTCGAAAACTCAAGATATTTTGTGTATGACATCTTAAGAATATTCAAGACCCACTTCGGCGGCCGAGTGGTCTAACGCGCTAATCTTGTAATATACTAGACTGCAGATGATGGTGAGATCGAGGTTCGAATCTTGGTCGGGTGCACTGAGGTGTTTTCCAAACTGGTTTTCCACTTTCCTTCCAAGCAAATAGGGGTACACTTCCTCTGAATATAACCTTCCTAGTCCCTAAAACCATTAGCGTAATTAGTACATAGGCGTATAACCCGAACGCATAGTAAAACACCGTGCTAAAAAATATTAATAAAAAATGTTCAACTTTTATATTCCGTCTCGGTCCAGCCTATACATGTTTAATTTTATTATTTGAGTAGGAGTGAGGAAGGTGGAATTTAAAGGGAACGTATCTGCATTTGCATGGACAGAATATCTACGGGGAAAACCTGGCCAGGAATTGAACCCTGACCTCATCACAGGCAAACCACCCTAGATGATCTTGATTGACATTAATTTGTACGTCCATCAATATGGATGGTATCCTTCTCTTTGTAACTATCCATCCCACAAAGATTTGCCTATTTTCAACTCGTGTCAAGATTTATGATGAAAGACAATGTTACCCGCTTCGTTGGCCAAATGGTCTAAGGCGTCATTCTCGTGTTAAGCTGGCCTGCTGATGACGGGGAGATCGGGGTTTGAATGCCGGTTGGGTCTACCGAAGGTGGTTTCTTTCTGAATGGTTTCCCACTCTCCTTCTAGGTAAATAAGGGTAGATTATATCTAAAATGATTCCTATCTCATCCCTACCCCATTATAGTAATCATAATTATCATATACATATATATATCCGCATCTCTTTTTAATGTTTTTGTCACCACGCATTACTACCCGTTCGGATTATACACTTATGTACTAATTACGTTAATGGTTTTAAAGATGATGAAGGTTATAACACCCGCCTCGGTGGCGTAGTTGGCTAACGCGCTAGTCGTGTTGAGCCCGACTGCCGAGGACGGGGAGATCGAGGTTCGAATCTCGGTCGGGTGAACTGGGGGTGGTTTTTCCTAAATGGTTTTCCACTCTCCCTCCACGCAAATGCGGGTTCACTTCCTCTATTCAACCTTCCCAATTCCTAATCCATTAGCGTAATTAGTACTTAAGCGTATAACCCGAACGGGTAGTAAGACGCGGTGCTAAATAATAAATAATAAAGGTTATAACTATAGGAAGTGTACCCTTATTTGCTTGGAGGAAGAATGGAAAACCATTTTGGAGAAACCACCCTTAGTACACCCGACCGAGATTCGAACCTCAATCTCCCCGTCATCAGCAGTCTAGTCTACTGCGAGAGTAGCGCATTAGACCATACGACCACCAATGTAGGTTATATGCGTATAGCCTGAACAGGTAGTAAGACGAATTGAAAAATAAAAGACAAAGCTCACAAAATTAATAAAGCGATAAAAGGCACCTAATTTATTATTCAGATTCGAAGGTTACGTTTCCATCTATGTCAAACAATGAAATACAAATTAATATTTTACTGCACTTCATGCACATTTCCAATACGATGACATGTGGTAGTGAAACATCAACATTAAGTGTCATCAACTACATCATGTGACAGTGAAAGAGTCCTGTAATCAAGTGATAAACAGCGATGGAAGATGAATAGCCATAAGAATATTAGTGTGATTCCAAGGTCATTTGCAGATACGTGGATGAATAACGTTAAAACAAGAAACCATTATTTGCTGTTAATTGATGCAGTTCCGGTCAGTTCGCCAACAAAAGTTGAGCTAGTTATTTTCTGATCCTCCGATCTCGTCAAATCTTTCAAATGAAAGTGTAGAACTTGAGGTGAGATGCCAACAGAACTGTCTTCCAAAATCTGAAAATCAATTTCCACAGCTACAAACTTTTTTTTGAAAATTAACTCAGGTGTCCGACATGTTATTGATAGAGCTAGGGTGTCTGACAGAAATATGGTGTTTGACGCAGTTAAGGTTTCTTACGGAGCTCAGGTATCAGAAAGAGCTAAGATGTTTGACGCATTTAAGGTGTCTGATAGAACTAAGTTATAAGACAGACTTAAGGTGTAGTATAACAGAGCTAAAGTATCGGACAGAGCTAAAGCCCCGTCCACACTTGAACAGAACAACGAACACGAACATGTTCGCGACAAATGTGGGCGGTTTTCCGAACAGAACATTGTAACAAAATGTGTTCGTTGTTCTTTTCGGCACCAATCCACCAGTTGTCGTTTTTTGCCCGTCTCATCAAAGGATGTTCGTGTTCGGTCTTGTTCTAGTCTGGACGCCTCCGCGAACATTTCCCTGAACATACATGGCCGGACAGCGGCGGAGTCACACGTGTGTTTTGATTTTTCTAAGTAGGCCTACATATATCTTTTGGCGAGTGTATTTCATAGTGTATGTGTCAAATTAATAATAATTATTATTATTATCTCATTATTTTAACATATTGTAGAAAAATGGAGTGGTCAAAAGAAAAGAAAATTAAGCTCATAGAGCCTCTATAAGCCACACCAGGTAATCTGGAATCCTAAAGATTTAGATCAATATAATAAAATAAAAAACAGTATGCGTGGAGGAGATTGGGGTCGTGATGGAGAGGGATGGGAACGAGTAGAGTAAAAAAATGAAGAGTATGTTAGCCACCCTTAGAAAGGAAAAAAATAAGATAACATCGGTACAGGAAAAGCTAAGAAATTAAATACAAACTATTATTTATATATAAATTATATGCAAACTATTATTTATATATATTTTATATATATATAACTTTTTGTAGGTTAAATATTTGCTTGACCTCAGTGAGCAAAATACGTCCTAAGTAGGGTAATTAGGGACAACTAGGGGAGGATTTTTTTTTGGCACCGTGTCTTATTACCCGTTCAGGTCACATGCCTATGTACTAATTACATTAATGGGCTAGGGATGAGATAGGTGTAATTTATAGAAAGTGAACCCATATTTGAGTGGAGAGCGTAGGGAAACCTTTTAGGAAAAACCCCTTCACTGCACCCGACTTGGATATAACTTTTTATGATGCTGCACCTTTTTTTACCTGTCGCTAATTTCCAAGTTGGCATACCTCGTTTTACTAATACGACTTAATAGACTGATTGTTCCCAAATTTTTATTTCCAGAAACTTTTCTTTTGTTTACCAAATAGGAGATGTTGTTGGTGAAATTAAGATAAATAAAGTTAATACTTAAAGTAATTTCTTAAATTTATTTACAACGATTTCTACACTATATACAATACACAATAATTCTTTTTTTTTTTTAGTATATCACAATAAACACACACACACGAGCGTTTTTGTTCTCCAGTTGTTTAATTTAATATATTTTTATTAATTAGTAAAAATAATTAAAAACCAACCAACTATGGGAATACGTTGCGAACATGTTCTGTTCAAGTCTGGACACTCGACCACAGAGAACCGAACAACGAACATGTTCATGTTCATTGTTCTGTTCTAGTCTGGACGCGGCTCAAGGTGTTACACATGGTACAGACTATTAGCTGACGTAGCTAAGTTATCAGACAGAGCTAAGACGTCTGATAAAGCTAAGGTGTTAGCCATATTACTGACTGAGCTAAGGTGCTAGAAATGTTATCGACAGAGCTAAGGGGTTGGTCATGTTTCAGTCTGAGATAAAGTGTTACACATGCTTCTGCTTGAGATTAGGTTTTGGAAATGTTACTGACGGAGTTAAGGCGTTTCACATACTTCTGTCTGAGATAAGGCCATCCTAGACAGATATTCAAGAATTGTTGAGGTCACCATGTGTGAAGGAAAATCCAACTCTGTTTCTACTGGAGAGTTATTTTATTTCTTTTGATTATCCGCCTCGGTGGCGTAATTGGCTAACGCGCTAGAATCGTGTTGAGCTGGATTGCCGAGGACGGGGAGATTGAGGTTCGAATCTCGGTCGGGTGAACTGGGGGTGGTATATCCTAAATGTTTTTCACTCTCCCACCACGCAAATGCGGGTTCACTTCCTTTATATTCAGCCTTCCCAATTCCTAACCCATTTGTGTGATTAGTACATAAGCGTATAATCCGAACGGGTAGTAAGACACGGTGCTAAATAATAATAATAAAATATTTGTTTTGACCCAAAATAAGCCTTGACAGAAAAGACCCTTCCTATGAAAATTGAACTGTAGTGTGATAATATAGCCCTTTCATTGAGCCGTATGACATTTCAGTGTCTTCCATACATAAAACCGGGTGTTACCAACGTCTTGAAGGGGAGGAGGGATACCTGGACTCCCCTAATTACCCCGCCGAGTACCCACAAGGTCTGGAGTGCTGCTACGAGATCGCAAGACCTTCCTCTCACTACTGCGGCCTTATGCTCTATGGTAAGTATTGGACTGTTTCATCCACATCTTAAGCTACTATCACACGACACTTGGTTGTACTAGAAATCAAGTGTGCTAGCTAGCGCCTAGATATCTGTATACTAGCTAGTACAATAGAAACGGGACTAGAGTATTCACACGCTGCTAGTTTGGTACTAGGTTCTAGTGCAAATATTTATGGATCAACTATTAATTTTGGGTGAAGCAGCTGAATTAATTATTAATAATGATATTGAAAATTATGAGAGGGAGCGTAGGAAAAGAATATGGACACGGAACTGGCTGGAAAGACGAAATAATGATCGCGAGATACTGAAAATGATACATTCGGAGGTTAGGTAGGATACATTCAGGGTGACTAACGTTTAATATCTCCCCAAATTTGTATTCATTTATTTACGATGTGGTTAGAGGCACCTAAGACTATGGGTGTCCAAGTACAGTATCCTTAACACACACATGTTCTTTTTTAGGCCTACGCACACTTTATATTCTAAAAAAGCAACCACCCAAGTTGGCATGCTATCAAGTTTATTTAAATTAAATTTGGGTCTGGAACACAGTTTGTCATTTTTAGATGACATGTTTTTAATTAAATATATATTTAATATATTGTTATATTGTGGAAATTTGGTATTACATAAACAAGGATATTTAGAATAATTTTCTGCCAACAACAAAATAACATCCGATGACCATGTCGGCGCCATTTCTATTATTTCTCCACACAAACTCACAAAGTCTCAGCGCGCTTTGATTGGTCGAATTACACAAACTAGTGTCAGAACTAGTACGAAAATAGCACCTGTTCTATCCTCAAAACTAGTATGGTAGCCAGTACCAAGTGGCAGAACCAGTATACTTTTTCTGATTCACACGACGCTAGATGATGACGTGCTAGCTAGCGCTAGCTAGCACACTGGATTTCAAGTACGAGCTAGTGTCGTGTGATACGGGCTTTACTTATTAAAGGACCGGCTACACGGAGCCGCACCGCACCGCATTTTCCTGGTGGAATGCTATTCATGTTTTTAAATGCAAGTGGCTACACGAGTCCGCAACGCACCGGCGCGGTTGAATCGTCGAGAGAGCATTGCTCCGCACTTTTGCGGTGCGGTGCGGACCGTGTAGTCCACCTACCACCGGAAATAAAATGTTCGGGAGCTTCCGAACTTTGTTTACATGCTAACCCCTAAGCACTGTGGGGATGGGCGAAACAGTGATTTTACGATATCGGTGATCAGTGACCTTGATTTTAAAAGAGCACTGATCTATACCAGTGATTGGCAGTCACTTTGTCAGCACTTGTAAAACTAGGAGTTTCTTTCATAGCCGTTGCACGTGTGACGCTGTAGTCATTGTTTCCAACATTACGTACAAGATAAACAATATTATATATAACAACTTATTGAACAAAAAACATTCTTCTTCTTTATTAGCTAACTTAAAACTTTACTCTTCGTAATCAATAGCTGTGCGGCTCGTGCCGCTTGCTAGAAAATGCGGTGCGGGTCGGCTCCGTGTAGCCGGTCCTTCAGTTAGCCAACATACATTTTATAAATACAATCCGACACCTTAGATCAGTCGGTAGCGTGTCTTGTCTACTGGGCTGGGTGACCTGACCTGGTGGTCTAGGGGTAAGGTGTCAGACTTCTGGGCTGAGGGTCCGGAGTTCAATCCTCGGCCCCGGCAAAGATTTATTTGAGAGCCAAACCCTTCCTTCACCTCTGACAAGACGTGTATTAATCACAACTTGTGAATGTGAGGAATGCCAGGCCTCCACTGTGGTTCGGATTCCACGTTAAACTGTAGCTCTTCCATTTCATCCCATAATCACCCTACCATTATACATTAGCGTAAGTGCGTATAACCCGAACGGTTAGTAAGACGCGGTACTAATAATAATAATACTGAGCTAAGGGTCTAGAGTTAGATTTCCAGTATTGCCAAAACATTTGGTGGAATGTGGGTTTACCCTTTCAAATTTATAAATTAACGGCCGGGGACTAGATTTTGTGCCTGTCCTAGTCTTAAGATAGATAAAAGGCATTTGAAGCTACAACAGGCCTAGTAATCCGGTAGTGGAAAATATTTGGCTTGAATAAAAAATTGACCCAGGCCTAAGGCTGTAAACTGTAAAATTGTATAAGTACGAGCAAGCCGGTAATGGTGGGTAGTGGTAGGGCGCCATTGTTCAGGTCAGGGAGTAAAATTCGGATCACAATCGATGTAATGTTCACATTACGTTACACAGTTTTCCTCGTATTTTTTAATGGAAGACATCACGACGCACTTAACTTTATGATGCGACGTTCACTTAACGTTAGGGTTTTTCAAGGGACAACTTTCACTTCTTGTTAAGTAACGTGGAATGGTTCACATGTCTATTTCATCTAATAATGTTGCGGGTAAAATCAGCACGGCTATTTAGTACTTCGTTTGTTTGTTTATAGTGAGTAGACGCCTAATGAGGTAGAGCTCGTTTGTCCGCGTCTAGTGAACACCAAAACATCATGGCCTCTTTTTACACTCTTGGATTCACACTGAAGGGACTGTGCGCTGGCTATATTGTGTCGCTACCATTCACTCTCACAGGACTGTGCACCGGCTGAGTCGTGTTGCTAGAATTCTCTCTCATAGGACTGTGCACCGGCTGAGTCGTGTTGCTAGAATTCACTCTCACAGGACTGTGCACCGGCTGAGTCGTGTTGCTAGAATTCACTCTCACAGGACTGTGCACCGGCTGAGTCGTGTTGCTAGAATTCTCTCTCATAGGACTGTGCACCAGCTGAGTCGTGTTGCTAGAATTCACTCTCACAGGACTGTGCACCGGCTGAGTCGTGTTGCTAGAATTCACTCTCACAGGACTGTGCGCTGGCTGTGTACTGTCGCTAGCATTCAAAACACTACCACACAAGCGTTTCTTGACGCGAGACAAGCGTGACGCACGTCCTGTGCGTTTGTTTTCATACAAGCAACATGTGTCGCGCGTCATGAAAAGGATGGAGGGAAATGAAAAATAGAGGCCAGGGTTGCCAGTCTCTTTTTTTCTGATACTCGTGGTGGAGTAGGGCGCTATCTTCCTCATATTGTTGCCACTTCAGTAACAAATAAAGCGGTAGACATTAAAAAGAACTCCTGGCTTAACATCTATCTTTTACTTTTTGTTTTAGTGACTGGCAGTTTTTTGTTTATTGCATTGGTTACATGTTTTAAAAATCAATCCCAATGGCTACGAAAGATAAATACCTAAAACATTAAATACGAAAAAAAATAGTGTTTATCATTTGTGTCCCTGTGTAAATGTGTTATAAAACTAACACTGTAAAATCAACCATTTCATGTTAGAATAACATATCTAGGCAATGCAATTTGTTAACATCGAGAAACAAAATCTCTCACTTTTGCTCAAATGTTTAGATGCAGAATTATTCAAGTATTTAAATTCACTGACTTTTACTTAATTTATTATTAAATTCCCTGACATAAAAAATGCCGCCTGTATCCGCGATGAGTATATGTAAACCGGCCTCGTGGTATAGTGGTTAGAGCTCCTGGTGCTGACCTAAAGGTACCGGGAAAGTTTTCTTGAAAAGAGAATGACTCCCATAGTTAGATGGGTTTTGTTAATTAGGCTTAACTTAGGTTAATATCCACTATCATCATCATCTCATCAGGACATGGAAAGAGCCTCAACGATACGTTAGTACTGGCTAATATTTCTGCAAACTGAGCTACAAATTAATTTAGCCCAGACACACGATTATTATAATTATAATAATTATTATTATGAGTATGTATAATATAGGTTCACAAGTTAAACAATTTAAGTTAAATAATGAAAGAGGGCTCTGATTAAAAAAAAAAAGAGTTCAGGAAGAGGAATTTTCGAACTTTGTGATTTAAGATGCAACCCTTACACTCTTACAGTGGTGATCTTTGAATCAACCTGGTGGTGACCGAGGGTCTAGGGGTAAGGCGTCGGACTTCTGTGCTGGAGGTCCGGGGTTCAATCCTCGGCCCTGGCAAAGATTTATCTGATTGTCAAACCCTTCCTTCATCTCTGACAAGGCATGTATTAATCACAACTTGTGAATGTGTGGAATGACAGGCCTCCATCGTGGATCGGATTCCACGTCAAACTGTATGTCCTCCATTTTATCTCACTATCACCCTACCATTACACATTAGTGTGTGTAAACTGAACGGATAGTACGACGCGATGCTAGTAATAATAATAATAAGCCTAGTAGGCTCATTTCTAAGAATCCATCTCACCCCATGGATAACTTTCTATGTAGCACAGCTTGAACCAGGCATCTACATTTTTTCTTTAAAAACAATTGAATTGCAGTAAAAAACATTTCACCATATTATTAAAAAAATAGAATCAAATTGAAACATAATTATTTTAAAATCAGGGTGATCACAAAACACTTACTATTAAACTACCTCACTTTGCCAGGTTTCCCAAGCAACATTTTAAAGTTTCCCCGACTTAACCATTTTGCAGTTTTTCATGCTGAATGGTAATTTTTTCCATTTATTTTATTATCACATCATTTACTAATTATAATGGATAATAATCAACATTCTTATCAGTCTTTTTCCTAGTATTTAATGTTTTAAGTTTAATTTGTGTCCTGTGTAAATGTGTTATAAAACAAATCCTATACACCCATATCATGACCTCATGTTTTAAGCCTGGCAATGCATATTTCCAACACTGAGAAAACAATTATCTTAATTTTGTTTTAGATTTTAGATGCAAAATTTGTCAATTATTTAAATTCCCTGACTTTTCCTTATTTTTGACCAGCATTGCCCAGGGTAGCCACGCAATATATTGTGTAATTACTCTGGGCAACACTTTAGTTTGCTTCAAACAGAAAAATAACTAATTTTATTTCCTTCGACACAGATTTAATAAATTTAAAATTACAGTGTTGAGGTGCAGATGTTTTTGCACAGAGGCTACTAATTTTAGAATTTCAGACCTTTGCGAAATGGTAGCTATCACACAATGCTCATGACAAACAAACTTTTCATTTTATTATTATAGATTAAATTCCCTGACTTTTCCAAGTATTCCTTTTCCCTCGTCTATACCCACCATATAGAATGAAAGTACTATTCAAATGATCCCAATTTTCCTCGTTTGATTAAGAATTTGAAAAATCAGTCATCCATACCCTTTCTGGTCAGAGCTTAAACTTTTATCTAATATCGCAGTTAATTTGCTGTGAGATGAGCTCTTAATTGTGTTTTCTAAGGTGCTGGATAACAGAGTGTGACACAGGTACTATAATTCTGCCAACCAACAGCAATAGCAAAAGTAAATGATTAAACTATTAGAGGTGTTGTCGGTTTTCAGCGCATCTATTTCAAGTATTAAAGACGGTTGAAGATGGAGACTTTTGTCTGACAGATTGGCTCGTCATGGACTCCTGCGTGCCTGAAGGAGGTAGCAGACTCTGTGGAAACCTCACTGGATCCACGTGTAAGTTCCTCTACAAGTGTTGTAGAGCAGGACCTTTCAACCGAATCACTGCAACCAAGACGTAGGATTCCACCTTCATTCACTAAGTCCATCTGTGTGGTTGTTGAACATTCATATACAATTAATATTGGTCATAATTCTGTCCATTCAAATCAAATTTATATTTATTCATTTTTAATCTCATTTTAAAAGTTTTTATTAATATGAGTGTTTTTTCAGTAATAAGAATATTTCATTGCTTAATCCATCATCCTAATTCTGTATTATCTGATCCACCTTTTACATTCATAAATTTTAATAGCCTGCTTTCTCTTGCAATTGTTTCATTGCAAGGTCAACAAATTAGACAAATTATTTGCCCATACTCAGATTTACTAATAAGATCTCCTCACCGGGTGGTTTGGAACAAATGACAGGCATAGACAAAATCTAAAATTTCTTTGTTTGGTTAAGCTTGGTTTGAGTTAAATTTAGTGAAGTTAGGAAATTTTAAGCAAGTTCAGGGCTATATCTTACACTTCTTATAAATTCTAATTAAATTTAATTTCAAATAACTTAACTATAACACACTTCTAAAATATTATATTACAGCATAAAACCTCTGAGGTACTTCTAAAAAATGTCAATTTTTAAAAGTGTAGCTAAAATGTCTTGTTTTTAAACTTTAAATGAAAATTAATGGTTCGATGAACTGCACAGACTCTCTTTAACTTAAAATAGAGATTTACTAAAAAGTAATAAAGATTACATGAAAATAGATAGTATAAACTGTTGCAGGAACACTCCACCAAAAAACATAAATGAAATATTCATTTTTACAGAAACAATGAGAAAAGAGGAACATCTTTGTTCACCAAAGAGCATAACAATTAATTTCAAGAACCTCTAAGAAAAAAATAACATACTCCAGTACGTGTACTTTATTCTTCAAAATTGCCAGTTTTTTCCCATTTTCACAATTTTCCTGGTGCATGGCAACCCTGAGGTAACTGAAAGGTGAGAAACAGCCAGACATAAATTTTCCAGTCCATGCCACTCATTTTACAGCGAGATTTTCTACTGGGAATGTCTACACTAATTGGTCACTTACAAGATTAAAAATTTTTTGGTCAGTTTTTAGTTAAATGTTTACTTAAAAAAATGTTATTTATATTTTAAAAGAATTAAATATAGCTTACTAACATAAATTACAACCTGTTGTACTCTTTTAAAGTTTACTTTGCAAAGTAGATTTAAATGAGATTTAAAATTACATCTGCATATTTATGGTACATTAAAAATAAATTTTTGTTTATATAAATCTCGATCCAGAAAACTGTAATGTCAAAGGTCCCAACCAATTTATTTCAGATTATTAGTATTTAGTCATGGGGTTTTAAGGATCTGCAACATAAGGGTTTTATACAAACATATTAATCTTCATTAATTTTACTAACAAAAATCTATAGTAGATAAATAATGCGACACCCGATTCAATGGTTGCATGGTCTAGGCGCTACTCTCACAGTATACTAGACTGCCAATGATGGTGAGAACGAGGTTAGAATCTCAGTCAAACGTACCTAGGGTGGTTTTACACTTTCCCTCCATGCAAATGTGGGTACAGATACTCTAAAACCATTAGCATAATTAGTACATAAACTAGCCTGAACATGTAGTAAGACGCTGTGCTAAAAAAAAAGGTAAAGTGTAAGGCATATTAATACTAGTTTCTGATAAATGTATTATCTCATAAGTATTGTATACTGTTGCAGTTCAATACCTGTTTCAACCGGGTTCTAGAGCGATCCGTTTCATCTTCCACAGTTCAAAATCAAAGTGCGACCGGACATTGGAGTATCGTTACCAGCTGAAGTACCACTTGCTGAAAGACTGTGACGGCCTGTTCCAGGAGGCGGTACATACAGACATACCTGGGGAGACGAGCACCCCGTGCTACACACGGATTGCAGATAGAAGCGGCACCATCAACACTCCGTACCATCCTAGTGTTTACCCCAACAATGTGGACTGTGTGTACGAATTTGTCAGGTAAGACTAATCTTCAAGATTTTTTAATTTAAAAACAAATTGTATTACTTAACAGATCAGTAAGATATTCTAAATATACTAAATATGTAATGTTGTGCTCTAGGAAGGGAATAAGTATGTGATGATGTGTAAACTAGTTCACACACACACACACACACTCATAATTTCTTAATTTCATCATAATACCTAGTTTACCTGCTTCTGTAGTCAAATGGTTTAGCCTAGGGCATCACTCTTGCAATACAATAGACCCAACTACCGAGATACCGGGGACATCCAAGTTCAAATATTGGTCAGGTCCACCGAGGGTGATTTTTACTATATGGTTTTCCACTCTCCTTCCACAAATTTGGGTACACTTCCTCTAAATTCAACCTTTATACCTAAACTGTTAACATTACTGATAGATATGGGTATATCCCGAACAGGTAGTAAGGTAAGCACCACACTTGAGGTGTACCAAGTCTGAATGTGAAACCAGCCCTAAGTCATACATCTACTTAACAGCACATGAAGAATATTGTCAACAGGATTCTAACACTGAGAGGTAGTGGAGCAACATTTTAGGCCAATGTATTATTATTATTATTATTGCGTCTTACTACCCGTTCAGGTTATACGCACTTGCGCTAATGTGTAATGGTAGGGTGATTATGAGATTAAATGAAATGCCTACAGTTTAACATGGAATCCGAACCTCGGTGGAGGCCTGGCATTCCACACATTCACAAGTTGTGATTAATACATGTCTTGTCAGAGGTGAAGGAAGGGTTTGGCAATCAGATAAATCTGTGCCGGGACCGAGGATTGAACCCAGGACTCCCAGCAAAGAAGTCTGACACCTTATCCTTAGATCGCCAGGTCACCTAGGCCACTGTATCCCAGAGATGTGAAAAGAATTTCATGTTATACAAGTTGTAACATTTAAATTTTATATATATATATATATATATATTTTACAAGAGTAAAGAAATTAACACTAGTTGAAGTTATGTCATGGACTTTTTTCCCTAAGCCTTTCATTCATTCTACTATGACAGTTTGTTTAGCTTAGTTATCATTTTAAACACCTGCTTTGGTGGTGGCCACATGGTAAGGCATCATTCTCGGAATAGACTGGACTGTAATGACAGAGAGTTCAAGGTTCAAATTCTGTTTTGGTGTACTAAGGATGGGTTTTTCTAAATCATTTTCCACTCCCCTTCCACAAAAATGCTAGTAGACTTTTTATAAAGTCAACCTCCTTCATCCCTAACAGATTAGCGTAATTTTAAGAAATATGTTTGTTTATAGCCTAAACAGGTAGTATGCTGCTAAAAGAAAATTTAACAACTGTTTAAATACTTTACAGGATAGCATGGTTTCCTTTTGTGTTATTAATGGTCTTGCAAGGCCTGGATTATATAACATTTCACTGTCAATGCTTACTAAAAAAAACATTTTACTTAAGAATATGGGCCTTGTTTATTTATCACGTCTTACTACCTGTTCAGGTTATAAACATATATGATAATTACTCTAATGGGGTAGGGATGTGGAAGTTTAGAGGTAATTTACTCACATTTGTATGGAAAGAGAATGGGAAACCGTTTAGGAAAACCTCTCTCCGTTGACCTGACTGGGATTCAAATCCTGATCTTGTCTTCAGCAGGCAAGTCTAACATGGGTGTGATGCCTTGGGCCATTTGACCACTGCAGCCCTGCCCTTTGCAGGCTAAATTGAATATTTTGAGTTTTCTATTTGCAATTGAGGTCGCCCTGTTATTTTTTTTACCTCAACCCCAATAATACTTTCTATAACACTTTCAAGGTACTTCAAGATCTAATGTCAAATCAAAACTATTTCTTACCCTGTCGAGACTTCCCCAGAGTTACCACAAGTGAAACCAAGCCCAAAATGCTTGTGAAATAGAACCAAATGGGCTGATCAATATATTAAACTGAAAGCTCAATATATTAAGCAACATAACTCTATAATACCATTAAAAAAATATAGTTTAAGCTACAGTCTATTAAAAATTGGGAGATAGTCACCAAACAAAATTTAAATTAATTTGAAATATGATTCAACCAATCTGAAACCAGACCTAGAAAATGTAGTCATAATACAGCTACTAGGCCCTGCAATTTTTTAGATAGCATAATTTTTGACAAGAAATTATAATTAGGTTTACACATTTACCAAACAATAGAAGCAGCACTCATCTTAATGCACTAGAATCTTGGTATGTTAGAATAGTAATGTTCAGTTACAGTAAAATAACTTTAAAATAAAATTCAATAAAAGTCAACCCATTACAAATGAAATTTCCAACCTTTTTAATTAGGTTATAAGATACAACAGAAAAGATGTTTTCAGAAATTATCAAAATACATAACATATACATAGCCAATTCAATCACAAAAACTCACCTTTTGATAAATTATTTCAATTAATTAATTTGTACAAATAAGTTCTATTACAAGTTTTCCATTTAAAGTCAACTAGACATGGTTAAATGAAAAATTTAGGCCTATTATACAATCTTTATTTTGACACAAAGGAAATCACCAAAAATTATTATTTTTAAATGTTTCTGTAAATGTGAAATAAAAGTTACATTATAATAAATATGACAGTAAACAAAATCTTGATCAAAATTAATCCAACAGATATTGCCACAGATATTTTTTCTACACTTAGCTTTATATTTGGAAAAAAAAATTATAGTAAAGAAGGATAGAAACATACCTATAAAAGGGAACAAACATGATATGGCTTTTACAATGAAAAAAAGAGAAACAGTTCACACTTTCTTTACATTGTTGCCATTGGACAAAGAGGTAATGACTGCCTCTTTAAGAAAATCGATCATTTCCGCCCAATCCCCTAACCTAGGTTTCATTCTATCAGACCTCATTGGGAGGAAATGTGTAATGCAATTTCCTAAAAGAGGAAACTAAAAGAAGAAAAATGCAAGGAAAAGGAAATTATTGTATTGTGACTGTTTGATCTTATAATGTTGCAAATATGTTCAATTTCTTTTTTAATATAAGGTTAAAATAAAGAGCATTATTTACAGTACACTAGACACTTAAAATTTAAAAAATGGTATGGTTACAAAGGAAAATAAGTGTTATTAAAGCTATATAACTCATCTGCAATCAAACCAGCTTGTTGTAAGAAATGTTGGGGCTAATTTTTGCTTTAAAGGATAATGAAAAGCTGAATGACATAAATTAAATCAATAATTATTTAGAAGTATGAGTAAAAAAGAATAGATACACATGAATATAAAATAAATATAACCTTAAATAGTTGCCCTGAATGATAATATAAGGCTTATGTATCCAACAAAAGGGTTTGGTTGAATGATTGTAGACAAACTAGTAGGTCTACTGAAATTCTAACTAGCTGCTAACCTATGTAGGTATATTTATTATAAACACAGGCCTTTTTTTTTCACACTTCAAATATATCCTATACACTTATTCATTTCTCATATTATAGAACTTTATGGCTGTATCCGAATAGTCAAGTACACTTGACTTGATGCAGACTTTATGACTTTATACTTAAACACACTTGAGATCGAAGACTGCAACAGACTATTTGAACGGCAAAATATCTCTTTCAGACCCTTGAATCCGCAGTACTACTTCCTACCAATGATCTTAGAAACTATTTAGCGTAAGCCACTTACAGATTTCTGGTGACTTATTTTCACTGCACATGATAAATTATTCAATACAATACAACACAAATCTACAACACTACAAAATAACCAGTATATTTAACGTACGTTATCAAAGATCATATTACTCTTCGAGCTCTATCTCTAGCAGACAAAAGATTAAACAATTGCCAATCAAACACTGCATCGACAGCGTGTCAAGAGTAGCTTGCTGTCACCCTTGGACTCAAGGGCGTGTGAGGGGTGCATTAGCACACTTCGTGACTATTCGGAAGATCTTCACTTGCTCACGTGATTGCTAATGCAACTATCAAGTGAATGTCAAGGGTCAACGGCGCGTGAAGTGGACTATTCGGATACAACCTATATTAAATTTCAGCCATATTGAGGTGTTAATTAAAAAGGGTACCGATATGTTAGTTGGCGTTACTGTACATTAAATATTTTTTATATCTTTGATGCCTTTGTGAGAATTTTGTTTGAAAAAATATCCTACAGGACCAGAAACACCTATTTGTTATTTTAGTCCTAGCCAGTGAAAAAATTATTCAACTGTAGCAATTTCACGACACATTAGGCTACATAATTTTAATATTGTTCTGATGGTGTGTTGCATCAGCAAATTAGGTGTGCCGTATGGCCACAGACAAGAGAATCAAGTATCAAGTTGTTTAGTTAAAACACAAATGAAGTTGGTACAAATGGCAGCCATACTTTATCCACATTTCTTACTTGCTTGTACATACCAATATTTTAAATACATCTGACAAGATTAAAAGCTTTCACACTAAGTTATAGTTATGGTTTATCCCAATTACTAATGGTTCAAATGAAATGTTTCTAAGTATTAGAAAAGGGGGCATGGAAAGAATTAGTCTATTCCTTCCTAATTCTGATCTACCATACAACTGTTAGACTGGGTGCGAAATACATTTTCTGCTGGTGTGGCATAGTCCCAAAACAAAACATTTTGTCATAAAAAAATTAAGCTTGTAAGTGTAACATGAACTTAGTTCGTCTGACACCATTTTTCAAATTTAAAGCATTGTTGTTCTTGAATTTAATTTAGGAACATTCGTGTTTAATCAAACCCACTTTAAATCACAAAATTGACAACATATCTGTTTTTTGTACATAAAGACAGCACTTTTGAGGGGGAAATGGGGGTTTAGGCTACATAATTATTTTTAAAATAACAAATTACGTTACGAAAGTATATATAGGTAGACACATTTTTACTAAACATTCCCAGTAGCTAGAAGCGGTATGCAAGAATGTTAGTGAATGCTTAATGGACCGAGAACGTGGTCCCAAGCACACTATTGCTCCACCTTTTAACCTATGAAGCAAGCAAACCCACGCTAGTGTCCACTAAGCATTCACTTAGTCAAGTTCTTGCATATGGCCTTATGATTATAGGTGACATTAAGTGATTCCTCTTTAACATTTTAAATAAGAAATGATAGTGTGCGTTCAAACAGTCCTATGCGTCTTTATAAGGATCTCGAAGTCTTCACATAACCAAATTTACAATTGTCAAACAATTATTCAAAAAAGTGTGCATTATATTTTACAATTGAGGAGGTCAGGGAAAAAACATGATAGCCTTTGTAGATTTAGATGGGATCAATTCACTATTTAAACTTCTATGAAATCCTGAAATAAAACTAGTATAACTATCAAAATAAAATATTTATCAATATTAACTATCCTCAAGGTTTTGACAGACTATTAAAAAACTTATCTTTTAAGAGGTAAGCTACAAGAAATCACTACTAACACATTGTCTCATAAAACGAGGGTTATCATGTTTTTATCCCACCTTCCTTAATTATTAAATATATTTGTGGTCACAGAATTATTGTAACGCTCAACAATTTCAAATCAAACACCAGCCGCAAAAACCTACAAAGCTAATTTCAAACTACTATGTTTGAGTCAATCTTTTAACTATTATTGAAGTGAAAAGGTAGCGTGGAAAATAACTCCCATTAACAGCTATTAAGTGTAAAGCTTAGAATCCTGCTGGATTTATTTTCACTTTAGAGAGGATATAATCAGATATGGAGACATACAAATATATAGTTTGCACTTTGACAGATACGATACACAAACAATTGACAAACGTTTATGATACATTGTGTCAATCTTTGATTATAAGGATGTAAAAGAGTAAATTAGCATCCTTGGTGACAATTTCAACAGTTTGAAACAAATCTCAGTCATTTTAAATGCACCAGATATTATAAATAAAAAATTAATAGTACAGAGAGAAGTACCTAACCAAAGCTCTTTTAACCACTTTCTGAAGAGATGTCTACCAAATAGTTATAAGAATAATAAGTAGCCTAGACTTAACAATCATGATAACTATAAATCTCTATATTTTAACACCATAAAATTTGTGGTAAGGTAAATCTTGAAAGAATAACTTTATATGGCAAAACTTTTAATATCATATTAACATGCAGCTAAGCAACTAGTTTGATGGAGATTTTGTATTTTAATTCTTTTTTTTAATAGAAGCTCCTTGAATCTTGGGTTATTATGGTCTATACTCTATAAGAACCTCTTAAAGCTATTACTTGGGTCTCTTCCTGACACTAGGCCTTATACAGTCTGTTTGTAGTGGGTCTATAATTAATAAAACACTAATTTTATCAGGAAGCTTGCTTTGGAAATTTGGGTCCATTTAGAGCATGAATCACATGCCAATCGACTGTGGTACAGTCGGTTAGAAATTGTAGATTTACACGCACACTACTGCACATGGATCATTTCTGATTAAACATTAATGGAGATAAAAAGAGTTAAGAGAGGTTCCTAATACTGAACATTGTTGAGATATTAAATGATATTTAGATAAAAATTGCATTAATGGGCCGTTTTTGACCATTTTAAATTGACTTCACAGATAAGCATTGTGCATAAATCTTCATTGTCATAATAGGGACATACTGTAGTTTACTAACAAGAAACTTTGTCGCTTTGTCCCCCATCGTCACGCGGGAAATTATGAGTAGGTAATCATTCACCTCTAGCGCAAACACACAAACACAGATGCGAGCAGGGAGATGAGTTGGGCTTGCTATGATGAAAGCTCTTTAAGTTCTTCTCCATTCTTATTTTTCTTTTCAAAAACCTATCTTTAGTAATAGCCTATATATAAAGAGTACAATCAATATTATGATTTAAACTAGTTAGTATTCTTATATACTGAATAAAACATGTTTTCTTTGTTACACTACAAAAATACATTACTATTCACAAGAGACAAAGAATTGGGACATAAGATTGTTTGTAAGTTTTCTAGTATTATATAGTCAAAATGTGCTCTCCTACATCACAGGATAGGTAACAATGTGACAAAATGTTTTAATATCTGTAACGCATCAACTTCTGAACTTGTAAAATGTCCATCCACATAAACCTATCAATATGATCTAAATTAACGAGTAGGCCTACATTTCAGTTTTTTTCATAGCAAACTTAATCCTTGCATAATTATTAGTTTCTTTAATTACTTGTCTTATCACCTCTTGAACTTAATTAACTAACACAAAGCAAATTCTTGTTTGACATATTGATAATCCTGAAAAGTGTTACATAATAAATTTAAAGGACTAATAGGAATGACATAGGACAAAGAAGGTGTTGAAAGACCGATATGCTATTATATGTTCTACAAATTCTTTACAAATAGCTAATAGGCCTTGATTATAACAGTAGAATTTATGAATTCACATTCCCAAAGCACTTCACATCGAAGACAGCATCAGCCAAGTCGAATGGCAACAAACCTTGTTACATCCTTGGGACTGAGGTGATACTACCTAACAATGATCTTTTATAAACTAGGCCTATATTAAACATTCCCCACAATCCCTAATGAATAGTACGGTGTTTAAAATCTGCAACATTTTATTGTTTACCTTGGCCATTTTCCCTTTCTTTTACGAAAATTAAACCACACCAATATGAAAGTTGCTACTTATGGTGACAGTAAATGGTGCATAGATTGAGTAATTAATTTTTTGAAATAATAAAATTCTTAAAAAAATTAAAAAATTTGCAGTCACTATAATTTAAAATGGTGGGTAGGAAGTGTAAAGTTCAGTGAACCAGAAGAGAATAATAAAACAGTTGCCAGTCAAACATCGCATCAAAGATGTGTCAACAAAGTATTGCTTCCATATTTTGACTTGAGAGCTTGAGAGGTGTAGCTATGGCTGTATCCGAATAGTCTACTTATGCGGCGTTGCCTTGGCTCGTGTCCTTGATAGCTACATTGGCAATCACGTGACCAAGTGTAGATCTGTCTGAATACTCGCGAACAATACCTATCCAGTCTTCTTGAGGTCTTGGTAACCATGGATACAGAAGGCTACCAGCCATGCGCTGTTCTCGCAATGTCGCTTGCTGTGTTTGACTTGCAATTGTTTTAGTATTATCGTTTCGTCTGCTTGAGCACTGACTTCAGTCTTCCACCATTTTAAATATGGTTGTTGCCTTTTGAATAGTTTGATGAAGTCTTCGTTATGAACAGCGCGAGAAGTGTAAAATCATCAAGACTGCATCAAGTCTAAAACTCAAGGGTCCGACTAGGGAGCCTTAGACTATTCGGATACAGCCCATATCAGCGTCCTTGGTGACATTTTGGATAGGTTTATACCTTTCCACATCCTTACAGATGCAATTGACAAGGGTGCATGTCAAGGGGACACATAAGTAGAGTATTTGGATACAGCCTTAGCACCTACATTAGTAAAAACATCCTTTGTTAAGAAAAATAATTGAATCCAACAGAATCAAGATCGATCTACAGTAAACAAATAATCCCAACATTGGAATGCCCCAATTCTTAATGCAATGGTGAAACACAATACATTTTTGAAGGTAGGCCAACTCTATTTTCTATTTGAAAGGTAAGCCTACTATAAAACTCGTTCAGAATTAAATTATTTATTACATTTAAGTTTTTATATCAAAAGATCATTCTTTTAATAATAGCAACTATTATTTTTGACAACTAAAGAGGGACAAGAGACAACTTAAAACAAAAATAGTGTTGCAAGTTTATAACAATTTAAGTTAGCCTAAGAGAAATAGAATGTTCATATAAATCTTATAAAATTAAGTTTAGTTTTCTTCATCATCGATCTTGGGTGCAAGATAATAGCGAATGAACCCAATATCTCCAATTTTGTATTCAACAACAAGAGGGACATCATGTGATAAGGAGAGTTGAACAGTCGGTGATAGTGGTGTGGCTTTGGTGAAAGAATTGAGGTAGCGACAGGCGAAATTTAATGTAACTGGTTCCTGCATCTCAATAGTCACAGATTCTTCTTCCTTATCAACATTGGCATTCTGGGCCAACTTAACATTGGCAGATCCAATGTCGCCCGAGGTTGAGAACTTAACACCTTCTTTAGTACAAGCAATAACAACAGATTCTCCAAACTGGGCCAAATCTCTACAAATACGTGCAAACTCGGCTGAAGGCATCTTAACAATACACGCGTAATCTGTGTCTGGAATTCCTAAATGCTCCTGATCTAAGTTCATGAGTTTCATTTCATAATCTGATACTTTATCTTGATTAGCAGACTCGAACACAAAAGTAACTGTGTCAGCATTGTCTTGTGCTTTCATGGTAAGCACGTCATCATTACTAGCACACTTCATTATTTTCGCCAAACTGGCTAAATTCATGCCCATGGAAATGTTCCTATCACACCTGTATTTATCAAAGCCATCACTTCTTAAGTTTAATGAAACTAAACTTACATGAGAATTATCCATCGCTTGTAATTGGATTCCAGTGTCGGAGCAATCAAAGGTTGCTTCATTTAAAAGTTCTTTAATCGCATCTAACACTTTTTTAAGGATAGAACTCTGGACTAGACGTGCCTCAAACATAGTGAGCTATTATATTAATATAAGAAAATAACTAGTTACTATTCCTTCACAAAATACTGACGATTTCTAACACAAGAGAAGTTTGACTGAAATGGAGACCTTCAGAAAATGTTCAGAACGCGGGAAGTTATAAGTGGCGGGAGATAGCTTGGACGTCATTGGCCAAACTATAAATATATTATATTATTTTAATATTAATTGAAATATATGCATATTATTACATTAAAATATTGAAATAGTTTATAATATTGTAATTTAAACTTACCATGATAACTCCATCGTAAATATAGTAATTTGACCTACTTTCAAATAAATAATTTCCTTTAAAAGGTAAATTTTGTAAAATAAATTAATAAGGGAAAAAAAGAATTTTCGCATTTATTAATAAATTACCTTAAACAACGAATAGTTATATTTATATTTTACTATTATACATTGATCTCTATAATTTAACTAGATGGACATCTGTGGCTGAAATTTTTGAGCTGTCGTCTGCATACCATTGTGTAGAAGAGAGGAAACTTTCGGATATCTCTTTCTCTTTTACACCCATACAAGACAATGTGGCATTTTGACATCGTTCATTAATTTGATTGAATATATTATATATATATATCAATGTCTGATTAGTTAAATGAAATAAAATAAATGTGTTATTAAAAGCTTTGAAGAGCATAACAAAGTTCGAAACTAATGAGTTTTTCTTTAAATGAGTTGATGTACGCTAATACATACGATGATTTTTGAAGAAAGCTCGTTTGTAAGGATTTATCTCGTACCAGAAGCCTACCCTATAGTTAGTATTTAGGTAGGTTAAAAGACCTTTCAAAAGGAATTCATACTTTCATTCTAAATGGCCGTTCATCCTACCAAAATACTAATATATAATAGTATTCTGGTACGGAATAAATCCTTACAGATTGGGATTATTACTAAAATCATGGTTTAGTAGATACCGTAATTCCTACAATTATATAACCTAAATTATGTTTGAACGTAAGACCTCTACACGAAGTATGTCATTCGAACGGATGTACGAGATACCGTTTTTAGCTAACTTGTTTCATTATAGTTATAGAGCTTTTAACATAATATGGTTTCTGAAGGCAATATACCAAATATGAGCCAACTTTTTTTTTAATGGTAATATAATAATACTTTCTACAAGCCTATAACTTTTGTGGTGGTTTGAACGTATGGCAACTACACAAAGTTTGTCATTCAAACAAATGTAATCAAATTTTAAGATATTTTATTCATTATATATCGAACTTTCAATATAATGTGGTTTCTGAAACCAGTATACAAGCCAATAGCCAACTTTAAATATAAGTGTAGTATTTGCAGACTGTAAACAAAATGTATGATAACTACATATTTAAATATATTAATGATTTTATTCGTATGTGTACAGTATTACCTGTAAAACTGAATTGTATATCCTTTAATGTAAATGATTCTTCAGACAAATGTTGTATAATACTTCACTATTTTAAAAAAATAACACTTTTATCCATCAGAGACATGTTTTCGCATAAGAACATTGAAAGAAACCGTTAAATCTTTTCCCCCCACAATGTAACAGACGATAAACTTGAGCGTCAAGCTTTGGACCTTGGCAATGCGTATGTTTATGTCCATCCAGTATAATATAGAGATCACTGCTATTATATCACATTTTTACCTAACTTAATTTATTAAAGGCAAGCTAAAAACTATTTTTTTCCCGTATTTAAAAAAGGTCCGAATCATTTGATTCGAGAGTGGGAGACTTGTAAACAGGTAGACGAATAAAAATTACCTTTTTTTCCACTTCATATTTTGGTGCAAATTAACACTGTGATTTCATTAGTTTATTTCATAGTTTAATTCTAGATTCACCTACAAAAATTATTGTACCGCGCGCACACATACGCGCGCACACACACACACACCACACACACACATATATGTATGTATTTCGAAATATTAAACTAATAGAATTTGCATTATTTAAAGGAGAAATAAATCAGAATTAGTCTCATATATTATAGATATAAATAATGATTGCTAGTTTGAAGGCTTTTTTATATTATTTAATTAATTTTGAAGTGTGTTGTATTTTGTTTCTACAAGTGTATACATATTTGCTAGAAATAATAATCATTTTCTATCATATATTTAGTAGTATACGTTATTATTATTATTATTAATTGTGTTCGGGTCGCATGTTACAAACCGTTCTATTTGTACTTTCATGCTTTTTTCATTCGCGTCGCCAGAACAGCTGTTCCTGTGGTAACAAATAACTGCCTTATCTGTGCCATTTCTTGAGTGTTGGTAAAGGGTTTGAAATTGAAGAAGAGAAAAAAGCGCGCCGTTTTTGAATAATAAATCACATAAAATCTTGAATTGATTTAACCAAGGTGAAAAAAGTATCTCTTTAAAAAATGTTAGAATATAAAATGCCAGAAAAGAAATATAGCTAAAGTTTAAGAGCCACTTTGTTTTAAACATTTTTCACAATTATTTAAACATTTATGTTTTCAAACATAACTTTTTTTTTTTTTTAGCAGACTGTATAGTTGAGATCACAAAAGAAGAGTGTATTGAAAGTTTGAAAAAATAACTCAGTCGACCTAATTCAAATTGTTTTCTTCGGTTCAGTATAATAATAAAAAAAGCATCATTCTCTAAAAATAGGATTTAAAGTAGTTGATGGTTGCATGGTCTAACTTGCTACTCTAGTGTTAGACCAGATTATGAGTGACTGTATGAGATGAACTAAAACAAAATTTATCTTTGCCATCTTTAAAAATACAACTGAAAGGATTGAAAAGGTGTTCTTTGCGTTGCCTCAGAGAGAATAGCTTGTTCCATCTACTATTAATTTATGCCTAGTTGTAGGCTAATCATCACATTCCCAAATATTTGGTGTTTGTATAGGACTCTTTAGATGTCCAGACGCCACTACGCTCCATTATTCAGCCAAGGAAGTTTAAAAGACAATGAAGCTCTAATAGCATTCTTATAACAATTTTTGAACATGTGGCGGCTCTAGAGGCTATTTTTATAGGCTGCCTTTCATTTTATTTTTTCTCTTTTTACATCTTTTAATACCTTGGATGCACCACTGAAATATGGTAGTAGTGATGATAATCAAATATCTTAATAAAAATCAGTGGTGAAGCATGATATAGACCTATGACAAAGCAGAGTAGGTACATAGGCAATGTTTTAGAATTCGTTAGTGATACAAACATCAAGACCTCCAAAACATTAAGTTATCACATAGCCCACTTCAGTGGTAAAATGATATAACACAGTGTTCGCGAAATCACAGCCTGTGGGCCACATCTTACCAGCCTACTTGTTTATAAAAAAAATATTTGACCTACATTTATACATCGCACACATAAAAAAAAGTTTAATTTTAGTGTGTATTTAATTTTGAACAACAAAAAACTCTTAAAACTATTTCAAACTGTGTTATTGTTTTATCCCTTTAAATACTTGAGTGTGGGAATTTTTATTTACATAATTTAATAAATACTGCTATAAGTATTTCACTAACCCACATAAACATTTGAGAAAATATATTTGAAATATATATTATTTTGAATACATAGCATTAAATAACTATTATAGAGCTACATCAGTGGTACGCAGAATAAACTTTAGGCTCTTTTGGTCTAGACTTTGCCAATGTCGAGGAGGTTAAGGGTTCAAATTCTAGGGGATGTACACAGGGTCGTTTCTTCTGTATGGTTTCCCCACATTCCCTTCACTAAATTATCTTTTCTCATCCCATACCAACTGGGGTGATTAAAAACCCCACTTACCCACTAGTGTGATTATTATGCACAAAGTTTGGATGGGTAGTAAGACGCGCCTCAAAAACAAAAGTATAGAAATATTGAAACTAACATGTTTCTTAGGCTATGGCCCGCAACATGCCCAAGCTCATGAATTTGGCCCTTTGATTAATTTGAATTTGAGACAAATGATCAAAGGCCCATTATCTCAAAAGACTGGCCTGCCAATGGCAGGTTTATTTAGGTTTGAGTCCCAATCAGGTTTACTGAGGTGGTTTTTTTCCTAAATGTTTTTTCCACTCTCCCTCTACGCAAATTAGGGTACCCTTACTCATCCAAAGGACATTAGCATAATTCAAGGCTGTAGTTGAGGGATTGGGGGTTCAAACCCCCCCTGAAATTTTATAAACAAAATCTATATGGCTTTATTTACAGTTCAAACAATATCAAATTAAGGTACAAGTACAAATTAGGGGGCTGTGTTACCATAAAAAGCACTTCAGAGAGCTTCTAGAGGTGTTTAATATTTAGAATTTGTCCTAGCCTCTGGCAGTTAGTGAGCTATGGTGCCATAAAAACACTTTAGATAGCTTCTATAACTGTTTGTCATTTAGAATTTTTTCTAGCCTCTGGCAACTTGTGGAATGTGCCCACCAACCCCGCCTTCCCCCCCCTCTCCCCACACACACAAATTATTGGCTGGCTATGGCCTTGGCATAATTAGAATGTATGTGTATAACCTGAAGAACAAGTGATAAGACACAGTGTTAAAAATAAATTACCACATAGTAATAACAATACCAATAACCTTTCAGCCCTAACCGATCATTGAACAGAGAACCTTGGTACTGGCAAAAACTAAACCGAGTGAGAAAAGGTGTAAGACGGAGCATAACAATATTTTTTCTGTGTTCTATGTGATGAGTAAGCCTCACTTGTTCAGATTGACTCCATTTTACTGGATAACACAAGGTTAGCCACATGTGTGTACAGGTCCAACCCATTCATCTGTGGTGTGCGCATGCGTTCCAACCACTTCAAACTGGAGCCTCCCATATGGACTCCTCTGGGTGGGGCATGCTCCGACTACCTGCAAGCGCCGGGCTGTGGATTCCTTTGCGGGGAAATCAACTTTGTTTGTAAGATATCACAATTGGTGGCAGCAGATCAAGGGGATAGGGTGTGAAAAATAATTTGCCTCCCTTGGATTTATTTCAATCTCCTGGACATTCCCGAATATGAAGATGAAAGCTGGCTTACATCAAAATAAATGGTTTAAAACAAGAAATATACAAAGATTTGTCAAAATTAATATATTTAGTTGAACGCTATAATGGGAGGGGTTGTGGGCTGGCACAGATGACAACTAGCAAGTTCGTTGATTTGATCAAAAGACAATTGGCTCTTGATTGACTCAGGATTGAAGACATTCAAATTAACTTATTTTTTTGTTTTATTTAAATTTAATTTTTATTAAATTCATATATTAAAAAATGTAACCTTTGGGTTGTTTTATAGCCTCCACTTCCTTTAAATAAATAGCTTCTAGAGGCATCCAATTTTTAAAAATTTGCCTGGAAAGGCTACCCAGAATAGCTTTTAGACACACCCAATTTTCAAAAACTTTCCAGGTAAGGATCACCGCAAATAATGTCTAAGGGCACTAGGATATTAAGCTTTAAAGTTATTTTCGATAAAGACCATTCCAAATTGTTTTTGGGGGCATCCAATTTAAAATAAAATAGGAATGGCTCTTAAAGTTTATTGTTTGTGTGGCGAATCCCACTAAAACCCCCATGATTTATAAATGTTATTGCTAATTCACACCCCCTTCCCTGTCTTCCTACACAAAATATGTTGTCATCCCTGATCAATCTTTTTATGTAATGAGAAATTGTTACAAATTATTGGGGGCTGTTCATAAAGTTTATCACATAGAAAATGTTAAGAAAATACCTTATATCATTGTGTAGTGTCTCAGCCTGCTGAAACTAATGATCCTGGGTTTGATTCTCGGCATGGCCGAAAAATGTATTGTTAGCAAAATTGGGGTTTCTCCTTTTACAGTGAATAAGTTAATGGCCATGGGCTGGGTGATTTGTCTGTCCTAGGTTAAGATAATTTATATGGAGGATTTTGGAAACTGCTTATGGCCTTCTATGCATGCATTCCTTAAGGCTTCAACATTTTTAAAGTGTCATATAAAAGTTTAATGATATTTTTCTCACCAATTTTAGCAACCAGTTTAAATTTGACAATGGTTGTGTTTCAGGGACATCATTGTACCAGCCGGCAGCCACAAGTCAGAAGTTTCACTTCCATTCCGACCATGTCAACTCACTGTCGGGGTTTCTAATAGAATATGAACAGCTTTATCACTGCTGATAAGCATGAGATTGACAACTCACAACCATGACAGTAGCCTCTTTTATTTCTGAGGGGCTTTGAAAGATTTATGTTGGAATCTTGGTAGAGCCTGTGCGAAATCAAGATTTTTGATTTTGAATTGAACACGAATCTTTGCCTACCGAATCTAATCGAATCGGAATTGACTATTTTAAAATTAAAATGGTTCAAATAGAATATTTTTAAAATAATTATAAAATTCAAATCAAATATTAGGATGAATTTTATATATTTTTAAATCAGTGCAATAAAAAATTGGGTCATTAAACTGCGTTCAAATAATTAATAAATTGTAAATATTACAAGATTAGCAAGTTAAATTGTAAATATTACAAGATTAGCAAGTTAAATTGTAAATATTACAAGATTAGCAAGTTTTATATGGTAATGTCAAATAACGGACCCATACTAACTTCTTTAGAAAGTTAATTATTCAAATGTTTGACTTTTATATTCAAATTTGGAATTAAATTCTATAAAATCCGAATGTGGGATCTATTTGAACAGACTCAAATTTCAAAGTTTTGCACAGGCTTAAACCCTGGCCATTGCAGGCCGAAAACGAGTAATTCAGAGTCTACTCTGATAGGACTCGTGTACGAGTAGCCTAGCCATGTATTGTTCCTCTATAGTAAACACAGATAAAACATTTTTATAATAACATCAGCATGCCTGGGTTATTAGCAAACTGAACTTCCTTGATTATACAGGGCTTCGAAATATTCATACCCTGCCTGTCTCCCCCATAAGTGTCTAACCAGGATTCTAACCATACTTGTTTAGTGGTAGGAAATAAACACTATTAAGACAGTATAACTAGTATTACCAACAACTCTACAAGGAAAAAAACTAACATATATTTCAAATCTAAATTAATAGTTCCAAGGTGTTACTATAAACATTAGTGTATGAATTATCTTGATCAGAGGTGGGCAAACTTTTCTTCCTGAGGGCTACATGAACATATGTAAGGTATCTAGCATGCATGAGACAAAAATCTAAATTTACTAAATAATGAACTTTATTTTCACATAAAAATACATTTATTAGTCATGTAACTATGTAACTTTGGTACACAAAGAAAGTAGCAAATATAATTCATTCATGACCTAAGTTTACTTGGATGACAGCTCAAAAAGTTACTAGAAATAGTCCCTAATACATCCCTACGCCAACAGCTGACATTTATCACTGGATCACTGTAATGAAAACGGATGGTAATATATGAATGTGATAGTTAATCACAGTAATTTTGGCCAATATTATTTATATATTTATTTGAGGTTAGACACAAAGGTTATTTATCGTTTTATTCCACTTAAAAAAAATATTATTCACAGCACTTCCATAAAAGGTGTAATGATACTGATTTGGACCCCTCTCATATATGTAAAAAAGTCATGGATGAAGGTATTCTTCTTCAATAAACTATATGTAAAATATCCTTTTAAAACTTCATCCATGGAGAATCACGTGCTTTTAAGAAATAATGTCGAAGGATTGCACCATTAAAACTGATTTTTTTTCTTTCAAAAATTAACTCTGTAGTGTTTACCAAAAAAGCAAGTGACGCTAGCTCCCTCTACCAAATAGGAAGCTAGCCTTTACAACACCTGTCGCCGGAACTCTTTCTATTAGTTGGTTTTGAGACTGGTGACAAGGGGTTATAGAGGCAAGGGGTAGGTCATATATAAGCAGCTTGTGCGTATGAACACACACAGTGCCGACGACATAAATCTATAGAACTCGGTAATAAATAATAATAATAATAATAATAATATTTAGCACCGCGTCTTACTACCCGTTCGGGTTATACGCTTAAGTACTAATTACTCTAATGGATTAGGAATTGGGAGGGTTGAATTTAGAGGAAGTGAACCCGCATTTGCGTGGAGGGAGAGTGGAAAACCATTTAGGAAAAAACCACCCTCAGTTCACCCGACCGAGATTCGAACCTCGATCTCCCCGTCCTCGGCGGTCGAGCTCAACACAACTGGCGTGTTAGCCAACTACGCCACCGAGGCGGGTCTCGGTAATAAAGACAGTGCCGGTAGGAAAAATAGCAATAACACAAAATATTAACAGTGTCGGTAGCATAAAGCTAGAGAACGTGTAATATCATGACAGTGCCACTAACTTAAATACATAGAGTACACAGAAAAATAATCTGTAGTTTAACAGAAATTGTATAATTTTATATATCTTTGTACCGAAGGTAAAATCATCTTAATAAACCGTGTGCAACATCAAAAGTCTTGTTTATTTAATATCGTTATTGATAGTGTTCAATCACAGGACATTATCATGATTACAATCTGTACCGTTTTAATTAGTGCTCGATCACTGGGCAAATATCAGTTAATCAAACAGTAATCATTTTAATTGGCGCTCAATCACGAGGCTATAAATACTAATATTAAACCGTATCATTTTAATTAGTGCTCAATCGCGGTACAAACAATCCGCATAGCATTATAAATTGGCGCCCATTGCGCGGCACGATATCACATTATAAATCTCATACTAAATTGGAGCCCAAACGTGGGGCATAATAATTCTGTATCATAATAATTGGTGCTCGATCACAGGGTTATAAATACAAATTATCTCACAATAAAACCCATAACGTTATAAATGTCTAACGAAAATAGCTTAAAAATAGTGACCGACGAATTTAAACCATGTGGTTGAACATGAAGGAAACAAGTTTTTTACAATGATGCACCATGCAGCGGATAACAATATTTTGTTCAGTTTAATATTTTGAAAAACGATAAAATAATTATAAAATAATTTATTATATATAAAAAAAATGACAAGTATTTTCTCTTTTCCAAGTAAATACGATGCCTGTATTAAAAGATATTGATGTATGCACTATATTACACATAGTCAATAAAGTTCCAAAACGAAGAATAAGTATTTTTAATTATGCTTAAAATATTGTTTTGAGTTGGTTAAAAAGAAATTATTACAAGTAATGAAATAGTATGATAAAGCTTAAGTTTATGTATTTTAAATGTAAAATAAAACAGGTAATTAAAAAACTTAACATTTATAACAAAACAGTGATCTTTTACAAGTGTAGGCAACCCAAAACCTAAACATATGATTTTTGAACTGTCATCCAAGTGAAAAACCTATCATGAACAGACTCTAATATCTAATGTGTCATAGCAAATAAATGTAATGTCATGACTCATGTTGCGTCTCAGCCTCCCTAAATGTTGTTTAGTAACTACTTAAACTGTTATCGTTAATGGGATTTATGTAACTGTCCAAAATCCTGCTGGCCAGCACAAAATGACGTCGCAGGCAAGCGGCTGATCTAGATTAAACAAGTATTAACTAATCTGGAATATTGGATAATATAAACAAAAGGATGTTTTGTGTAAGGGCACTTCCAGAGAAGTGTGCTTCCATGTGCAAATACTGGAGATGGAAGGTTTACCACACAGCCACAGAAAAGAAGCTCTACCTCCAATCTACGTAGTTGTCTTTGCCGCTGCCGGTGACCATAAAAAGTGGTGCTGCTAAGTGGATTGTCTGAAGGTGCCCTAATTTTTATAATACCAGAGCTGCCTAGAAACATGCTTGGATTGTAATGAAATATAAGTTACACGAAAATGAAAATTGATAATGCACATCATTTAATTTATGAATATATACACACAATAATAACATTGACATACATCTTTATTTTCACTGAAAATAACTATGTATAATACTGGTGTGTATCATCACAAAAACATATTTTAACAAAAGAAAAAACTTTAAACATTAGTTTTATGATTAAAAACTGTTCATCTAAAAAGTTCCACACCACAATGATAAACATTAAATATCTGCATCTTAAAGCTCCAAATAATAATACCAACATGATAATAACATATCATATTTTGCATTTAATAAATTATACACAAAAATGAGCAAATGGAATTAAAATATGTTTAAAGAAATGTTTTGTGTTTCCATAAAGTACAGTCTAGATTTAATAGGAAAATCTGACAAAAAAAAGTTACTATATCTACTTTCATTTATTCATAGTCAAGTCATGTGATCTGTAGCTGTCCCTTTAATAGATATCATCAATACCTATGAAATAACATTAACAACATAGTAAAATGTTATCAATGTGACTCCAAAAAAAAACTATCTGTATTTTCTAAAAGTGTCTTCCAACTAAAATCCTATTGTATGGTACCAAATAAATGTAGTGTGGCTACACTAATGAAGTTTATTATAAACCGACACAACTATAATTTCAATCATACCAAAGGGAGAATTCTTACAAATCCAGTCACAGTAAAAAGAAAGTTGCATCACTTGCAATACAAATATATACAGATATTGCCTTGAGACTTTTTGATATCTTTTCAATGTTTGCAATTAAAAAGTTTAGTTCAATACAAACTAAACCGTTTGGTTGATTAAGGTTAAAACTGTATTGTTATCATAAATAAGTTTGTGTAACTTTAAATTATTGAATAAATATTTAATCTTGATATTTGATTTCGTCATTTATATTTATACACCTTGAAATATCACCAATACTAATCTTGAAATAGCAAATTATATCTTTTAATATTAACATCAAGATTTAGAGTTCATTCCTCTTCACTAAGCTTCTATAAGTTTAAATTGAGGTATATATTTTCCAATCATATTTGGCTGTTTGGTTGGCGCACATTAAGGCACAGGCAACGTAGGCAAGCCAGTACAGGGAGGGTTTTTATAACTAGTGTTTATAAATAGTAGAGAGCAGGTCTGTGGAGTTGGTAGCTATGCAAAGCCTTTGACCACGACTCCTCTATTTTTCTACTGTCGACTCCTTCATAAATGGCTAAAGTATATTAATTAATAGCAAATTTACTGCAATAAAATGCTCCAATACAGTTTACTTCATGGGAATTTTCTTTGACATTGTGAAAGTATATTTAAATAAATTTGTCAATCCATATTACAAATATTAGTTCTAGAGAATAAAATGATATATTTACCATATATTGATATAATATTATAAGTTTCTATTTTGAAGCCGGGGTCGATACATTTTCACAAACTCCACCCAAAATTGCTTCCCTCCCCGACTTCAACTCCCCAGCCCATGGTAGAGAGCACATAGAAGATAGTAGAGAACATCAAAGAGCAGTCTTGTGTCGAGTGGTGGTTGAAGCACAGCCTACCGTCCCTGCTCGTCATGTGTTGATTGACTGATGTGTATGTTTATTATACAACTGCTCTGTGTCTCATTTCCCCTATATATGTGCACTTCCACTGTACTGTTCTGTTTAGCTCTGTGTATACTCTTCTCTGTCCTGCTCTACACCTCAATGTGCACTTAGACTTACTTACATTTCTATATTATTTATTAAAAAAAAAGACAGACTAATAACATGATTATAATTCCTAATGTAGTACTACCATATGCACCTGTAAAAAAAAATAATTAAAATACAATCTCAAATTTATTTTCCAACCAAAATTAAAAGACACACTACAAATTATTTTACATTATTATTTTAGATGCAAATAAATTTAAAATTAAGTTTCAAAAGAAATAACCAATTTTGCAATATATATATATATATTTTAAGATAAAAAGACTATTAGTTAGATATTAATAAATTTACTTTTAAAAAGTGTAGGTCTACACCAGTTTGTCAAACTTGTTTGACCGTAGGAACCGCATTGAACATTTAAATTACACATATTTAATGCGCAAATTTAATAATTTCTTGAGAATTGATCTCCGCTGAGTAAAGAGTAAAACTTCTATATAACCTCACTTGATAGATTTCACCAAATAATGATATTTCTAAATGCTATAACCTCAAATAGTGTATTCCTACAACGTTTATAAAAAGAATGAACAGACCACATATAATGTTGGTTCATCCAAAGGTCCGCGAGCCACAGAGAATCATGGATCGAGCCACATGCAAGTTTGACATGCCTGGTCTACACAATTAAATTAATTGTTTCCATAAACACAATTTTTAATCCAACAAAAATGTATTTTGTAAAACTTAATGGTGTGCTTCTCTTACGAAGAATGTCTGCCATACTATGGTTGTGAAGTCAGTCAAAGAAATTATAACAGTTATTTTCTAGGCATTGATTTAGATGCTATAAGTATTTGAATTTCAATCACAGTTGAGCTTCATAACGGGACTTGGCTTAGTGTCGATAAATAAAAAGCCCCATCTAAATACTCCATATCTGTAAGAAAAGATTAACTTAACAGTAACACATTTCTCTATCCATAAATTCGTAGTTTATAACTCTCCATAGATGTTGAATAAACTTTTAACTTTTTTTAAGAACTCTCACTACAGAAAGAGACTCATAAACAACATCAGGTCGGATAAAGGTATGTTCAAAATTTTCCAAAAGTGTCGTTTTTTCATTTAGCCATCTTTAATAGTGGTGCTTAAAAAAAATTATACTAAGGCTATCCTTATATTAATTAAAAACACTCAAACAAAAAGTAAAACTATGAACATGTTAATAAATGTGTTTATAGAATTTGCTGAAAATGTCCACTCAAATTCGTTCAAATAAAACAAAATATACTTTCTCATATTTTTGTTAATATCATGGAATTAAGGATACAGCATGTGTACACAATGTTAAAAATGAAATATACTTAAAAAGGCTTTTAGGATACTGAGCTTACAGAGTATGTAGATGATGCTTAAAATGTAATAATACTTGATGACATCAAATTTACAGCAAAAAAAAGCAAATTATGCCGCAACCTACAACAAACTGGTCTCAAAAGTCATCACAGCCACAGAGATATTTTGGCCTCATCCAGTGTACAGGCAGAGGTTAAGCAAGCATGCTATAGAAATAATCAATAAATAAAAGCAGCTCCTGATATGACCGATAATGCAGGGAAAAGACCCAGATAATACAAAATCGTGGTTGATACAACAAAGATTTGCTTCTGTGGCTACATGATCTAAGACGTGACTCTTGCAATAGACTGGACTGCTGATGATCAGAAGATCAGGGTGGTTTTTCCTAAATGGTTTTATTCCCACCCTTAACACAAATGCGGGTACATTTCCTCTAAATTCAACATTCCTCATCCCTAAAAGATTAGTGTAGTTAGTACATATGCATACAACTGGGATGGGTAGTAAGATGCAGGGCTTAAAAAAAGCTGTTTGATTACCTAATTTCAAATTGGGCAACTGAAAGTAACCTTTTTCTTTTTTGTATTTTTTTGGTTGATTTGATCTTTTCCTAAGGTTTTTGCAAAATGCACAATGATTTCTGATTATTACTACAATAATCTTCTCGCTTCTTAAAAATGTTAAAAATTCTCCATGGATGTCAGTACACATCCATAGCCATTCTGATAGTTATTCTGCCAAGTGAAATATTGAGAGTTTACTAGAGTAATTTTGTTTACTTAGAAATTATACAAATGATAGAGATAGATTTAACATTAACTCAAATTCTATCACAAATCAAAGGGAAATATAGCAAGTTTATAGGAAACAGATTATGACAGTCCTGAAGTAAAAAATCACTCTTTCAAACTTTTGGGCTGCTATTGAGTACAGCCTATTTGTAGGTCTACCATCTACAAATTTTGAAATTCTGACGTATATTCAATTTATTCAAATTAAACTTAGCACACAGTATTACACATTATGGTGTGTTAAAAATAGATTAACGAACTCTTTATTTTTGTGTATGTTTCTAAAATATTGTCCAGCTGTGAAAATTTAAATTTGTTTCCTAAGAGCCTGTTTTATCCCCTGGAACACCGAAATAAGATACTGTAGATAATAAAGCTTAAAAAAGATGTCCGCATCATGTGCGTTTTCTGTAAACCACTTTAGAAAACATGGAATTGAGACCATTAAAACAATTTTACCATATATTTAAAATACAACCAAACGAAAAATAATTATTTTAAAATTAAAAATATTATACTGATCCCAATTTGTCAAGTTGTCAAGTGATGAATGCAGAATACTGCCTTTGATATGTTTTCTCGCTAGATCATAGTCTTGTATCTAACTTCCAGTTAATTGGCCATAAGATAGACTCGTCACCTGTAAGATACCTATTGTCAATGTAATAGATCACGGTTAGCCTTCTACCTTTAAGGGTAACAATAGTGTACCTGCCTGATAAATCTCTTTTTATGTTCTCAGATAGATTGGAACAAAAGGGCTCAGAAACACTTAAGTGACCCTGCAATAAACAAGTACTTAAGATATTTTCCCTTGTATTACTACTATGGTCAAATAGATATACGAGATTCACGTTTTTACCACCGTTTGTTTAATAAACATGAACGTTTAATATATTAAAATGTTAGCATTCTTTAGAGAATATTTTAAATGTTGTAAGAATAGTAAAGATTTTGATTAAGTTAGTTTTGCTTTTAAGTCTTCCACCAACCGACCTTAGATTTGTTAACTTGTTCAGCCTATTATATTTTAGAAAACTATTAAAAAAACATAAATGTGATGTTTAGACATATATCACCACCAAGATTATCATAGGGGCTAATCAACATACTCAAATATACCATTTCTAAGAACTTGCAATAAATAGCACCCTGAATAAAGAGCAAGTTTGATTTTATAGGAAAATTTATTTGACATGAATAGACATTATTAAAACAATTTTCAAGTTATACGTTAAGGCAAGTGATCTGCAGTTATCATTTTTGATATAATCAATACAAGAAAATAATATTAATAATATAAACATTTTATCAATGTTGGCTGTAAAAAATAGATTCGTATTTTTAACAGATTCTTTTATTCAAGAAACTTATTACTCATCAGCTATAGCAATGTTTTTTTTTTGAAGAGGCATAATTTTGAGAGTCAAATTATTTAGTCTGATATTATATTAAATTTTTTTGACACAATGAACACAATACTTAATAGCAACTTAATTAAATGTGTAGATTGAGGGTGGTTAAGAGAAAATGCACCTAGATATGTAAAGAAGCAGAATGGAAAAAACCAGCATCTAGTGTACCCGACCTGGATTCAAACTCAAATCTCTCCATGCAAAGTACAATGTCTTTGACTGCTCAAACACTACTATAGATGTCAACGCGAAGATAACTTATAAAAAGCTAGACCCTAATCCTTAATTGTGATACTTTTCTCTTCTACTTATGCACCCTAATAACATGGAGAATTTGGGAATGATGGAAGGGGGGGGGGGGGGAGGGGGTGTTTGGGTTGGTAAAGAAGTATAGCTAGTGCTCACCATTTGTCATATTTGGTTCCTTAGAAATGTTTCATCAGCCGAACTGTCAATCAACCAATCAACTCATGCATTGGAGTTATTCAATATGTTTATGACATGCAGGTTAAGCTTGTGCTGAAATAAGGAAAATAAACAGGTTATAAAAGAGAATTTGGTAGAGTAAAGATATGCTACATAAAAGATAAAGTAGAAGTAAATATGTCAAACTAAAATAAATCCTCTCCCAATGATTTTTGATGACTAACATAAAAGAAGTAAACTGGGATGTGAAAAATGTGTTTATCATACATTTTAATTCAGTATGCTAAGGTAGAGAAGAAATATAAAAATATTTAGGTACTTTGTAAAGTGTGTGAGAAAGGAGTGCAAATATATGGTTTTCAGTTAATTTCATTTCAAAATAAAGAATCTGACTAGAAACTATAAACTGGTTTAAATTAATATTTTATTTTTTCACAAATACATATATAGATACCAATGATATGTTTCTATTTTAATTTATCATATTACAATAATTGACATAGTTACAACACATGATTAAATATATGAATAGCTGTTACACAGTAAAATTAATCAGAGCTATCAGGAGAGAAATTAACTTAATTTTTAAATCCTCAATTTCAATATTATTACACATTAGAATTCAATTTTATTACAATTCCTAAACCAGATTCCCAATGGAGATGAATAAATAATGGATTAGTTATTAATGGTAAACAATCCAATCATGGACATAGCTAGATTTTTTTTTTTTGGAGGGGGTAAGGAGTTCAAAATCATAAGTTTATAACATGATAAGACTTACAATTATTAAACCCTAATAAATAAGAACTGTCATTTTACAGTATTGGATGGAGCTTTATTTTTGTAAGAGGAGAAGGAGGGGGTGTAGGTAGCCCCCTCTCACCCAGTTAATGTTAGAAAATTGAATGCCCCTAGAAGCTATTTATGGTGGTATTCATTTGAGAATTAAAAAAAAATTATAATCTTTAAACAGCTATCTCTAATAGTGTTCCTCCGAATTTTTTTTAAATTTTGATACTCCTAGAGGTTATTTTGAGTAATCCTCCTTCAGTAAATTTTAAAAATTAGACTCCCCAGAATTTATTTGAAGTGGATCCAATCCATTTTTTGAAAATTTGGAACTGCCTTGACGCTATTTGGTGTAATTTGCCCGATTTATTTTTTAGTAAGATGCTTCTAGAATCTAATTAAAGTGGTCTTCCATCACCAAATTTTTAAAATTAAAGCTATTTGGAATGCTAGTCACATGGATTTTTTTTTATTTGAGTTTGAAAGTGGTCTTTGCTTGAATTTTTTATTTTAATAGGATGCCTCTAGAAGGCATTATTTTAGAGTTATCTTTGCCTGGAATTTTTTTAAAGTTAAATGCCTCTAGAAGCTATTAAAGTGGTCCTACTTTGGCAAATATTTGAAAAGTGACTTCCTCTATAAGTTATTTGAAGTTTGATACAGGGCCATCTTTAAGTTTCACATTAACAGCTTCAAAAAGTTTTGAAGGGGTTTTGAACCCCATAAACACCCTCTCTCTATGTCCATGAATTCAATACTAATCAATAAACAAATAGAAACCTTGTTACATTCATGGTAATGAAATTTTGGATATCCATCCCGTTAGCCGAAGATTTGTTTCAAATCTTTCCAATCAACGATCCGATTTAATTTCGCTACAATATTACAAAGGTAAAATGCAAAACAACAAAAATAATTTTTTAAATATGAATAATTTTTTTGTTCATTAAATTCTTAGTTAAAATATTAATAAACATAAAAAATAAAAAAATTCTAATAATATGATGTGCTTATTGTTTGCAAAAAAAGGGGTGGGCTGGTATAAGGTAGTGTTTTAGGCCTCTTTGATATGGATTAAAAATGCTCAACTGTGACCATAAATATTAGAAAATTATATATTTCTTGCAAAACTAGAAGAGTTATTTAAACGCTGAGCTGGTGTTTTTTTCACTGTTTCTGTGAAATATTAATATTTTAAATAACATACTTAAACCAAACAGTGATAAATGACAAAATAAATATTTTAAAGTCATTTTATATAAAGTGATAAATTCGTTAAGCATTTGGGATGAAAAATTATCTGAGCATTCCAGTAGTCATAAATGTGTGTGGAATTTATGTTTGTACTTTAAATTAGAGCTGGGCCGATCAGCTATTTTGCCGATTAGTCCGATGCCGATCATTTGTTGCCGATTAGGCCGATTACCGATGCCGATTATTTTTGTTTTCAATTTTTATAAGTGTATAAAGTAAAATGACCCTTAAAGCAAAAACAAAGTTACTTTTACTAGTTTTATAATGTCCAATATAGTTTTGTTTTAATAACATTTAAATAGAAAATTTTAAAATGAAAAGGTTGTTTAGTTATTATTTTATATTGTTATTGTTAGGACAAGTGAACCTATCATTAAACAAAAACAAATCACAATAATGAATAGCAAATATACCAGTACATGTTAGATAATTAAAATATGATTTAACATTTATGATTAAATAGGCCTACTGACCCTTTCATTAGACAAAGAAAAATCATAATCAGCAAATTTAAATTTAATTTTAATGATAAAAAATAATCAAGGCACACATATTTTTACACACAAGGAGAATAGGCCAACATCTTTTTTTTTTAGATGAAATAGGAATTTTTACATCCAATGTCTATTAAAATATGGCTTCTATATTAAACAAATTTTAACGATCGTAATATTTTTGTGAATTGTGATTTAAATATATCATAACATAGGTTTTTTGTGATTCTACAAAGCATTCCATTATAATTTAACTACTAAATATTAATATCGTATATAAATAAGTGGTTTCTTAAAAAAAAGTATAACAAAAAGGCATCACCATTTTTAAACAGTAATCCGATCTTTTTATTAACAATTAAATAATCTTAATGAAAAATAACATTGTATTAACTACATTTAAATAAAAACTACCTTTAGAAAATCTAATGAACGGTGAACGGGTCAAAATGAACGGATCATTGAACTGAACCAGATACAATGAATCGTTCATTTAAAAAAACTATTTTGCACATCTCTACCTCAATATGATAAAATAAATAATAAATAACATAATGTGCAACGAAAGTTATTTTTCATGTGTTTTTTTAAGAAATACTTTAAAACTTATTTTAATTTACTTTTAACTATTAAAGAAAATGTAAAATTTTAATTTTAATATATATTAATTAAATTCTTATTGAAATATGAGCGAAACAAATTCCCTCCCAGTGGAAAGTTTTGTACTTGCATTAAAAGAAAAACTGTTTCCATTTAAAACAAAATGTGCTATGTTCGAGATTATTACGTCCGATGTGTCATTTTTTGGGCATCTTTAACAAATCGAAATAAAACAACACCAATCTGCTAATATTTTATTTTATGATTATTAAATTTGTTACTTGTGAGTATCTTTATTTCTAATAACGTGCATAAATTGGTAAAAGACCTATGGTAAATATATTTATTTTGATATATTTTGTTTGGAATGTTGGATGTGCTGTTTATTTCGAACCTAAGTCGCTAAGAACAAGCTAATTATTCATAGATCACATACGAGAGAGCAGAGATAAAATATTATTTTTTTAGAACATAAAATATTATTTTTTTAGGACTTAAAATATACCCACACATTTTGAATAATCGGCATAAATAATCGGAGATTCAAACACAGATCATCGGAATCGCCGGTTATGCGATAATCGACCGATGATCGGATTAATAATCGGCATCGGCCCAGCCCTACTTTAAATTCCTTAAATCTACTCTCTCATTCATTCTTTCACACTTTTTCTTTCTCTTGCTCACAAAGTGTTGACCTTGAAGTCCTCCCTCTAGAAACTTTTCTTTCTCTTGTCTATTGCTCAAAAAGTGTGACTTTAAAAAAAGTCCACCCCCCCAGCAATTTCTTTCTCTCTCATGTTTGACTTGCAAGCCCCCAAGTATGAGTCACCACACACATCCTTTCAAACTTTTTCCTCCCTAACCAATAAATAACAAAGGATAATGTTGTCTGTTACCAAGGTTAAAACTGGTGAGTTAAGTTAGGTAAACTCATCTCCTTGTTTACATGCTTAACCACTTTGGTCTATACTCAGATACTTTAGAAAAGGCATCACTTTCTGACTTCTTGCTTACACATTCCAAAAGATCAGTGAAAATAAATTGGGCTCAACATGATCATTAGTTTAACCGATTTTACCATAATCAGCTGATGATCATATCGGCAGTTGGCATCGGCCCAGCAAATAAACAATGTTAGTTTGAAAAACCAATCTTAAATTATGATTTAGCTGTTACATTTAAAGAGATTGTAGAGCAACTAGTGAAACTCTTATCAATTATTTGATGGATATCAAGGTAGATACCTATTAAACCAACTCAAACCATATTCAGCTTCTTGGTTCGCTTTCCATGATTGATTATTATTTTTATTAGCACCGAGTCTTACTACCCGTTCGGGTTATACGCACTTACGCTAATGTGTAATGATAGGTTGATTGTGAGATGAAATGGAGGACCTACAGTTTAATGTGGAATCCAAACCGTGGTGATGGCCTGGCATTCTACACATTCATAAGTTGTGATTAATACAAGTCTTGTCAGAGGTGAAGGAAGGGTTTGGCAATAAGATAAATCTGTGCTGGGATTGAGGATTGAACCCTGGACCCTCAGCACAGAAGTCTGACGCCTTACCCCTAGACCACCAGGTCACCCTTCCCTGATTGATGCCATGCAAAATTCAATTAAGCTACAAATCAGGATAGACTTTGAAGAGGAGAGATAGTTAATCTTAAATTCATTAATAGTGATAAAAAATAAAAAAGCAAGGAATTCACAAATCTGGTTATCATGATTGAAGAGCAGGGACATCTCTTGACTGTAAATACAAGGGTTAGTTAAAAAAATCTAAGCATGTACAAAGTAAAATAATGATTTAAACTATGCTCATCTCCTATGAACAGAAGAAATGAGCATATTATAAAATTTAGTTAATGTTGCCGTATTTTTTCCTAACTTTAATACACTATAAATAACATTTGATCTTCATAGCATGGTGCTCATAGAAGTAAAATACTAGTGATACATTTATACATGATTTCTACTAACCTCCAAACATAAAAAAATAACAAATTTGTCAAAAGTTTGACTATTATCTCTGAGATTATGAAAAGAGCAACTACATAATATAAACAAAACATGTTTTACATAAACCACTTAAAAAAGGGATACACATAAAATATATATTTTTGTTAAAAAAAACTACAGGCTCAAAAGATGTATAATTATAACATACAAATAAATATTACAGCGCACCGTGCAGACTTTCTCACTCCTTTCTCCTTGTGCAATAATTAAAAAAAAAATCACCGGTGACAATCTCAAAACAATAATCATGCAATCAATAAATTACATATTTGAAACAACAGTATTCACCCCATGATTATAGCAACAAACTGAGCGCGATAATCTTTGGGTCATGTGTTCATTCAGATTAACCCTTTTGAGTGCCAACATGACTCAAAAGCGATGCGCGAAATATTTGCTAAAATTGCCAGCATCGCTCACAATTTTATAACTTTTTAATTTATAAATTTTATCTTTGGCCTTGTTTGTAAAAATAGTTACTAAGAGGAAAGCTGTGATTCAAGACAGAAATACTTGCAATATTAAATGATAGCTCAAGCAAGCGTGATCAATTTGTTAGTGATTATGAAACCAGTGATTCTGAATTTGTAAATAATGAAACTGAACAGGAATTATATTTTAGTGAAAATTAAAGATGGGAACAAGTAGGAGTGGTACCTTTCAAGAAGTGGTTTAAGAAATTTTCATCACAATTTCTTTCCCATTAGTTTTGTAAATTTTTAGAGCCCGATCCCATAGGGTTCCATCTCTGATGAAAATTCTAACCAGCTAATTAGCTCCAACCCAAATCTGTGGCAGGGATTTTAAAAACATATTTTCTTATAGCTCAGAAACTATTGGGTCTATATACAAAATATTTGAGAAAAAGGTGTTTTATCTTCGATAGAATGGTATCTTTTTCATATCTCTTAAGAGTTACAAATATGTTTATCAAAATTAGAAATGGCCACTTTGATAAAGTGCCCTCTAAGTAATTTTCCCAGCAAAATAAGATAGTCATTTGCTTCTAATGTTAAACTGATCATAAATTAAATTTTAATAAAAATTGCTGTAGATTTCTAGAAAATTAATTTTTTACAACACTCATCTATAAAAAAAATCTTAAATTTAATAGTATTATGACTAAAAAAACTCTTTTCTAGGGGTCACAAGAAAGAAATCACATGCTTAGAATAATTAATATGAAAAATATATATAATTTTTTTTTAAATTTGAGTATAAATAATAAAAATGGGTTTTCTGGTTTTTGTATGAAGATAACTATATAGTTCAACAAATCATATATTATTATAAAGTCATTCTCTAATCATTAATATTTTTATGTTTAACATTTATATATTATAGCAATTATATTTCACTTTTCTAAGTACCTACAAAATATGCACCCAATTTATTTTAGCTTTGATAAGTACTTAATAATCTTTTATATAATTCCAAAGATTATCAATTTTGAGATACATAAGTTTATATGTTATTAAAGTAGTTGAGAAAACAGTGATAAGATCAAAGAGACTGATAAACAATGTGTCGTTATATACCTTTCAAAGTTAAAACTTTAAAGGGCAAATTGTTTTCTTTATAACTGTTACTAGTAGATAAAAGAGGTAATAAACAATTCATATATGATAAAAAATCTGGGGTTTTTTCATAAATAAAACAACTTTTTTTTACCACACTTATTCATTTACTTAAGTCTTTAAATATTTGAGGTAGTTACTTTGGATTTTATATCAGTTTTATTTTTAATACTAAATACATTGAATAAATTATTAAATATGAAGACGATAGTTTAAATGACATTGAGAATTGTATTTATATATTTATTAAGTTTTATTTTAAAGAATATTATTAAATTATTAATAAAGTTTATATAAATAAAATACTCTTTTTATTAAAGCTATATTTCTCACAAAAAAGTTAAAAAAATAATTTGTTATAAATATTAGTGGACAAATATTGAAACGTACAATCTAGTTATGTTTGACATCTAGAAAGTCAATTTAATATATTTTTCAAATTTTTTTAGAGCATGGTTATATATTAGTGGACAAATGTTGCAACACACAATATAGTTTTGTGAGAGGCAGAGAGATTCAATATATAGTATTTTTCGAGCTTTTTATTACATCATGGCTATGTTATATTCTAGGTCATATGAAAATACTATGAAACAGTTAACTTAAAAGAATATTTCTACAAAAACAGCTGTATTCATTTATTTAAACTAAAAAACATTCAGGTATGTTGATGTATGATGATTAATTTAAAACATTTAATGAAAAAATATAGGTAATATAAATAAATGCATAGCAACTAACAACAAATACTGTTAAGTAAAAATAATTAATACATTAATACTGAAACAAAAGTAAATATTCTATGTATGAATAATAAAATATTATGCTAGAGTGATCACAGATAACAATCAACTTTTTCTCAAATTTACAATATGAGCCAAAGTGGGCACATTGTCTTTAAAGATATACATGCATGTGGCAAGGGATATATTTCATTTTTGTAAACAAAAAAACTTCAAAAGCCACACATATTGATAAATAATATACTACATAACTATTTATCTTTACACCTAAATTTGCAGTTAGAAGCTCGAACGAGAACACAGGGGGTCCGACAATAAATGGCGTGACTCAATTGTTAACTTACACAGATGCTAGATGATACAGATTTGCTAGATGATAATGTGGCAATATTTTAAAGGAATGCAGACCTTTTGTTTAAAAACAGCAAAATGTATTAGTAAATGAGGATAAAATCAAGTAGCCTACATGACTTGTGAGTCCAAATCCTGTATTCCAAAGGAAGTTTACAAACTCAAATATTATATGTTTGAAATAAAGTGGATTGATCAAAAACAATTGGTAATAAATACAATGATAGAATATTAAGAAAATGGTAGAACACAAATAAAAGTAAAAACACTAACACATATTTACACACACTTCAATATTTTGATACTATTATAGCATCTTCCTCAGGAGTAGTAGTTAGACTAAACAGGATGTTGTCTTCAGTGATGCCAACTTTGATTGGTATGGATGAAAACTTATCTGGTGGAGTTGAAATTCTCTGAATGTTTCTCTATTACTCTATGGATGGTAGGTGGTGCTGGTGTAGCCTCAGGGTGGAAATTAGCGAACATTTAGGTTGGATGGTTTTCTAGACTTTGTGATCTATTGGTGTGCCAGTTCCCATCTTCTTAACAGAGACATAACTGAGACATATCTTGTTAAATGATTTTATGTCTCTGTTAAGAAGATGGGAACTGGCACACCAATGGATCACAAAGTCTAGAAAACCACCCAACCTATAGAGTAATAGAGAAACATTCAGAGAATTTCAACTCCTCCAGAGAAGTTTTCATCCATACAAATCAAGTTGGCATCACTGAAGACAACATCCTGTTTAGTCTAATTACTACTACTACCTGAGGAAGATACTATAATAGCATCGAAATATTAAAGTGTGTGTGTAAATATGTGTTAAGTGTTTTTACTTTTATTTGTGCTCCACCGTTTTCTTAATATTCTATAATTTTATTTCTTACCAAAAACTCAAATATTAGGAACAGTGCCAACAGATAGGAAAGAGATTCAAGATTAAACACGGAATGTTATCGTTCAGTTTTTAACCTGTTGTCACCTCATCTTCTTTCTCAAAATATTAAGCTGAGAATATACTAAACTATAATCCGACGTATTGTTCTTGAAGGACGCGAAGCATGGTTTCTCATTATGTGCAAAAGAATATATTTTCTTATAACAAATAGCTGTGAAAGATATTTGGACCTGACAGAGATGAACAAACATGAGTATGGTATGGAGAAGGTTAGATAATGAAGAGTTTTATACGCATCCTCAAACATGATGATAGAGGTGTACAGGCTGAGGTGATGTTATATGGTGAGTAGTGGTTGATCACAGGCATGTACAGAACATTTTAGTTGATAAACCTGAAGATACAATACCCCTTGGTAGACCAAGACGTTTATATTAAATAGATTTGAATTTGTTGGATGTCGAGGATTGAAGGTGTCTCAGGATAGGATTGAATGTCAAGGATTGAGGTGTTCAGGATAGGATTGAATGTCGAGGATTGAAGGTGTCTCAGATAGGATTGGATGTCCGGATTGAGGGTGTCTCAGGATAGGATTGAATGGCGAGCTTACATTCTGGCAGCCATGAACTTTTGAGTTCATTAAAGTTAGAGTGAGTTATTAAATATAATACATAATTTTTCACTCATTAAAAATTATAATACTTTAAAGGTACAATAACACAGTCAAAATGTTTGTTCCCCTTTTTGACTTAGTTGATAAATTGTTTAACAAATTTTGGCACACGGATCAAATCGATACAAAACAATATTATGAAATCTGAAATGTAATTAAATATCCTTCAACTTTATTTGACAAATTTTGAGTTATTTTTAGAACTTTTATGTTCATAAGCATGATATTATTTTATGAAAAAATTAGTAACGGTAAGAACACATCAAAAGTTTTGGAAACTCTGTAAATGATTTAATGTAAGTAAGAGAGAAGGAAACCAAACAGAAAGCAGATTTAGGTAAAGCTTTAATAAGAACAAATAAATAAACAAAGTATGAGGATTGTGTGAATAGATGAAAAAAGAAGTTTATTTCTTTTCTATCAAGGCCTAGCTCAACTACATTCATGTTGCTTTCCAATTTCTCCCATATTACTTATACTAAATCACTTTACACTTTTTTTTTTAAAAAAATTCTAAGTAACTTTGTAAGGGGAACAGAGGCAAGAATAAAATTTGTGGCAATACTATGCTTCCTGTGACCACTCTAGCAATTCAGCAAAAGGGCGGCAGCTGGCCAGAGATAAGTCTCAGCTTACATCTTCAAATTGGATTGAACCTCATCCATGAGTTTGGCAGATTTTTGTAGCATGGCAACCTCCTCGTCAGTGAGAGGCTGCTTTACTATGTGGGTGACTCCGTTCTCTCCCAGCACACACGGAAGGGAGAGAAACACCTCCTTGTCGATACCGTGCTGGCCCTATAACATACGTGTTTAGCACTTAGGGCACTTCTGGCAGATGAGTTACATTTTAACATTTAATTTTATTAGAAATCAAGAGTTTTTATGGCATTTTTTTCAAAAATGTATGATATATTTGACAATGATGGATGAAGTATCTAGTTTGGTCACCATGTATGTAGAAGCCACTTTGTGGGAACATAACATTGACTAGGATAGACCTTTTAGGTTGTCTACACGTCATACCCGCAATTAGATGACGTGATGATAGTGATTATGAAGATGTAGATTTAGTGGAGATCTTGAATCTAACTTAAGTCTAATTAACCAGAACATGCTGATCATAGGAACAGCTATCCTTTCGGGGGAAAATACCTGTGGTACCACTGGGAATCAAACCCAAGACCTCTATATTAGTAACCACGGGCGCTGCTGACCATTAGACCAAGAGGCAGGTTAAAAATTACAGTAGAAGCTCGATATAGCGCGGATATCAGGATAAATAGTTTTATATCCATCCCCTTATTTGTGGCTGCTAAAAGGCCATAAATTATGAACAATAGTACTTACAGGCTGGAAACCGTTTATGATGATGATCACTTACCTTAACAAGAGTTGACACAGCATGGATATTGCCCCCATTACGTAGTATAGCCTGCGCTAGAGTACCAACACTTAGACCAATAGCCCAAGAAGTGTACCCCTTCAGTTTTATTACTTCATAAGCGCTAAAATTGAAAACATACAATAAATGTTAGGGCTATGAAGAAAACTATTTTTTATATCAATAAAATGTGAATAACTGAGTAGGCCTACAGGAATAAATCCAGTGGAAATTAAAAAAGAACACCATTCTAGATTTATCAATGGAGTTCAATAGTCTAGAAAAATTTAACAAAAGAAATATTAAATTAATCTCAAAGATAATTATTTTTATGGTGTTTAATTTCTTCTCATATAAAAGTTAAAAAATATTACATAATAATGGTGTACAATGTCCAATGCAATCCAATACAATACAATGCAATGCGAACACAAATATATGAAATTATCCCAAAGCCAAATACTTTGTTATTTTAGGTAAAAAAATTTTTTGGATATTTTTATCTATAAATATTTACTAGAGTTTACAAAAAGTTTTAATGACTAGATGTTTAGTATATTTTGATCATGCTGCTAAATCATGTTATTGTAACACTTAAAATTTAACTACTGGAGATTTTTGTTAAGTTAAAATTAAAGTGGTAATGTGGGTATGATCACAATTAAAAAAAAATGACAAAAAATCAACATGAATGTAAATTTAAGCTGCCAAGACTTATTGGTGAAGCTTTGAAAATAGAGTCAGAATTTTATTTTGAAAGGAAGTCAAAAGTTTTCAGATTGGCACACTCCTTATATGTAATGTAAAGTTTTAAAGAAAAAAAATACATTAACGATATCTTTAAACTAATTTTGTTATGTCATTTTATTTATTGAAGGTATTCTTTCCCTCAATGTCAATTTTTCTAATAGAATGGATTTGAAATCATAATTAACCTTGGTATTTGAAATCCATTGATCGCATAGTTTGAAGAGTAATCTAATAATTTTTAAAATCCAAAAAAATGCACTATCAAAATATCTTCTAGGGGCATCCAATTTTCAAACACTTGCCACAGGATGATTATTTGACCCCTCTCTAGCTTTGAGGTAGGATAAGACTAAAAAACTAATTCCTTTTTGTTAATTTTCCATCCCCACAGCTAAATAAGGTTTCACCCTCACTAAGTATGATTAGATAATGTCTTCTGCAAATTTTATTAGGGGATCGGACCTTTAAAATTTCAAGGATATTCGATATCCATAAGAATATCAGATTCTAAGGTCAAGATTCAAAAACAATATAAAATTAATTCTGATTTTGAATTATAATATAGTATGGAATAAGTAAAATAACTAAATTGTAAAAAAAATAAAGCACAAATAAAAGTAAAAACACTAACACATATTCATACACACTTCAATATTTTTATGCTATTCTTGTTTACTCAGGAAGTAGAATTGGAATTTGTTTTATAACTCTAAGAGTGCTTATTATTAAGACCAACATAATTATAGCAAAAACTTAATAACTTAAGCCAGATAATTAATTTAAAACTTAACTGCAAGTATTATAACAAAAAAAATTATTTATTTTTTAGGCTACTAAAGAATTAGTGTAGTAAACTTCTTTTGTTTGCCATGATTTTTAATATATGGATTCAAATTTGAGATTAATAATTCATAGGTAGAATGAAGATTCAGATTTGTAAGTAATGGATTTGAAACAACTCTTCTTTTTATTAAAGATTTCAAGATGTACAGCCCATAAGATCTGAAAGACCACCCCTAGGGTCTAGTGGTCTGAGTCCTGGCTAAAGATCCAGAGGTCCCTGGTTCGATCTTCGGTGCTTCCAAAATTTATCTATGAAGCAGTGGGTCTGGAATGGGGCCAACTAAGCTTATTGTAGACAATTGAGTAGCTACTTGAATAAACAAGTAGTGGCTCTGGTCTAGAAAACTAAGATTAGTGGCCGAAGGGTTTGTTGTGCCTAACATACGACACCATATATCTGCAAATGTTGGCACTACCTTGGCTAACATGTGGCAGCCCCTTGGTCGATATAGTGAGCTGACGCAATGGAGTTATTAGATCTGATAATCAACATTACTCAACATTACTACCAACACATCTTACCTCTGAACAACTTGATTGTGAACATCTTTCCAGTTCTCCTTATCATTAGCTGTGCCAATGTGTGGGTTAATATCACGCAAACGTACACCAGCAATGTTTACACCCGACCATACTGGCACTGAAAATATAATATGAAAGTAACACATTTTAAGTCCACCAGAATAGATAATGCAAGTATGAAATCAAACTTTTTATATAACATAATCCAATACTTGTAGTAAGTGAAAATCAGAATCTCTCTCCATATGATTTTTTAAGGAACCGTGTCTTTCTAGCTGTTTGAGTTATCCGCTTATGTTCTAATTATACTAATGTGTTAAGGATTAGGAAAGTTGAATTTAGATAAAGTGTACCTGCATTTGTGTGTAGGGAGAGTGGAAAACCATTTATGAAAGACCATCCTCAGTACACCTGGCCAGAATCAAACCCCAATATTCCTGTCTTCGGCAATCTAGTCAAGTGTGAGAGTAATGTCTTAGACCATGCGGCCGCCACCAAAGCGAATCCTATATTATTTAAAACTTCTCATTTCTCGTCTGAAAAGGTACGATACCCACCACTTGTGTCCCCGTGCTCTCCTATGATCCAGCCATGACAACTGTTGGGCGCTACCTTTACCCGCTGCGACATTATGAACCTAAACCGTGAAGAGTCCAGGTTCGTACCAGAGCCAATCACACGGTTATGAGGTAGACCACTTAATTTCCACGCCACATATGTCAGGATGTCCACTGCAAAGAGCACCAGTTATGCATCAGAAAAAAGTTCAGAAAAGTGTTGGTTTTTTTTAATCTAAAAGCAACAACATATACTTTATATATATATATATATATATATATATATATATATTAACACACAATGCAATTCTAGTGAACATTTGTTTAAAGTTTAAATTTTGTTGTTTTCCTTGCGCACAAGCCTATTTTTTATAGGTTGGTATTCAAACATTTCCTCCATGTTCACAAACATAAGGGTTTTCTTTTCATTTAAAACACAGTTTTAAAAGCAGATTCTAGAAATATTTTAGTTTCTTTGTCGTTTCAGTTGATTAAACAAGAATTTACTCTTAACATTAAATAATATTACCTGGATTGCTAACAATCAGTAGGTTGGCATCAGGGCTGTATTTCACAAGTTGAGGAATGATTCCCTTGAAAATGTCTGTATTACGCTGGACTAAAGCCAAGCGAGATTCACCCTCCTTTTGACGAGCTCCGGCCGTTACTATACATAGTCTGGAGTTGGCTGTGACACTGTAATCTGAAACCATACAAAGAGTCATTCAATATTAAGTCATTTCATTTACAGGCAAACTTTTAAGTTATGCTCATAGCCTTTGAGAGATTAATAACTGACATTTGTTCGCACAGGCCCAATTTATATTTTCTATAAGATATTAATACACTATTGTATGCTAATGGTGTTTCAAGTGTCTGATACTGATATAATTCTTGTTTATTCCTACTTTCATCATCATCTTTATCAATTGTTTCCAGCCTGTGGCAGAGTCAGTTTATTAAAAGGCATCCATCCATCAATCTATTTTCCTCTATCCTTCCACCATTTTACCTTCTCTCATTTTCACACATTATGTTATCTGCTCCTTTAATCTCTTTTTTGTTCTCCCTTGCGGTACTTTTCCAAACATACTTAAATTCCATAATTCTCTTTAGCATCCTCTCTTTGTCCATCCTCAGCACATGCCCATACCATCTCAGTTTTGCTTCCTCTACTATTTCATTACTCCTTGTACCTCCACTCTTTCCCGAATAACTTCATTCTCCTCGTGACAGCTAACATACTCTTCCTATTTAAATAATATTGCACTCACTATTTATTACTACTCATTCCCATAACATATTGTTATTGTTATTATGATTATTATTATTATTATTATTAGCACCGCGTCTTACTACCCGTTCGGGTTATACGCACTTACGCTAATGTGCAATGGTAGGGTGATTGTGAGATGAAATGGAGGACCTACAGTTTAACGTGGAATCCGAACCACGGTAGAGGCCTGGCATTCCTCACATTCACAAGTTGTGATTAATACACATCTTGTCAGAGGTGAAGGAAGGGTTTGGCAATAAGATAAATTTGTGCCGTGACCGAGGATTGAACCCCGGACCCTCAGCACAGAAGTCTGACACCTTACCCCTAAACCACCAACATATTGTTAAATTTACCATTTGTTTCTCTTTGTTTCTGTCAAATGCAACTGTTCTGTATTAAATACTCTTTCTTGTGAAAAAGTTTAGTACTATCTAATTTTTTTGTTCATTACTATGCGTATTTTACCACTTGTTTCTGTCATTGGCATTCCATAGTGCTGCCTGTTTATTTTTTTTTATTTCAGTGTATTACAAATAATGCTAATTATATTTACTTCTGAGAGTTCCTATTTGTTCATATATGTTTCTGTCTGTTACTATTATGAATACTGATAGTTCTCACTCAATTTATTTTTACATTCTCGCTATCTTACAGGCAGAGAAAAAATTGTGATCGACAAAAAAAATCGAACTAGATGTTTTTATGAATCTCGGCGTTTCATGACCCCCTGAATCCGAAAAAGTGGTTTTTGAATTTCCGTCTGTCTGTACCTCCGACTAGAGACTAAATTATTTTACCGATTAGGCTAAAACTTGGTGGCTAGGGTTTTTATAGGGGTGCCCCAAGGGGTTTTTGGAATTGTATAGCTTACCCTAAAATTAAGGGTAGTTTACTGATGGGTAAAAAGAGAAAAAAAAATCAATTTCGTCAAAATCAGTTCTAAAAATTTTGATTAAATTTCATTTCAAAACATTTACAGATATTCCAAACAAAATGGATACTCTCAATATTTTGGCAAAATGACTTTAAGGGTTCTAGTCTGATGCGTAAATTATCATTTTTTTATCATCACTACAAAACTATTTGAGATGTGAAATTACTTATCAATGAAATATGTAGGGCTATTATATGCTTAATACAAATCTTTTATTTGAAACATATTTTTATAAAATCAATAACTTTCAAGCTATATGTATATATTCATATATAGCTATATGTATATATGCATATAGCTTGAAAGTTATTGGTTTTATAAAAATATGTTTCAAATAAAAGATTTGTATTGTATAATAGCCCTACATATTTTATTGATAAGTAATTTCACATCTCAAACAGTTTTGTAGAGATGATAAAAAATGATAATTTATGCATCAGACTGGAACCCTTAAAGTCATTTTGCCGAAATATTGAGAGTATCCATTTTGTTTGGAATATGCATATAGCTTGAAAGTTATTGGTTTTTATATATATATATATATATATATATATATATATATATATATATATATTTTAACTTTTCAAACACTAAAGGTAAAGTAATGCGACAGTAAAAAAAATCTAGCACGACATTTCGATGAATGTCGATGTCTCATTACCCCCAAACCCTAAAAAGTGGTTTTTGCAATGACGTCTGTATGTGTGTCTGCTTAACTCTAAAATTAAGAATTGTTTAATAAAAAGTGAAAAGGGAAAAATCATTTTTCTCAAGAATGGCTCTTAAGGATTTTGATTAAAATTGGTATCTAGGAGTTGACTAAGATTATAAATAAAATGGCTATTTCCATTTTCTCATTAAAATTACTTTTAGGGTACTTTACAGAAGCGGAAATTTCCGTATCTCCACAACTATTTGAGATAATAAATAACTTATCATTGCAAAATTGTACTACTATTAAAAATAAAAATATTTTATTTGAAATATATTTTTATAAACTCAATAGTTTCTGAGATATTGGCAATATATTAATACAATTTTGTGAGCTTTAGTTGTAAAGAGATACTACTCCAAGTTTTACCGCAATAATTCTCTAATGCCGTAGAGTATTTAAATACAAGTAGGTCTCTCTAAAAGTTTATGTTATTTTTCCTTAAATCTCTTAGGAGAAATGTTTGTACAACAATGATCTACCTCTTTCATTTTAGACTCAAAGTCAATAAATACATTTTTTATTAGTCAAAATCTATAAATAACGAATTTAATAGCAATGCGATGACCTGAAGATTTGCAACACCTAATAAAATGTTAAAACTTTAACCAGAAGTCGAAATTTTAAAACGAAGTGTTGACCCTTGTGGACCCAATATCAATCTTTTTTATTGGTCCATACATACAAATGAGGGCATTAATTCTTTAAAAATAAAATTATAAAATTTAAAATCAGGACTCAAAAAAATGTTTTACATAAGTATAGTGCAATTTTTGCTTGGGTTTGCTAGTGTATTATTTTGTTTTACATATATTACGAGTTTTGTGTAAATATCTCCATTTAAAAAAAAATAAAGCGAGAAAGTCCGCGAGGACTTCCGTACCATTTATTTTAGAAGTAGTTATCAATAATTTCAAGTGTACCAAGATAGTTTGGCTCGTCATAATATTTTATGGTGAGGATGAGGTTTGAATTGAAGTCGAATCTTTAGAGGGTGGTATTTATTAACAGTTTACCACTTTTCATATATTCAAATGTAGGTACAGTTCCTCTAAGTTCTACCTTCCTAATGAACCTAATTAAAATGTGTTTTGACTGGACGAGTGACAATATGTGTAAAAAAATATTCAAGTAGGGAAATGAGAGCTGGAGAACACATTCCATAGCACATAGGAGTAAATAAAATAATGTTTTGAGCCGCCAGAAAAAATTCTTCAATTGATTGATAACGTATATATTTACCTGTGCTTGCATTCACTCTAACATTCTTCATAAATGTCAATCCATGTTGAAGATCCATCATTTCCCCCTTTAGTTTGTCAGCCACTACATCAACTAATACTATCTCGCTGGCTACATTCTGAAAGAGAGACAAAAATAGTTCATTATATGTAATGAATAGTAAAAATAATTCGAAATATAGAGTATAGAGTAGATTTCAACTATAAGTAACTCGCTTCAGTGGCTGCATGGTCTAGCAAGCTACTCTCATCTTAGACTAGACAGCAGATGATGAGATCAAGGTTCGAACCTCGGTCGGATGTACTGAGGGTGCTTTTTCTGAAATGATTTTTTAACTTTCCCTCCATGGAAATGTGGGTACTTTTCCTCAAATTATAACCTTATTAATCCATAAAACCATTACGTAATTAGTACACAAGTGTATAACCCAAACAGGTAGTAAGATGCGGTGCTAAAAAAATATTCACAATTAAAAGTAGTGTACTAATGTAAAAGCCTATCCATCTAACAGTCAATTCATCAGTAAATTAGACAAGATTACACTCAAACCAGAAAACTTTGCAAATTACAATTTTCAGTTCTTCATTTGAAAACAGCGAATTTGTTAGCAGGCAGTTAAATAATGTTTTTGTGTAAAAGTTTTTTTAAAACTGCATTTTAATTTATTATAAAATTGTGTAAAAGGTTTCAATAGTCTTAATTCTTCTCTTTTCTAAAGAGCAATACAGAAAATAATACTGCAATTTGACACCTGGTTCCAGCTGTTTTACCTACAGTACCTTAGACGCGCACTATCAGGCGTTACCAAGACTAACAGACTACCTGTTACTCTATTTTCTGGCTGGGATAACTGGCTTTAAATGACCTTGCTTGAGAAAACTAAATAAGCTCAGCGTTTAGATTATGGAAATTTACTTGTTAGCAAATTTAATGTGTATGATGAAAGTAATTATGTGTGGAGGTGATCAAACCATTTACTACTTATTTTTATGTTTGTAGGCCTACATCTAATTAAAAAAAACTATAATGATTAATTAAAATATAAATATAAATTGTACAGACATACCTACATTTATTGAGATTATATATCTAGTTTTACCTCTCGACTAGGCTTGTGGTTATTTTAAAATAGCATATTTTTAATAAAATAACCTTAAAAACTAGTTCAAAGTCAATATTATGTATACATTTTTATAAAAGGTTAGGTTAACCAATTGCTATCAAATATAATTATTTACTGTGAATAGTTTTACACATTTTTTATCAATTATAAATGAATGTGAATGAGAAAATTAAGAACAAGTGGTAAGCCTATTATTAACCAATCTGATTGCTCTAGCTTTTTATAAAAATTGGAAAACTACTTAAAGAGTTTTGTATTCTTTCACCCCACAAAAAGAGATTTTGTCACATTGATGAGGATGTCAATTCCAGAATTCCAGGGGTGGGGATTGCAAATATTGGAAACGGGCAGTGTCATCGGTGTGTCTAATCAAGACGTGGTTGAGGACAGCTATGGTGGAAAGCTGGCTTGTTAGATTAGCTCTTCTGCATGTCCACAATGATATCATTTTAAACCAACAACAAGTAATTGAGCGGTTTGCCAAAACTAGCAAACGCAGAATGGTCATGTAAATAACAACTTGTAGCATACATTTTTAAGAAATATTATAACATATTATTGATATAATTGATTTTATTTATATTTCCATTTATTTTTATCTTATTTCCAGGAGCCCAGGATGACCATGAACACCCCTTTAGGTGTTAAATTTGAAAAAAAAAAAAAAATAATAATAATTTAGAAGGACACTTATCCCACCCTCCCCCTAAACTTGGAGTTATTCCATATCTTCGTATCCCAGACTCCCCCCTCAAATTTGTTCCCTGGTAAATTTGGTCACTTGTCATAGTTACAAATATTTTTGAAGTAGTCGAATACTAAACTGCTAACTTTTCAAATGTTTCTATTTATCTATAATCTTAGCAAGCAGCATGGCATTACCTGAGTGAGAATGCTAAAGGCGCAAGCCATCCCAACTTGTCCCACTCCGACAATGGTCACTTTGTTACCAGACGTGTCATGAGGAGGTGCCACCTCTGTGAAAAGTGCACTAGTTATAGCACTCATTTTTAAACTGAAACAAACAACAAAAATCACTAGAGTAAAATTATATAGTTGCTACATTTCAATATGGTTTATGAATAAGGTGTTTGAAGGATCAAAAAAAGTTTAGCACGCTTCGGTAGGGAAATGGTCTAAGACGTCGATTTAATAATAGGCTGGATTGGCAATAATGGGGAGATCAGGGTGAGAATCAGAGTCAGATGTACAGAGGATGGTTTCCCCTAAATGGTTTCTAGACATCTATTTATAGTTAAGTAGTAAAACTCCCTGGTTTTCCCATGCTTTTTTGGTACCCCATCTTACTACCTGTTCGGGAGTATGCCTATGTACTACACTAATATAGTTTAGGATTAGGGAGGTTGAATTTAGAGGAAATGTACCCCACTTGCGTAAGGAAGAGTAGAAAACCATCTAGGAAAAAACTCAGTACACTTGATCGGGATCGAGCTCCAATCTCCCCATCTTTGGCAGTCTGTTACGAGAGTAGCAACTTAGACCATGGAGAAACTGAAACGATTATGTTTCTAGTTAAATTCCTTGGCATTTCTCATCTTTCCCTGACTTTTCTTGTTTCCCCTGTCTGTAGATGCCATGAATTCAGTTGACCATTTGATAGCTTTATTTGTAGAAACGCACTTAACAAATATATAAAAAAAAATTAAGTTCACATCTATTGTTTTGCTATTTACTCAAGAAAATCATACTGGTCAATTAAAAAGGGCTTTTTTTGTTGTTGTTTACAAACTTGTTAAATATTTAAGCTAGACCTAATCAAATCAATAAAATGCTGTTATCAGTTCAGTATTGTAAAAGATAAGTTATAAGCACAAAGATAAGCAGATACATGTGTATGGGTTTTATTGTAGTGCTCATCCTACAAATAGTCCCTGCTGTTGAGAACCTACACCTAAGTTAACCAAGATAAAATAAAAATAGCACACAAAACATATTAAGGGTAATTCTTCCTAAAGTTTTTCTCACTCTCTCGTTCACATAAATGATTGTATAATTATTTTGTCTATTTTCTTCTTTCCTCCTATCTATACCTAGTGTAAACATGTGGAATTATAAGAACGATAAAAAATATAGAACCATTAGGAATCGATACAAACCTTTATGAACCTGGATAGATATAAAATATTATATATATTGCAATTCTGGTTCTGGTTCCAAAGCAATTTATTTTTGGGCTTACTGTTAAGTTACTTGAAAATAACTTAATTTCAGTTCCGTTTCCAGTTCAACTCCTGATTTCCTATCCATGATTCCTATAAATGATTCTATCCATATTCCCTTTACCATTCCTTACATGATTCCTACCATGATTCCTATACATGCATATAGTCCTACTTGAAGTTATTAAATAAAATAGCTCATTTAGTTATAGATTAGGCCTACATCAAGTGATGTGAATAATTTTTTAAATGGGTTACTTAAAAGGGATGATATGGGGCTGTGAAACCAATAGATACAGTAAAATGTGAATTTAAAATGTTTTAATTAGAAATTTAAAAATTATAATATAATCAATTTCCTTGCAATATTTATATTGTAATTATTGGAAAGTTTTTTGTGTAATGATATTATGAAATAATTTATTTAGGTACTATAATTTGACAAAAAAAGTGTCAATAATCCAGCCTCTTTGTGTACTACCCCGGTGTTCTACATGTGGTTGTGTTGTTAAGTTCCCCAACAGAAAATGCAAGGAATTATTTTTAAGAATAGGCCTAGTTGCTTTTGAGCAATTTAAAGTATTTACCAAGATGATAGTGGTTAGATGCTATGAATTTTTATAATTTTCTAAATTGTGAATAGCTTATTGATTGAGGAACAATGTAAAAATACATGTTTGATAATCTTCGGGAGGAGAGGGGTTTGAGCCCTGAAACTCTTCCTAAAGGCTCGCCTGATATAAACATGACAATTACTTTCTGAGATGGTGGTTAGCCTAAAATTAAATTCATAAATATTAATGAACGCAATCATAAATCAGGTCACAAATTATTTACCTTTCATTATTAAAAAATAAGTTACAAATTCTACAGAGGTGTTGTGCTACCTATACAATAATGGGCTTTAAAGACAATCCTATTTTGACAGCTGGATTTAATGTAATAAAGGAATAACATTAATGTATTAAATACGGGTGTTTTATGTTCTAATAATACTCATCAAATTCATAAAATTAAATTCATGAATATTAATGAGAGCAATTACAAACCTAATTTCGTATTTTCCCTTTAATTATTTTAAAAGAAAAGAAAAATATTAATATGCAGTGTATCTACTTTATACAATTATGAGCTTTAAAGACAATCCTATTTTGACAGCTGGATTATATGTAATAAAGAAATAACATTTATGTATTAAATACAGGTGTTTTATGTCTAATAATATTCAGAGTGCTTTAAAGAGACAAATGAACACTGACTTACCCTATGTATTACAATACAACTCCGAAATATAAAACAATATTACACAAACGTCAACCTAATAGTTCTAACACCGCCGCTTTTATAAGCAACAAATCGGAATGCACTTTACTTCAAGGTGACCTTTAGTACCTGAGTCAAACCAACATATTTATATAACAAAGTCCTACTTGTGAAATTTATTAAAATATATAATAAACAATAACCAAGCATATATATATTTTAACCATTTTAACGAATTTAAATTATTAAATAAATTATATTAAAACATTTAAGATATTCCTTTGATTTATAAAATAATATTTGCGCATGCGCATAAATGAGTTCATTGATGTGACATAAAACACGTTTTTACGGCGGACCATCGGAGCCAAAGAGGAAGGGGGGGGGGGCTATGTCACTCCTTTTTCTTAGTAAACGTTGCAAAGTATTTCACTGTAGTTTCCATTTATATTTTCTTGTTGCGTCATTCTCTTAGCGTAAATTCGCTGCACACTGTTCTACTACATTGGTTTAGACCTGGAAGGTTGGGATAAAGTTTTACACTTCCGACACAAAAACAATAGGCAGTTTTTCAATATCAGCTGGATGAAATGAGCGTATTTTTCAAACTCCCTTCGGTGGTCACATGGTCTAAGGCGCTATCTCGCAGTTGTGGACTGCCGATGACGGGGAGATCAAGGTTCAAATCCCGGTCAGATGTGCTGAGGGTGATTTTCCTAAATGGTTTTTCACTCTTCCTCCACGCAAATGTGGGTACACTCCCTTTAAATAATATAACCTTTCTAGTCCCTAAAACCATAAGCGTAAATAGTACATAGGTGTGTAACCCGAACGAGTAGTAAGACGCTGTACTAAAAAAATGTATTTTTTAATAGTAATATTCTAGCCTTCCTTTTATGGAAAGCGTTTAAATTGTATAATATTTACCCTCTTTATGTAATCATTGAAATTTTGAATGCTAAAGTCGTTATTTACCTCTAATAAAAATAAAGGGCAACCTTTTTTTTTCTTTGCTAATTTAATGGATTCACTTAAAAAGGTATATTTGCCAGACCTCTTTCATTGGTCAGCAAGAATTTATTAAGAAAAGAAAAAGTCAAAATTAAAAACAAGGTAAAATGTTTACGAAAATACAAAATAAGAATGAAATGACCATAACAGCAAAACCATATTTTTTTTAACCTTTATTTTTACTTGGCGTGATTATATACAATAATAAGCATTTAATTGACAAAACAAGATATTCCGTTTAAAATTTGGTATTAACTTTTTCCCAAAGAATTACGATCCAATTTTCATAAGAAGAGCCTTTTAATTATTTTTTTATGCTAGCATTGATAACAAATACTATTTATATTATTATTGTTATTATATTGGTGTTCATAACATCTTTCAAGCCCACTTTGGTGGCCGCATGGTTTAAGGCGTCACTAAATCAAAAGACTAGGCTCCCAACAAGGGAGAGATCGGGGTTCGAATTCTGGTCAGGTGTAATTAGGGTGTTATTTTATAAATAGTTTTTCAATCGTCCTCTATGCATATGCGGGTACGCTTCCTCTAAATCTAACCTTTCTCATTCCTAGCTCAAAGTAATTCATAGGCATATAGGCTACATATTATGTGCATAATCAAACGGCTAGTAAGTAAGACGCGGTGCTAAAAAAAAAAGTGAAAATTTAACTAGAACTTCTTTATCTATCAAATAAGTAACTATGAAAATTGGGATTTCTATTAATATATAAACAAATACATGATATGAAATGAGGCGTGTTAGAAACGACTGATAAATAATGTCAGGTATAAAGAGTTCACCGACACCAAACTGATATGCTAAAAAAAACCAAAAAAACACCAAGTCCGCACGTGATTCGAACCCCGACATTCTCGTCGCCACCGAACGAGACAAGACGAGCCTGACAAGTCCACGTACCCGCTGATACGGCTATAATATGTTTAATTTCTTCACGACCTTAGTTTACTTGGATGACAGCTCAAAGTTACTAGAAATAGACCCTAATACATCCCCACGCCAACAATTGACATCTATCACTTTGGATAACTGTAATGAAAAAGATGGTAGCTTAAAAAAAAATATTATTCACGGCACTTACACAAAAGGTAGTTTCAAAATGGCGACCGACGAATTTAAACCATGTGGTTGAACATGACGGAAACAAGTTTTTTACAATGATGCACCCATGCAGTGGATAAAAATTTTTATTCAGTTAAATGTTTTGAAATACGATAAAATAATCATAAAATAATTTATTAGATATACAAAAATGACAATTTTTTTTTCTTTTCCAAGTAAATACGATGCCTGTATTAAAAGGTATTGATGTAAGCACTATATTACGCATAGTCAATAACGTTCCAAAACAAAGAATAAGTACTTTTAATTATGTTTAAAATATTGTTTCGAGTTAGATGAAAATAGATTATTAAAAGTAATGAAATAGTATGAAAAAAACCTAAGTTGACGTTATTATAAATGTAGAATATAACAGGTAATTAAAAAACTTCCAAAACAAAAGAGTGATATTTTACAAGTGTTGGCAACCCAAAACCTAAACATATGATTTTTGAACTGTCATCCAGGTAAAAACCTATCTTGAACAGACTCTACCCCCCATCTACGGTAGGAGTGTAGGTAACAGCTAGCAAAAGGTTCTTTGTTCAAACATTGGCTGAAAGTAACAAAATGTCAACCTATTCGGAAATAACTATTATTCGCGTAGTAATACTATAGCATCATTAAAAAGTATTATCAAACGATTATAACAATACTTCCAACACATGTTTGCAAGAAATAACTTTTTGCTATCGCTTATTAACACTTATATCGTAGATAGACTTTAGCACGTTTACCTTTTCATGGTTCCACTATGGCTCTCTATAAGCTACTCCATAGTGTAATATGTCAAGGCAGTGGCGCACCCAGATATTTTCTTTGGGGACGGGGGGTGGAGAGGGGGCAAACAATCAAGCCTGTGTCCAGAATTCAATTTCAATAGAGAGGAGGAGGGAAGGTTAGGGGGGAACAGTTCCATAGCCAATGGAGGCGAAGACAATTTATGATTATTAAATGCCTCTTGATGCTATTTAATTTTTTTTAATGTTAGCTAAGGGCAAAAATTTCAATAATGTAAGCGACCTTAGTTTAGATACAATGTATCTAAGTTATTTTTCCAATACTTTTTACCATTTATAACTTTTGGGGAATTTTAACGTGCGTGATGGCACGTTTACGTATAATATTTTCCCCACAAACCAGGAAACTTTTAGTGTTTTACTTTGAAGAGAAGAATCAGTGGTGGTGGAACTATATTTGTGTAAAGGGAAGGGGGCATTTAGAAAAATAAAGAGTTTTGCCTTCCAAACCAAAGAGGAATCTCAGGATAATTTCCAGGTAAATGTTACAAGGAAAAGTGAACCACCAGGAAGTTATTCTGGGGAGGGAAGGTAGTTCTTCCATTCATTGAAAAATATCACACCTTTAGGTGATTCTAGAACAACGGTTTCAAACTCAGACCCTTCGAAGGAACTAAGGGGGGGCAGTGTGATTTTCTTACGAATAAATATCAACTTTACAAAACTACACCAATGGCTTTGCACTAGAGTGGGATATTATTTATAATTATCGGTAAAGAGTAAAAACAAATGCTTCGTCAGTTACTTTTATTTATTTCATTGTATTACTGAAAACAATAACTTTTATGTAACATTATATGTTCACTTAAATTTTAAAAGAATCATAAAATTTACCAACCAGACACAGTGAAGAAAATATTACATTTTCTGACCAGAAATTTGTGCTCGCTTTTCTGTCACTAGCTTGTCGATATTTTGAATAATGTCCTTTGAACAAGCCACTTTAAAAGTGAGCATAAGTGAATGTCACTTAACCTATTCTTTTCTGGGGATTTTATTTGATCCATGTGCATTGTCAGCATTATAGGAAAATGGAGACTTGAATATATTTAAAATATTTTCCATGTCTTTGAAACATTCAAACCACCTTTTGAAATCCACTTGGATCCGTATACTCAAGGCCATAACCGGGGGAGGGGGTTTGGGGGTTCAAACCCCCCGAAATTTAATGAACAAAAATATATATAGAGAGCTTTATTTATGGTTCAAACAATATAAAAATTAAGGCACAAGTACAAATTAGGGGGCTGTGTTACCATAAAAATCACTTAAGAGATCTTCTAGAGGTGTTTAATATTTATAATTTTTTTCTAGCCTTCTGCAGTTATGATGTTATGTTACTATGAAAAAAACTTCAGATAGCTTCTAGAGGTGTTTAATATTAAGAATTTTTCCTGGCCTTTGGCTGTTAAGGCGCTGTTTTACCGTAAAAAGCACTTCAGAGTGTTTCTAGATGTGTTTAGTATTTAGAATTCTTTCTAGCCCTCGGCATTTATGGGGTAGTGTTGCTATAAAAAAAAAACACGTCAGATAGCTTCTAAAGATGTTTAGTATTTAGAATTGTTCCTTGCCTTTAGCAGTTAGGGGTTATGTTGCTATAAAAAAACACTTCAGATAGCTTCTAAAGATGTTTAGTATTTAGAATTGTTCCTTGCCTTTAGCAATTAGGGGGTTATGTTGCTATAAACAAAACACTCCAGATAGCTTCTAGAGGTGTTTAATATTTAGAATTTTCCCTTTTCTACAGCAGACAGGGGTTATGTTACTATAAAAAACACTGTATAGAACTTCTATAGGTGTTTAAATATATAGATTTTTCCTAGCCTCCGGCAGATAGGGGGCTTTGAAGTCATAAAAACACTCTATAGTGTTTCTAAAGGTGTTTAATGTTTAGAATTTGTCCTAGCCTCCAGCAGTTAGGGGGCTATGCTACCACACAAAAACACTTCAAAGAGCTTCTATAGGTGTGTAATATTTATAATTTTTTCAAGCCTTCGGCAGTTTTGATGTTATGTTGCCATTAAAAAAATTCATATAGCTTCTAGAATTGTTTAAATATATAGATTTTTCCTAGCCTTCGGCAGTCAGGGGATTATGTTGCCATAAAAACACTTCAGATTGCTTTTAAAACTGTTAATTATTTTGAAAAATTTTTTAGCTTCCGGCAATTGGGGGATGTTCCCACCAGACCCTCCTGAAATTATTGGCTGGCTAAGGCCTTGCGTATACTGCATTTCGGAGAAAGATACCTGAACCTTTTCTTATTCCCTTCGAGGCAACAATAGGCATGCTTAATACTTCTGCACTCTTCGTAAATAAACTTGTTACTTATAAAGAGGATGGCTTTGCTAAGCATTACTATGTTTATACTATGTTACAATATACTTGGAAAAGGGGTAGTTTATTTTAATTTTGTAATCATTAACGCGGGCCGAAAGTTTGAGACCACTGTTCTAGATGCTTTTCAGAGTAGTCCTTGTCTGGTTTTTTTTTTTTAGTTTCTTCTAGAAGCGATTTTTTTAAGTAGTATACCCCCAATTTTTTTAATGGCTGCTTTATTATTATTATTATTATTATTATTGTTAGCACCGCGTCTTACTACCCGTTCGGGTTATACGCACTTACGCTAATGTGTGATGGTAGGGTGATTGTGAGATGAAATGGAGGACCTACAGTTTAACGTGGAATCCGAACCACGGTGGAGGCCTGGCATTCCTTACATTCACAAGTTGTGATTAATACACGTCTTGCCAGAGGTGAAGGAAGGGTTTGGCAATCAGATAAATCTGTGCCGGGACCAAGGATTGAACCCCGGACCCTCAGCACAGAAGTCTGACACCTTACCCCTAGACCACCAGGTCACCGATGGCTGCTCTAGATTCTCCTAGAAGCCATTGGTTATGGTCTTAATTTTGCAAATTTTTGAAAATTGTATGCTTCTAGAGGCTATTTGGAGTGTTCCTTTACTGGCAAATTTAAAAAAATTAATCTGGGGTTTTAAAGAGGGGTGGGGGCAACTGTCCTGTTTTCCCCATCCCTCATGGGTGCGCCACTACCTCAAGGTAAGATTTCTTCCTTTAAATGTAAACAGAGTGTACAGTTCATTAATAATTATTTAGATAGATTTGAAACCAGGGCGCGCATATAACTTTATGATGAAGGGAGCGCTTTATAAACTCAATATTTCACTTTTTATTATTTCCCTTTTATGTGTATTTATAGTGTGGTGGATACGTCCATTAAATTAATATGTTCATTAAAACATTAGTCTTACATAAAGCAATACAAATTTAGTCTAGGTGAAATTAATTTGGACTTTTACCTTAATGTGGTTATGAAAAAAAAAATACTACCAAAAGGAGAGTAAGAAGTATCCTTCATCTCTTTCTGGTGGGCCTGTCTTGGGGTAATCCCTTGCCTAGGTAGCTGAGATATTGCCAATCAGATGTTCCGCTTAGTTTGGCGTTTACTGTAATGAACACAAAACTATTTTCTATGGACCTATATCTATAGATTTTTAAATATAGTTTAAAGGTAAAAATATTACACTCCAAAAATAGTCCCAAAATCCCCATATTTTGGTTGCTAAGACCAAAATGCCTGGCAAACAAAGGGTATCTGGTGTGCGAGCATAGAATAAATATTTGTGAATCGAATAACGTAATTTGATAGGAGGGTTACTCCCAACACAAACTGTATTGGAATTTGGGTTTTCTCCCTCCCCTCTTTGTTCTCCTACTCTAGGACAGGTCAACCCCAGTAACGTTATAAGCCAGGCTTGTCCAACCCGCGGCTCACGAGCCATTTGCGGCCCCCGAGTACGTTCTTTGCGGCCCGCCAGATCAATTTTTTTCTTGTCAGCGTGTCTTACTACCTGTTCAGGTTGTACACATATATGATAATTACTCTGGTGGGGTAGGAATGAGGAAAGATACATTTTAGAGCTAATATACCCGCATTTGCATGGAAATGGAGTGGTAAACCATTTGGAAAAAAAAAATCTTCAATAAATCCGGACAAGATTCGAACCATGATCTACTCATCGTCAGTAGTTAAGTTAAACACGAGAGTGACGCCTTTGACCATTCGGCTACTAAAGCCAGTGTAAACGTTGGTTAAATTTACCTAAACTAAAGGTATTTGGGGCTCCACCATTTTTTTAGTGATGTTAATTGCTCTGAAGGTCGAAAGGCTTGAGAACCGCTGCCTTTGACCATGCGGCCACCGAAGCGGGTCACATTAACTTATCACATGAAAAACTCCCTTATGTTAATCTATACTTCTAATTCGTCATAGTCATAAACTTATTAATGACATAATTAATAATTTGGGAGCAGGTCAGAAATATTTTACACCTCATTCTACAGCGTATAAACGCGTCATTCGGAGAATAGCCTATCTATATAGCATAATGTTGCGGTTCGCATCAAAAAGTTTCGGCTTCTGTTCAAAGTGCTTTCAAACATGTTTTGGAACGGACGCGTATTAATATAAAAATAGTAAGAAGAGAATTTATTGGCCATTAAAAGACTTGTTGGTTGTTGACTACGTGCAATAAACCCATTTTTACTACCCAGCGAGAATGTTTCCGGAGAGATGTAGCCAGTTCTGGTATCCTGATATGTTAGACCTGTGTTGGGGATTGTCGTAGACAGGGCCGTACAAACTGCGTCTAATACTAGCCATTTAGACCTGTGTTGGGGATTGTCGTATACAGGGCCGTACAGACTGCGTCTGATACTCACCAGTTAGACCTGTGTTGGGGATTGTAATAGACAGGGCCGTACAAACTGCGTCTGATACTCGTCAGTTAGACCTGCGTTGAGGATTGTCGTAGACAGGGCCGTACAAACTGCGTCTAATACTCGTCAGTTAGACCTGCGTTGAGGATTGTCGTAGACAGGGCCGTACAAACTGCGTCTAATACTCGTCAGTTAGACCTGCGTTGAGGATTGTCGTAGACAGGGCCGTACAAACTGCGTCTAATACTCGTCAGTTAGACCTGCGTTGAGGATTGTCGTAGACAGGGCCGTACAAACTGCGTCTAATACTCGTCAGTTAGACCTGCGTTGAGGATTGTCGTAGACAGGGCAGTACAAACTGCGTCTGATACTCACCAGTTAGACCTGTGTTGGGGATTGTAATAGACAGGGCCGTACAAACTGCGTCTGATACTCACCAGTTAGACCTGTGTTGGGGATTGTAATAGACAGGGCCGTACAAACTGCGTCTAATACTCGCTAGTTAGACCTGTGTTGAGGATTGTCGTAGACAGGTCTTACGAACAGCATCTAATACTCACCAGTTAGACCTGTGATGATTGTCGTAGACAGGGCTGTATGAACTGCGTCTAATACTCGCCATTTAGACCTGTGTTGAGGATTGTCGTAGACAGGTCGTACGAACTGCGTCTAATAGTCGCCATTTAGACCTGTGTTAAGGATTGTCGTAGACAGGGCCGTACGAACTGCGTCTAATACTCGCCAGTTAGACCTGTGTTGAGGATTGTCGTAGACAGGGCCATACGAACTGCGTCTAATACTCGCCAGTTAGACCTGTGTCGAGGATTGTCGTAGACGAGCCGTACAAACTGCATCTAATACTCACCATTTAGACCTGTGTTAAGGATTGTCGTAGACAGGGCCATACGAACTGCGTCTAATACTCGCCAGTTAGACCTGTGTCGAGGATTGTCGTAGACGAGCCGTACAAACTGCGTCTGATACGCGCCAGTTAGACCTGTGTTGGGGATTGTCATAACAGGCCGTACAAACTGCGTCTAATACTCGCTAGTTAGACCTGTGTTGAGGATTGTAGTAGACAGGGCCGTGGAAACTGCGTCTAATGCTCTCTAGTTAGACCTGTGTTGAAGATTCTTATAGACAGGTCGTAAAAATTGCATCTAATACTCACCAGCTAGACATGTGTTGAGGATTTTTATATACAGGCCGTACAAACTGATTCAAACTGTCTCTAATGCTCGACTTTTTCCATTTATGAACATTTATTTTGCCAAGGTGGAATATGGCTTGAAATCAATTTTTTTACTTGATTTTTATTCCTTTTTTTTCCTGTCAATTTTTTATTCTTTGATATACAAAAAAATCACCACTCTTTATCATGTCATTGTGTAATTTTTATATTTACGAAATAAAATTATTCTGTTTTTAGAAATAAAGATAATTTGATATGTTTATAATTATGGGCTAATTCGGAAGAAGGGTTTACTTTACAGATGTCTGGTAACATTTTCCGAAAAGTCACGGCCTGGTGATGGCCTATGTGTTTACTACAGTTGGTTTAAATACATTACATTTATTAGTTTAAATGCTTGGGTCGTCAAACATACACACATCACATTAGCTTGGTTTTTAATTTATTTAAGTGAAGATTTTTTTAATGTTTAACTCTAAGACACGCAATGGCATTGTATTTTATGAACGAAGGGTTAAGGGTCATAGTAGGTTATACTATGAAATTGTAGCTCTGACATATTGATGATAGTTGAAGGTTTTAAAAATCTATAATTCATAAACCTAAATATTTTTTTCTTTGATCATGATGTGATACAAACTCTGAACTTTTAGAAATTATTACAAATAAGCTTTGTTTCTCTATTTAAGGGAAAATATAACTGGCGTTGTATGATTGAATTAAAGCATACGTTAGGGTGGATGTAGTTTGAACAAATGGTTTGACATTGAACCTGTTAGAAAATATTGTGTTATTTCTCCAGTCTCCTTGATTATTTAATGTATTCATGGATAAGTGTATGAGGGATGTTTGTGAGGACGTGGTTGGTGTACAAATGGACAATGTGAATGTGAGAGTACTGTTATATGCAGATGATGCCGTATTAATGGACGAGAAGGAAAGTGACTTGCAGAATGCATTAAATCTTTTGAATGTGGAGATAGGCAGAATGGTTCTTCATATTAATGTATCTAAAACTAAGGTGATAGTTTTTGATAAGGACGGATCAGGAAATGATTGTCAGCTTAATATAAATAGAAAATTCTTAGAACAATTGAATGATTTTGTGTATTTGGGCAGAACGTTCTGTAAAAATGGAAGGATGAATGGAAAAATCCTCAAACGGGTGAATGAATTTCGGAGAGTAGGCTAGCTGGATGTATGTGGACTATAGCAAAGAATGAAGTAGTATTGGAAGAGGCAAAGATGGCAGTATATAAAAGTCTGTTTACGCCAACATTGTTTATGGATGTGAAGTGTGGGTTTGTCAGAAGAAACACAAGATTAAGGCGAATGCGGTTGGAATGAGATATCTAAACAATATATGTGGAAAAACTCGTATGGACAGAGTCAGTTGTGAATGGGTGCTGAAGGAATGGGGTTTGAAAGGGAATCCAATTGGTCAATGTTAAAGAAGTGCCTTACGTTGGTTTGGGCATGTTGAGAGTAAGACTGTGGATCGAGCGACGAAGCAAATACGAGTATATGAAGGTAGAGTGTGTGAATCAAAAGGAAGGAATGTGCCATGCAAGACGTGACTAAATGTTTTAAATGAATGTGTGAAAAAGAGAAATAATAAGAATTTTAAGAATAAAAGACCACTCATGACTCGGTGTATGGATGTTGTTGAAGCGAAGGGAGTATGCAAGGATAGAGGGAATTGTGGAGAAAGTTAGTGAGGATGGATTAAGTACGGAGGTTTTTTTTGTTATAATAACTATGCATAGTTTCCTGCTTTCCCCTTGAGGAAATGGCGTTATTATGTATGTATGTGTGTGTGTATGTATGTGTGTGTATGTGTGTGTGTGTATGTGTGTGTATGTATGTGTGTGTATGTGTGTGTATGTGTGTGTGTATGTGTGTATGTATGTGTGTATGTATGTGTGTATGTGTGTATGTGTGTATGTGTGTGTGTATGTGTGTGTGTATGTGTGTGTATGTGTGTGTGTATGTGTGTGTGTATGTGTGTGTGTATGTGTGTGTGTGTATGTATGTGTGTGTATGTATGTATGTATGTATGTATGTATGTATGTATGTATGTATGTATGTATGTATGTATGTATGTATGTATGTATGTATGTATGTATGTATGTATGTATGTATGTATGTATGTATGTATGTATGTATGTATGTATGTATGTATGTATGTATGTATGTATGTATGTATGTATGTATGTATGTATGTATGTATGTATGTATGTATGTATGTATGTATGTACGTACGTACGTACGTACGTATTTATGTATGTATGTATGTATGTATGTATGTATGTATGTATGTATGTATGTATGTATGTATGTATGTATGTATGTGTGTATGTGTGTATGTGTGTGTATGTGTGTGTGTATGTGTGTGTGTATGTGTATGTGTGTATGTATGTATGTATGTATGTATGTATGTATGTATGTATGTATGTATGTATGTATGTATGTATGTATGTATGTATGTATGTATGTATGTATGTATGTATGTATGTATGTATGTATGTATGTATGTATGTATGTATGTATGTATGTATGTATGTAACTATTATAGTTGTAGTAGATAACACATTATTGTTTCAAGCCCTTCAAATCATTTCAACCGTTTTGTGCAAAAGCTTTAGTGGTAGTTTTGAGTTAATGCATAATACAGTAGTGAATAAATACATAAATAAATAAATCGTAAACGATACAACTGTTAAGTTGTTAAAAGTAGCATTCCGTTCACTCATAAATCAACAGTACTGCGTGATGTAGTCGTAAAAATATATTAACAATATGAGATGTGGTACAATTCAATAGTTATACTACTACCAGACTATTACATCATTTTAAACAACCATCATAATTATCAAGTATATAACAGAATACAGTCTGTATAGTATTATAAATTAAACGTAAAAAAAAAAACCAGTTACAATGCCGATAATATAAGCCTAGCTATTTAAGGGGGCCGCCTACCAGAGAGTTGGAATGCGTTGCAGACGTTCAGGAAATACGCGATGGTTAGGTAGTGTTTAATATTTTACAAACTTGACTTAAGCCAAAAGGAAGATAAAGGTGGGGAACATGATTATTTATTATTATCAACCTTACATTTTGATAATCTATGTATATAAAAAATTAATGAAAACTCGAAACTTGCTCATTTTCAATGACCTTTAAATGGCCTTAAGTATATTGTCACAGTTCTGAGACGAGGGTAACTTATAAATAATCCTAGACACAACCTTTCAAAAACAAATAAAGTCATTTTTTGATAGGGTCACAACAGAAAATGTGAAGATAATTGCTAATTCCTTTTGCTGTTTTGATGCGTCAAAGCTAATGCTTTTCAGCCATCAAGTGGCGCAGCCATATCCTCCATCTACGCTTTGGAAGTAAAGAATAGCCGGAGAAAGAAGGAAAGGCAGTTGACTCCTTGCGCATGCGCTCTTTTAGTTGGATGTCTGCCTTCGCCTTGTTGAGAGTTGAGACAACGCACAGTGAGCCGGCACATTTTTAAGTTTTAGGTGTTCATTAGAAAATATTAAAAATAATATTTATTGTAGCTTTTACTGGAAATGTGTTTACAAACTGGTCCTGTGTTTCCGAACAGTTGTGTATGCTTTGCCTTCTTATGATAGCCATTATAATTATATATAAATAAAGTAGAATAATATTGTTATTTTCGATAAATTAAAACTACTATGAACAATAACACAAGTGTTTCCGAACAGTTGTGTATGCTTTGCCTTCTTATGATAGCCATTATAATTATATATAAATAAAGTAGAATAATATTGTTATTTTCGATAAATTAAAACTACTATGAACAATAACACAAGTGTTTCCGAACAGTTGTGTATGCTTTGCCTTCTTATGATAGCCATTATAATTATATATAAATAAAGTAGAATAATATTGTTATTTTCGATAAATTAAAACTACTATGAACAATAACACAAGTGTTTCCGAACAGTTGTGTATGCTTTGCCTTCTTATGATAGCCATTATAATTATATATAAATAAAATAGAATAATATTGTTATTTTCTATAAATTAAAACTACTATGAACAATAACACAAGCAAAAGGGACTACCGTAAAGGGGAAAAAACTAGACTTCGACTATCTGCCCGCCGCAAAAAATTAGGATGGAAAAAGGGGAAGAAGCGTTTTATTAATGGATCAAAGTAAGTACATACTGATTGATTAGTATAAAAACAGGATCTAGTTCACTGTTCAACGGTTGGGTGTTAGTTTCATTTTACCGTGTTGCTCCTATATTCAGGAGGACGGGGTTAAAATCCCGTCCGGAAGTTTCATAAAGCTAGTCCTGTGAAGTAAAGAACCATAATTTGAATTCTGTTGCTTGGATAAAACATTTATTTATTTATTTGGTCATTCCTTGTACTGTAAAAAAAAACATTACATAAAGATAAATAAGAGGGAACAGTATATATTTACTGTACGTATACTAATTACTAACAAAGTGATAATGGACAATTTAATTTCTTAAAATATGTATAACTATATATTAAAACAAAATTTTTACTACACCCAAGATAACATTTAATTTTAATAAATATTAATTCAGTTCTGATACGTGAAGGTTAACTCTAAAGCAATTATTACAATGTTTAGTGCCTGATTGGTTGTCTCAACTGAAAAAGTTCCAAAATCAGCTCTACAATATAAAAAACTTGAGCAATATATTTAATTTATGAGTAAGTGTGAATTTGCTTTTTCAATATTAAGGGGGCCGCCTCGGTAGGCGAGAAGTTTCCGTGCAGACTTCCAGAAATCCCGTCATATTTAATCAGTGATGAGTTAAAAAATATAGTCTGCTCATTTAATATAATTAAGACCCAAATAATGTTTAGCACAGTAATTAATTAGTTTTCTATTAAGTTTGATATACTTTCAATTATATATTTTTTATTTAGTTGCTTGTGATACATATTCTTGTTTATTTTTTAAATGGATTACGTGACACGTAAAGAAGACAAACGTAGAGGGGAAAAAACAAAATTACGAATTTGTGCTCGCCGCAAAAAAACAGAAAGAAAGCCGTGGAAACATTTATTTGATAGAACAAAGTATATATATATATAAAATTTATTTTAATAATAATAATAATAATAATAATAATAATAATAATAGTGAACACAAATGTTCTATAAGAAACGGTTAACTCAAATTAGAACGTGTTTTGTCATGATATACCTACAGTAGGCCATAAAAAACTAATAATCGATAACAATAAATTAAATAATTATTTTTTTTCAGACAAGGTGTTTTTCTCTCTTCAGGCAGAGAGGACAAAGCTGATTGTCGGGACAGAGTAAACCTTTCTCAGTCCACTCCCATTGAAATGTCCACAACGTTGGATTCAACCCAACTTGAAGACAAAGCTATGGAACCAATAAATTTGGAGATTAGTCAGCTTTGTCTGGGGTAGGAAAACTAAATGAATAGGTTATCCATTATAAATTTTCGGGAGCAAATAGTTTTGTGTGAACATAGCTACATAGCTACTAGCATACATACGGTATTTATTTCATTTTCATGATTCATAATATCCTGGCCGCTTGTCCAATTTAGTAATAATCTCCACACGTTATATTTGACATAAGTCTACTAAATGTACCACACTCAGAGATTGAATGTGATAGAAGTTCCCAACCTGGGTTCGCAGGTCCCTAGGGATCTGCGAAGGCACCTGTGTGGGCCCGCGAAACAAATATAAGCCCTAGTATTTTTAAATTTTCTTTTATTTGAATTTTCACATCATATAAAAATATATGGTATTCACAATTTTCTCAAAAATCTCTTTTTTCCTGTTCGACAATATTTATATATATAATTGGTTACGTAGAGTACCATAAATGTGTAAGTGTTTTTATCTCACTATGTATGGCTGGGGAGGTTAGAGGGCCGCGATGAATTATCATTGGCTTGAGGGGGTCTGTGAACTGGAAAAGGATGGGAACCACTAATATAGAATATCTATGTTTGTGTGGTCTTAGTGTGTGTGTGTGTGTGTGGGGGGGGGGGGAGGAGTTCTTGGGGTTGTTGACTTTTCTGTGCTAATTGTTAGGCCTAATATATTTCTAATAATGGGTTTCTTATATCAATACTATCAGCCTAATATCATAAACCATGCTGATTATGGTGAAGGAAATATCTATAGCCAGGGGCAGACTAAATGTATTGTCACAAGCGGAGAATAATTCTGCCACCCCTCATCCCGCCCCAACCCTTCAAGCATCGTGGCGATGATGAAATCAATCCTGGGGTCTTTGTTGAAGTCTGCAATAATTTAATCAAGTTGTAAACAATGCCATACCATCCATTACACTGGAAAATGGCTATATGAATAGTTATGAAACGAACTATAAAGTTTTGACATTAGTTATAATTAATTGCGTACCATAACAAAGAAATAGTATTAGGTACATTAGATAACCTTCACCCTAAAGGGTTACGTAGAATTTACAATACAAGAATTGCATCCAATGATGTATTTGTATATACAGTCACATAATATATTTTATATAAATATAAGTACTATAATCAAAATAGTATTTGCTATAGTTATTGCAAGCTACGAAATTCCACCCATGGCAGCCACTGGTGCCCCAAGTGTCCGCTTGTTTCTTTTGCACCTTAGTCCACCCTGTCCACAGTAAGATTTTAGAAAAGTCTTTTTAGGCTCTATTTTTATGAATAGCAAATATATATCTAGTTAAATAAAAACTCATCACTACTGTATTTAAAAAAATTAAAGTCTAAGACTTATTTATGAAAATTTAGCTATAAAATTCTATTTCTCAACTTTCGCCCTTGTAAACCTCTTGGCCGTAAATTCTCCTGTTGACAGTAGTAGGTAAATTTAAAAAAAAAATGTTCAGGGGTGCACCATAATTTTGTACCAGTTGCACGGATTGGTTGCTACCACTGGTGGCGGAACGTTATTTGTGTAGAAGGGTGGAAGGGGGAGGCGGCGGTGGCAAACGAAAAATAATTTTTTTGAGAAGTTGCCTTCCCCCCTTCACCTCTCCCTTACTCTGCCCCTTTTCGCAATAAATGTTGGAAACTTGGATGTCCCTAAAAGTTATTTGGAGATGTCCTCCTCCCCAAATTTAGAAAATCAGATTATTTTAATGCTATTTGGAGAAGTCTTCTACAAATTTTTTTTTTAACTTAAATGCTTCTAGAAGCCATCTGGAGTGGTCCTCGCCTTTAATTGAAAAATAAAAATAGATGTCTCTAGAAACTATTTAAAGTGGTCTTCTCTAATTAAAAAAAAAATGTAAAACTTTAAATGCTATTTGAAATGATCCTCACCTGGACATTTTTGAAAATAGGATGCTTTTAGAATAAATTTGGAGTTGTCAGATGGATTTTTTAAAATGATTTGTATCTGGAATATATTTGGAGTGACCCTTTCCCAGAAAATTTTAAAAATAATATTCCTCTAGAACAGGGGCGTACACACAAAGGAGGTCCAGTGGGTCCCAGCCCCCCATGGAGAACATGAAGGATAAATAAAATATTAAATGCAAAGGGACGATTTAGCAATGTTAAATCACCTTAAAGCAGTGGTTGAAAATAACCCAATGTCTTGATACAGTGTGAGCAGTGGTGCATCCATGATTATGTCATGAGGGGGGAGGGGGGGCGTGCCTACACCACAAAAGAAATACCTTTAGGAACCAATAGATCATAAACACCGCGTCTTACTACCCGTTAGGGTTATACGCACTTAGCTAATGTGTAATGGTAGGGTGATTGTGAGATGAAATGGAGGACCTACAGTTTAACGTGGGATCCGAACCACGGTGGAGGCCTGGAATTCCTCACATTCACAAGTTGTGAATAATACACGTCTTGTCAGAGGGGAAGGAAGGGTTTGGCAATCAGATAAATCTGTGCCGGGTCCAAGGATTGAACCCCGGACCCTCAGCACATAAGTCTGACACCTTACCCCTAGACCACCAGGTCACCTTTAGGAACCAATAAAATGGTGGTCCGTGCCCTTGGGGCTTTTCACCCCTGGAGAAAAATTTGTAATTCTAAGGTTCAAAATGGTGCCCTTTAATTATATTTTGTACCTAATTGTTTCTGATTAAACTTATATGGGTTATAAATATATGTTACCTTCGATTTGATTGCCAGCTTTAATTTCTAGGTATATTCACTGTAGAATTTACATTTAGTTTGTGAGTATAATTTTTAAATTAATATAAAAATGAACTGTTAAAAATAAAGATGCCTAACTCAAGTGACTGTATTTTAGTTAAAATATGAAAATAAGTCAATAGTAAATAACACGCTCTTTACTACACAAAGGAGTGGTGAGATAGGAGGGGAGTGTGCGGGAAAGCCAGGGTTCAGAGTAAACGGGGTGAAACATGTGTTGTTCGAACACATTGGACGTATGTCTGCAGAGGAGCACAGCACCCTTCAATCCTTCAATTTAATTTTTGAAAAATATCTCAAAAAGGGGGGATTATAGCTCCTTAGTCCCACCCCTTGAATCCATGCCTGAGTGTGAGACATGCCCAACTGGATTTAACGCTGTCTAGTCTGTATAGCGTTAAGTATTTTGTTTAGTAATAATGGATTTAATTGATTATTGACTTGTAACTTCTATACTTTGGATCCTCCTTTAGAATAATTTCTGTGTGCTCCCCTGCTCTAGAATATATTTGAAGTGTGCTTCCACCGACATACTTTTGGAAATTGGATGCTTTCAGAAACTATTTGGAGTTATCTTTCACTACGATTTTGTTTTAATTTGGAAAATAATTTAACACTGTCTTGTTTACTCTCTAACCAATAGTAAACTAAAGTAAAGATCTCTAACTACCCCCACTTTGTTGATGAAGTAATACATTATAATTGTTTTTGGGCTCTAAAAAAACACAATACCCCCCTCACCCAACACCCCTCTCCCTGCCCTCTTATTATATATTCTTATTTCTATGAGCACTCACCTCGATATATCTATATTATCCGTATATATTATAGATTGAATTGAAGTCTCCCCTAAAATAAACCAAGTTGAACGCTAAATAGCTTGCTAAGGCATCCAATATTAATAATATTTTGGCCTCCTGCGTGGGAAAGCGACCCTAACCCAGTGATTCCCAACCTTTTTTCTTTAGAAGAACTCTTAAAATATTTCATAAAATCTTATCACACATTAGATACGACAAGGGTAAATTATAAAATAGACATATAGATCATTAGGGTTGTTAAATACGAGTAATAATAATAATAATAATAATAATAATAATAAATGTATACTTTTGAATAAAATATTTCAGGATTATTTATTGCCTATTTCTATTTACTATTACTAATTACTGTCCTCCGGTACTTGAACTTGGGTTATCACTATTCTTACCAATCTCACTTTTAATATTACTATCGGCACTATTCTCTTCATCTTCCTCGGGTACATGAGCTATTTTTATATATCTCCACACTGTCCAAAAAATATTGTCAGATTAATAAAAACAAAGGTTGGAGATTCTCGCGGAACCCTGGTTAGGAATCACTGCCCTAACTCCTCCTTTTGTAATCTCATTACGGTTACTGTTTTGTCACTATCTGCCCTTAAAATTATCTTTTTTGCACAACTAAGCCTTCGGGGGCACAATGTACTACTTCACACAACGTATAGTTAACAATAATCTCTATCCCACTTTAAACTCGTTCTTTTTTTCAAGGATGTACACTATCTATAAAATTTTGGATTGACGTTGAACAATTATTTTCTAGGAGATCTCCAAAAACATTTACGTCACTTCGTAATATGCAATTTGAGGAAATAAATCTAGAGAACAATAGGTCAGGGAAGACTCTATAATTTGGCCAGGCTCATTGCCTAGTCTAAATAAAAGTATTGAAATATATCCTGAAGAGGTTCTAAACATGGTTGATAGAAAACACACTCGAAAACTTAAATCAAACTCTTAAAGATAAATAATTATTTATCAGCATTTATCATTGGACTCAAAAGGCTTTTATCCAACATAGCTTTGTAAATCTTGTTTAAATATTAATTTTCACATACAGATACGAGATTTTTAAAAGGATGTAAGGTAGCAATATAATAATAATAATAATAATAATAATAATAAATTATCATGGTGCCCCCCTGTAATTTTTTTCTGGATCCGCCACTCTGTGTGTGTGTGTGTGTGTATTATATGAAACAGTCAATGTGTTTCAACATTAATAATATTGTTTATTTCTTATTGTTTTTAATAAGTTCTTACTTGATTTAATTATTTAAAACGTAAGGATCAAGCTAAACAAGATTGCCAGTGACAAGGAGGTCGGGGTTTGATTCTCGGCCAGGTTTACTAAGGGTAGTTTATCCGTAGCCCTCTCTCTAAACAAATACGGGTACATTTCATCAAAACTTTCCTTCCTCTTCCCCTATCAGCTAGAATAATCAGTGGAAATTACTGATAGCCTGAATAGGCACCTGAAATTAAAATGAATTAATTGTTGAAAATAGGTTACACATGACCATTTAACCTATTATTTATGTAAACTCTAGCTTTGTGTAGGCGTAAACAGTGTAGGTGATATAACAATATGTAGTCTATCTCATTTTAGTTGAGAGTAAAAGTTAACTAATTTGACCCGCTTCGGTGGCCGCATGGTCACCCATTAGAGTAATTATTACATAAGCGTGTAATCCGAACGGGTTGTAAGACGCAGTTCTAAAAGGAAAAACCTCTTTGGTTTGATTAACAACGATGAGGTCGGAAGGGGGGAGGATTATTCCCGATTAAAAAAAAAAAAGTGAATGCTTTTAGAAGCTAGTTGAAGGCTTTTTTTTTTACATCTTCCATATTTATAAGTATTTACTAAACATTTTACACAGATAGAATAAATCTAAGACGGGTTGGGGGTATAGGGCCGTGTGTTAGAGCTCCTTATACTCCTCGGTTCCGACGCCCTGCTATCAACTAAGTAAGGGTAAGATAGAAATTTAGTCTACACGTGATTAATTATTGTATAGTTAATATTCACATTTTCCTAAAAAAAAGTGACATGTATAAAAGTGTGTGTTCTTCAAGACAATTTTTTTTTTTAGCATCGCGTCCTACTACCCGTTCGTATTATAAGGTTTCAAGACAAGTTAAACTATCAATAGAGGATTGTGCTTGTTTGTGAACCCTTCACGAGAATCTCAAGTTAGCAAAATATCACAAGATAAACACAGGCTGACAGCTGTACTGTGTAGTGAGTGGGGAGGCGATCAGCCACGCGCATTATTCCTCTTGACCTTGAAATAGTTTTCCATTTCTTTGCTTCTCTTCTTCTGACATGGGGTGGCAGGGTAAGTGTGAAGAGGATAAGATTAGAGAGAGACAGACGCTGTAGTTCAAGATAACAGCACAGAGCATTTTCATTTTAAGACATGAGGTCTAACACGAATGATACTTTCTCACGTACCAAGGCGGCCCCCTTAAGTAGACTCATAATATGTCCGCAATTTACACAGTAAAATTATTAAGGTTCTGTTTAAATAATAAATTTGTAATAACAATATAACATGATGTGTAACACTTTCTAACTATAGTGTAACTATAGTGCGTTTCCACAATGACGCGACCCACACGGAATAATTAAATATAGGCCTACATATTTTTATTTGTTTTATAAGCCACCTATGACAACCCCTGTGTTCTGGGGTAAAGTCATCGCATCAAGACCCGATATTAGCGGGTTAAAACCCGGATGAGGTCGACTGATTTTTTAGCGAGCTTTGAAAATTCTTAGCACAACTTCCTCTGGAGGGAAGTAAAGCCATCGGTCCCATATAAAAGATGTATGGAAGGTACATGAGATACCTTCTCGGTAAATTTGTAGGCTCTTTCTCTCTCGATCGTAGAACTCTGTGCGGAAATCAACGGTGAACAACCGCCTTTCAGGACTTCAATATTGCATGAACCTCCTCTCAGATGCTGGGGCGGGTGTCACTAGCCAGATGATGGGCCTAGTTCACGCGCTGCTCCGGGTGGATGAGGTAGTACATCAAAACCGAACTTTGGTTCGTATATACTAACTATTTATAACCCAACTTTCTTACGAATAATCATCTGAAAGTCCTTTTCCCCCACCAAAATACTAACGAATTTCAGCTGTCTATGACTCAATTTGTACGTTGTGTTCTCAATATTAGATCCTCCATCTCTAATTTTTTAATTTTTGTATTTTTTGGTATAAATATGCCATGCTACCGGGAGTCCATACCAAATTTAAGCTCTCAAGAATATCGGAAAGTGGGAGAAAGTGTCCTTGAAGTACAGATAAACGCCGCTTGGATTTTGTAGATACCTATAAAATAACACTATAGTAAAATATTACCAATGCTTTTTTGTTTGTTTTTTTGCACCGTGTCTTACTACCCGTTCTCTTTATTTGCATGTACTAATTACACCTATATGTTAGGAATGGGGAAGGTTGGATTTAGATTAAGTGTACCCGCATTTGCGTGAATGGAGACTGAAAAACTACTTAGTAAAAAAACTCCGTCAGTACACCCAACCATCATATCTGGTATCCCTCAACACCTCACGATGGTTACAAGGACAAAGGCGGCAATCTCGTCATGTCTGGCTTACCACTGACGGGAAGTTTGGAGTTCAAATCCTACAAGGGTGTTTTAGAGATTTTTACATACAAATGCGGAAGTTGTGTAAATAATACTTTTTATTGACCTTAGTAAAAATTTTTTACCATTTCCTTTCACTAAAAATGTTGTTCTTGGTAGGAAATTTTTCTGAGGAATGTTTCCTGCTACTGTTAGCTACGTCATCAGTCATCACGCAAGGGGAAGGAAATTCCTCTCCTGTTTCTTAACTTAAGAAAACAATCGAATGGTGAAAGATAATACTAACTATTCTCAGCAAAAATTTGACCTAACTTAACATACTAGCATCATTAACTGAGCGGTTATAGCTCCTACCTTTAACGCGAGGGTCCAAGGTTAGATCGGTACTATCAGAGCTATTTATTCCTACGACGAGAATCCCCTTTATTTATTAAGTGTGTGGGGGGTTACTTTACCTCGTTCTATTAAGGTGGAAGTGTAGGGGACTTTTTTTTGCCTAAATGAAATAATAGAGTAGGCCTATTGCTTCAGTATAAAGTAGAGACATAGAGTTTAATTTTCTACGCATGGTGAAATTGACATTATTACTGAATATCTGTTATGAGCATATTAGCAATTGATGAAAAACTTATTAATTGAAGAGAAAAAGTTTTCATTAAATTCCAGGACACCCTTGACAAATATTGAAGAACTGTTGATATCACTACGTAACTAAAATTAAACTCTCTGTTTCTACTGAATTTAATTTTCCTTTATTTTGGCCAAAAAAATGTGTTGCTATAAAAACTGCGACAACGCCCTTTTCTCACGTTACCTACACTCCCGCCTTAAGTTAGATTTTTATTTTCACAGTGTCTGAGCAGGCGTTCGAGTTACACGCATATATATATATATATAGGGAAGTGTTTGTCTGTGTGTGTATGTGCGTTTGTTTGTTTGTGTGCGATGCCCAGCCAAATCTACGTCACGCAGAGATCTGAAAGTTTTAACATAGGTGGACGAAACGGGGTCCGAATTCACCATGAAGTAGGATTTTTAAATTTTTGATTTAATATATATATATTTATTTTTCATTTATTTATTTAAAATTTTAAATTTAATATATATAGGCCTAATATATATTAAACTAATGGAATAGAGGAAAGAAAGGTAAAATTTAACGGAGTTTTACCCACATTTACGTGGAGGGAAAGGGGTAAATCATAAAGGAAAAAAGCACCCTAATCACACCCAGATGGGATTCGATCTCCGACCTCTACTTTACATGCAGAATAGCCTAACGACCGTATTTATAGTATAATATCGGGGTCAAACCAATAAATCAATCTTCCAGTATACGAATAACAATCAATTAAGGTCGAATGGGGGATTTGCTGATGTCCGAATCTCGATTATATATACGGCCTTAAATGAGCGTGCCCACTGGGTGTTTGATAATAATATAATTGTAAGCTGATCTAGTAAAGGCATTTGCCTGCATCTAGCCTTAAAATTTAAACAAATTATCCGTTCTTTAAATAGTTGCGTATTTGGGGTGGTTTTCAAATGGAGGAGATGAAATTATAATATTATGTAGGCTTTCGTTGGCCAGCTTTGTGAAGCCACCGGGTTTGTAATTAACGTGCTGGCGTTTTGATTGGCATATTATGGGTCGATTTTGAAAGGAGTTTATGAAAAATGAGTTTTAGGTTCAATAGATCCAGTGAAGCTAGGTCCAAAAGTTAGGCTTTCTTAAATTTAGTTTTAGCGAATTTGGGCATTAGAAAGTCAGGTCTAGTGAAGTTAGGAATAATGAAGTTAAGAAATATGGTCTAGGAGTTGTGACTTTGGGTATAATAATATTAGGTCCACTACTGCATGTCACATTTTTCAAAAAGTGACATAGAGTTAAGAAGAGAAGAATATAAGGATACCTTTAAGGATATCCACTAACATTCGATCGTACCCATGTCGTTGGTCACAAGGTATAAGGGTCCAGGCTCGCAATCAACTGGATTGTTGGTGACGAGAAGGTCCAGATTCAAATCTATTCCGAGTGTGCTCGTGCTCGGGCATTTTCTCTAAGTAGAGCTTCCTCATCTTTACTCTTTTATATTTAGTTGTTAATTGCTTATTTAGTCCGGTTTTTACGGTGACGGGGAGGTTTTGGTTCGAATCTTGGCCAGGTGTAATGAAAGGTTTGTTTTGTTTTTTCCGAAATAGTTTTTTCCGAAATAGTTTTTTCCAATTTACTTTTCCGAAAATGCGAGTATCTTTGTTTAAAAAATTTACCTTCCTCAACCCTACTCCATTTGCATGATTAACATAAAAATACCCGCTTCGGTGGCCACATAGTCTAGGGATTCACTCTCGCCATACACTGTATTGTCGATGACGGGTATAACGGGATTTGAATCCCGATCAACTGTAATGAAGGTGGTTTTCCCTAAATGATTTACCACTCACGATCCTCGTAAATGCGGGTACATTTCATCAAAAAATGCAACCTCCTATGTCCCTAACACATTAGCGTAAATAGTACATATGCATTCGGGTGCGGTGAAAATGATATATAAAATAAATTTACATCCATTACAGTTTGTATCAACCATTTACGTTTCATTTTGAGAATGAAGAGTGAGTTCAGAATCCAAGAGTTCGTTCCCATTGTATGAGTTGACTGCCTCGTGTTTGGACAAATATTTCCTCTCCATTTGAACCACTACCAGTGGTAGCACCGGACTAACACGCTTGAACTTCCGTCTACATAGGATACTTCGTATCCGTAGTGTACGTAGTCTCCGTGGAGGTTGGAACGACATTTTAACTTTTATAGACTATCGTTACGGAAGGATATGGGAGCCAATCACAAATAGATAAACAAATGAACTTCAATGTGCAAATATTATTATTATTATTATTATTATTATTATTATTATTATTATTATTAGCACCGCGTCTTACTACTCGTTCGGATTATACGCACTTACGTTAATGTGCAATGGTAGGGTGATTGTGAGATGAAATGGAAGACCTACAGTTTAACGTGGGATCCGAACCACGGTGGAGGCCTGGTATTCCACACATTCACAAGTTGAGATTAATACACGTCTTTATCAGAGTTGAAGGAAGGGTTTGTAAATCAGATAAATCTGTGCCGGGACCGAGGATTGAACCCCGGTCCCGATGCGCAAATAGAAATGAAACTACGAGTATCTCCATTTTCACGACAGTATTGAACTTTCATTTATCTACCTATAATAACAATTCATAGAAACACTAACATATTAAGTATATCGCTATTTTGAGTTTATACCCTAAACAAAAAAATAAAATAATAATAATGAAAATGTTGTATATGTTTATAGAATTTGCAGATTTTTTTTATTCCAACAAAATTTATTGTACAAAATCTGCTTCGGTGGTCGAATGGTCTAAGGCGTGACTCTCGCAATGGAGTGGATCACCGATGACGGGGAGATCTGGGTCTTAAATATTGTCAGCTGTATCGAGTTTTATTTTAATAAATGGTTTTCCACTCTCACGAAAATACGGTACACATAAACTTACTAAACACATTAGAGTTATAAGTAAATTTGCATATAGCCCGAACGGTTAGTAAAACTCGGTGCTAAAAAAAATGAACAACGTATTATACTTTCCCTTAACACGAGATTGGATGACCTGGTGGTCTAGGGGTAAGGTGTCAGACTTCTGTGCTGGGTATCCGGGGTTCAATCTTCTGTCCCGGCACAGATTTATACGATCGCCAAACCCTTCCTTCACCTCTGACAAGACGTGTATTAATCACAACTTGTGGATGTGGGGAATGCCAGGCCTCCACCGTGGTTTGGATCCTACGTTAAGCTGTAGATCCTCCATTTCATCTCACAATCACCCTACCATTACACATTAGCGTAAGTGCGTATAACCCGAACAGGTGGTAAGACGCGGTGCTAATAATAATAATGAATGAAAATGAAACACTTCAGAACTTTCTGCCAAAAATTCTTTTTCTAGATTTTGAATCGCTGTAAACATTGATAAAAAATCTTACGTAAGATAGATTTTGACATCTTACTTCTTTTGTAAGAAAATATAAAGACAAGGGCTGACTACAAACAAGCAGGTGGGGGGTAGGAGGGGTGCCCTTTACCAGTATGATAATGTGTCTTGTGCGTGAATGTAGAAGAAAGCAATCTTACAAAAATATTGAAACCCCCAATTATGTAGATTTCCCCCTTTCATATTATTTCAAATCAAAAGTTTTCACCCTTAATATATTTTAAATGAATGGACAAGTTTATGATATTGAACTTATTGAATCCTCATGTGTTAAATCTTTTCTACTGCGTTAACAAGCCTAAGTGAGCCCCCCTTTTTCTTTTTTTACCAAGTCTCTATGAAGACGTCGTAAAATCTTGAGCTTGTGTTAGCATGTTTCAACACCTCTTTTGACTTGATAATTATGTCCACAATAATGCACTCCCAGTTAACTGTTCTAGTGCGGGTTTTTTCCCCCTCATTTTAAAAGTTGATGAAATATGGTGTAATCTCATGAAAATGAAACCTTCTAGATGCTTTCTTGTTTGACAACAGGCAAAGAAATGTGCGTTTCCGACTTCACTTACCTAGTATTTCCATGATAGAGTAAAGCTAGTGTTCAAGTGTGGCAAAGCTACAATTACATTCGATTATTATTAATCTTGGTAACGAGAGGTTACAATTAAATAAATCCTTTCGGTGGGACCCACCTCGCTGGCGTAGTACGCCCCCCTAGAGTAGTAACGCGCTAGTCGTGTTGAGCTTGACCGCCGAGGACGGGGAGATCGAGGTTCGAATCTCGGTTGGGTGAACTGGGGGTGGTTTTACATAAATGGTTTTCCACTCTCCCTCCACGCAAATGCGGGTTCACTTCCTCTAAATTCAATCCTCCCAATTCCTAATTCATTAGCGTAATTAGTACCTAAGCGTATAACCCGAACGGGTAGTAAGACGTGGTGCTAAATATTATATATTATTAACCTTTCGGTGGGGCCAGACAAGATCTTTCATAGCTAAAGTTTCAAGTGCCACCCACCGTAGGGGAGTAGTTCCGCAACACCACACCCCCCTTCCCCCAAAAATCCTTATGTAATTTATGGAAGGTTCCCAAACAAATAATTGAATAACCCCGTTGCCCCTCCCCCCCCCTCCATCGGGGTGCTTGGCGGTGACAAGTCATCTTGTGGTTTATTTGCAAGGTCTTTTGTTTTCGTTGGTGCGTGGAAGCTCACTATTAATTATCTAAGAATACCGCCTCAGCCACGATAAGGTTGTTTCTTGGTGTTTGGAGCTACGTAAATGAATGGCACCACCTCCATTCCCCTACTCTCCCCCCTCCACCATCTACCAACCAACTCTACTACGTTAAGTGATGACACACGTGGCCTCTTGCGTTGCAAAGTGTGCCGTCTGGATCATATTTATGTTACAACTAGCACCTTTACTGCGGTCCACAACTATACCCCAATTTTCTTACGAATGGACGTATCTGAAAGATTGGTATAAAGTTACTAGATCTACTTTCACGCAGTGTCTCCAACCCTTAGTAGGGGTGTGCAAATGGTGTGGCCGCACAGGGCCCCGGGCTTGCTTAGGTGAAGAAGGGGGAAAAAAACAAGTTGGGGTGGAAAAATTTTAACTACGCGCTCGTATAGGTTTCCTGTATAGGTGACCTAGCAAATATTGTCAGAGTATTAAAACTAATAAAAACATAACTACGTGGTTTGATTTAGTGAACGAGTGAAGCGAGTTCTCCATTTTAACTCCACCAATTTGCATTTGTCTGGATGTGGTGGATATGTCTCATGATAAATTTTGAATACGTTAGCCGATTTAATTAAAACTTGGTACAGTTGTTCTTTGTACCTTTATACAGATCAAGTTAATTGGAGATGAAAATCGAACAGAGGGTTGGGGAGTAATCCACCCTTATGTGTATGAAAACATGACTTCTCCGATTTACCTTTTAGGACATTTCCTGATACGTGATAACTTAAAGGCTGAAAATTGGTTGTATAGGTGCAAACTACTGTAATAACAGAAATTAAGCTTAAGAAAGAAATTTTAGGGAGGAGGGAGCCAGATTCTTGGCAGCCCCCCCCAACGAAGTTTGGCCAGGGTTCCACGTCTGCTAGGGTCGGCCCTGATTTAATGTAGTCATACGTCAAGTCATGTGATCTGCAACTGCTACTTTTTGATGGATATTATTATTATTATTACCTTAAAAAACCATAATAGTAAAATGTTGTTGACCGCAAAGAATGTTTATATTTTTTTAAAAGTGCTACAAATGTACATTCGTACGAAAATCAAGGTATAGTTTGTTGGCGCACGCCCGCAAACTTAGTATGTATTATGTCCCTTCTCTTGTATGCCAACCCAGCCTGGCCTTGCCTGATCACCACTCCCCCCCCCCCCCCTTCCCCGAGCGAGCTATCAATTTTTTTCTACGTTAGATTCCCACCCCGCACACCTAACAGTATTTATTTTTGAAAGTTACCTCCCGCCCTCCACTCATACCTTTTTAGTGTGATTGAAGTTATGGGTGATGGCGTAAGATGTTTGAGTGATTGAACTAGGTATGATCCCCCTCCCCCCCCCCCCCCCCCCGTAGGAATCGGCAGTCACGGGGATACTGTCCTTTGCCCCAAAGGCCAACGGCAGCAGCCACAATTTAATCTGATCGTGAAATTACTGACTCTTCTATCCAGAGGTCCCGGCGGTGGCAAAGGTAGTTAAATAAATAACATTATCTCTCTCTCTTGAAAAAAAAAATTGTATTTTTTAAAACTCCCTCCCCCCTCTCTCACTCTTTGTACATCCTCAGTTTTTCTTCTAACCCCCCTTTACCTTCTGTTATCTATCCTCGCTTTTCCCCTCCTAATCTCTTCTTTTTTTTGTCTCTCTAGTGGCAAAAAAAACAACAATAAATTTAAATGAACTATTCTACCAAAAGCTCGACACCTAAGCTCAGTCGGTAGCATGTTTATCCAGAGAGCAAAGAGTCCCAGGTTCAATTCACGGCATGGCCAAAAATTAGTGAAATGTGGGTTTACCCTTTCACATTGATGACAGGGACTGGATGTTGTGACTGTCCTAGTCATATGTTATATAATAAGGCATATGAAACTACGACAGGTCTAACAGACCGGTAGTGGGAAATATATGGCTTGTATGAAAACTGATCCGGACCACAGGCGGGAAACAGTAATGGATGTATAAAACTCTACCAGAGAAAAAATAAAGTCATCAATATTTGACCCATGAAGCAGTGAAGTGTCATGAAGTGTTTCCCAGAGTAAACAGAGTTTAGTTTAACGTGTACCTGTTATATGTTTTTATCACTCAGAAGAACACTTATTATCCAACTCAACGAACATACAAGCACATCAAAGGTATGTCGAGCAGAACTTATGTATTATTGGTCAAATGGGGAACGAGTGGGGAAAATCATGGCCTGATTTAAGGGAGAGCCTTCCCAAACCATTGCAATAAAAAAAAAATTATGTCCCTATCAAGATTAACTAAAAACAAAAGTATGTAGAACAATTTTTGTTTTAAGCTAATCTAATTTATTGTGATTAAAATATTTTCTTATTTAAATAATAGTTTTAATGTTGGGCTTTTAATATTTAATTTTGTAACATTTAATAATGTCGAAACTTTGAAAAGAAGAATGTTTGTTTAGTATTGGGTCATCTAATTAGTTACAGCTCCGGGGCCTCCATAGATTTAAATCCGGCCCTGGATGAGATCATATTATCCCATCTACAGTTTAGACAAGCTCTGCGTACCATGAAAATACTCCACGGCACGCCACTATGATTTCCAGATACTTGTCATTTGGCAACATCGCCTCGGTTATACGTGTCATTTCTCACAGAGGCGGCGTGCTTTGAAGAATCCCTAGTGACGTCACTGTGGTTTCGCAGACTGTGGTTTCATTGACACCGTTCAAACACCGGTCAATTACATTCAATCAAAGAATAGTCGGATCTACGAAAGAATAACGTTTTTTAAAGCATTAAATAGCAGGTTGTTTACGCATCATGACTCAAATGACAGGTCTCGTTACAAAAATCTAAATCGTAAATTCGATTAATGTATTATAATTTTAATCTAATTTAATTTACTTTTCATCTTATTTTTATCAAAGTTATCACACACAGATAAAACTTGAACTGGGACATGTTATGTTTTGTTTTCTACCGGAAAACATTCTGAAACAAGGAAGTACAGAAATTATCTTTTAAATAAAAGTTTGTATTTTGTTTAAAGTTAAAAAAAACTCCACTATGGATCAAACCATATGTAGTCTTGATTAATTAATTACTCTATAACAGTATTGGAAAACAGAGAAATGTATATTTCACTTTAATTGGTGATTTTGTGAGTGCGGTAGGTTACACTTAGACCTAATTATTTTAAGATTTTTCCTTATTGTTATTGTTTTATCGATAAAAGCACAGCTTAAATATTATTTTAAAAACCATGCAAAGTGACAACGTTTTGAGCTAAGGACAAAAAGCGAATTAATGGTGTTGCTCTTTTGAAAATCTACAAAACTATAGACCTACAAGCAAGGGTGTGGAAAGTTAATTTTTCTAAGGTGTGTCTGCTGGAAAATGTTAGTATAAGTTACCTTTAGCTAGTAAAAATGTTCATGCGTATCAAATTTCAGGAAGAGGTCCGAACCCCTCACCACCAGACGACCAAACAACGCCCCTTTCAATATCCTTGCCTACAAGATAATTTAAAGGTTTTGGACGAGTTTTTTTGAGACTCGCACCTAAGGTCGCTCTATCTAAGGCGTCAGGTTACCGATAAATGGGAAAACCTATGACGGGACGGTAGTGGTTCGAATCTCGGTTGGGAGAACTTGGTGTATTAACCGTGCGTAATATATCACTGGAGTTTTACCATCCTTCTGCCACGTTAATGTGGTTGCATTTATTCTTAAAATACACTTCTAGTTCTTACCCTTTGGGTAAATCCCTTAAAAAAAAACTAGTTTTCAAACGTTCTGACATTTAAAAAAAACCTAGAAAGATTTAGGTGAGATGGAGGTTTCGCTGCGTTCCTTTTGCCAGCTTGAGTCCTTAAACACTGGGCTTCGCTAGTGTCACTGTTGGGTGATGATATGACTAACAGCAGCGATCTTAGTGTTGAAAGACTCAAGCTGCCAAAAGGAGCGCAACCATTTTAACCTGGAGGTTGAGTGTCTGGGTATATTATTTTGTCTGTGGCCTAGGCCTAATACGTTTAAAATAAAATCAATTTTATTGATTTCTTCTCTTCTTCCTTTAAAATGCAATTTGAGCCATAAAGATAAGCATACTAATGATTACCACTTAAATAAGTTTAGCTATATTGTGGTTGATTTTAATTTTATGTTTAGGAACAATTTTTTAATAATAAATAAATAATTTTTAAACTAATTTAAAACTGTTAACTTAATTTAAGTTAATTTAATATATAGTTGTGTGCAGGCTTACATAATTTACAATAATCTCCTACCTTTTAAGATATCTTTCTCTCTCTCTCTCTCTCTCTCTCTCTCTCTCTCTCTCTCTCACACACACACACACACACACCACACACACACACATAAATTAACAGATGGTATAAGTGAGTAGGCCATTTTGCATTACCTTTTCACCTGTATAAACGCCCTACAAAACTGTAGCAGCGATGCATACAAATAATTTCAAGCTAAACTATTTGTGGGTTTTAACCTTATTATACCTCAATACCAATACTTGTTTGACTTGACTAGATTTCCTTTTGAGTGCTTTGCATCATATTATTGATTTATGTAATGTACCAAGTTTATTAATGTGTAAAGGGAGCCCAATATTATGAGCCCCCCCTCAACTTAAAACATTTTGTCTTCAAACAGCCATGATTTTAAATTACTACATTAAACCCAATTAAATTGTTTAGGTCGAAAATGTAATTATACTCGGAATACAAAAATTCCTTTGATCACTCCTACATTTTAATACAATCTGTATAGAGTGCACTAACTCAAAGAAATATCCAGGTTATTTTGGGACACCTAGCCTCTCACAAATATTCCATACCTCTTAAGCCTAGTACGCACTTGGAAACATTGTTGGCCAACTGTTTCTTAACTATTCCCCAACTGTTTTTCAAATGTTTCCCAAATGTTGGCCAACATGGGAAACAGTTTGTTGGCAAACATTAAAGAAACATTGTTTCGCGTCCAGACTACAATGATGAAACATTTGTTTCCCGTACAGAGTTCAGTTGAGTGAACGATGTCTGTTAAGGAGGATGCTGCTATGACTTGTGCTTTATATGTAGTTATGAGCTGTTCAAGAAGACAGAAAAGAAGAAAACGGGGGTGTGTCTGTAAAGTGCTTCAAAATGGTTCGTACTATACAAATAATCTTCTGACAGAACTGAAGATCGAAGACGGAAGTGGTTTTAGAAACTTCACTCACATGTCTCATACAGATTTTGAACCTATTTTACAAATGGTTGGTCCCAAGATAATGAAAAGAGACACACGATTTAGATCAGCGATCTCACCTACTAGCCCTCATTGCTTGTTGTTGGAAATGTTGGCCAACATTGTTTCTTGTAACCCATTTGAAATGGATCACGGGAAACATGTTTTTCCCGCTGGGAAACACAAAGGAAACACGAGAAAACAGACGGGGACAATTGATCAAACACAAGGGCAACATGTTGGCAAACAATGTTTCCGGGGAAATGTTTCCTAGTGCGTACTAGGCTTCAGGCCTACTCTTCGGGCCAATGGCTAGTATGATTGATTAAAATAGATATACGTTTGGCAAATATTGCATCAGCTTAAATCTTTTATTCCTCATTGTATGTGCAGTGAGTCAGTCAGATACAAAACATAACTGTCACTTCGTAATGTTTGAACAGAGCTATCTCTATACGGAAATTAACGAATTCTATCGGCAAGACTAGGTACCACGAAGGCTACTGACCGACTTCGATGACTTATTGGGATAAGATGCCTATTGAAATGTATACGATTTTTTTTTGGGCTATACGCTTATGTACTAATTACGCTAATAGGTCAGGGATAAGGAAGGGGAATTCAGAGGAAGTGTAACTGCATTAGCGTGGAAAGAAAGTGGGAAATCATTTAGGAAAAACGACCCTCAGTACACCCGACCGGGATCGAAACACAATCATCCCGTCATCGTCAGTTTAGTCTATTGTGAGAGTGATGTCTTAAACCATGCGGTCACCGAAGCAGGTAGACAATGATTATTAGTCTACGGACTAGTGTAACCGTAAAAGCCACAATTACCTCAGCTGACAGTTTTAATTTTTTTTATATTGATTCAAAGGTGTGTGCATGTATGAGCTAAACCAGAACTGGTTTTGAAAAAACTAAATACAAATATTGCAATGCGACTTGTATCACATTAATTAAAATATTAAAGTCTTACTACCCGTTCGGTTTTTGCGCTTATGCACTAATTACGCTAGTGGTTTAGGGATGAGGAAGGTCAAATTTAGAGGAAATACACATACATTTGCTTATAGGTAGAATGGGGGAAACCATTTAGGAAAATAAATGGTACGGCACACCGCACAGACTTTCTCTCTCTTTCTATAAACTCGTAAGATTTTTGAACGGAATAATGTACATTGTATCATCACCACTCCACATAAGAACACGCATAAAATAATATACAATGATATATAATCAATGAGAAAAGAGGCGCATCTTTGTCCACCTAAGAGCATTTCAAACAGTTTAATGTCTTCCACAAGGGTCAACACTTCGTATTAAAATTTCGATTTCTGGTTAAAATTTTAACATTTTATAAGGTGTTGCAGATCTTCAAGTCATCGCATTGATATTTAATTATTCATTTATACATTTTGACCAATAAAAAATGTAAATATTGACTATTGAGTCTAACATGGAGATAAATCATTGCTATGCAAACATTTCTCCTAAGAGATTTAAGGAAAAATAACATACTTTTTTAGATACTTATATTTAATTACTCTATGGCATTGGAAAATTATTGCGTTAAGACTTAAGTAGTATATGTTTACAACTAAAGCTCAAAAAATTGTATTAATATATTTGCAAATATCTCAGAAACTGCTATTTTTATAAAAATATATGTCAAATAAAAGTTTTTTATTTCTAATAGTCCTACAATTTTGCAATGATAAGTTGTTTAGTTTCTCCAATAGTTGTGGAGATACGGAAATTAACGCTTCTGTAATGTACCCTAAAAATCATTTTCATAGGAAAATGAAAATAGCCAGTTTATTTATAATCTTAATCAACGCCTAGATACGAATTTTAATCAAAATCGTTTAAGCAGATTTTGAGAAAACCAAATTTTTCTCTTTTCGCCCTTCAGTAAACTACCCTTAATTTTAAGTTTTTATAGACACACAGACAGACGGCATTGCAAAGACTATTTTTTAGGGTTCAACATTTCAGGTTAGTTTTTTTTTACGGTCTCAATACTTAAACTTTAATGTCCAAAAAGTTAAAAAAATTCATATAATTGCGTATAGATTGAAAGTTATTGATTTTATAAAAATATGTTTCGGATAAAATATTTGTATTATAAATATATACACATATTTGTAATGCTAAGTAATTTCATATCTCAAATAGTTTCTGAGCTATTATAAAAAATGTTAATTTACGCATCAGACCGGAGCCCTTAAAGCCATTTTGCCGAAATATTGAGGGTAGCCATTTTGTTTGGAATATTTATTAATGTTTATAAATGAATTTTAATCAAAATCGTTAGAGCTGATTTTGAGAAAATCGAATTTTTCTCTTTTTGCCCTTCAGTAAACTACCCTTAATTTTAAGTTTTAATATACACACAGACAGACGGCATTGCAAAGACTATTTTTTAGGGTTCGGGGGGTCATGAGACGTCGACATCCATCAACATTTCAGGTTAGTTTTTTTTACGGTCGCAATACTTAAGCTTTAATGTCCAAAAAGTTAAAAAATTCATATAATTGAGTATAGATTGAAAATTATTGATTTTATAAAAATATGTTTCGAATAAAATATTTGTATTATAAATATATATACATATTTGTAATGCTAAGTAATTTCATATCTCAAATAGTTTCGGAGCTATTATAAAAAATGTTAATTTACGCATCAGACCGGAGCCCTTAAAGCGATTTTGCCGAAATATTGAGAGTAGCCATTTTGTTTGGAATATTTATTAATGTTCATAAATGAAATTTAATCAAAATCGTTAGAGCCGATTTTGAGAAAATCGACTTTTTCTCTTTTTTCCCTTCAGTAAACTACCCTTAATTTTAGGGGTAGATATCCAATTCCAAAAACCCCTCGGGGCAACCCTATGAAAACCCTAGATATCAAGTTTCAGCTCAATCGGTAAAATAGTTTAGGCTCTAGTTGGAGGTACAGACAGACAGACAGACAGACAGACAGACAGACGGAAATTCAAAAACCACTTTTTCGGATTCAGGAAGTCATGAAACGTCAAAATTCATCAAAATCTCGAGTTCGATTTTTTTGACGATCACAATACTTTCTCTACCTGTAAGATAGAGAGAAAGTAAAAACACGCTCAGGACACCCGACCGGGATCAAACCTCAATCTCCCCGTTATGGAAATGTCATTTTAATGCGAGAGTTACGCCTGAGACCAGGGGTTGCCAACCTTTTTGGGCCACGATCGACCAATTAACTTAGGAAAGGTTCCGCAATCGGCCATTGTTTCTTCACTCTCTCTACCTTTGCTTTATTTTGGCTGTGCATTTTATATTTATTCCTTAAAATCCTTCTAGAAAAAAAATTAAATAAATAAAATGTAATTTTTTTATATATAAATAATTATGAGTGATCAAGGTTATTTCGGTCACTCAAATTGTATTTGAAAGTACTTTATAATATTTGTGAGATTATAAGACTCAAAGCTCGTATTTTAATGACAGTGTAATTTTTTTTTTTTTTACGCGTTTGTCTGGAAATTACCACTAGATCCACTAGATGCCGATCCTTGCCTTAGACAATTCGACGACTGAAGTGAGCTAAACAAAAGTTAAGTCATTAAACGCAACCACTAAGGCACACCTATATTTAAAAAAAAATTAGCTATCAATACGCATCCCTCTGCAGGCACGCGTTCAAAAGGTTGCCGACCTTTGTTCTAGATATACGTCTGCCATACATCACAACCCATTTGGTCGTCAATTCACAAAATGGAATTCAAGTAGCTGCGAGACTCCCTTCTCAACATTTAAAAGACAACTATTCTTTTTCACCTTGTTCCTTTTTTTCTCTCTCTCTCCTGTCTTGTTGTTTTAAGAATGTGATAATAAGGGAAAATGCCTCCAAGCCCAGGGTCTACACTCATCGCTCTTCTCCACTTTTATTGGTAGTTTTGTGGTATTAAATCAGTTTTTTTCTCCCTCCTTCTAAAGTTGAAGGTATAAAATTCACCGTCTTTTGGAGGGTGTTGTAATACATCAGAAAAGTCGTATGGTTGAAGAGTCCACCATTGTTTTACTTTCGTATCTTTAGTCACGAATATTAAGCAACTTGTTCCTTGCATCATAAAAAAAATATACCGCTTTTTATATGGCTTTCCGGATCCACTGGCAATCAGTACAGGGCAGAGTGAAATGTGTTCATCTTTCTTGCATGGTCAACTTTTTATTTACTTTATGTGGGATAGTTCAAAAGACTACCAAAGTGCTTTCTTATTTATTCTTTTTTTTTTCGGTTTCTCCAACAATTATCGTAAATTTAATACCCTGTATGGGGCAAGAGGACTTCAAATAAAGGCCCACATTAAAAAAAAAGTTTTCATTCTTTTTTCGTTTTCTTTGTCATGGTGGGTACTTGTAGAATGTGTGGTAGATAACATCTAATAACATTAGTACTAAATGAAAATAAAACTGAATGTTTTGAAAGCAAACATTGGAATCCACACGATATTTAAGGTGCAATGGGATATATATATATATATATTTTAGTTTTTATGACAACACAATTTTGGTCCAAAATATTTGTTTTTTATTTATTAGAGGTATTTAACGTGCACTTTTTAACCAATTGATTATATAAGCACACGACTTATAAACTATCTTAAAGTTATAACAGACACAACACCCAGCCTCCGGACGATAATTCATCACTGTGAAAGGAGATCCCCCAAATTTCATCAATGATCATTTTTTTCGGTCACGCCAGGAATTTAACCTGGGACCCTTAGCTAGGTAGGCAGACACGCTAGTGACTGAGATAAGGGGCCAGTTTCATAGTCAGATTTAGTACGCCTCAAGTGCGGCGCTATACTAAATACAAGACGTCACCTACCTGAAATTGAATGGAATGGGCCAGTTTCATATGCGAAACTGGCCCATTCCATTTTGGTCTAGGTGGGTGTCGTCCTGTATTTAGTATCGACTCGCACTTTAGGCGTACTAAATCTGACTATGAAACTGGCCCAAGGTGTCGGGCATTTTAGGACCAAGTAATTAAGATATTGCTTCAGTAGATAGATTAAGTTTAGTTTTAAACACTTAATTATCTCAATAGTAATATTGAATATTTGTCTTGAGCATAGTGGCATTTGAACATAATTTGAGAATAAAATATCTTGTTTAAATTCCACGTTAGCTATGACCAATATTCAAGAACAAATGACCAACATACTTTGATATAATTCTGTGCACCTCTGTAGAAACGAGTCATCAACCGACATACTGTAATACCATTCTGTGCATCCCTGTAGAAACAAGTCATCAACTGACATACTGTAATACCATTCTGTGCATCCCTGTAGAAACAAGTCATCAACCGACATATTGTAATACCATTCTGTGCACCCCTGTAGAAACGAGTCATCAACCGACATACTGTAATACCATTCTGTGCACCCCTGTAGAAACAAGTCATCAACTAACAGACCGTGATACCTTTATGACGTTATACGTGTTGTATTCCGCGTCTGCGCAGAAAGGGCCCGTCACTCACTTGAACACGTTTTTTCTTCTTTGATATTATAGAACATATCGCATGCCTTCTGGTAGAAAGCGCACTCTGAGTGAAGTGAGTGTGTGTAACTCATCCCTTTGTATCCAGTCATTTTCATGTCTTTCAGCTTAACCCCTGATGAATGACTTAATTAAAGAGTGCCTACATCTAATGATAGCCTCAAATGAAAGGTTCTCAAATTTGCTGAAGGTATTTTTTTTTTTTTTTCTGTTTCACGATTCGAAGTAAAGGTTCGTACCCTGTTATTTACACCTTCTTTTTCATGAGCCCTTGACAGCGGAGTGTCAAAAGAAATATAAGATTTTATTCTTACGAACTCTTTTATTAAGAAAATTATAGTAAAATTATATTTTTGACATTGTAATGATTGTGTGAAGCTCAGAACATCTGGTTGTTTGAAAGATTGAGTGGAAAAGAGGAAAACTATGAAAAGCCAATTTTGTGTCAACGTTACCAAAGAAAATAAATTTAAGACTTGAAGATTATATTGAATACAGTCCAATTTTCATAGGTAGAATTTTATCTGACAGCTATAAAAGTTAGTGGACCAACTTTAACGCACTCATATGTAAATTCCTGTGATCTGTTGTTGACATTTTTGATGGATACTATCAACAGTTAAAAAATTATACTAATTATTAATAATTTATGTAGTCAAATATTATCAATGTTGACCGCAAAATAAAGTTTGTATTTCATACCAAAATTCTACCATAGGCTAACTTGTTTTACTCACAATATTAGTAAGACAAACAATATTTTTACACTTATTTATTAATGTACTTTATAAAATCATAAATGTTATGTTTCTATGATGTTTTATCAAACTATTTTATCTTAAACGAAGCATTTACTAAATAAATGCCCAGAGTTGCCCGGGACTAACACTTTTAAGAAAAAATGTTTGCCCTAGTAGATTTTTATAAATATGCAACTTGTCTTATAGCTCTTTTGGGCCATCAACAGTTTAGAACAATCTTAGTACATGGGAAAGTGAATGTTAAGAAAATGAAACAGTATTAGCCTTGAGAGAATGTGAAAACTGTAGGGAAAATAGCTACTGTATGTAGAAACTCCCAGCCTCCTCCCGTTCGAACCTGATTTCGACCTCTCGAGTGAGAGTTGTACACACCAGTCAAGCCCGCTGGCGCTGTGCCAACCTTTCTTCCAGAATCTCTTCTTTAAAAAGCCCGTCACGTGATGTTACTGTTACTTATCATCCACAGCTGACGACTCGCTGACCGGCCAAAAGATACCCACCTGGTTCCCTTATATCGGTGGTCACACGGTATTGGGCATCACTCTCTCAATAAACAGGATCAACGGTGACCAAGAGGTCAGAAATAAGTTATATGGATTTTTAAAATTGTATTTTTCGTAGTCATTGAATTATTTAGAAAATGTAGTGGATATTTAAATTTTTCAAATAAGACAACTTTGACTATATGTAGTATTGTGACATAGTTTGGCATTCATTGTTTCATTCCTTCAAATAGAAATAAACTGGAAATACTTTATTTAATTTTTCTTAATCCTTGATTTGTTTAAGGTATAGTAAAATAATAAGCCTTTCTCTTGCCAATCAAATATTAACCGTCTTTGTTATATATTCTTAGATGAGCTGGTTTAGAGTGAGTCATTAGTTATACTTTTCTAGTGAGACGTAAGTAAGCCTTATCTACCCTGAAAGGAAGCAGTCTTACCTTGACTGATTAGTGATTACTGATTACACTATGATGTAGCTTATAGGTAGGGCCCGGATTTTGATGACATGGCAGTCTATTTTTTTGGTACATTATAGACAGTGGTTCATGTGTTCATAAATTCTATTCGTGATACCCTGCTTGTGGACATTTTTTTATAAAAAGAAAAATTGTTTGCTATTTTGGATTTTGAGGTTAATTTTTATTATTATTTTTTATTTTTTAGGCATTTTTAGGCATTTATGTTGAATGAGTATATTTTTAAATTCTATTTATATTCTATAAATGCATAAATACTCAAACATACATATTTTCTGAAAACACAACTGTCGGAATAAAAAGGTAATATAGCCAATGAAATTATACTATCTTTACTTGTATGGTTTTGACATCCACATTTCTGGTGAGACACTGCAACTAGGCTGAAAAGGGTCGAATCGGGAGGAAGTAGCTAATACTGCTGAACAGATATTTGTAGGCCTAAATAAGTATTTTTTTAGCAGAATCCAAGAGTTTTATGTCCTGTAGGAATCTTCCTGCCAGGATGTAGATTAAAATAGTCTGTGGAAGAATATGTCTATCTAGAATAGTAAACAAGAAAAATATAATTGTGAAGTGCAATTCAATGCTGTCCAAGAACAAATAGTAGTGTGAGTGTATATACTCGTCAATGAAGAGGGGGAGTGTTATCAACAGGTAAACTAGAGGCTCCGCAATATGAACGGCTCATTTAATTCCCTCTTTTCTATTTCATACCTCGGCATATAAGTGTGATAGTACTTAGAGTGATATGGTGCGTAAATCTAAGATGGAACCCACTTCACAAAATATTTTCGAATTCACCAAGTATAAAACGTCGTTAACAAAGTGTACAAATAAAGAACGTTCACACACATGAGCAGTAGTGGCAGTACTGAGGACTTTTCTTCCTCATTAGGACCTGTAATAACACAAACAATAATAAGACAAAGACCTTAAACATTTTCTAAAACAAACGTGGTGCAAAACCTTTATTGGTTTGTTGTGCGCAACCATCTTACATTTCTACAAAGAAGACTTCTGTTGGAGAAAAACCTCCCGCGGTATCCCGAGATGTTGGACATGGTGTCTTCGCGCAAGAACTAAGCTTCTTGTGTCTTTTAACATTTCATGAGAACTTAATTTGTGCCAAATCATCTCTTCTAATAGACCACAAATTTTTAGAGCAGGAAAATAGACCTTTGTATTAGGTTGAAGGAATGAAGTAGTCTATTAGAGTTACCTAAACCAAGACTTTTATTTATTTAACACTTTTTTTTCAGGCTCTTTGAATTCAATAAGATAATTAGGCCTAACGTTCTGCGATCTCCATTTTTTATAATAGTAGTTCTTGAAACACTCCTATTTTACCTTTTTTTTACTCCCCGGTTAATACACTATAAGGGTGTTTAGCACCTTGAGTATCACTTATTGTGAACTCCTAATGACTCATTGCTTACACGTTTGGGTTTACAAACACTGGCATATACTGTGGTGGTGGAACCTTTTCCGTATAGCAGGCGGCAGTTAGAAAAATAGAGCATTTTGAGGGGGCTTAGCCCACCAAGATAAAGGGGGAACCACCTGCCAACCACCTTCCCCCCCACAAAAATGTTGGAAAATTGAACACTCCTAGAAGTTATTTAGAGTTACCATCGTCTGGAATTTTTTCAAAAATTAGTTTCCTCTACAAGCTATTTAGTGTGTTTTTCTTAATTTTTTGTTTTAAATTTTGTTGTCCCTAAAAGTTATATAGAGTGGTCCTCTCCAGTGAAATGGTATGCACCTAGCAGGAATTCTTTCCAGAAAATTCCCCTCCTGGCTCCTCCCCCCTTCCCCACCTCTGGTTCCACTGCCACTGGGCTTGCATAATCACAAATTAATATTATTTAAACAAGTTTGAGAAATAAATGTAAATTCATAATTTGATCTAAATAGTTTGTTCTAAGTATTTTGACAAATCAATAGGAATTTTCTTAATTCCTATAGTTTTTATATGAGGAATTTTGATGTTAATATTACTAGCCAATGGCCTTTGGCAATTTTTTTTTGTGCCCCGCTTCTCACTGTCCGTTCGGGCTATCCATATATTTACACTAATGAGTAATGCAGGTAGAATTTAGAGGAAGTATACCTGCATTTTCGTGGAGGGAAAGTAGGAAACTATTTAGGAAAAACCACCCTCGGTATATAAGACCGGGATTCGATCCCCGATCTTCTCACCATCAGCAGTACAGTCTAATGCGGGAAGCTACGCCTGAGACCAAAGGTCCCCAACTTAGGGTCCACGAAGACTTCTGTGGTTGTCCGCGAAAGTTATTTTTTATTTGTATTTTCACATGTATCATATATTCACAATTTGCTTAAACATGTTTTTTTTCCCATTACTATCCGACTAAACCTATTTTTTCTTTATGTAATATGAAATGGGTTACGTAGACTACTAGAAATGTGTACGTAAGTTTGTAATTTCCCTTCGTATGGTGGGGGAGATTAGGGAGACCGCGATTTGGAAAAGTTCAGATACCATTCGATCTTTTTTTTTAACAACTTGATCACATTCTTCATGATCCACCCACCTTAACTCAGTCGGTAGCGTGTTTGTCTACTGAGCTAAGGGTCCTGAGTTCGATTCCCGGCATGGACGAAAAATGTATCGATGAAATATGGGTTTATCCTTTTAACATTGATAAATTAACGGGACTGGATGTTGTGCCTGTCCTAGTCTTAAGTTAGATAATAAGGCATATGAAGCTACGACAGGCCTAGCAAGCCGGTAGTGGAAAATAGATGGCTTGAATAAAAAAACTGACCCAGGCCACAGGCTGGAAACAGTAATGGATGTAAAAAAAATCCTCATGTGTGGGCTCCATGGGAAAACTGTAATAGGCCAAAAGATTTTTTTAGTGCCACGTCTTAATACCCGTTCGGGTTGTGCTAAATATGTACTAATCACGCTAGGGGGTAAATAATGAGTAAGGTTGAACTTGGAGGACGTGTACCCCCATTTGCGTGGAGGGAGAGTGGAAAACAATTTGGTATAAACCATCCTCAGTACACCAGACTGGGATTCGAACCCCGATCTCTCCATCACCGGCAGTTCAGTCTATTGCGAGAGCGAGGCCTTAGACCAGGGGTCAGCAAACTTTTTTGGACCACGATCGACTTATAGATTTATCAAAGGTCCCGCGATCATCCATCGTTTCTCCACCCTACGTTTAATTTTTTGTCCCCTACCTTTCTTCAATTAAATATTAGCTCGAATACTTGTGTCTCCACCTTTATATAAAAATATAAATGGCTCGGTGCACCACACAGACTTTCTCCCGCTTTTATCTTAAAATATACATTTACTAAAAACTCGTAAGATTTGTGAAACGAAATAATAGGTCTATACATTTTTGTAGAAATATTACACCAAATATCATTAATTAAGTAATATACACTGTTACTTACTCACTCTATGGCATTAGGAACTAGGAACACTGCTACAGGAAAATTGGGAAAAGAGAAACATCTTCGTCCACCAAAGAGAATAAGAATCCATTTTCAAGGACCTGAATTAAACAGTATACATATTTGCTTATAGCTGAGAAATTATTGGTTTTATAAAAATGTATTTCAAATAAAGATTTTTATCTTTAACAGACTTTACAATTATAAGTTATTTTGTATCTTAAGTAGTTATGGATAAACAATCAAAATTGGAAAATTTCCCCTATGTAAATTATTATTATTATTATTATTATTATTATTATTATTAGCACCGCGTCTTACTACCCGTTCGGGTTATACGCACCCTATGTAAAGTAACCTCAAATTCATTTTTACGAGAAAAAGAGAGATACCATCTTGTTTATAATGATAATCAATGTATAGATATAAAATTTAATCAAAATATTTAGAGCTAATTTCGAGAAAATCGGTTTTTTCTCTTTTTGCCCTTCAGTAAACAACTCTTAAATTTAGAGTTAGATATCTAATTCAAAAAACGCCTCGGGAGGGGGGGAGCTTATGGAAACCCCAGATAACAAGTTTTAGCCCATTCGGTAAATATTATTATTATTATTATTATTATTATTATTATTATTATTATTATTATCACCACGTCTTACTACCCGTTCGGGTTATACGCACTCACGCTAATGTGCAATGGTAGGGTGATTGTGAGATGAAATGGAGGACCTACAGTTTAACAGGAATCCGAACCACGGCGGAGGCCTGGCATTCCTCACATTCACAAGTTGTGATTAATACACGTCTTGTCATAGGTGAAGGAAGGGTTTGGCAATTAGATAAATCTGTGCCGGGACCAAGGATTGAATCCTGGACCCCCACCACATAAGTCTGACACTTTATCCCTAGACCACCAGGTCACCAAGGTAAAATAGTTTCGGCTCTAGCCCAAGGTACAGGCAGATAGACGGACGGACAGACAAATGGCATTGCAAGAACAATTTTTTTTTTTGTTTCATGAAACGTCGACCTTTATTAAAATCTCCAGTTTGATTTTTTTTTTTACGATCACAATACTTACTCTCCGAGCTGTCGAGAGAAAGTAAAAACAGAATCAATGAAAAGTATACTATTCTCATATTAAACTATTTAATTTTCAAAAACACACATTCCCGATTATGACTGATCAAGGTAATTTTTGGTCACAATCGTATATTATTTGAAAGTACTTGGTATATATTTTGTGAGTTTATAAGACTCAAAAATCGACTTTTAATGACAATGTATTTTTCTTATGCGATCGACTAGAAATTGATACAAGATCGAACGGTCGATCGCGATCGACTAGTTGCAGTCCCCTGCTTTAGACTATGCATTATTATTTATTATGTATTTATTTAGTACCACGTCTTACTACCCGTTCGGATTGTACGCTAAGTATTAATTGCGTTAATGGATTAGGAATTGAGAAAGTTGAATTTATAATAAGTGAAACCACATTTGCGTGGAGGGAGAGTGGAGATCCATTTAGTAAAAATCACCCCCAGTTCACCCGACCAAGATTCGAACCTAGATCTCCCCCGTCCTCGGCAGTCTAGCTCAACACGAAACTAGCGCGTTAGCTAACTGATCCACCAAGGCGTGTACTAGACCGTGCAGACACCGAAGCGGGTTCCAAAGAATAAAAAGGAAAATTTATGTTATGATATTATAAGAACAAAGTTGCTTTTTCATCAAGAGTGAACGACTTCATTTGCTAACTTTATACATCTCTCTTCAGCTATTTCTACATTCCTTGCGTCTAGTTGAATACTTTTTTTTTCCCCCACTCCCACAGATCAAATAAAATTTACTTGGTTCGCGGCCAATTCACTCTTCACGTTACGTCGTATAATGAGATTGGGAAGGTTTAAGGTGGGGTGGAAGGGAACCCAAGTTAAGGTCAATATTTTTTATAGTTTTTTTATCAAAAACTTTTTTGGTCAACATAAACAAAATATTTCTCCAATAGATACATTTGGTTTAATCTTCTACTTTTATTAATCGTAAACAATTCTTGTATATTTGTCACGGATATCGCGAAATTTGAACAAGATTTTTTTTCTCTTCATTTAAAAAAGTTCCTTATTCAAAAATGCCACCATTTCCATGACGGATTTTCAAGAATTACTGTTGATATTACTAGATGTGGAAAATTAAACTTAACGTATTTGCTGAAGCAATATTTTATTAATTTGGTCCTAAAAGGTGTTTTGCTATAAAAACTGCAAACATTCTAAACTTAACTCGCCTTTACACCCATCCCACCTTAATAGTCATTTGAGCCAACCCTGTACATACTTTATCTCTTTTTTTTAAACTTAAAATAGACATAATTAATAAAAAATTAGTCAAATTTGGGGAATTTTAATTATTTTATTTTTTATTTACTTATCACCGCATCTTACTACCCGTTCGCGCTGTACGCTATTTGTGAACTTAGACATATACATTATTGCAGAAACATTCCATCAAATAACATAAACGAAATAATACACACAGTTACAGAAACATAGATAAAAGAGGAACCTCTCTGTACACAAAAGAGCATGACACTCTGTTCCAATTTTAAAAGACCTCAATAAAAAAATATACATAATTGCTTATAGCTAAGAAACTATTGGTTTTATAGAAAGATATTTCAAAGAAAATATTTTTATGTTTAAAAGTACTACAACTTTACAATGATATGTTATTTCGTATCTGAAATAGTTGCGGAGATATGATCAAAATTGAAAATTTCCGTTTATGTCATTTTCATGGGAAAATGAGAGTTGCCATTTTATTGTTAATGTTAAACAGTGCCTAGAGAAAAAGTTTAATCAAAATCGTCAGAGTGGATTTCGAGTAAATCGATTCTTTTTTTATCTTTTTGCCCCTCAGTGAATTACCCTTAATTTAGGTTTGGATATCTAATTCCAAAGTTTTTAATTCCAAGTTTTAGTTAAAATAGTTTCGGTTTCAGGGTGTCATGAAACGTCGACATTTACCAAAATCTACAGTTCAATTTTTTTTTACGGCCACATTTCTATTACCGTGGGGCCAAGAAAAAGTAAAAGTGCCATCGATGTATTTATTACAGAGGGTGTTATATTTTTATTCTTATGTGCTTTTTATTCTCTGATATAAATTCATCATATGACGGTTGTTTTCTAATGTTAGTACCACGGTTAAGCAAGGGTTGTCTTTCAATTAATTTTAATAATTAATTTTAGTGTGAAATCATAAAGCTTCCGATACCCTCGTCACTTAGAAAAATTATTCTGATCAATATATAGGCCTATATTAGCACCGCGTCCTACTAGGCACGCAGGTTATACGCCTATGTACTTACTATGCTAATGGTTTTAGGCGCGAGGAAGGTTATATTTAAAGAAAGTGTACTCGCATTTGAGTGGAAATATAATTTTGAAAAAAAAACCTCAGTAGACCTGACCCAGGTTCGAATCTCAACATCCTTGTCAATCTAGTCTCCTGCAAGAGTAGCGCCTTGGACCATGCGGCCACCGAAGCGGTTCTCACCAATATCCTAATTGCTTTTATTTAAATACATATATGACAATCTCAAAAACATATCCAACTATTCTAGAAAGATAAATTATCGAACTTATCTCGAACTAGATTTATGTTCTTGATTTTTTAATAAATAAGAATATTTAGAAATAACAAAAATAAGCTAATTAATCAAAATAATATATTATATAGTACACACTAAAATGATATATGAATCCCGAAGGTTGGTTGGATCCTCAACAGTTCCATTGTCAGCTGTAAAGTCTAAGCAGCACAGAAGTGACGTACTATGGAAATGAGGAGTGAAGTAGTTTCCTGTTGCTTTCCTCACTGAGCCAGAAGACACTATTGTACATCAGTCTGCCAAGCCCACTCCATTCATATCAGGTACTGGCTGCAAATTGAATATTACTATCCTCCCCGTCGCTGACGAACCAGATCAGACGAGCTTGACGTTTAGTTCGCTTGCACGCCACGCCGGTGTGTTTGAGTAGTACACTTAGCGACAGTTTAAACTTTAAACTAAAACCCAGTTCGGTGGTAGACTGGTTTAAGGCGTAACGCTCGCAATAGACTGGACTGCCGATAACGAAGAGATCATCGTTCGATTCCCGGTCGGGTGTACTGAAGGTAGTTTTTCCTAAATTGATTTTTCCACTCTCCCTCCATGCCAATGCAAGATACACTCATTTATTTATTTTTTAGCAACGAGTCTTACTACCCGTTCGGGTTATACGCTTATGTACTAATTACGCTTATGGTTTTATGGATTAAGAAGGTTATAATTAGCGGAAATGTACCCGCATTTGCGGGGAAGGAGAGGAAAACTCTTTAGGAAAAGTCACTCAACCGAGATGCGAACCTTGATCTCCCCGTCATCGGTAGTATAGTCTACTGTGAGAATAGTTCGTCGGACCTTGCGGCTACCGAAGCGGGTTACACTTCCTCTAAATTCAACCTTCCTCGTCCCTAATACATGAGCGTAGCTAGATTCTATCTACGGTGGGAATGTAGGTAGGTTATAGCCAGAGGAAGGCTATCTATTGCAAACTTTGTCTGGAAGTATTATTAGAATCATTTGATAACACTTTTTTTTATCGTCAACTAGCAAAAGTAAACTACCCGGTTAACCGTACAATGAGTTGTTTTGTTTGCTTACCCCGGGCAACGCTTTCCTTTTCTTCAAACAGACAGAAAAAAAGCCCTTCATTTTAGTTCCTCCAACCCAGTTTTTAATAAATGTATAGAAAAATTCTGATCAAAATTTTAAAATCCTGGCTTCTAGGTGCACAGGTGTTACTAATTTTTAAATTTCAGCCCTCTTCGTGCTGTAGATATCACGCAAAGCTCATGATAGACAAATAAACTCTTTATTTTATTAATGTAGAACAGCGGTTACCAACGTGGGGTACGCGTACCCCTAGGGAAACGTGCCAGGAAATTGGGGTGTGGGGGGGGGGGGGGGAGGGGAGGTTAACGTGAAAATATTTAAATAATGGCAGAAAAAGCTACAAATACTAGCAGTGTAAAGCTTGATTCACAAGTTCGCCGAAAATAGAAAGCAAAATCTGCCTCAGTGGCGTAGCAATTCACACGCTGTATGTTTACCCATGATGCTCATTGATTGCAACGTTAACTTAAAACCGCTCATTATCAACATATTTTATTTTCTAGAGGATAAAAATATATTTTTAGATCATTCTCCCGATGGATGTTTTCAAGTTATAGCGCTGTATCGTAACAGAATCCAATACACCGATACACACATTTTCCATTAACGGGTTATTTCAAACTTCCTCACAACGGCCAACGAAGCAGTCTGCTTGTTGTTAGCTCTACAGAACATGCGCAATTGACAACGCATGCGCTCTACAGCCAGCCGTTAATGGAAAACGTGTGTATCGGTGTATTGGATTGTGCTACGACACAGCGTTATAATTTGGATGTTATAATCAGCTGTTTTAAGTTAGCGGTGCAATGCACCATGGGTAAACACACAGCGTGTGAGTTGCTGCGCCACTCAATCAAATTCTGCTTTCAATTTTTCGGCGACCGTGTGAATCAAGCTTAAGACAACAGATCAGTCAAAAGTTGTGAAACTAAATCAGAGCTATGGCGAGGGGTGGTGCGGGTTTTCTTCTATATTTGACCTTGAGAAAATGAGTGAATTTTAAAACATAAAACAGTTTCTATAATGTATTAATAAATAAATTAAATGTGTTGGTTTTTATTGTAACTTTTGCTTTCCGAATGTAAAAATATATGCACTGTTTAGTCACCTTATTATTACATTGTTTTTAATCCCATTATTAGCTCATTTATTTTCAGTTGCAACAAATAAATCAGAAATAACTACTACTGTAGTAATTAAACATTTTGCTAATATTAAGGACACAATTCATGGAAATGGGCTGCCAATGGGCAGGCAAGCGAAAAAAAAAAGTTGGGAGCCGCTGATATAGAAGATTTAGTACATAGTAGCTATTTCCTAATTGGTTGACATTAGTGACTTTCAGCCAATGTTTGCGATAAAGAACCTTCCGTTAGATGTCACTTAGCTACACTCCTACAGTATCTGGGCACATAAGCGTCCAAACCAAACGGTTAGTGAGACGCGGTGCTAGAAAAAAAAGTTTCATCAAAAATAAATGATTGCTTTCCCCACTGGATCATCCCGCGAATCTAGAGTTCAACTCGGGGTCACCTTGGTGAAGGTCATTCCCTCGCGGGGCTGACTGCAAACGAACGATCTCTATTTTTACCAGGAGCTCGTGACTGGCGGCCGATGCATCAACGAGATTCAAAGAACGCTGGAATCCGGCCAACATTTAATTGTCCACCCGCTCCCCACGATAAAGGACCCAACATTTTATGTGTAGAATACAGAACACAAAGTGTATCATATACTTTAGCTACACATTAAATGCAACATAATAAGTGGCGTGTCGTGGAGTATTGTCAGGGTAAGCAGAGCTTGTTTGAACTTTACTTGTGAATTTTCCTTTTCCCTAATCAAAACAATAATGGGCCAGCTAAAGTCCAATTTTCGTTGGAAGGGCCTTTCAAAAAATAGGATTGACAGTTCTGAAGCTTCAAGCCCAATAAAACAGTATTCTTAGAATTCTATTTATACACCATTTCTTTGATTTAACCTACGCTTTCTAAAACCACTGATTATATAAGTAAAGGAGAATTTCTATGAACGAGAGCGAAAGGGCCTACAAATTTTGCCGGGAAAGGTATTATCATATATCTTCCAGGGTTCTTTGACATGCCACAATCAACATAGGACCGACGGCTTTACTTCCACTCTAAAAGAAGTTGTGCTATGAATTTTTATAGCTCAGGGAAAATTAATCGACCCCAGCTGTGTTTGAACCCACCATCATCTAGTCCTGAGGCGAGCATTTTACTCCACGACTAACGATGTAGACTTATAAGTTGCCCTTATGACCCTATTAAAAGTTGACTTTATTTCTTTGAAGAAGGCTAGCTGGCTCTATGATGCATGATGGCTGAAATTTAATGACACACTGGCTATGTTGTTTTGCTAAAATAACAATCAACTTTCAAGTTCACTTAACGTTCACGTAACATAACGTAACGTAACGATTCTATTCGTATTTTTAAATGGAAGCCAACACAATGCAGTTAATAACTTAACGTAAGAAAGCCCATTCGGACGGCATCGTTCGAGCCGAGGGGAGTCGGAGCGTGCTTGACTTTTGTGAGTCAGCTCGGATAAGAGTAGCACTCCAAAATGACGGCGGAACGCGGAATGCTGATAGTAGTTCGGGCTAGAAAGTGGACTGAGGGGAGAAATTAGCAGATGCGCCTAATTATTCGAGTTTGTAAATCTATTTACAGGTCCAAATTTTCTTCTTCAATTCATGCGAGCGATTTTGATTACTTTCCAGCTCCTTCATCAACAAATCCGTGACAGCTCCGATACCTTTCATTACGAAACCGGCCATCTTCATAAAGATTCTAGTAGCAGGACGTGAAAGTCTATCTCTATTATCTACTAGACTGGCTCGTACTAGTATACTCGGTTCTTATTTAAGGCGATTGGCCATTTTCAGTTGGCGTGGAAATGCAGAGCCGTGGGAACAAGCGGTTATCTTAAAAAATGTTTATTGTTTTGCAATTTTCTTTTCGGAAACGGTTTGTTCAAGAATAGAAGTATGTTGATTAAGTTATACTTTTTATGTATACACTTCCCCTTAATTTTAACAGTGATTAAATACCGATAAAATTGACATTTTTCAATAGAAAACTGCCGGATTCATAACAAAAAATAAGAAAATGTAACAATTAATAAACATTGATACATTATCTTAGAAATGGTGTTGAAAATATTAACATAAAGATTTCACTTGTTCTCGAGAAAACTGATATTTTCAAATGTATGATTTTTCCGCAAGACCTGTCCGGTAGCTAGCGCCATATACGGTTTCCGTGATACATCTATTCTTGTTGGCGCGGAAGGATACTTTGGTGGGTTGTGAAGCCACGCCACGCCACGCCACGCCTTTTAACCTCCCGCCCACCATTCCACAAAATAGGTTTTAGACTTGCACTCGACAGGGCCAAGGGCCATAACTCGCAGCGTGTCGCCGCGATTTAAGTGAAATTACCACGTGTTCTTACCAGCCACTTCGAAGGCTCTTTTTACACCTTATTCTTTTAGCTCCAGTAAGCTTCTATTGCAAGTGTTTGCATCTTAAACAACCAACAGCTTGAGTTCCATTTTAGTGATCAATTTATTTCAAAGGCCTCAATACATTGTCTGTGTTTTCCTTGTGTTGTTACGTTACGTGAATTCTGATCAAACATTAAGTTTCTTTACGTTACGAGAACGTTAATTTGATCGTGATACCAGCATTAGAAAGCCTTTAAATAATAAGTCAAACATAATCTATATTAATAAAAAAAGTTTGTCTGACGTGAGTAGGAAGCGGATTCTTAGTGACCAAAAATGCTTAAAATTGGCAGGCAAATAGGCATAAAAATATGGGATTTAGGCATCAGAATAGGCATTTATGTTTAAAAATAAATGGTACGGAACTCCGCACGAACTTTCTCGCTCTATTGTTTAAAAATTGAAATATTAACTCAAAACTCGTAATATATGCAAAACGAAATAATATACACAAGCAAACCCAAGCACAAATTGCACTATACTTACGTAAAACCTTTTTGAGTCCTGGTTTTAAATTTTATAATTTTAATTTTAAAGAATTAATGTCCTCATTTGTTTATTTGGACCAATAAAAAGATCAATTTTGGGTCCACAAGGGTCAACACTTTGTATTAAAATTTAGACTTCCGGTTGACATTTTAACATTTTATTAGGTGTTGCACATCTTCAGTTTATCACATTGCTATTCAATTCCTCATTTATAAATTCTGACCAATAAAAAAAGTAAATATTGACTATCGAGTCTAAAATGAAGGAGATAGATCATTGTTATACAAACATTTCTCCTAAGAGGTTAAAGAAAAAATAACAAACTTTTTGAGAGACCTACTTGTATTTAATTACTCTATAGCATTAGAGAATTATTGCTTTAAAACTTGAGTAGTATCTCTTTACAACTAAAACTCACAAAATTGTATTAATATATTGCTAATATCTCAGAAACTATTGGTTTTATAAAAATATATTTAAATAAAAGTTTTTTATTTTTAATAGTACTACAATTTTGCAATGATAAGTTATTTATTATCTCAAATAGTTGCGGAAATACGGAAATTTCCGCTTCTGTAAAGTACCCTAAAATCATTTTCATGGTATAATGAAAATAGCCAGTTTATTTATAATCTTAATCAACGCCTAGATACGAATTTTAATCATAATCGTTAGAGCTGATTTTGAGAAAATCGATTTTTTCTCTTTTCGCTTTTTATTAAACTACTCTTTATTTTGGGGTTAAAAAGACACACAGACAGAGGGCATTGCAAATGCCACTTTTTAGGGTTCGGGGGGGGGGGGGGTCATGAAACGTCGACATCCATCAAAATTTCGGGTTAAATTATTTTTACTGTCTCAATACTTTACCTTTAGTTTTCGAAAAGTTAAAAAATATATACATTTGCATATAGATTTAAACTTATTGAATTTATAAAAATATATTTCTTTATAAAAATATTTGTATTATAAATAAATCTACATATTTACAATGATATCTCAAATAATTTCGGAGATATGATAAAAAAATGAGAAATTACGCAACCGACCGGGCCCTTAAAGTCATTTTGCCGAAATTTTGAGAGTAGCAATTTTGTTTTTAATAGTTATAAATGTTTAGAAATTAAATTTAATCAAAATATACTTTTTCTCTTTTTGCCCTTCAGTAAATACCCTTAATTTTAGGGGTAGATATCCAATTCCAAAAACCCCTCGGGGCAACCCTATGAAAACACTAGATACCAAGTTTTAGCCCGATCGGTAAAATAGTTTAGGCTCTAGTTGGAGGTACAGACAAACAGACAGAAATTCAAAAACCACTTTTTCGGTTCAGGGGCTCATGAAACGTCGAGATTCATCAAAATCTTGAGTTCGATTTTTTTGACGATCACAATACTTTCTCTAGCTGTAAGATAGCAAGAAAGTAAAAAAGCACACATTATACAATGTAAAATTGATTTTACTACCTACTATTTTATTACCTACGGCCAATTCACATTGAACCCTTTTTTTTAGAATCATATATTTTGTAGGGCTTACTAATTAGGCTGATATGTTGGGGCTAGGAAGGTGGAATTTAGAGGAGGTGTATCTGCATTTGCGTGGAGGGGGATGAAAAATCATTTAGTAGAAAAACCTTAAGTACAACAGACCGAGATTCGATCCCCGATCTCCCCTTCAACGGTAGTCCAGTCTACTAAGAGAGTGACGCTTTAGCTCATTCGACTACCGAAGCGGATCTCATTCTGTTAATCCCTATTATACTTTTCTAGATTCTCAGTAGTGAAATGGGTTATATTTTCAGATATGTTTTTTATAATTTGAAAAGCCGAGTTCTACTTCACGCTGTCAAGGTACAAAATTTCAAATTTGTTTTTTCCGAACAAGTTGAACTTTTATCCTGCAAAGGCAAACTGTTTCCTCCCAAGATGTCTGCCACTGCTTACATTGTCTTCCACCCAATTTACGCTCATTGGAAACTATTTAACAAGTGTCTATCTTCAAACCAACTCCAAACAAGTATGCCACCACCTACATTTCCTAATTCACTGAACAGTCTCTTTAAGCAGAAATTCCATACCGGATGAAAAAGAGAGGCCAAAGCCGAAATAGGCGCGTTAAAGCACTTCATAAAATAAGCAAAAGCCAATAGAATGGGGAGTTATAGGCAATATCAAATTAATAGAATGTACTCGTAATAACATGAAATGTGTATACAGGGTGTTCTGATTTATGTGGGAAGTAACAGAGGTGTGGATAGTACACCTCAAAACAAGACAAAAGTCCTACGTTCCAACTTACATGGTTCCAGAGATAGGTCCTTCCAAATTTCTGCTAGACTTGTTAATAGCCCTATTTGATACACCTTTGCTACACCTTTGCTACACCTCTTGTAAGTGAAGTATCACTCCTGATACACAGGTATGGCTGCAGCTACACTAACAGAGATGTATCAAACAGGGCTCTTAACAAGTCTAGCAGAAACTTGAAAGGCCTCATCTCGAGAACCATCTAACATAGGGCATACGTTAATAAGGAATTTTTGTGTTGTTTTGAGGTCTACTATCCAAACCCAGTTACTCCCCATATAAATCGGAACACCCTGTATATCTCAACTGCCTATGTTTTACTATCAAGGAAAAGACAGGGCAATTGTCAAAATACTGTCCTTAGTCATGAGCATTGTGCGATATCTACCACACGCAGAGATCTGAAATTTAGAAATTAGTAGCCTCTGTATACAAACATGTGCATTTCGAAGTTGGAATTTTAAATTTTAGATTAGACTTTTTAAATTAATTAAAAAATGGCTGGGAGAACTAAAATGAAGATATATATTTATTTTTTCTATCTGCTAGAAGCAAAGAAAATGTTGCCCAGGGTACCACGCAATTCATTGTACGGTTACTCCAGGCACTTTTGTTGGTTCTCAAAATATATAATCAACATAGGTTTTTCATACTGCACTTAGGTACAAAGTATGACTCTAGAATGGTTTCAAATAATAATGTATTTATAGAAGAAACACGTATAAGTTGTTTTATTTTATTATCGATTCCTATCACACGACATTTACATAATCCATTGGAAAATAGAAAGCCATAACTTTTGAAGTTCTTCCAGCAGGTGTGAAATATGTTTGTTGATCGCTAGCCTATCTTATAACAATAGCGCCATATTCAGCTTGAATTTCGTTTCTCCAACTTTCAAATACCACTATCAAGATTCACTCACAACACCTTCTAATAAATCGTTTACTTTGAAATAGTAAATAATGTGGCTTTGAAAGAAGAATACGTATCTTTCCTATGAGTTGAAATCTCAATTGATTAATAGAGTGAAGAGTGAGTAAATATTTGGTTATTTCTAGAATTTAAGGGTGTGGCTTGTACAAAACAAAGTTACGGAATAGTAAGGCTATAATGATATATTATTTATGCATATAGAAACATAATATTTCTTTAGAAATAGACTGTTTATCATGTTATAAAAACAACAAAGTTTGTAGAGAAACACACGAGGGATTAATATAAATTTGTTTCCAATTTTGTATTTTAAAATTATACACTCCAAAAATTTACATATCTATATTTTTATATACAGTATATAAACTTATATTAATCATACATGCTATTATTTTTAAGAAATTAATGCAACATTTGCAGACATTTTATTCATATTTTAGTCTAACTACCTAGTTCCAGAATCTCTAAAAATATTTACATTAATTATCTAAAAGTGGAGAGGTTATTTTTTTCTAAGAAAAGGCACCAACATTCACCGAGAGAAAATATATCAACCAGCAAAAAAGTAAACTCCCCTTAAGGACGTTGCCTACCCGTGACGTCACGGCCGGTCAAGATAGGATTTCCCATGTTAATGAATTTACGTTTTATTCAGCGAGTTTTAATGATTTAACGTTGAAACTAAAATCATAAATTCTTTAATAATTATAATAATAGTTTTACAGTGTCACATCATTATTATTTTCATATTGAAGTAGTTTTTTGCGAACGTATTTTTATGATTCATATACAACCTAGACTATTCGAAATTGGTCTGTAGGAGTATTCCTGCCAGTATGTAGATTAAAAAAGTCGTAGTAGCGTATGTATATTTAGAATAAGAAATGAGAAAAAGGAAATTTTAAAAATCGAGCTTTCAAGGCGCAAATAGTATAGTGACTACGTAAACTCGTCATAGGAAGAGGGGACGTATTATCATTAGATAAACAAGAAGCCTCACATGGTGAAATGCTCATTTTCTTCCCTCTCTTTTTATTTCGTACATTGATGTCTAGGTGATATAGTGCTTAGACTGCTTAGGTGCGTCAAGTTAAGATGCAACCCGCCTCGCAAAATAGCTTCAAAATCTCCAGGTAGGCAACGTTGTTAAATCTTACATTATTATGTTCACTATAAGTTTGGAATTTAATTTTATAAAAAAACTCTATCTATTGGAAGATTTAATAAATTTTGTATGAATTGTGAAGATCGTTATAGTGAATGTTCATAAATTTCGTAAACCAAGAGTTGTCTCTAACTTGGCACACAAACGGATGGAATATAAGAGGACGCCAGAAAATATGTTTTTGTGGTTTTAATAGCGAACAATGGTTTTCAGCAAAATAAAGCAAATACTTCTTCAGTAGAAACATAAGTTTTATTCTTTTCACATTCATATAAATAATTCTTGAGCAAGGCAGCAAAATTAGATGAGAAACTTTTTAGATTAAGAGAAAAAGACGTTCTCATCAAATTCAAGGACATCTTTGACAGATATTCAAGAACTATTGAGATAACTAGCTGAACAAAATTTAAACTCTATGTTTCTACTAGAGAAATTGTTCATTTATTTTTACAAAAAAAAAAAAAAAAACTGCAAAAATACTGCCCTTAACTCTCAGAACCCTGCATTCCACCTTAAGAACCAGTCGTGAAGTTAATATAATCCAGTAATTAAGTTTCAGCTAGTGTAAGATTGACAGACTAGAAAAAGAAAACATCAACCTCTCCCCCTCTATACCCCTTTAGCCAAAACAGACAAGCCGTTTGTACATCCATTTCGACACCGGTTCACTTTGTCATCGACCCACGACCGTTGGCATTTAAAAATGTTTACAAGCATGTTGAAGGTGTTGCCTGGCTGATGGTTTTTAATACCCTTCCCCCCCTAAACCCTAACATGTTGTTGATGGATCCCTGACAGGATCCTGAACATGGGGTACACTTTTCAACATGTCCCGACACTCCTCCTACATAGCATGGGGCCCCGAGTTGGTTTTTAATGACCGTGACCGCCGCAGTAATGGACAGATGGATGTGAACATAACTCTTGCGGTACGTTAACCTCCTTTCAACTTTGGGAAAAGATATGCTCCGGTATCATTTACAAATACTTCCCCCCCCCCCCCCCTACAAGAGTGGTATTCAATCTGGGGTACGCGAACACATCTTAGGGTTACGTAAAATTGTAAATCTATTGTATCTCCATGATAAAAACTGTAGGACTATATAATACGTGCCAGTTTTATGGTTAGCCACGATAGACCTGGAGGTAAGGACATGTGCTCTGAGAGCGCCATTTCTCTCTTTCATAGATGTAAATTATAGAATATCTATAACTTACGTTACGTAACAATAACTTTTGGGGGTCCAATGTTGAATATAATATCTGGGGGTACGTGAAGAAAAAAGGTTGCATACCACTATCCTACACCGCGTCTTACTATATTTTCATGTTATAAGCATTAGGGTTCGGCCAGACTTGACAAGCATGCGAGTGAGAGTGCAAGCAACTGGGTGGCCAGACTGGCGAGCGTGAGAGCGAGTGAGCGCGTAATTAGCTGATAGCTCTCTATAGTTGTTGACGAGGAGGCTACGAAACTTGGCTCAGTGAAATGAAGGTGGTTTTTGACAAGTAATTTATTGTTGTGGTTTTCTCATCCTCTCTCCACGATAGTGGTGATTCTTATTTGTAAAGGCCTACTTTGATAATATTGAGGTATTTTAACATATCAGTTTTACATATATGTATATATACATATAGGTATGGTTTATTATATTACCAATTAAATTAGACCGTTAGTAGCAAGTGTGCTAAACCAATCGATATTAATAAAAATGTCAAAATGAAAAGTTTTCCTAGCACTTAATGAACCAATTTTAATAATATTGCCTAGCGCCTGTAAACTATACTGTACCGGGTCGAGCGCGTGCACTTGAAATATAGAACCAGTTCTATCTTTCAAGCGTGCGCGCTCCAGTCTGGCCACCTCTCACTACAACCAATGTCTTCTATTTCATATTTTAGTCACTAGCTCGCCCAGTCTGGCCGCCCCCTTAAACGATAATTACTCAAAGGGCTAGGGATGAACAAGGAAGAATTTTAGAGTTATTCTACCACCGTTTGTGTGGAAGGAGAAGGGGAAACAATTTATGAAATACCACTCTCAGTGTACCCGTCCGGGATTCGAACTCCGATCTCTCTGTTATCGGTAAAATTAAAAGTAATTTATGTATATTTTGTAATATATACATAAACTAGCTTTTATTACTCTTAGTTAAATTTAAAATAATTATTTTTAAATTTGGCGTATGTATGTATAGGTTGAAAGTAAAATCTGGGCAGTCAAAGTATCTTCAAGAGGTGTAAAAAAATTATATTTATTTAGGATGTCAAAACGAATAAATAGAAACTCATAACGAATGCACAAGACACGACTAAATCAAACAGGCATTTTACAAAAGAAAACTAAAAAATATCTTGGAGATGACAAGTTTTTAACAGTTAAACTCTTGCACTCTCTTAAATATAATATTGATCTATAAATATCTGCTTTACAACTGATAACGAAAAATGTGTATTTTATAACCTTACAAAGAGGATAAAAAGTTCATTGTTTTCATTATTTTATCATTTCGACAACTGTGTGTTAAAAAAAATGTATGTTTGAGTATTTTCACATTTATTAAATATCGATTGTGTTAAATAATATACTCATTCAAGATAAATGCCTAGAAATTACTCACAAATATAAAAAAAAAATTGACGCAAACCAAGAAAATATGACATAAAATTCCCAAATGACAAAAAATTACATATAAAATAAACACTTCTACAACCAGAAGATCATGAAAAGAGTACATGTACCTATGAGTAGTGTATGTAATAAAAAAGATGACATGTCTTCAAAATCCTGGCCCAAACAACGACTATAAAAACCATGAAATCTTAATCTCATGTTTGTTTTGTTTGTGTTACTACTTTACCATATTTGCAATATCTAGAAAATATTTATCTAGTCACGGACAGTACATAATTAATTTATCTGCTAGAGATAACTTTATGTTACATGACATACAAATGTTTTTGTTTGCGTACGGCTATAATTAAAAACGATATTGCGCTCACCCACCGGGGCTGAGAGTAAAAACTCCACCTTAATTGAATCTCGTTATCTTTCATCCCGAGTAATTTGTCAAACGTCACAATAGTACATCTGAAACCTTCCCAACATTAAAAAGAATGTAATGAGAGTTTTTTTTATCATGGTTATAATGAAACTTTGTACTTTTGTTGATAAATATTTTCGTACTATCTCTCAAATGTGTGGAGAAAATAACATTACTTTTTTGATAGTATTAAAAAAAATTTAACATTTAGGCTATATTAAATATACACTTTCAAATATCTTCACTATTGTATTATATATATATATAGCGCTAAGGTTTTATACGCCTATGTACTAATTACTCTAACGTGTTAGGGATAAGAAAGGTTTCATTAAGAGAAAATGCACACATTTTTGCATGGAAGAAAAGTGAAAAGCAATATAAGAAAACCCACCCTCAGTGCACCCAGCCGTGATAGATCCCGATCTCCCTATCATCGGCAGTCAATGGTGAGAGTAGCGCCTTAGACCATGCTCCACCGAAGTGGGTCTGATGAACTAATTACGTTAACGTGTTAGAGATGAAGAAGTTTTCATTTATAGATAGTGTACCCGCATTTACGTGGAGAGTTAATGAAAAAAAATTTAGGAAAACCTACCCTCAGTACACTCGACCGGGATTAAAACCCCGATCTCTCCGTCGTCGGTAGTAGTCTATTGCGAGAGTGACGTCTTAGACCATGCGGCCATGGAAGCAGACGCTACACTAACTAAGGATGCAGGTTTAGGAGGGTGAATTTTAATTAAAAGAATGGACCTTCGACTTGATTCATGAGAAAAAACTTAAGTGAGCATCCTATTGTGTTTAGAAATGTACTCTCAATGCACCAGACTGGAATACGAACCGAATCCCGGCTTCCCGAATAAGTTCTGAGCACGCCAGGTCTTTATTTGTGTGCACCACATCCACTATCCACATATTTACATTTATGGGGAAGGGGTGAGAAATATAAAGTTTAGAGCAAATGTATCCAAACTGGCATGAAAGGAGTTTGGAAAACTAATTAGGGAAAATACTCTCTCAATACACTCGACTGGTATTCGAGCCCCTATTTCTCTATTAGAGACAATCCAGTCTAGCACAAGATGTGACGGGAGGGCAGGAGCGTGTTAGTTGAACGGGCTCGCCTGAATTGAGCCAATCTACCTGGCTCAGGAAGTGACTGGACCCGAATTGCGCCAGCTGTAAAACCAAACTATTTCAGTTTTTAATCAATAAATGATTAATTCTGTTTAGTTTTCTTGTCCGTGTTTTGAATAATGTATTTCCTTCTCATACAGGTAGCTCATCAGTTTTGCATCGGCTGGTTGGATGCTGATCAGATCGCAGAACGCGGCTTTCTCTTCTTCTTCGGGTTTCAAGTTAGTAATCTAACTGAACTGGACTTGACGGCCCCCAATTTGGGTTTGGGATTAGTGAGCCTTTATCGAACCCTTAGTGATGGTCAGTTATCTAACGCAATTTGGGTCTGCTCAGTTGAACAGGTTTAGCAGTACGCACTTGGAAAACTTGGAAACATTGTTGGCCAACTTTTGTCCAATTGTTTTCACAATAATAATAATAATAATAATAATATAATAATAATAATAATAATAATAATAATAATAAACCGTGGGTGGGTTTGAAAAGTGCTTCAAAATGGTTCGTACTATGCAAACAAGCTACTGACAGAACTGAAGATCGAAGACGGCAGTGGTTTTAAGGAACTTCACTCGCATGTCTCTACAGATTTTGAGGTTATTTTACAATGGTTGCTCCCAGGATAATGAAAAGAGATACACAATTTAGATCAGCAATCTCACCTACTGGCCCACGTTGCTTGTTGTCGAAAATGCTGGCCAACATTGTTTCTTGTAACTCATTTGAAATGGATCAAGGGAAACATTTTCCCACCTAGGAAACACAAAGGAAACATGAGAAAACAGATGGGGAACAGTTGCAATGTTTCCCAATGGTTCTAAAACAAGGCAACATGTTGGCAAACAATGTTTCCGGGGAAACGTTTCCTAGTGCTTACTAGGCTTTTAACGTTGCTATTCTGATAAATTGACACCTGGACATGGGAGTCGAACCCGGGACCTTTGGCTTAGTACGCCAATGCTCTGATCACTGAGCTATCCAGGAATCGTCCCGTGCCCAGGGTCATTCTTCACTCATATTTTAAGGCAGGGTTCATGATGGACGTGCGGAAATCGTCGGCTACAAATACGTTTTAAACGTTGAGCTATAATAGGATCCTCATAAAAATAACCTTGTATAACATACAATTATTTTACTTTTTGATGTCAACGTTAATAGCATTTTACTTTTGTATCACCGCGGCTTACAGCCTAAACAGGTTGTAAGCGTAAATGATAGTTACTCTAAAGGGCTAAGGATGAGGAAGGAAGCATTTTATGGAAGTAGAGTGAAAAACCATTAAAAAAACCCTCAGTAGGCCCGACCTCCCAGTATTCAGCAGGCCAGGCCAATACGAGAGTGACGCCTTAGAGCACTGTAGCGAGTAATAACATTTTACTATGTTATTAATGTTATTTTATAGGTATTTATATTATAAATAAAAAGTGACATATACAGATAATTTGAACTGCAGTTTAATAATGTCAAAGAAGTTTTATTAATTTTTGGTAACTGTCAGATTAGGTTCTTCCTACCATAATTCTACTATTGCTCCACCGGTCATTCCAGTCTTGCTTGTGGGCATTTAATGAACTAAACGTGTGACTTATGTAGGTTTTGTGTTTACTATGGATAAATAATAACCTATCCGCATTCTTGTGGTGTAGTTATTTTTCTTTTATAGCATAGTTATTAATCTTTTTGATGGTTATAGTTTATTTACAATATTAAGTAATCGGCACCGGTAAGTTTAAAATGAATATTGACTTTCAGTAAACTGAATTAGTTTATAAATGTTTACTTGAATTTCTATATAAAATAATCCAAAACAATTTAAAACATTTATTTTATCAAATATTGGAGAATAATAATGAATAAGCTATTCATACTAAACGGTTTACCACTTTCCCGACCACACTAGCGTAACTAAGGTGCGGATGTAGGGAACGCGAGTTAAGGGCTGTATTTTTTTACATTTTTATAGCTAAACATTTTTTGGCCAAAATAAATAAAATATTGCTCTAGTAGAAACACAGAGTTTCATTTTCTTCACATGGAGGTATCAACATTTCTTGAATATCTGTCATGAACATAGCGGAATTAGATGATAAACTTTTTAAATGAAAAGGATAAGTTGTCATTAAATTCCAGGACACCCTTGAGAGATATTCAACAACTATTATCACCATGTGAAGAAATTTAAGCTCTTATGTTTGTATCAATGCAATATTAAATTTCTTTTGACCAAAATATGAAAACCGCAAAAACACTGGCTTTTCCTCACGTCCCCTGCACTCCTAACTCTAGTGTGTGTGTGTGTGTGTGTGTATTATATGTGTGTGTGTGTGTGTGTGTGTGTTGTGTGTGTGTGTGTGTGTTGTGTGTGTGTGTGTGTGTGTGTGTGTGTAAAACCCAAACCTGCAGTGAGATGCGGCGAATTTTTTTTTATTATTTTGCTTGGATCTGAGAGCGTTCATTTAAAGTTCGCCAATAAAGTAAATAGTTAAAATTAGCGTGCTCTTTCCGAGCTTTATATTTATCTGCTATTGGGAAGCAACCGCAAACCTAGACAGCATTTGAGAATAATTTAAAAATTTACTATTTATATAAAGGGTAGGCCCATGTAAGACGTGGTTAAATGTTGTAACGAAAGTGTGAAAAAGATAACATAAGAGTTTTAATAATAAAATAGCATGTATGACTCGGTGTATGGATGTTGTTGAAGCGAAGAATGATATAAGAATAAGGGGAAGTGTGGAGATAGTGAGGATGGATTATGTAAGGAGTTGTTTTTTGAACCAAATGCACAGTTTCTTGCCTACCTCGTAAGGGAACGGCGTGATTAGGTGTGTGTGTGTGTGTGTGTTTACTCTACCTTTCAATTTTACTGGAATAGAAGCATATATATATATATATATATATATATATACAGGGTGAGGCTGAAACAATTTGACTATGCTGAGGAAAGTGATGGACAACTTGCTGAGGTTTGACTAACGTCCGGTGGAGTTAACCTGAGTGACATTATCTTCAAAAAGTGAAAAATTGTAGTAAATAATTTGCTTTTATTAAGCTAGTGGATATTTACTTTTAAATTAAAGTGTTAATTTTCAAGTTACTGATCGGGCTATTTCAGCCCCGCCCTGTATGTATATTTAAATTTTACGTACCCCCGGAGACACGCATACCCCAGATTTAATAGCACTGATCCAAGCTATATTCTTACAAGAAAATAATTCCGTCACATGGGCATTTTTAATAATAATGCGATAGAGTCAATTATGCCTCTTATACCGCCGTGTACTGGTTAGGTTAGTCCTAACGGCTGCGTAGCAGACGACGCTTAATGAGCGTACTTTTATTACACAGAGCTTGGCTTTGCGCGATAGTACCGACTCTACCATATAGCATAAATATTGCACTTGTAGTAGAATAAACGCCGATCCCGGGTCGTTTGATGGATTTGATTCAAGGTTGCTCCAAGTAGCCGACGAACTCACACGTTCATAATAGACTCTGCCTTAAGGTGGGCGTGTAGACAACGCAAGGTAAGGGTAGTATTTTTGCAGTTTTTATGTCAAAACATTAACAAAAGTATGGAACATATTGAAGTAAACATCTTTATTAAACTGTGGCCCGCAGCACGCCCCGGCGCGCGTCTGAGACCACCGCCAAGAGATATACCGCAAAGTTAAGTCTTGAAAGTAATTTGGCCACTTAGCAGCATATGTTACTAGAAAACCCAGACACATCTGTTTACCACGGTTTTGATGAGTCACTTGTTTTGTTGATTTTTTTTAACGTGTCACCTTTTTTATTTCTGTTTCCCCGTTTTGACATATCATTCTATTAACTTCAGCCTTTTTGACGTCTCGTTGTTTGTTAAGCGTTTATATATATATAATAGTATAGCTGGTTGGTCATCTAATTCTAACTATTCATTGTTAGGGGGTTTGCATGCTGTTGCTCAAACTATTTCTTATGAGGTTAGTTTGGCTATAATTATGTTATGTTTTTTCTTGTTAGTCGGTAGTTTTAATTTATTAGATTTGTATAAGCTGTAGCTCTGATCCAATCATATGTATTCACTGTATTAAGTACATTATACTTTAGAGAAGTACTTTAATGTCAATACATAATCACCCCTTCCATATAGTATATATATATATGTTTTTTTTGTCGTGCTTCTCGTTTTACTACCCATATATTTTGTTTTAGCACCGCGTTTTTACCATCCATTCGGATTATACGTATATGTATTGATTACGCCAATCTGTTAGGGATGAGGAAGGTTGAATTAAGAGGAAATGTACTCGTATACGCGTGGAGGGAGAGAGAGTGGGGGAACTATTTAGGAAAAATCACCCCAAGTAGGCTACAACCAAATGGGATTCCAACCCTGAGCTTCCCATAAACCAGCAGTAGAGTCTATTGCAAAAGTGATGGTGATGACTCATAGCAGGGATAACCAAACTAGAGCCCGCGGAGTGGGTTTATGCGCCCCTTGGACACGTTGACAAAAAATAAATAAAAACCAATGACGAGTATCGAAATTATTGTGCTCCTGTGTGCATTACACAAAACACCTCCATGCATACCATCCATCATAATTGTGCAAACGGTGGCAGTAATACGTTTGAAATACGTAATCAGAACAATCATACTTTGGTGTGCAGTTCCTCGGCACTCGCTAGCAGCGTTCTATAACAATTTTTGAAAAACCACCCTCAGCACACCCAACTGAGATTCGAACCTTGATCTCTCCGTCATAGGCAGTCTAGTCTCCTGCTGGAGTAGCGCGTTAGATTATACGGCCACCGAAGCGGGTGTGAGCTCTATTGTATACTGCGTTACATTGGGGGTACATCCAGGTGTTACGTAACACAGATCTATACTTAAATATTATTTTGTTGAAAAAAAAATTATTGTTCATGTTTTCAACGTTAGTAAACGTATAAATATACTTATAGATAACTTCCAAATCTGAGTTGCATTAAACCTGAGTTCTTCTTTTAGCTTATATACAAAATAGAGACATTCACTCTCTTTTTTCTTCCAAGCACCGCATCTTACTACCAGTTCAGGTTATATGCTTATTTACAAACTACTCTAATGTGTTAGGCATGAGAAAGTTTGAATTCGAAGAAAGTGTAAATGTGTATCCGAATTTGATTGGGGAGGGAAAGGGGGGGAGAAAGAATGCAAAACCATTTTAGAGAAAATCACCCTCAGTGACCAGACCAGGATCGAACCCTGATCTCTCCATCATAGGCAATCTATTCTATTGCGAGAGTGTCGCCTTAGACCATGCGGCCACTGAAGCGGGTGACATTCACTCTTGATGTGGATAGTTAAGTAACACAGGTTGCAGGAGGGAAAGGGGGTAAGGGTCGGTTATATTATTATTATTATTATTATTATTATTATTAGCACCGCGTCTTACTACCCGTTCGGGTTATACGCACTTACGCTAATGTGCAATGGTAGGGTGATTGTGAGATGAAATGGAGGACTTACAGTTTAACGTGGAATCCGAACCACGGTGGAGGCCTGGCATTCCTCACATTCACAAGTTGTGATTAATACACATCTTGTTAGAGGTGAAGGAAGGATTTGGCAATCAGATAAATCTGTGCCGGGACCGAGGATTGAACCCCGGACCCTCAGCACAGAAAAGGGTCGGTATAAATGTCTACTTGGTGTTGTTATATAAGAGAAAGGGGGGGGGGGGTTCAAAAAGGTAAGAAAACTAATAATAATGGTTTATGGATGACACCAAATCAAATGAAAACACGCACGGTACTGTTCAGTTGTTGTAATAAGTACCGGTTGTTTACATGTAAAATATGAATGTGAACACAAGAGAGAAGAGAGTGGGGGGCGATGTTCATATCTTGATCTGAACCTGCAGGTCGTGCAAGGTTTCAGCCGAGCGGTGTAAGGATCTCTTCTCCTCTTCATTCAGCGGTTGTTTCACTATGTACTGCACCCCGTTTTCACCCAGGACACAAGGCAGTGACAGGAACACCTCCTTGTCAACCCCGTGACGGCAACCTGTAAACAACACCAAGGTATGTCATCACTGCCACGCGGATTATCATTCCCTGCACTGGAACAATGACGTACAAATAAGGCCTGGTACACACGACACCATTTCTTGTACGTATATGAAATTGGACACGGTCTTGTCCACAATATATATTAATAATATTTAGCACCGCGTCTTACTACCCGTTCGGGTTATACGCTTAAGTACTAATTACACTAATTGGATTAGGAATTGGGAGGGTTGAATTTAGAAGAAATAAACCCGCATTTGCGTGGAGGGAGAGTGGAAAACCATTTAGGGAAAACCACCCCAGTTCACCCAACCGAGATTCGAACCTCGATCTCCCCGTCCTCGATGGTCTGGCTCAACACGACTAGCGCGTTAGCTAACTACGCCACCGAGGCGGGTACCTTGTCCACAATAATTGCCCACAAGTTTTTCCCAGAGACTGGTTCACATGGTAAAATCTATTGAATACAATATTTACACAATACGATGGATTTTTTTTACCCCTTTTTTAAACGTTAAATGATCAATGGATAATTAAAAAAAAATGTTTTTAGCACAGTCTAGTGTCTTACTACTTGTTCGGGTTATACGCTTATGTAATAATTACGCTAATGGTTTTAGGTATTATGAAGTTCATATTTTAAAGAAAATGTACCCGCTTTTGCGTGTAAATAGAGTGTAAAACTATTTCGGGAAAACACTCTCGGTACACCCGACCGAGATTCGAACTTCGATCTCCCCGTCATCGGCAGTTTAGTCTACTGCGAGAGTAGCGCGTTAGACCATTCGGTCACCGAAGCGGGGTTATAACTGTTGATAACTTTACAATCATTCGTACGTAAAACAAGTGGAGCAGACAGAGTTATTATGTTTACAACTCAAAAGTTATAAAATAGAAATGGTCTGTACAGAAAGTGTTCTATTTCCTACAAGGTACAATATAATTGTACATAAAAAGAGTTGTGCAAAGCGAACTTTTTACAATCTTGTGGCCACACTCCGTTAACCCTGAAAGTCTTACCTTGACGGATTACACTATGGCAGTATATTATAGGTCTAAGCCTTACCATAGTGGAATGATGAAAGGTAAGCTTGATAGCTAACAGGGCAACCGAAGGTTAGATTAACTTGTTGAATAAATTGTGTCATGCCGGGCTTGCGACATTGGCTAAATCCGTTTTCACATAAAATAATATTCTGACAGGAAGAAAATTTGAGAAAATAGAGACATACTTTTTTTTGCGGCCAAAAGTGATAACATTTAATTTTATTTTTAGTATTATTTTGTGATATAAATAAAAAAAAGTGACGTCTGAAAAATCATATTATTTGACCTATGAAGGTATAAAATTTGTTTTGGTACCTTATAGTGATCAAAAAGATTTCTTACTATTAGATTTGAACTTTAGCTTTGATAAAGGCTGAGCTAATATTTTTTGCACCGCATCTTACTACCCATTCGGGTTTTACGCCTATTTACTAATTAATTAATCTAATATGTTTGAGACGAGAAAGGTTGAATTTAGAGGAAATATACCCACATTTGTTTGAAGGGTGAGTGGAAAACCATCTAGGAAAACCCACCCTCAGTACACTCTACCGGGATAGAACCCCCACCTCCCCATCATCGGCAGTCTAGTCTACTGCGAGAGTTATGCCTTAGACCATGGGGTCACCGAAGCTGGTAGCTAATATTTAATTCCAAAGAAATATTGGTCTTGGATTTATTTGATTTAAATAGGACAACTTAATTCACAATTTTGAAAGTGTCTATCACAAATTATCTACTTAAATACTCATCTGAAAGAGTAGCACGACTTAGAATTTGGTTACTGCCATTTATACAATAAAGTGGTTAAAACTGTAGGAGTGTTTTTTTAAGACCTTAAAATAAATTTCGTTTTAAGACACTTAAGTTCGCGTCCCGATGGATGTGGGTTGAAGATTTAGTATCTTTACGTCGGGGTACGACTGATTCGTAGTTCACTATATGTGTGGTCCCAGGCATTAATGAGCATTACCATGTTAATTGCCCGTCAAAATAATAAAAAAAAGTTATACATCTGGTTTTCAAATTCATGCTAAAATTATTTTATCGGGCGTTTTATTGTTGAAAATCAAGTCAATAAAACACATTCAACTGAAGACATTTTGTAGCTTCACTTTTAGGAATAAAAAAAAGTTAGTTAAGGTTCATTTTGTAAACATAAAGATGCTATCAGCATACAACTTACAAACTAACTTAATCAAATACAGTGTGGCTGATATTACACACACTGTCTTAGCGCCAATATATTTATTCATTTCATTTTCATTTATATTTGAGGTATTTGACGTGCACTTTCTGAACCGACTGATTAAATCACCACATGCCTTATAAACTAAATCTAGAACAGACACAACATCCAGACCCCGGCCGTTAATTCATCGCTGTGAAAGGGAAAAACCCACATTTCACCCATGGTAATTTTTTCAGCCATGCCAGGAATCGAACACGGGACCCTTAGCTCAGTTGAGAGACAAGCTACCGACCGAGCCAATGTATCGGACTAGATATTTACTAATCACCTGCTTCAGTGGTCGCATAGTCTAAGGTGTCACTTCGCAATAAACTGGACTGCCAATGACGGGTGTCGGGTCTGGTGGTTTTACACGAATGGCTATTCACTTTAAGTCCACAAAAATGGTCGTACACTTCCTCTTAATTCAATCTTCCTCATCTCTAACACAATTTAGTAACAAATACATAAGCGTATAACTGGAATGGGTTGTAAGACATAGTGCTAAAAAAAAGTCTGAGAAATATATGTTTATTTTCAAAAAGACCTTTCCTATGAAAATTGAACTTTAGCTTTGATTAGTAATAGGATAATAAAATAAGCCGTGATTTCTGTTTCGTAAGATAACATTTCCTTTTTTCTTTATTAATGAACATGTTGTATCTCAGCCATTTGACATATTAATGTTCATGACAGCCGTGGTAGAAATTCTCCTCTCCGGTTACGTCGAGGCTCTAAGATCTAGTAAATTTAGATATAGGAAATAATGTAGCCTGGAGCATGGGTGTCTTATTATAAGATACGTGCTTGTAGGTAAGAACCATTCGGGATGTGTCTATAAATAAGGCTGTATACATATTAAACAGGGGTGATTTAACTGCGGACAGCAATAACTTAGCGGCCTGCTTGGTCTTCTTTCTTGTCTACCCCAATTATTTGACATTTAATATCTTAACAGGGAGATTTACAAGTAATCCATAAGCTTTTTATTCACCGTAATTACACTAATCGGACGTTTTATCCGGTACACTTTGACCGGTTCATTATGATTTACGTAATGGTTATGGCGTAGTTCCTCACAGGTACAAAACATGGCCTGTGACGATGATATCAGATTTACCAGAGGGGAGAGGAAGATACAAATTAAATAATTTGTTATCCTATTCGGTGGCCGCATGGTCTAAGGCGTCACCCTCACACTACACCGGATTGCCGATGACGGGTAGATCGGGGTTAGAGCTCTTGTGGGGTGTACTAAGGGTGGTTTTCCTTAGATGGTTTTACACCCTCCCTCCATGAGAATGTGGGTACCCTTACTCTTAATTATCCTTAATGCATTAGAGTAATTAGTACATAGGCGTCTAACTCGAATGGGTAATAAAATGTGGTGCTCAAAATAACAAAACGTTAATTTGTGGTGTCGGCAGCACAGTGGCATGCTTGGACTTTAAAGACAGGGGTTAGATCTCTATCTGTTGCAATTAGGGGTTAGAGGGATAAAGAGGGGTGAACAGTCTCCCATTTTTTTAAACTTTTGGAACGCATTTTACTACCCGTCTGGGCTGCCCATATGTAATTACACTAAGTGGGTAAGGATGATAATGGTATAATTTAAAGAAAACATACCCGCATTTGCGAAAAAAGTAATAAATCCGTCAGGGAAACAAACCCCTAACTTACAAGTCATCGGCAAGCCAAACTAGATGAGCTTGGTGACCTGGCGGTCTAGGGGTAAGGTGTCGGACTTATGTTCTGGGGGTCCGGGATTCAATCCTCAGTCCCGGCACAGATTTATCTGATTGCCAATTCCTTCCTTCACCTCTGACAAGACGTGTATTAATCACAACTTGTGAATGTGTGGAGTGCCAGGCCTCCACCGTGGTTCGGATCCCACGTTAAACTGTAGATCCTCCATTTCATCTCACAATCACCCTGCCATTACACATTAGCGTATAACCCGAACGGGTAGTAAGACACGGTGCTAATAATAATAGATGAGCTTGACGTTTAGTCCATACAATTCATGTTCATCGCCTTATTCCCTTAGATTAAATGCTTAAATCCATCATAACATTTTCAATAAACCGTTTGACAAATTTCTTTACGTTTCTCAATTTGAAAGGTATAAAGCTTACCTACCGTACCAGTCTCCGCCATGCCCAAGGTAAGATTGTAATCTTTCCCCGTGAATAGAATCTACATCACCAACCAGAAAACACAAATAACATATGCAGGGTACAGGGAAAAAGGAGGAATGTCTAATTGCCTCTCTAATCGAGTTAGTGCTGCCATCTGTAAGACAATCATGATACCTTTCTACCGCACTTATTACTATGGTTAAAAGAGGTATCTGTGATATTCAACTTGATTAACAAAAATAATTTGCTGGGATCCTTACGGGGTTCGAGATATAAAAGTTGTTGTCTTGGAAAGTGTGTGTAATGTGACTTTCCCCATTTTCCTCCCGTACCTGTCATATATCCTTAATTTACCGTGCAAGGTGGCAAAGCTTACCTCGCTTGTTTCCACTATAGTGTAGCCCTAGTGGAGCCCGCCGTTGTTAGACCTTTCAAAGTAAACGAAGTGTACAGTCCCAACAAAAAATATATGTGTAATATTATCAGCAAGCCCCAGATTTTGAAGACTTGTTCTCTCTATTGTACTGACAATCCTCATGTGCACATAAACTCTGTTTAAAATCCCCTGATTGTGGAAAAGATTTTCTGTCAAATCTTCTTGGTTTGTATAATTTTTTGGTCGTTTTTAGGCATGTTTGAAGCATTTATCTTTAATAAGTATATATTTTAGATATTTTATAAATGCCAAACATTGATATATTTTTAAACAAGTAGTTGTTGGAATGAGAAGCTAATGAACTTTGTATCACCTTTGCTTGTCTGGTTGTAAAATAAAATACACATTCCTGGAGAGACACTGCAACTAAGCTGGAGAGGGTTGCGGCGGGGGTTGAAGCAGGTATTTGTAAATCAGTATTTTACCCTGCAGGTTGCAAGGGTTTAGTTGTTAAAGACTTTTCATTGCAGATATTATGTTCTAGTTTTCATTTGGAAAGTTCGTATTTGAGTTAGTCGTGTGCATTCATTATTAGCTATCGTTCATATTTTTAGCAAATTTTGTAGTGATTTTTTAAAAATGATCAAAGTACGACCCCTGATATCAATCACATTCAGTCCGTTTACAGTTAGGGCTTACAGTCAGTCTTACATTAGCTTGCAAAAAGTTTTTGGAAATGGGGAAATTTTGTAACTGTTTGAAAATATAAAATAATGAGAAAAAAATAGTAAAGGAAAGAAAACAAAAAGTTAAATTCAAAAAATAAATTTAATTAAAAAGTAACTCCCTCTACCTTCTATTACTATCCATTAAAGCTAGGAAGCTCGCTACAGTTTGTCACTGTGAACATTGGAGCGCGGTTCTTTTAAAAGTTTGGGAAGCAACAAACGGTATTGGTGGAGGGCTTTGCTCTATTAGCACCGTTTACGGAAAGCCAGAACTCAATTTTGAATGGGTGCATCGTTCCCCTCTCCCCTCCCCCAATTGGTAGTTTTTTTTTCCTACCTGAATACTTGCGAATTTACTTAAAATTGCCCCTCTTCATCCTCTGTCTCGAAATATTCGAATGAATGCAAGTTGTAGACATCTTGAACGAAGAGTAAAACGCTTAGCACCAAAACAATGCTCAATTATGTCCTTGCTGGGGGCTTTCAAGAGTCATTCTTCACTCATAATTAAGGCGTGACCCTTAAGAACTTCATCACCTTGTCGCTTGTGGGGGTGGGGGATCTTTTGGAGAGACGTACCAAACAAGTCAGCTAGCTCTTAGAGGCATTTTGGCCTTCATCTTGAATCTTTTCCCTCTCCAACCCCATCGTTTAGGCCTTGATCTAAACGCTGACCGGCTCAGTGGTGTAGTGGTCAGTGCAGCTGACTAAGAGCCTAGATGTTCCGAGTTCGATTCCCTCCTGGTACCATGGGTATTTTTCCCTTCTGGAGAATGATCCCAACGGTCCCTAGGGCTTTATTAATTAGTCTTAAGTGAGGTTAAGACTCACACCGGCTCCACAACGTCATAGCCACTAACATCTCATCATCATCTCAATGACGGGTACGACGTGTAGACAACCTCCTAGGGGTATACCCTGGGCAACGTTCTGTGCCAACAGAGCGACTAATAGACTATATAGGTGACCTGGTGGTCTAGGGGTAAGGTGTCAGACTTCTGTGCTGGATGTCCGGGGTTAAATCCTCGGTCCCGGCACAGGTTTATCTGATTGCCAAACCCTTCCTTCACCTCTGACAAGACGTGTATTAATCACAACTTGTGAATGTGGGGAATGCCAGGCCTCCACCGTGGTTCGGATTCCACGTTAAACTGTAGTATTCCATTTCATCTCACAATCACCCTACCATTACACATTAGCGTAAGTGCGTATAAACCGAACGGGTAGTAAGACGCGGTGCTAATAATAATAATAATAATAAATAATAATAATAATATAATAATAATAATAATAATAATAATAATAATAATAATAATAATAGACTATACAGAAGGCGACCAAACCTGTATGTCATGTCCCTCCCGTTCTTATACGACATATGATTAAAAAAAAAAGCCGATGTGTCATTTGCCCTTTTAATTGCCTTAGATTTCATGAATTTTTTTCTCTTTTATTTAAGTATTTTAAGTATTTTTTGGTGTTTGTGAGACTATTGGTCACTTTTATATTTACGTGTCTTTAAACGCAAATAATAATAATAACGCCAAAATAACTCTCCCTAGCGTCAACCCCCAATCGATCCATACCGACCGAGTGGCCGCCGTCTGTTGACGATGATAGTGCCATTTTTGATGATAGAGCGGGTCATGGGATCAGTACAACGAAGCCTCCAGCCTTTAGTCTCAGTTTTATAAACGGAGCTACCAACTCTTGATTCAAGTAGCTCCTCATTTACCCTCACTGTGAGGAATGCCAGGCCTCCACCGTGGTTCGGATCCCACGTTAAACTGTAGGTCCTCCATTTCATCTCACAATCACCCTACCATTACACATTAGCGTAAGTGCGTATAACCCGAACGGGTAGTAAGACGCGGTGCTAATAATAATAATAATAAATAATTTACCCTCACGAGGCTTAGTTGATCCTGTTCCAAACCACTGATTCGCAGAAAATCTGAACGCAAAGTGGATAAAGCCCGGGACCTCTGTATCTGTATCCAGGAACTCTGAATAGTATTAACTAATAACAACAAAGAAGTCAAACTGTGTTGAGAGTCGCGATACCTCCAAGATCCCGGTAACTACAAACATGGAGACTAGTTCACTTTATGCTGCCAATGCTACACTAGTTAGACGTTCAACTAGTAAACCAAGTGAGTATTTAAATGTAAAAGACAGGATATAACTTTTCCTGGACTGGCCCCATGACGTAATATACCTAATATAATGATAATGAACATGTAGTTCACAGTGAACAATTGTCGAGGTCTATCAATCTGAGTCAGATCACGGTTAACACTTTAGGAACCAAATTCAGGTCTACCTAGATAATAAGTAAGTATTGTTTTTTGCATTTCTTAGATGATTAAAGCGATACTGTGAATATAATATATTGAGTAAAGTAGTCTTTAAGATAAGCAGATACCCTAAAGTGCTTTGGATGTGGTGGCATTCACAGCTTGTATCCTAAATGGGGTAGTTGTTATGCCTTGAAGGTGGTGTCATTGACAGCTGGTACCCAAGTCGGGGCAGTTAATATTCCTTTGATGTGATGCTATTTACATCTTGTGCCCAAATTCAGGCAGTTGCTTTTTCTCAGAGATGATGTCATTGACGGCTGGTACCCAAATTGGGACAGTTTATATCTTGAAGGTGATGTCATTGACAGCTGGTACCCTAAGTGGGGCAATTGATAATCCTTGGAGGTGATGTTATTGACAGCTTCTACGCAAAGTGGGGCAGTTTGCCTTGGATGTGATGTCATTGACGGCTGGTACCCAAATTGGAACAGTTTATATCTTGAAGGTGATGTCATTGACGGCTGGTACCCAAATTGGGACAGTTTATATCTTGAAGGTGATGTCATTGACAGCTGTTACCCTAAGTGGGGCAATTGATATTCCTTGGAGGTGATGTCATTGACAGCTTGTACCCAAATTGGGACAGTTTATATATTGGAGGTGATGTCATTGACAGCTGGTACCAAGTGGGGCAGTTAATATTCCTTGGAGGTGATCATTGACAGCTGGTAACTTAAGTGGGGCAATTGATATTCCTTGGAGGTGATGTCATTGACAGCTGGTACCTTAAGTGGGGCAATTGATATTCCTTGGAGGTGATGTCATTGACAGCTTGTACCCAAATTGGGACAGTTTATATATTGAAGGTGATGTCATTGACAGCCGGTACCCTAAGTGGGGCAGTTTGCCTTGGATGTGATGTCATTGACGGCTGGTACCCAAATTGGGACAGTTTATATATTGAAGGTGATGTCATTGACAGCTGGTACCCTAAGTAGGGCAGTTAATTCCTTGGAGGTGATCATTGACAGCTGGTACCTTAAGTGGGGCAATTAATATTCCTTGAAGGTGATGTCAATGACAGCTGGTACCTAAGTGGGGCAATTAATATTCCTTGGAGGTGATGTAATTTACAGCTTGGACCCAAAATGGGGCAGCTACTTTACTTATAATGTGGTTTCATTTCTATAAATTAATAAGTGTTCCCAACTTTTATTTCGTTGAGAATGTGGAATTTATCCAGTCGCATCAACTTCTCTTTTGTTTAGTAAATAATGCAAAAAAAAAAAAATCAAAGTTCAATGTGATGTCTCCTTCAAACTAGATCATATGTCTTTGTCACTTTTAATTCGAGGTGTGAGGAACTATTTAAAATTCAAGGTATACGAGGTAATATTGTGGTTGTCTCCTTGTCATATTTAAACAATGCACACGTCCGGATACAGCACACGAAATATGCACATGAAATAGTAAATAAATACAACGCTGGTTAAAATATCTGGGCATAGTAGTTTTTGTAGAGTAAATATCCACATGAATTCAAAATTCAGGTAGTGATATTGTATAAGCAGTCTACTACCAAACAAACATTTACAAATAAACAAGGTAACAGTAGGCATAATTTAGATCTACTTATTTATTTGACTACGAAGAACGTGTAAAAAATCATGACTATTTTTAACTATATTGCCATAAACACATTGTAATCAGCCTTAACAAATATACAATTAATTGAAAATACAAACATATTTCTTGTCAAAGTTGATAACATTCTACTGTATTAATAATATTATTTCTAAGACATTGTTAAAACAAACGTGACAGCAGCAGATCGATGGATTTACACATAAATAATACTAACATTGTTTTAATAACTTTTTTAACTAGCAGATACTGTTCATACTACTACTACTACTAATAATAATAACAATACTTAGACCCGCGTCTTACTACCCGTTCGGGTTATACGCTTAAGTACTAATTACACTAATGGGTTAGGAATTGGAAAGGTTGAATTTAGAGGAAGTGAACCCGCATTTGCGTGGAGGGAGAGTGAAAAACCATTTAGGGAAAACCAACCTCAGTTCACCCGACCGAGATTCGAACCTCGATCTCCCCGTCCTCGACAGTTGAGCTCAACACGACTGACGCGTTAGCCAACTACGCCACCGAGGCGGGTTTCATACTACTAAAATCCTACCTTAACTCTTTGCGAGTGGCCATATCCAACAACTAGAAAAGTGACTAGATCTACTTTTACGTATTCATACGTCAAGTTATGTGATCCTCAAGCGTAACTTTTGAAAAATATTATCAATACCGATAAAAATACACTACTAATTATTACTACTAGGTGTTCTGTCTTACGACAGGTCCATTCCTTCTGTCAGCGAACTTAAACCGACAATGCACCCTGTTCTCTGCCTCCTCCTTCAGCTCCCAAAACTTTCGTTTTTCCTTCAGGTAATCTAATATTTGAATCCTCCTTCTTCCTAAGCTAAAATTACACTAGTATTATAGTAAAATGTTATCATGGTTTACAGTAAAATAATATGTTTATATTATCTAAAGTTTTCTTCCTACAAAAATCCTACAATACCTATACCACTTAAAATCACTCTTAAATATTTTTCAAATAGTTTAAGAATGTGTTTAATGTATTATATGCATAAACATAATATTTCAAATACAAGTGTTTGTTTTTATTTTTTGTGATGGAGTGTAATGAATAACGATATATTTTATTTCTTCTTCTCCCCCCACCATCCTTCCTTCCTGAATAAGGTTTTATATGAATCTGAAACCATAGAAATGTAAATGAAACGGTTCCTTCTATTAATCTCTTCCCACACATCACTTCCACACCACGATCCATCATAAGTGTCCTCCGAGCCCAGGAACTGGGGTCATTTGTCGGGGTCGGAACGGGAGGGGGGAGGGGAGCACATGACAAAACAGATTCTTCCGTACAATCACTTTGCTAGTTCACACCGAGTAAATAGATTCTGGCGCACGTACAATCTCTTTGCTAGTTCACACCGAGTAAATAGATTCTGATGCAAGTACAATCTCTTTGCTAGTTCACACCGAGTAAATAGATTCTGGCGCACGTACAATCTCTTTGTTCGTGTACACCAAATAAGCAAACAGTTTCTGGCATACAATCTCTTTGGCTCGTGTACACCAAATAAGCAGTTTCTGGCGTACAGTCTCTTCACACCGAGTAAGCAGATTCTGGCGTACAATCTCTTTGCTCATGCTCACCAAGTAAACAGTTCCTGACGTACAATATCTTTACTCGTGCACACTAAGTAAGCAGTTTCCAGCGTACAATCTCTTTGCTCGTTCACACTAAGTAAGCAGTTTCTGGCGTACAATCTCTTTGCTTGTTCACACCGAGTAAACAGATTCTATCGTACAATCTCTTTGCTCACTCATACCGAGATAAACATCGCAGTAAGGTGTGACATCTTACGATGGATTGCATTCTCATACTTGAGAAATAGCGCGGGGATAAGAATGTGACATGTTCCGCCTATTTTTACCTCCATCTCTCCCTCCCCCCTCTCCCAGTCCGTTTATTATTTAACATTGCAGGTGTTTTTATGCATATTTTACTTTTTATAACCTCCCCGACCAATAAACGGGCTTCGGTGACTGAAGATAGAATTCGTCTTTTTTTCTTGTTTGCATAATAAGTGTAATGATTATATTTTACAAATCCCTTTTGATCAAATAGAGATATTAATAAGAGCTAGTTCAAACTAAAAATATTCAAAATTTATTTAATTTACATTATATTTCGCACTAAATATCTACGTGGTGCAATATCCTTCCATCTCTCTCTATCGGTCACCCAAGCAAAATCTTCTTGAAGGAAACGGGGGTGGGGGGGGGGACGAATGAATCCCGTTACTAGAATATTCTAAAATCAATTAAGTCTTCGTAAACAACCATGTTGGAAAACGAAGTTGACGACACTCGCGTTGTAGTCACTTAGGAGTTAAGACCTGCGTTTGTCGATAAAAAATATATTTTTTATGAATCACTGAATCCGAGTCGGGACCAGAACTATACCACGCCCGTTACTAGATTGGCTCCATCTTGATCTAATCCCATTTAAATTATCCTAGTTCCCTCAGAAATGATTTAAAAACACGCGTGTGATATCGGATCACATACTCACCCTGTTCAATACAGCAATGAAGCTAAATAAATAGTAATTCATTAAATTTATATAAGTGATTTCAATTATAAACTGATAGTAATTCACATCAATATAATCAGTATCATATCAAAACGCATAGATTGCTAATCCCGAACGTGAATAAAAACATAACAATGTTTTTTGTAAGAATCCAGGTCCCACGCCTTCACAAATATCTGGATCCAATCTAGTTTCCTATCATCATCAATATTTATGATTTTTATTTTTACAAACATAATCTTTAAAAGATGTGATTTCGGAAAGTCGGAAGGAAAAAAAGAAGTTTAATTTTGCACGTGTGTTGCGACTGTGATAAGACTTAGCTACTGTTAATTAGATGTGTTTGGATGAATTAGGGCCTACGAGAAGCCCTACACCCACTTCCTCTCTTTATTGAGCGGCCCTGACCAGCAATTAAAAAATATGCAACTCTGGCTTACGTTGCAGGCGACAGCACAAATATTGCACCCAATTTTGAGATTTCTATTTGAACAAAAATTTAATAAAATTAAATTGTTTGCTTAATATGAACCATATCTTTGATATCTCGATAATCAGCCTAAAAAAAAGTTAAGTATATAAAATAAATATTTCTGATTCACAAAAAGCTCTTGCCTGATGGCCTGATGCTAAGTTCTGCCTTGTTCCCTGAGAAACCAAAATTGAATTTTGAGTTAATGAGGCTTTCATCCGTTGATTGTTTTAACTTTGTCTTTATCAGCCAATAGGATAACAGCTAGAGTCTGTTCGCCACAGGAGTGGTGGTAATTGACAGCTAGCAGAAGATTTAAAAATGGTTTAGGTAGAAACACAATTAAAAACAAAATGTTTTTTCAAAAGTTTGGATTGCTGAAAGTGACAACAAATATAATGGTCTTGCAGATAATATGGTTTGGTGGTTTGGCGAAAGGATACATTATATTAGATCTGGTAGCTTTTGCTAGCTTTCCAACCGTAGATGGGGTGTATATATTTTCTTGTTCAAGCGGTAAGGCCACACAAAATTAAATTTCCGAAAATTGCTGTGTAGAGTCAGATTATGATAGTAAGAAACAATTTTGGTGGATCCAAAAGTTTATAAAACAAATTTCATAAATCTATGCGCAAAATAATTTGATGTGTAGGTGTTACATTTTATAAATAATATTAATACCTGTTAAAATAATAATAATAATAATAATAATAATAATAATAATAATAATAATAATAATAATAATAATAATAAGGCAGTAAAATAATTTCAAGATCAAACGCAAAAGATATGTTTATATTTTCCAAAGTTTTCACTCCACCAGAAGCCTAATTTACGTAAACGTGGTAAAAGTGATTATTATTATTAGTATGATATCCAGGAAGTTGCGCATTGAGGGGGAGGGGGTCAAACCGGGCATTTGACCCCCTCAAGACCATAAATAATTTTAGTAGAAAATATTAATCATGTGAAGTAGAACTAAAATATTTAGCGCTGATTATGTGTTGAGTGTAAAGGCTACATTTTTAGAGCAGGATTACGACCTAAGCCTGGTATTCAAAGAGTTTACCGTGGACTAAAAATTACCAAGTGTAAAAAAAAGGTACAATAAATAGCTTCGATATTATAAGCAAAGACTATTACGTAATTTAAATCTAATTTAATTTAATTTAATTTAATTTAATTTTAGCACCCCGTCTTACTACCCATTCGGGTTATACGCTTAAGTACTAATTACACTAATGTATTAGGGAATGGGAAGGTTGAATTTAGAGGAAGTGAACCCACATTTGCATGGAGGGAGAGTGGAAAACCATTTAGGAAAAACCACCCCCAGTTCACCCGACCGAGATTCGAACCTCGATCTCCTAGTCCTCAGTGGTCTGACTCAACACGACTGGCGCGTTAGCCAACTACGCCACCGAGGCGGGTTTATTTAAATCGATGCCCTTAATTAATACAAAGCAATTCCAAATAACTTTTAAAGTCATTTGATATCCATACATTTTTTCGGCCTCCAGAGGTTAGAGAGCTGTGCCCCCCTCCCCAAACTTTAAACTTTCCCTCTCCATCGAAATTTCTTCTGGCAATAGCTTTGATTGAATGCCACCTCTAAGTAAAATTCTGGGTGAACCTCCATCACGTTTTTATAGGAATAGCCTTATATAGCATACTTTCACGTAGAACGTAAAATCTTTAGATCCACAGCTGTCACTTTTCATGGATATTTATATTATCAATACCTATAAAGTAAAATAATAATAATAATAATAATAATAATAATAATATAATAGTACATTGTTACCAATGTTGGCGGCAAATTTGTTGTATTTTATAAAAAAAATTCCCGACCAAAAAACCTGCTGTATATATTTGGAGAAGACGTAGATGCCCTTCATGTTGTTCTTAAGGATAACATTGATGCAGTAGGTACTGTACCTTGATGTAGGTGGTGACAGGCATAACCTCCATGGTGTTCTTAAGTATAGCACCGGCAATTGCTGACACACTTAAGGCTACGGCCCAGGATGTGTAACCTTTCATTTTGATTAAATTGTATGCACTGCAAGCAAACAAGAACATGCTGTACCTTCTATAAACAAACAAACATCAGTATATAGCCTCTGTAGGCAAACAAAATTATGTTTTACTCTCCATAAAAAAATATAATATTATTCTGCGCCCTTTGTAAGCAAAAAAATAAATAAAAGCTCTACTCTCCGTAAGCAAACATCATTCCGGTGCTCGCGACTCAACTGGCGGGCTGCACAGGGCGAACCAGGTGGCCGCGGGTCGGATGTTCCGGTCTGAGGCGTCTCTTTCGCAGTAGGCTAGACTGCCGATGACGGGGAGATCGAGATTCGATTCCCTGTCGAGTGTAATGAGGATGGTTTTTCCTAAATGGTTCTTCACGAAAACGAGGGTAGGCCTACACTTCATCTAGATTCACCTTACTTGTCCCTAACACATTAGGATAGTCAGTACATATGGGTAGAATGGGTAGTAAGACAACATGCTCCAAAAATAAATTAGAATGTTATAAGAGCCAACTAAATGTTGGAATACTATTTACTCGAATTACTTTTTAGTTTTTATCTTAACAGAAGAATAATTTAATATTTTGGTCCTTAGAATCACCCCCTGAAGAACGCAAATAACACTCCCCCAAGACCTCCCCATACAAAACAAAACACTCAGACTTGGCTGAAAGTGACAAAGATAAGTGTTGGTAATTTACAAGATTTATATCGTCTTAAGGAGTCCATCTCAAGGCCGATTAAACTGGATATTAGATTCATGATGAAGCTCAGACCAGAAATAGAACCGAAGAACGGTTATCTGCATTCTTCACGTCTTGGATTTGGGATAAGCAAAATAGTTTTTACTTTATCGCAACTCCCCGGTAAAAGTAATTATTGTGATCGTAAAAAAAAATATAGAGCTCGAGATTTTGGTTGATACCCTTGAAAACGAAAAAGTGGTTTTCGTGATGCAGTTTGTCTGTATGGCTGTATATCGGCCTAGAACCTAAACCATTTTACCGATCGGGATGAAAATTGGTATCTAGAGTTTTATAAGGTTCCATAGAGGCATTTTCGGAAATAGATATCCAACCCTAAAACTGAGGGTAGTTTAATTAAGGGCGAAAAGATAAAAGCATCGATTTTCTCGAAATATGTACTAACCATTTTGATTAACATAGGTTATATATTACTAGTTTTTTATTTTAGCACCGCATCATATTACGCTTACATACTAGTCACGATAGTGATTTTTAGGTATGAGGAAGTTTATTGTTAGAGAAAGTGAAACCCACATTTGCGTGGAGGGAGAATGGAAAACAATTTAGTAAAAACAACCTTCAGTACACCCGGAAGAGATTCGAACCCAGAACTTCCTGTCATCGACAGTCTAGTCTACCGCAAGAGTGACGCTTTAGACCATGCGGCCACTGAGGCGAGTTATTAATGGTTAAGTTGGTAAGCGTGTGAGAATATGTTTGAACATTATAATATGGTTGTACGGAAAATAATAAATCACAACAAAGCTCACGGCAAATGGTTGTTTTAAAAGTTGGTTTGGATATAAGATTGAACATTTTTAATTCAAGTTTTAGTAACGATGTGTAGGCCTACAAGACCCACTTTAAGTCTTGGGGAAATTTTCACGATTAAAAGATATTCTTGTTGGGTTTTTTCATTAGAAAGTTCAACACAGAGGCTACCCGCCTCGGTAGCCACATGGTCTAAGGCGTCACTCTCGCAATAGACTAGACTGCCACTGACGAGGAGATCGGTGTTCGAACGCCAGTCGGATGCATTGAGGGTGGTTTTCCCTAAATGATTTTCCATACTCCCTTCACGAAAATGCGAGTACACATCCTCTAAATACATCTGTCTCTGTCCATAACACATTAGCGTAATTAGTACATTTCCGTATGATCCAAACGGGCAGTAAGATGCGGTGTTAAATAAAAATGTGAATGTAGAATGTATTGTGAGTTTGTTGACCCCATGCCCTCCTGTTTCCCCCATCACTCTATTTCCAGCACTCGGCACTCACCTTTCAATCACTTGCTTGTGAATACTGCCGAAGCAGTCCGGATCCTCATAGGAGCCGATGTTGGGGTCTAGATCTCGGAGTCGAACTCCGGACACGTTTACACCAGACCACACTGGGACTAGAAAAAAACAAATAAACCTAGAATACTACCTTGCATCTATATATTGGACTCGAACACGGGACTGTAGTCTTCACACCGCGATGCCATTACCTTCGTTTCCCGCGTGTTTCAGTCAAATATACAGTCGAACGTCGATAATTCCGACTTATTGGGGATCAAGCCAGCAGTCCGTATTATCAATTTATCCGGATTTTCGAAAATACAATACCTATAGCAAAAATTAAAAAATTAGCATGGACGGGATACTTATCATAACTCAGTGTCAAGGTAGGAACATTTTCACTTTAATTATTTTTTAACAAGGGTCATTACAAATATTTATATCTATTTATAATACAAATATTTTATTCAAAACATATTTTTATAAAACAAGTAACTTTCAAGCTATACGCAAATATACATATTTTTTAACTTTTCGAACACTAAGGTTAGGTATTGCGACCGTAAAAAAAAAATATAACCTGAAATGTTGATGGATGTCGACGTCTCATGAACCCCGAACCTTTAAAAATGGTCTTTGCAATGCCGTCTGTCTGTGTGTCTGTTAAAACTTAAAATTAAGAGTAGTTTTATAAAGAGCGAAAAGAGAAAAAAATCGATTTTCTCAAAATCGGCTCTAGCGATTTTGATTAAAATTCGTATTTAGGCGTTGATTAAGATTATAAATAAACTGGCTATTTTCATTTTCCCATGAAAATGACTTTTAGGGTACTTTTTCAGAAGCGGAAATTTCCGTATCTTCGCAACTATTTGAGATACTAAATAACTTATCATTGTAAAATTGTAGTACTATTAAAAATAAAAAACTTTTATACGAAATACATTTTTATAAAACCAACAATTTCTGAGATATTGGCAAATATATTAATACAATTTTGTGAGCTTTAGTTGTAAAGATATACTACTTAAGTTTTAACGCAATAATTCTCCAATACCATAGAGTAATTAAATTTAAGTCTCTCAAAAAATTTGTTATTTTTCCTTCAACCTCTTAGGAGAAATGTTTGTATATCATTGATCTATCTCCATTTTAGACTTAATAGTCAATATTTACATTTTTTATTGGTCAAAATTTATAAATGACGAATTTAATATCAATGCGCTGACCTAAAGATGTGCAACACTTAATAAAATGTCGATCGGAAGTAGAAATTTTAATACGAAGTGTTGACCCTTGTGGACCCAATATTAATATTTTTTTATTGTTCCAAACATACAAATAAGGACATTAATTCTTTAAAAATAAAAATATAAAATTTAAAACCGTGACTCAAAAAAATGTTTTACATAAGTATTGTGCAATTTATGCTTGTGTTTGCTAGTGTATACTATTTAGTTTCACGTATATTACAAGTTATGAGTAAATATTTCCATTTTTAAACAGTAGATCGAGAAAGTCCGTGCGGGGTTCCGTACCATTTATTTTTTATGGTATACAGACGACTTCTTCGGTATAGTCCGTTTGTTCGCGTCTTGCGAGTAACAAAACGCTGTAGCTTTTTATTAAACTCTATTTTGTAGCTTCAGCATGCTTCTATTGCAAGAACTTGCAGCCTAACTAGTATTAAATACTTGGGTTAAATTTTAGTAAACAATTGGTCTTCAAACAAATTAATTGACTGAGTTTTGATCGAGTTGCTACTTTACATTATGTTACGTTACGTGAGTCCCGATCACACACTCGTTTATTTACAATAAGTGAACGTTATGTTGATCGTACATTGTGATCCCGGCATGAGGGAACTACATTGGGATGCAGCGTTGTCATTATCTTCTCTTCGTGTGGTCAATCTTCCTTCAAATATGCAAACAATTTTACAACGCTGGTTCGTTGAGTTTATTAGTAGCTCCTTCCGACACAGTTGAGAGCGATGAGATTTGGCGACAGGTTATCCGAGAAAGAGCGAAAATGAGACCTGCACTTTTCTTCGTTATAAAAATAATAAATTAATACTTTGAAATTCTTAAAAACCTAAATTTGTTAATTAGTTTTGATTTAAGTTTAAGAATTTGTCTCTTTGAAACAAAATCAATAATTTTCCATGTGCTAATTTACTTGCCTACTGGCCAATGTAGAGCTTAAACCTGTCTTCCTCTATTTGCAGTCCGAAATTAATGGTTACGGAAAGTGTTTTTTTTAACGTTTCGAAAATAATCCCTGTGACGGTTGGTTTATGTCTGCTAACAAAAGTTTCAGCAACCGTTTGACACACATTTGAAAATAGCTTGTTCTTCGCGTGGATTGAATACGACTGTCTGGGAACACTGCCACTAATCACACACAAGATATCGAATACAGGCTTTATTTAGAGCTGCATTAGTAACTAATCGTGTCGGTAGTTTTAAAAAAAATGAGGTATTTAACGTGCGTTTTCAAGTGGCGATGGCTTGGTCACACTCTCCGGACAGACCAGGATAACGTATCAAGAGAAGCTCTGGACCGGAAACCGCAAGGACGACGACATCGGGGCAGGACAAGGATCACCTGGTGGAGGACCCTCGATGAAAAAGGTAGAACACTTGGAAAGTAATGGGATGAGCTCAAAAGTGTGGCAGAGGATAGACTTGAATGGTGATGCTTGGTTGCGACTCTTATGCTCCAAATAAGGAGTTATTTCCGAACCAATTGATTTTATTAGCACACGACTTATAAATTAAATAAAATCTAGAACAAATACAATCCCAGCCGTTGTGAACACTACCGTGAGAGGGGAAACCCCAATTTCACTGATAATAATTTTTTTCAACCATGCCTGGAATGAAACCCGGGACCTTTGTCTCGCTATATACTGAGCTAAGGTGTCGGACTATGACAGTATTATTCTAAACTTTGTGTGTGCACCACCCAATCGTCGTAATATAGGCTTTTAAGTTGGGAGTGTGAAGATCGCGAGTTCCAAGGCAGTATTTTTGCAGTTTTTATAGCAAAACTTTTTTGGTCGTAAGAAATCAAATAATTCTTTAGTAGAAACAGAGTTTAGATCTCTTCACATGGTGACCTCAACATTTCTTGAATATCTGTCAAAGGTGTCCTGGAATTTAATGACAACTTTTTCTCTTCATTTAAAAAGTTTGTTAGATAATATCACCATGCTCATGATGGATATTCAACAACGGTTTATATCACCGTGTGAAGAAAACTAGACTATGTTTCTACTGGAGCCATATTTGATTTATTTTGACAAAAGAAAGGAGGTATCTGTAAAAACTGCAGAAACACTTACCTTTTCTCGCGTCCCCTACATCCTCACCTTCATCAATTTATGGTGCGAGTTTCCCAGCGGCACACGGAAGGGATAGGAAAATATAAGAACGTCGTACCACTAGTGTCTCCATGTTCACCGATGATCCAACCGTGCACGCTGGACGGATGGACGTTGAGCCTCTCTGAAATGAACACCCGGAACCTGGACGAGTCCAAGGTAGTCCCTGATCCGATGACCCGGTGCTGTGGGAAGTTGCTCAGCTTCCACGCGACGTAGGTTAGCACGTCCACTGGAACAACCGTGTGGTATGCTCGTTGTAAACAATTAATAGCTTGAGGTTATGTCCACCCCTTTTGAAAGATTTAGAGCAGAGTTTCTCAAGATTTGCCAATCACGCACCCCTTTAAAGGCCATGACTTAACAAATGAACTTCTTCCAGCTCTTTGCAAACAAACAAAATATGAACACAAATATTTACTATCTTGTACTAAAGTACGAATAATCTTTCTAAATTTTAATAAATACTCAGCAGGAAGTTAAGCAAAACTGTTAAAAAAGGAAAGAAAGACCTATTAGAGTTCATTACTTCCCCTGAATATATGCGTTAATTTAATTATCAGACTTACCATAGCCAACATATATTTCCTGATTTATAAAACTCATTAGTACGCCACGTACCCACTGAAACATTTCGCGTACCCCTGGTGGCGCACGTTTCACAGTTTGGCAAGCACTAGTTTAAAGCAATGAATCACTACTGTCATATTGGGAAAAAAATTTAAAACAAAAATTGTTGGGGAATTTACATAATATTTTTAGGGGTAGTTAGATAAAATCATCTACTTATAAATTTAATAAATATATTGAATTGATTTACATAATAATAATATTTTTTTTACAATAAGACCTCACAGGTTTTGTTGGAAAAAAAACTATGAACAATTTAGCAGGAGAGTATATAATTATTATGTTCAAAATAACTCAAAATTGCTACACAAAACCTGAACGCAAGTTGGGTTGGCAGCGTATGAGCCCGTATTTTATAAGGCATGCACTATAAATTCCATGAACAATGTCTACTTTCGAGTTAGGTGAAAACCAGATTTTAGCCCCATCGGAATTAGAGTCAAAATATTGGAGAGGTTAATGCCTGATGCACAACGACATTGACAGTTTTAAAGGAATATTACCTGTAGGCTTCATACAAAACTGTGAATGGTGTACCAATACAATAGCTATAAGACACGCACAGTAACCAAACACAGGGGACCTTTATTTTAATAAGCGGGTAGAGTGAAAATAAAAACCTATTTCTTGTATAGAGAAACATTGTGTCTTTAATAGGAATGTTACCCAATGCACTTATTGTGTTGAAAGTTGGTTCATACGAGATTAGTAGAATGAAGCTACATAATTATGTTATTTTCCACCTGGATTAGAGACGATGAGGAGTACGCTGTCGGGGCTGTAGGCAGCAAGTTGTGGAATTATTTGTCTGAACACGCCAACATTCCTCTGCACCAGATTAATCCTGGTCTCGCCTTCTTGCTGACGGACACCCGCCGTCACGATGCAAAGCTTAGAGTTCCTCGTCACCTCGTAGTCTACCTCACAACACACGACATAACATTTGCTTCAATATCCCGGTCACCCGCTTCGTGTGGTCGAATGGTATAGAAGGCGTCACTCTCGCAACTTGCTGGACTGCCGATGACAGGGGGGCGGGGGGGGATCGGGGTTAGAATCTCGGTCCAGTGTACTGAATAGGATTTTTCCTAAATTGTTCTCCACTTTACCACCACGCAAATGCGGGCACACTTCTTCTAAATCCAACCTACCTAATCATTTGCACAGTAGCGTTATTAGTAGCCTACATATGTGTACAATCCGAACGGGTAGTATGATGCACTGACAAAAAAAACTAATTTTACACATCATAGCATTTGCCCCTATCTATCTCTGTTATTTTGTTTGTAATTTAGGTTCGATTATTTGATAGGTATCAGCGTCAAGGTGCCATTTTCATGAGTGATATAAATTAACCCGCATCGGTGGTCGTATGGTCTAAGTTGTCAGTTTCACAACCTATTGGTTGGCCATCGATGAAGAGGTTGAATCCCAGTCGAATACACTGAGGGTTGTTCTTAATAAATATTTTTTTAAATCTTCCTCTTCGCAAATGGGGTACATTTGCTCTACATTATACCTTACTTATCTCTACACCATTGCTGTAAGTATGCGGGTGTACATGCAATAATACAATAACAGTATTATTAAATATACTTATTACTTAGTGACAATTGACCATTATTGTCCTTTCTTAAAGATTCGCTAACGCGTTTGTGTTCGAACTTTGGTTGATAATGCCAGTGGAATATTTTCAATTCGAGCTACGAGTGGTTTTGAATACATTATAATGAGAAGACTTTATTCGTTACTAAGTAATGAGTGTTAAGCTTCTATAAAAACACGATTAGGCCTATAAACTAAGACTATCAAGTAATGATAGCTTTTATTAGTGTTTTATTTATTTTTAAATTTATTTTTAGCACCGCATTTTCTACCTATTCAGGTTGTACGCGTATGTACCAATTATGTTAGTGAGTTAAGGATGAGGAAGGTTAGAATTTAGAGAAAGTGTACCCGCATTTGCGAGAGGGAAGAGTGGATAACTTTTTCGGAAAAAACACCCTAAGTACACCCGACTGGGATTCAAACTGCCTGTCATCGGCAGTATAATCAAACACGAGAGTGATGCCTTAGGCCATGTGACCACTGAAGAAGGTGTCCTCTTTATTACTATTTCATTGAATTATAATGGCAATGGCTGATAGTAAATTGTCAAAATTACTAATATTACTACTAGAACAACTACGACTTAATACAAACACTTGACAGTAGCAGTATTATTAGCACCTTGTACTGATTATATATCTTGACTTAATTACAAGAACATTTGGAGCACTTTTTGGAAAATACAAACATATTATTTGATGTCAACATTGAAAACATTGTATAACATTACTAGTGTTATAATATCTAACGTGACAGTTTCAGATCACACTACTTGACGTATGAATACGTGATAGTAGGTCTATATTTAGTAACTTCGACATAATATTGGAGTATAGTTAACTCTAAATTTTACTGTACTTCACGTGATGTATCACGTGAAATTTTTTTTTTCTAATCCACCCAACTGGTGTTTGGACAAGAGTGTTTAAAGGGTGTTAGAACATTTTCTAAGCCTCGACAATTCAACACACTTCACTGTTTATGAATTTGTATGTTTTTTCCTCACAGGTTCCCTCTACCCGTCCGGGCTATACGCATTTAATTACGCTAACCGGGTAGGGAGGGATGAGAAAGGCAGAATTGATAAATTAATAAAAATATACACATATTTTTTGCGGAGATATTATGTTAAGAATTTACCGGGCTATAGCGTACAGTCCGAATAACGGGTAGTAGGACGCGTTGCTAAAAAAAGTACCGGGATATGAACCTAGAACTTCTCGTCACTGGCAAACTAGACTAAATGGGCTTGAATATTTCGCGTGCCCACTTGATACGTATGTTATTGTTTTATTATAGACGTACTGGTGCTACAGGTTATCTTCGCCTTGACGAAGGTGGCTCCATGTTGTAGATCCATCGTTTCCCCAACTAACCTTTTCTCGTCAACGTCAACCAGAGCCAGCTCGGTACAGATTTGCTGAAAAAAATTAGTAACAAACAAATAATTTATTATGTGAATGTACTTGAAGAAATTTTTAGGTAATCGTTTTGTGGTAGATTTTTTATTCTAACGTCTAAAGAAAAAGTGTTTTGATCGTAAACATTTTTGTCCTCACCCACTTCAATAGCTGGATGGTCTAAGGCGTCCCTTTCGCAATAGACTAAATTGCCGATGACGGCGTTCGTTGGGTGTACTAAGAGGTTTTTTTACAAAATGGTTTTCCACTTTTCTTCCACGCAAATGCAGATATACTCACTCTAAATTCAACCTTACTCATCCTTAGTACACATGCGTATAAACCGAGCTAGTAGTAAGACCCGGTGCACATAACATCGTATAATATTTTTTTTATTTGACTTTAAAAAACTGTTTCCTCTTTTAGTATCGAAAGAGAAATATCATAGTCACATGATAGTCCTACAGAGTCGTGACCATACACGTGCTTTATATCCCCTCCCCTCCCACGGGGCTAACCACCCTCCCCCCCCTACCAGGAGTCACACTTTGTTTCGATTATCTCAAGCCATATGTATTCAAATTTTGGCAATATTTTCCCCGTTCCGTTCGTGCCGGGAGAGACCGCCCGGTGACCGAGAAGGGCCCCACTACCGGATAATTTATAGAAGGACTGGACGTTGGTGGTTTATTCTAGATGTTATCTCTTGATGCAAGTTGGCTCCGAGCTCCCTTTGCTCTATTCAGCAGCTGTCGCGGTCCAGACGCAACCTCCCTCAAGCTATTTACACTCAACTGGTCCACGTGCACTACATTGTCAACGGGAGAAGAAAATTTGAAAACAAACCTACTACGCTAGAAACTGGTTAATCCGAACTAATTGGGATCGAAGCTTGTTTGGATTAAACGGGAGAAAACAGTATTTTCACGAATTTTAAATTACAGTTGAATGAGTTTAATCACATTTTAATTTATTTAATTGATACGTAATATGTACTGTAATTATTTTTAGTTACAGGAAAACACATTGTGTTGACCACAAAATGTAAATATTAAGCATTTATTATCAGATATCACTGTTTCTTACCATTCTCTTTTAACTTTAAGCTTACTAAACAATACAATATATTTCATTTGACTTAATTTGTTTCTCCATTTTCCGAAAAGTATGTTCCGATTGTCCAGAATTTTATACTACCGGAGCTCGCTCTAGCGGGGATTTACTGTACAGTACATTTTTTTTTATCAAAAGGGCATTTATTAATTTTTTTTTCAGTTTAACATTGATAAACACGCTTCGGTGTTTGCAAGGTATGAGACGTCACTCTTGAAATACACTGAATTGTTGCAGATGGTGAGGTGTCAGCGTTAGAAACTTGGTCGTGTGTACAAAGGGTGGTTTTTCATATATTATTTCCCACACTCCCTAAACGCAAACGTGGGTGTATTTACTCTACATTCTACCTCCCACACCCCTGCCCCATTAGTGTAAATATGCAGATAGCCTGAACGGGTAGTAAAATGTAGTGAACAAAAAAATAAATAAATTAGAGATTTGCCCCCCCTTTCGCTCCCTCTCCCCCACTCCATAACCATCATCATCACCCCTATCTCCTTTCTCAAGAAATAAATTCCTGTGAAATGTTATCAATGTAAGGTTTGAGAAAATTAAACTAAAACTATTTCCAATATTTATTTTAAAAAAAATTAACACATCTTTCCAAAAAACCGAAAAGATGTTTGTGTTATTATTATGTTCCTCTAAATTTATAAAAGTAGAATATATTTAGGAAATTTTCGAAATTTTATGTTTTGAATATTATAGTGTAACACTAACGAAGCTATTTTTACACCACCAACTATTAAACATCTTTAAAAACTATTATTTCCAGATTCATTTCCCTAACAATACCCATATTTTTACTATTAATTTACTGTATTATCTTATTTATCATTTCAGGATAGAAAAGGAATGTGGGGGAGGGGGGAAGGTAAGAGTTGAACCATCAATACTCCCCATCCCCATTCCTCTCTCGTTTGGATAACGGCCATGCCCCCATTGCTGTACGTCACTTTACAGTGTAGGTTTCTGATAACACTTTCAAAAAGATCACGCCTTACAACTGCGTATTATTTATAATATACTATGTTATTTTAGCAATTTAAAATATTTAATGGCGTGACAAACATCAAGAATAACGGGTTTAAGGAATAAATAGGATATGTATATTTTCATCGAATTGATCGAGACATGTTTTAACATATTATTCATTTTAAAATTAGGATTATATAACGTATATTTATTATAGTCCTACTAATTTATAAAATTGATTTGGTGTCTGTTTGTTAAGCTTACAAGACAGTTTTAGTTAAAAAAAATACTATAAAGGCTACTAAGGTGGTCTGAATTCCTAAACAAATGAGAGTTTAGGCATTGTATATTTTTTAGTAAAAAAGAATGACTATGTTTTTAGTAGACTAAGTTAGTAAAATTATTTCTTCAATGTTGAATTCTGTCAGATTTAAAACTAAAACTCCCTTTTCTCCTTCTTACCTTGAATTACCAAAGTAATAACATTAAAATAATACCTACGAATAAAAATTCCGTTTTTTAATAGCACTTATAATACAGTGAAAACCGCAGTTAGCGCTTGTAAAACAGCGGATTTGACCAGTCCCATACTTTGCCTCAAGCCTTAATTCGAGTTTTGGGACGTCCTGTTTCGTTGCGAAACCTGCTTTTCGCTGCCTCTCTAATTGAGACATTTCTCAGTCCTGGTTGAAGTTCTATCTCACAGACTAATGAAGCGGGTGAACGGTATTGACACGTTTCGTGCACTGTCACGCCAAGTTAAATGCAAACCCAAGGCGTACTCGCACTTGAAGTGAAGTTCAGTGGCTGGAGGGTGGGGAATAACCTTCGCTATACACCCGGCACCAGACCTAATACCCTGAATTTGGTTGGAAGAACAGTTTAGAAAAATCAAACCTATTTCTTTGCGGCCAACATTGATAACAAATTAATTGATGGATGAATATATTAAAAAATAGTTTTATTAACTTTAAAATAACTACCAGATACGGTTATTCCAACCAAAATCAGAGTATACATATTGTGGAATCAAAACAGGAAGGAAAGTTTAGCGGGAGGGAAAAAAATGTCCACGCTCAACGTTGCAAAAAAAAATTAAAAAATTGTAACTCTAATATTAGTAACATGATTATTATTGTATCGGAATTTATAGATTAGAAGTAACCGCTAAAAATTGTAAAAAAAAAACTTATTTATTTGGGTGACGTTAATGCGAAGTTACTAGTTACTAAAGTTAGTAAGGTAGGCTTAGAAGAAAATATAAAACTTATTACTCATGGTCAATGTCACAAAAAAAAAAGATAATTATCGTCTGTTTAATTTCTATTTGATGTCACTGAGGGCAGTCAGAAGTCAGAAGTATCTTCTGAAAATAGTTTTAAAAAAAACACTGTCGACTTTATTTAAGCGAACTTATTGCGAAGTTAATAGTGAACTAGCGATAGAAAGGGAGGTTTAGAGAATAAATTAAAACATTCACGTTTAACATTGAAAAAACCCACCTCGGTGGTTCATATCTCGATCGGGTGAACTGAGGAGGTTTTTTCCAAAATGGTTTTCACTTTCCCTTCATGCAATTGCGGGTACATTTCCTCTAAATATAGCCTTCCCAATCCCTAAAACCGTTAGCGTAATTAATACATAAACGTATAACACAAACGGGTAGTAAGACGCGGTGCTAAAAAAATAACTGAACAACCCCATGCCTTTTTTTTATCAATACATTTTGAGGCTCCCTATACAGGTGATTGAATAAATTAAATTAAATCACTCAAACTGTGAGGCGTTGGTCGAAGTAGTTCCCAAACGTTTTAGAACCGCGATCCAAATTTTAGAACGTAAAGGACATGAAGGGGTGGAGGGGGGATTTTTTATTTACTACTATTTTTTAAATTATTAATGAATATAAATAACAAATGATCTATCTCTCGATTTCCCATTTTTTTCATGATTTTCAGTTTTAAAATAGTTAAAAAAGACTAAATTTCAAATTCTTTTCGCACAACACCAAAAATCTGTTTGCGATTCATAGTTTAGGAACCAATGCACTTGGGTGTTTCAAATGAGGTTCAACATGGCTCTAAGAAATGTTTCAATGTCACCCACTCGATGAAGTTCTGGTCAATTAAAATAAATATATTCTTTTACAAAATGAAGCAATAAAAACTACTATGATATATGCATCTGTATTTCTGTGTGGACGTAATTTTTCAGTAATGACGGCAAAAAAAACCTACATTATTCAACCTTTACACGTTTTTCACAAAAATATGACCAGATCCGAACCATTTACTCTGTATTAGGGAACAAACTCATCCTTCTCACGAACGGAAAGGTAAATATTGCAATAAACATTTTAAATATTATATTCTATGCCGTTTAATATTTTTCATAAATAACTCATGTCATAAAATGTAAAACCATAATTTTATAAAATTGATTTTTTATGGGTACCCTTATAACACTTATTACATTTAATATTTGACAGCTTTTACAAAATGTGTATCAGAAAATATAGAAGTCAATACAAAAATTGCATGCTTTCTTTTTGTTTTATTTCTATCGTAAAAGCGATTTTGAACTGTATGCTGCTGGTGAGGTTCAACCATTACAAATCATACTCAAGTGAAGTTCGAATACAAAAAGTTTGAGAGCCACTGACCAACTACTGAAATACAAACTCAAATTTTAGTTAAAAACTGACGTTAAGTCAGGCTTAAATGAAGGATATGATATTTATTAGTTTTATAATTTATAGCTCGACGTAATTATATAACTAATCAATCAACTCATGGGGAGGGTTGTTTATTTTATGAATAAACTTTAGTTTACATGTTTATTTTACTCATTTTTCAACGCTAAGAATTCTCAAATAATTGTACAAAAATTATGTTTTTAACTAATTACGCTTAAAACACTAATAATTAAGGAAAACAAAGATGGCTTGATATTGTATGGTTCCTGAAACTATTAAATTAATTCCAGGATATTTTATTTTACTTGCATCACACTTTACTAATATCCAGGAATAGGAATGTGGAATGTAGAGCTTAGAGAAAGTGTGCCCGCATTGGTGTAGAGGGAGAGTGTGAAACCTTTTATGAAATATATAATCCACAATACCAGGCCAAGTGTTCAAACACCGACTCTCCACGTTACCGGCATATCAGACTGGACGAGATTGAAGTTTAGTCGATGGGGGTTGTAATCTATTCAACTAAGTAATAGGAATGTTTGCGGTACATATCAGGTCACTGCCATGCTATTAGAGTTGTTACCTTGACAAGAGGGGAGAAGAAGGCCACTGCCATGCTATTAGAATTGTTACCTTGACAAGAAGGGAGAAGAAGGCCACTGCCATGCTATTAGAATTGTTACCTTGACAAGAAGGGAGAAGAAGGCCACTGCCATGCTATTAGAATTGTTACCTTGACAAGAAGGGAGAAGAAGGCCACTGCCATGCTATTAGAATTGTTACCTTGACAAGAAGGGAGAGGCCACAGCCATGCTATTAGAGTTGTTACCTTGACAAGAAGGGAGAAGAAGGCCACTGCCATGCTATTAGAGTTGTTACCTTGACAAGAAGGGAGAGGGCCACAGCCATGCTATTAGAGTTGTTACCTTGACAAGAAGGGAGAAGAAGGCCACTGCCATGCTATTAGAATTGTTACCTTGACAAGAAGGGAGAAGAAGGCCACTGCCATGCTATTAGAATTGTTACCTTGACAAGAAGGGAGAAGAAGGCCACTGCCATGCTATTAGAATTGTTACCTTGACAAGAAGGGAGAAGAAGGCCACTGCCATGCTATTAGAATTGTTACCTTGACAAGAAGGGAGAGGGCCACAGCCATGCTATTAGAGTTGTTACCTTGACAAGAAGGGAGAAGAAGGCCACTGCCATGCTATTAGAGTTGTTACCTTGACAAGAAGGGAGAGGGCCACAGCCATGCTATTAGAGTTGTTACCTTGACAAGAAGGGAGAAGAAGGCCACAGCCATGCTATTAGAGTTGTTACCTTGACAAGAAGGGAGAAGAAGGCCACAGCCATGCTATTAGAGTTGTTACCTTGACAAGAAGGGAGAAGAAGGCCACAGCCATGCTATTAGAGTTGTTACCTTGACAAGAAGGGAGAAGAAGGCCACTGCCATGCTATTAGAGTTGTTACCTTGACAAGAAGGGAGAAGAAGGCCACAGCCATGCTATTAGAGTTGTTACCTTGACAAGAACGGAGAAGAAGGCCACTGCCATGCTATTAGAGTTGTTACCTTGATAAGAAGGGAGAGGGCCACAGCCATGCTATTAGAGTTGTTACCTTGACAAGAAGGGAGAGGACCACAGCCATGCTATTAGAATTGTTACCTTGACAAGAAGGGAGAAGAAGGCCACTGCCATGCTATTAGAGTTGTTACCTTGACAAGAAGGGAGAGGGCCACAGCCATGCTATTAGAGTTGTTACCTTGACAAGAAGGGAGAAGAAGGCCACAGCCATGCTATTAGAGTTGTTACCTTGACAAGAAGGGAGAAGAAGGCCACTGCCATGCTATTAGAATTGTTACCTTGACAAGAAGGGAGAAGAAGGCCACAGCCATGCTATTAGAGTTTGTTACCTTGATAAGAAGGGAGAGGGCCACAGCCATGCTATTAGAGTTGTTACCTTGACAAGAAGGGAGAGGGCCACAGCCATGCTATTAGAGTTGTTACCTTGACAAGAAGGGAGAAGAAGGCCACTGCCATGCTATTAGAATTGTTACCTTGACAAGAAGGAGAAGAAGGCCACTGCCATGCTATTAGAGTTGTTACCTTGACAAGAAGGGAGAGGGCCACAGCCATGCTATTAGAGTTGTTACCTTGACAAGAAGGGAGAAGAAGGCCACAGCCATGCTATTAGAGTTGTTACCTTGACAAGAAGGGAGAAGAAGGCCACTGCCATGCTATTAGAATTGTTACCTTGACAAGAAGGGAGAAGAAGGCCACTGCCATGCTATTAGAATTGTTACCTTGACAAGAAGGAGAAGAAGGCCACTGCCATGCTATTAGAATTGTTACCTTGATAAGAAGGGAGAAGGCCACAGCCATGCTATTAGAATTGTTACCTTGACAAGAAGGGAGAAGAAGGCCACTGCCATGCTATTAGAATTGTTACCTTGACAATAAGGGAGAAGAAGGCCACTGCCATGCTATTAGAATTGTTACCTTGACAAGAAGGGAGAAGAAGGCCACTGCCATGCTATTAGAATTGTTACCTTGACAAGAAGGGAGAAGAAGGCCACAGCCATGCTATTAGAATTGTTACCTTGACAAGAAGGGAGAAGAAGGCCACAGCCATGCTATTAGAGTTGTTACCTTGACAAGAAGGGAGAAGAAGGCCAAGGCCATGCTATTAGAGTTGTTACCTTGACAAGAAGGGAGAAGAAGGCCACAGCCATGCTATTAGAGTTGTTACCTTGATAAGAAGGGAGAAGGCCACAGCCATGCTATTAGAGTTGTTACCTTGACAAGAAGGGAGAAGAAGGCCACTGCCATGCTATTAGAATTGTTACCTTGACAAGAAGGGAGAAGAAGGCCACTGCCATGCTATTAGAATTGTTACCTTGACAAGAAGGGAGAAGAAGGCCACTGCCATGCTATTAGAATTGTTACCTTGACAATAAGGGAGAAGAAGGCCACTGCCATGCTATTAGAATTGTTACCTTGACAAGAAGGGAGAAGAAGGCTACTGCCATGCTATTAGAATTGTTACCTTGACAAGAAGGGAGAAGAAGGCCACAGCCATGCTATTAGAATTGTTACCTTGACAAGAAGGGAGAAGAAGGCCACAGCCATGCTATTAGAGTTGTTACCTTGACAAGAAGGGAGAAGAAGGCCAAGGCCATGCTATTAGAATTGTTACCTTGACAAGAAGGGAGAAGAAGGCCACAGCCATGCTATTAGAGTTGTTACCTTGACAAGAAGGGAGAGGGCCACAGCCATGCTATTAGAATTGTTACCTTGACAAGAAGGGAGAAGAAGGCCACTGCCATGCTATTAGAGTTGTTACCTTGATAAGAACGGAGAAGAAGGCCACTGCCATGCTATTAGAGTTGTTACCTTGACAAGAAGGGAGAAGAAGGCCACAGCCATGCTATTAGAGTTGTTACCTTGACAAGAAGGGAGAAGAAGGCCACAGCCATGCTATTAGAATTGTTACCTTGACAAGAAGGGAGAAGGCCACAGCCATGCTATTAGAGTTGTTACCTTGACAAGAAGGGAGAAAGGCCACAGCCATGCTATTAGAGTTGTTACCTTGACAAGAAGGGAGAAGGCCACTGCCATGCTATTAGAATTGTTACCTTGACAAGAAGGGAGAAGGCCACAGCCATGCCAACTGTCCGATCCGACCACAGTCACTTGGTTGTGGACTGTTCCTTAACGGACTGATGGTCGTCATTAGCGCTTTACGCATGTTGGACGGCATATTGTCTGTAACAAAGAGTAAAACATCACTTACTGATTGGTGGATTAATATATTATACTATATTGGCTACTATACAGTGGTACGCGTCCACTCCAAGGTTACACTATGTACCAATTAGTTTTACTAGCTCCAACAATTTTGTTAACAGTAGTAAGTGTGTTTATGGCGGAAGTGTAGGAAACGCGCGTTAAAAGAAATGTTTTTGTAGTTTCTATAGCAAAACCTTTTTGGATAAAATAAATAAATTATTGTTCCAGTAGAAATAGAAATTAATTTTCTTAACATGTTGATACAACAGTTGTTTAATATGTATCATGAGCATAGCGGCATACGTTTTATCTTTAAAACTCACCGAGTAAAACGTAACTTCATTAACATGGGAAATCCTATCTTGACCGACCGTGACGTCACAGGAAGGCAACGTCCTTAATCCTCGGCCACTTCATCCCCTTCCGTCAAAATATAGTCCTGTGTTGGACTCGGCTTCCATCAGATGGGAGACACGCCCATCGAGCACGCGTCATATGTCGTCAAAACCCCAGGCTCTGTCAGAACAGACTCTATATCCGGTGATCCTCACTCCTCAGGTGCTCAGAATACAAGCCTGGTTAAGAATCGACCTTTATCAGCGAAGAGACAATTCTCGGACACAACTCCCCCCCTCCCCCCCCTTTTCGATAGGACGTGACCATCTCGTGGGAATAGCACCTCTTTAGCACACCGTCACTCAACGTCAAACTATTTACCTCGGTCATATTCCCGGCTTGACTTGACTTATGGACACATGAAAATAGATGTATAAACTTTTATAGCTGTCATATAAGTGCTCTTCATATGAAAATAATGAGCTTTAATCAAACGGTTCAATATATTGCAAGACTACAGCGTATGCTGTTACCAACCACATTTTTGATAAACGCCTGTCGCTATGCTACCCTTTCTACTCGGGTGCTTAGGTGCATTGAGTTACAGCGTTGATGATGGGAACAATTTATGAGTAAAGGCACTCTGTATCACCAATTAGAATGAATAGTTTAATAATACTTGGTAAGTTTTTGATGCAGACCACTCTTTGCCTACTCAGAAACAATTTTGTAGAGAAAGAAAGATTATTTGGTGATGTTTAAACCGTCTTATTAACCGTTCAAAATATCAGAAACTAAAATGTACTAATTCAAGGGAATAAAATAAAAAAGGTGATTTTTAGTTTAATTCACACCCGATTTGTTGATGGTCTAACGCAGCGGTCGGCAGCCTACAGCCTTCGGGCTGGATCCGGCCCGCCAAATGATTTTATATGGCCCGCAAAAGAGTTAGCAAAATAAACAACTGTGTTCATAGAAACAGACTATACTACGTAATAACTTACTATTTGAGAAATATATGTTGAAATGCATATTTTCTCCCAACCAGTCCACCAGTTTTTTTTCTCCTTCTGATGCACACGACCTGGTCAAACGCATAACTCTCGTATTATACTGGATTTCCGGTAACAGGGAGATCGGTGTTGAAACCAGGTCGGTTGTAGTGAGGGTAGTTTTTTTTCTAAATTGTTTACCACTCTCCCTCCACGTAAATGTCGGTATAGTTCCTATAAATTATATCTGCTAATTTCTAACACGTTAGAACCCTAACGGGTTGAGAAGCGCCGTGGAAAAAATTATTAAATTCACCCGAATTCCCTTATAAAGAGTAAACCCAAATACCCCTAGTAAAAGAATAATCCTAATAAACCCAACAGGAATTTGAGCACACGCCTTTTGGTTCAGAGCTAAGCAAGTGTTATTCATAATGTTTTATTTATTTGAGGTATTTAACGTACACTTTCTGAACCGACTGATTATATCAGCAAACAAGAATTTCTATGAGCTGTCGGGAAAAGGCCTACCAATTGTGCCGAAAAAAGTATTTGCACATACCTTTCAGGGTTCTTTTACATGCCACAATCGACATGGGACCAACAGTTTTACTTCCCCTCCGAAGGAAGTTGTGCTACAGATTTTTATCTTTTTTACTCCGGTTGGGTTTGAACCCACGAATATCGGATTCTGAGGCGAGAACTATACCCCAAGACCACCGAGGTAGAATATTCATAATGAAGGATTAAATAAAACATATTTAAAATGTTCTATATGTGTATAACTCAAAGGTAATATTGTGATCCATACCACTAATTAATTAATTTCTTTAATTGTCTTCAAGAATTTATACATGCATTTTTGTATATCTTTATGATTTAAATTGTTTAACTCAACGGTTAATGGAGGGGTCAAAATACTTTTACTAAATAAAATAACTGTGTTTTATGAAAATTATATTAGCCTACTACCACAATCACTTTAAGCTTCTCAATTTTAAATATTGTTTTATTTTATCATAGAGAAAAGGTATTGTAATCGTGAAAGTTTTTGACCTCTTGACGTTTTATGGGCCCTCAGACTCAGCTAGTGGGTTCTTAATAAGTATATCTGTATGTTCCCATTTCTGTCCGTCTGCAGCCGAAACTGTTTGATGGATTTTGTCCAAGCTTGATATATTTAGATCATATATGATCATATCTCAAGGCCAAATTGTGATTTTTATTCAAGCTCTAAGATTAAGTGGTCTACCGATAATTATTTTTTTTTAATTTAAACTTCTAGAAAATAGCTTCAACGACTGGGGGGTGTTTTATATGATAAATAGCACTGTATAGTTGTGTTTTGAAGGAAAATTGATTTAAGAGTAGTTTTATGATGACTAATTTGTGAAAACATAAGGGTTTACGGAAATAGACTTTATGACTTTATTCATCATTTTTTCTGGGAAGAGTATTATAATATAATTAACCATTGTACTTGATTTTCAAAGAAAAATTCATTTGAGGGTAGTTTACCGATTACTGAGTTTTGAAAATTTGGGGGAGGTTTAAATTTGTTAAATTATATACAATTTGTGTATCGTTTATTTCATATTTTAAGTGAAAGAGCTTCCTAAGGAAACCAACTTAATTAACTGTCTGTTAACTTAGGTATTCAAAAGTAGGCTATTTATATTAAATAAATATTGTTGATGTATTTTACCTTGAATTAATTACGTGTCGCTATTAGTGAGTAAATTGTATTAGCGTGACCGAACAAATAATAAGTCTCTAGTAAAAGATGTATACAAGGCTTAGAATATATTGCCGTTGTTCCAACAGTGGTACACCCCGTTGTATTAAGTATATAATTTTTATTGTTTTTTTTTTATCACTGCGCCTTACTACCCGTCGAGGTTACAAGTATATGTAAGCCTAATAATTACATTAATGTGTGAGGGATGAAAAAGGTTAAATTTAGAGGAAGTATAACCGCATTTGCATGGGGTGAGACCGGAAAACCATTTGGGGAAAACCAACCTCAGTTCAAGTAAGTCTATTGGGAGACGCTTTACCGTTTAGATCAGCGATTTTCAACCTTTTTAAATTCACGGTACAGTGAATATGGTGCTAATTTTTTTTTAAATAAAGATTTACCATTAAAATAAAAGTACTAAGATTGTGTTTAAAAGTCCAATAGTTTACATTCTAATCGATTCGTTATTTTTTTTAAATGTTGATAATGTAGTTCACAAGATTTATTTTATATCCTCAATTTTTCTTTTTTTTCTCGATTCCTGTATCTTCCCCCAAACTTCCATGGAACACCTGTTGATCCTTTGCGGCACGCCGGCTGGAAAAACGCTGGTTTATATCATTCAAAAACTGTCGACATTAAAATATGAAGAAAATTAAATTAAATGTACCTAATAAAACCCAAAATAGGTTTTGCCATAAAAAAAAAAGCCGTTTCAAAAACACGGACCTCAACTCGCGTTCTCTTCACTCCTACCTTAAAGAAGAAAAGCAAACACCCGCGACTGACGCGAAGCGAGAGCTTGGTAACGCTTGACCAACACGCCGGCCGACAGATGTCTTGCCACGTAGCGTGGCGACCCATCCAAAGATAATGGACGCCAGGAATGAAACATGAAAACTCGCGCATACGTTAAGGGGCGGCTTCCGCATACTCTACAATCGTATGCGTGGTTTCTGTTAGAGCCCTTTTATGCAGGCGTTTTGTGCCGCGCGACACACGGCGGCAAAAGCCGTCGCGTTTTCTAAGTCACTGGAAACAAATGAGTCCTTTTATGCTCTGCCGTCCGAAAAACTTGCCGTCGCGTTTTGTAAAACATGCCGTCGTGTCTTACAAAACGCCAGCGGCAAAAGCCGCCCGAAATAGTCTAAGTACATGGCGCCTTATGGCTCCATTTATGCGAACGCGCCGCTTTTCTGCCGCCCGCTGTCTAGACATCAGAGCTGCCAACCCCTGGCTAGTAAATAATATTTGTCCAGTTACCTGGAGGTTTACAAATGGGATTATTTTGTCATTTGACTAATTGATATTTTTATCATTTTTATTAAAAAAATAATAATTTGTATACTGAACGTTTTAAAGATGAAATCAAGAAAAATAAAGTAATTTGAAATTAACCATCGGAAAAGTACAACACCAGAAATATAAAGAAAAGTCACTGGATAGAAAGAAGTGTGTTATGAGTTTTTCCATTCAAAAATAGTTTAAAAAAAATTGTTTCTGTCATCTTTTAATTTTTTTAGAGGTTACGAAATGCCTCATCTTCAAATCTTGCAAAGTTGATGGGATGAACATCCAATTTTCTCTCCCTTTTTTCAATGTAAGGTGACAATACGCCAAATAGATGACGCGCGGATACATCTTACATTCCTCAACACAAAGGCAATGGCAGCACTGAGACGATTTATCCTCCCCCACTACTATTTTTATCGACGGGCGGCAAATGCCGCGTGCATAAAATGAACCTACAAAACGCGACGGCTTTTGCCGTCCTGTGTCGCGCGGCACAAAACGCCTGCATAAAAGCAGCCTTAGTCTTTCCCCCCCTCTAGCTCTCGGGATATTTATGATCTTTTCTTTCCATTCTCCTCCGTCGCTATTTCACGTCTCCCTCTCTACTTTTTAAACTCTCTTGTACACACGCACATAATAGCCTCCTAATAACTCTATCTCCTCCATCCACACTCATCCTGGCTTCACCTTTTGCCTTCTTGTAGTTGTTTCTCTCTCTACCACTCATCTCTCATAGCGGCGCTGTGCAGGTGGTAGGTGTTTTCTCACGATTTTCCGTGAAGCACTGCTCTATTTCATCCCGACACATGTTGTTTTATAAGTGCATTGTTTTATTATAGCGCGTTTAGAAAGGCCGTAAAGTGAGAAATGACTCTGGAATATGCCCAGCATTAAAAGAGACTTTAACGCTACGTTGAAACGCTAACCTTTATCGTTAGTTTTTTTTTCTCAACCGGTCATTCGGGTTATACGCATATATTGATAACTCTAAAAAACCAAGAGAAGGTAAGGTAGAATTTTAAAGAAAATGTACTCACTCTGACGCGAATGAAAAATGGGAAAACATTTATAAAAACCCATTCTTAATGTAGTACACCCGACCAGGATTCAAACATTGATCTCCACGTCATTGGCAATTCAGTCTAACATGAGAGTGACACGTTTGACCATGCAAACTTTATCGCTAGTTTTTGTTGTTTGTTTAATTTTGCACCACGTCTTACTTACTACTCGTTCTAGTTATCCACTTATCTACACTAATGGAATAGAAATTAAGCCGGTGAAATTTGAGGAAGCCTACCAGAATTTACTTTGGAAGAGAGTGGAAAACCAGTTAATAATAAAAACGCCCTCAGTACACCCAACTGGCTTCAAATTCTGACCACCTCGTCACAGGAAAGCCATTGCGAGAGTAACGCTTTCCACCGTGATGGGTGTATGTAACTATAAGCAAAGAAAAAATACAAGCCATTTGACACGTGTAAACAAATCGTATTCCAATTTCAATGTAGAGCGTCAAATTTCAAAGTACTCCCATTATTTTACTCAACAAGGGTCGGTTACGTTATCGTTTGAATGTCACTGTCAACCGAAATGGAATTTCTAGCCTAGTATTCATTTAATTAGAAAATTACAAATTACCTGCGGGAAACGAACCCAGAACATTATTTGGCTCTGGGCATCCATGATCTACCACTGAACTATTCTGGTTTGTCTTGCAATTATGACAGATTAGCTATAAAGCATTGTCTCGCTAGTACTGAAGGTCTCTGATTAGATTTTCGTGTTCAGGTGGTAATTTTTTTTTTACATAAATCTTATGGAGGATTTGTGTATGTAAAACACACATTTACACAATAGTTAAGAGTGTATATTTTTCAGGTATTTATATACGTTTGATTCTTAACCAAGGGGATACTTATCAAAGTATATTACCCCCTTCGGTAGCCGTTTGGTCTAAAGCACTACTCTCGCAGTAGACTAGATTGCCGATTACGGGGTGATCGAGGTTCATATCTCGGTCGGGTGTATTGAGGGTGGTTTTTCCAAAATGGTTTTTCACTTTCCCTCTACTCAAATGCAGGTACACTTCTCTAAGTATAGCCTTCCTCATCATTAAAACCACTAGCGTAATTAGTACATAGGCATATAATATGAATGGGTAGTAAGACGCGGTGTTTGAAAAAAAGTATAGTGGATACTATATAATCGAGTTAGTTATTTTATTAATAAAATGTTAAAATTAAATCACCTTACAAATCACAAGGACTTACTGTAGCGACTTGGCTTGTTTTATTTCACACTTTTGTCTCACATAGTCTATTGACCCTTTGGACTTCCTGATTATATATAGTCAATTTAAGCCCTTTAAAACCTGTATTTCCTCACTGGGTTCCACCACTTCCCTGTTTTCCAGTATCAGCAGAAGTTTCTTCAAACTACTTAGTCATTTTCAACTTACAAAATAATAGCTATAAATTAGCTTTTGCCGATTTGAAAACATTTCACAAGAAAATTTATAGCATTTGTTTGTCATTATCACTTTCAACATTAATGCTATTAATGGATTCATCCAAGGAGTAGGAATGATTTAATTATTTTAGAAGAAATGCACCCACATTAGTTTGTCGAGACCATGAAAACACCCCATGTGGGGTATTATTGTAGTTTTCATTACCTCGAGTGCACCTTGCCGATATTCGACCCTTAAACTTCCCATCAAAAGCTATAAGTTAAATTGATAGCTTGATGCCATAGATCACGTGATCCCTAACGCAGTTATGTTTAGAACAAGGGTTCATAACCAAATTAAGGTATTAACATGCATTTATTTTTCTTAGAGGCTGTATTTTCGCAGCCTAAATCGGCAACCGTATGGTTTAAACGATATTAATGATCTGACGATCACATCATGGTTCGAATCCTGGTCGGGTGTTTTTTCTAAATGGTTTACCACTCTCCCTCCCTCGAATGCGGGTACATTTCATCCCGTACCTACCATCCTCTTTCCAAATCCATAAATGTAAATATATAATATATTTCAAACGGATAGTAAGAGTCAACGCACACAAAAAACAGCAGTGGGATGTTTAACACAGCTGAATGTATATAAGTAGGTGTCAAGTGCTTGTAATCCTGGTTTATTGAGCGTATGTAAATAAACACATTTAAGAATAAACTAAAGAGAGGAAAACTTGAAATTCAATCAGTGTAACCGGTCCAGTTTGGATCATGGTCTCTTTGAGTTGGTTAGATAGAACATGACAACATGTTGAATCTATAAGTCTGGATTTATATGCATACACATGTCTAGTTATGAATGTTAAATACTGTACAGGGAGCAATTTATAGTAAAAATACAACGGCCTATTATGAAAAGTTGTGATTAAAGTTTTCTTAAATTGATTGTTTTTTTTATTCATAGAAATTGGCCTAGTATCTTTTCTCTACCAGGTAAGGGATTTACAAATACTTCACTTTAAGGGGTCACTTGGAAAATAGCCTTCATTAAACAGTAAGCCTAATTTAAATAGTTTCTGCACAATTTGATCAAATTTGATTAAATGGTTTTGATTTTATTATTGTTATGAATAATTAGGGTGGATCTACTTCTCACTAACAAAACCCAAAATTTAATACTTCCCCTTTAATTTTTAATCATATTTACAATCGTAGCTACCTGCTTTGGTGGCCATGTGGTCTAAGGCTTCACCATCGAAAGAGACTAGACTGCTGATAACAGGGAGATCGGGAGCCAAATCCCGGTCATGTTTACTGAGGAGAGGTTTTCCCTAAACGGGTTTCCCCTCTACCTCCACACAAATGCGAGTACACTTTCTCTAAATCTAACCTTCCTCATCCCTTACATATTAGCGTGAGTAGTAGGCGTACATATGCGTATAATCTGAAAATATAGCAAGATGTGGTGCTAAAATAATCGGAGTTATTAACGCCAAAACAAAGAAAATTCGTTAATAACAAACAAGTATGTCTACCACGCTTCTGTCTGTTGTGTATACTGGTCTTCAATTGTCTGTATAGATCCTCTTCTCGCATTCTCATTGGCTGATACGTCTAAAGTTCAAGGGTTGTCTATGCGCAACTCCTGCATGAAGCATAAAAAGTTCCAGTTAAATCAACTTTATACATTTTGCACTGTTAACTATGCATTGATTATGAAGGTTTTTATTAAAAGTAATGTGTTTCAACTTATTGCGCAATATTCACGATTTGTTATGCGTTTTGCAAGAGTGTGAATCCAGAATGAAGGAAGGTGTACTATTATGCTAGGAATAGTTTTCAATCAGGAAAACCTTATTTATTTTAATGGATTCATAATACAAAAAGTATCAAATTTGATTGAACAGTGTGTATGTTGCACCCGTTTCGTGAATCTGCCCAGTTCATAAATCGGGCATATTTCTGACCATTCTGTGAACTGGCCTCTCCTCCTGAACATTTCATGAACTGGGCATAAAATATCCCAGTTTATGAATTGTGCAGCGCTTGTGCTGCCCAGTTCATGGGTTTCATTAACTGGGCAGCTTTAATAATTACATAATTAATGAATAGGACGATTTTTTGCCCAGTCCATGAAATGGACAACCGAAGAACAGGTTTGATCGTCAAGTTAGTTTACCTTTTAATCGTTTTACAATGTAAGGTTAGGTTAAGTTAGGTTGGGTTAGTTTAATATAATATCTTAAAACAAATTTCAGTTAATCTTGTAGTAGATAGTACAATAAGTTCCAGTTTGTGAAATGGGCAAGCGAAGAAGACAATTCACGGAATGAGCAAAAATTTGCCCGATTGGTGAAATGGGCAGTTTCACAATTGGAGGGTAAAATACTCGCTAAAACGTATCTCATTAAGTTAAGAATATAATTTTAAAAGTTTTTAATAAATAAATTATTGCAATTATAAGGAAACTGAAAAGTAAAACAAATATAAACAATGTTTTTATTAATGACGCAAAAAAGGAAATGATGTAATTTCAATAAGGAAACACAGAATATTTTGGAAACAAATAACCCTGCAGTAGGATTGACTATAGCTCTAGAAAAACGTTAGTTTCATTTTGTGTCAGAAAATATAACATTAAATTTATAACGACATAGTTTAGAATTACACCAGTTCACGAGATGTTATGTTGATCTAAAAATAGTGATAAATATAATTGTGAATTCAACTGGGTTAACGATTTGCCCTTAGTACGTTATAAACAATTAATTATTTGTCCGTGAAAACTCGGTGTTTGAAGCAACACGCGCTTCTTTGCATGACATCCATCACCTGCTTGCCCTCTGAGAGATCTAATACCTTATAAACCCGTCATTGCCTGCATGTAGACGTTTTAAAATATGTTCACTACTTTCCATTTATCTCTTTTCCTTTCTTTTATTTTTTTAATCTAATGTAGAATTGCTGTGCACAGGAAGATTGATAAACCGGTTTTTTGAACAACTAGGATTATCGCACTGTAATGTAGCGTTGGGAGGACTATTTTTTAAAGTTATTTTTGTGTCTTAATTAAATGTTGTTTGTTTTCTACCAAAAAGACTGACGTGTTCTTTTACAAAACTACATAAATGAGCTTATTTATATATAAAACAAGATAAATATATATCTTTTTATAAATATCGTATTAGCGTTCATTAAAATACTAGCCTCCATGACATACTTAGTTGAAAGAGCCGCTTTTACAAGTTGGTTCTTGAAGATTCCTTCATATATCTTAATTGTTAGACAATGCTAATTACTTAGCAGCTTTGTTTATCAACTCAGTACATGATTCAATATGAGAATTACTAAATACCACATACCACGTGAATATTACAGTGTAATATATAATAATTGTTGCATTTAAAATTAAAGAAAGTATCCTAGTGGTGTTGCAAACTTTGAAAGAAATATTTAATTTAAACATTTCTAAAAATTTAGAACTTTCCTAATGTTATCAAGATCAGTTTAAATTTAATTTACCAATAATTGTATATTGACTCACTTTTTAAGGTGGTGAAATGTAATTATTTATCTAAATAGCTTCGGCAAACAGAGCGACTGAAGAAAAATAAACTGTGGGAGGGGGAGGGGGAATCAGTATGAATAGTAATGAGACTTTGAAAACATATTAAAATTTAGAATTACTAACAGGTAAACATGTTATTTTAAAACTATGTCTTGTTTAAAACAAATACCAAGGCTTGCAGCCTTTGCTAATCGAGAGCATGTAAGGATGGCGTAAACCTGAGCAATCATACTGTCAATTGTTCTACATCAGAAGTTATACACGCGCACTAGGTGATATTTTTAAAACCGAGATTGTTTTGCCAGTTAGCACAAAACAATAACTCAGGGGAACTATCCCTCTTATGGTGGTATATAAAAGTGTGCTTTAGACATTTTTCGAAAAGGGGGGGCCTGGAAGGACGCCAGTTGTGTTAAGGGGCTTACTTCGAAAAACATATTCATTTACCGAGTCACAGTAGTTTGTGAGAAGAATATCCTACAGCTTGAATCCATGTTCAGTACGGAGGAGGGAGCCACCCAAATCATCTTGAAAGTTTGAGTTATACAACAACCGCGCAAAGCTGGACCGGCCGTGTGTTCGACACTAGTCAGAGTTACAACAACCAAGATAGGTCAGGGCGCAGAAATGTTGAGTAAAAGACACTGACAGAACGAGGATCTTTTTACAAATTCTTTCAATTATTTCTAAAACCTACATCACATTTACACACTCGTATAGTAAATAATATATTTCAATAAACAAGATCAAAACGAACCCCACAGTTATTTGTTGCTGCCTAACCCATCCCACTAAGCCATTCTGATACGTGGTTCCAGGGTTGGGCGTAGTAGTGACACAACCCAATTTGTATTATATATTAGAACACGAGATGCAATCTCACTTAACCCAACACTCCTAAGCTATAGTTCGATCTTCATAGGAAGAACCTTTGAGAAAATACAAACTTTTTTTTTTGCTGTCAATATTAATAGAATTTTATTATTTATTTTATAGGTATTGATCATATCTATAAAACGCGATAGCTGCGGACCACATGTCTTGACGTATAAATACGTGAACGTGGATCTAGTAACTATTCTATGTATAAGTAAGGCTCTTCCTATGAAAACTGGACCATACACATCCAAGCCTCGGCACTCGTATGTATATGGATGTGTATGGTCCAGTTTTCATAGGAAGAGCCTTATCTTATATCTAGAATATTATACTAGAACGAAATCTAACATAAATTATAAATATCTTCGTCAGAAAATCCAGGAATCTAACTAGGGTTCCCTATACTTGTTGCCAACTACTTTAACAATTCAGCCCGAAATACGCAAAGCAATACAATGAATAACGTCCAAGGCTAATTGCCGAACATCATCTAGAAAATCCGGTGTTCAAATCCAACCGTGTGTAATGAGTTTGTTTTTCCCATTAGTTTTACCACTTCGTACTAGTTGTACATGTTAATTAGTGGTGTATATAAAAAACTCCAATGCGTCAGTCCGCAAGCAAGCTATACCAACCGAGCGGCCGCCGCCGTTAGCGATGATAGTACCAATATTTGCGGACAGAGGGTGTCATGTGGTCACCACAATGAGACCTCCGCCGTTTATCTCAGTTTTCTAAACCTGAACTACTACTTCTTTATTCAAATAGTTCCTCATTTGTCCTCACGAGGCTGAGTTTGATTCCGTTACAGACCCACTGCTTCACAGAAAATTTTTGGAAGTGTCGGGGATTGATCCTGGGACTTCTCCAGGAACTCTGACCACTAGACCACAGAGGCGGTCTTATAGGTATATATACTGGGTAAGTTTCATGGAGGTAAGAAATAGGTCACAGCTCTCATTTTATAGAGAAACTTTTCTGTAAGACATCCAATAAGATTTTTTCCTCCATTTATTCAAGGTATTTAACGTGCACTTTCTAAATCGACATCCACTAAGAACCCAAATGTAAATATTGATGTATATAAACATCACAAACATTTAAAAAAATTGTTTTTGGCAATTTTTTGTTCACGTGGTACTCATTTTACTACCCGTCCGAGCTAATCGCATACCTATTTAAGAAATATTGGTAATGAAGTTACAAATAAATTGTACCCGAATTTGCGCGGGGGTCATGTTGTATGTAATTTAGGGAAAACAAATCTCTGAACACTCAGTCGGGATTCGTCACCAGCAAAACAAACTCGATTATAGTTACGCCTTTTTCTGCGTATCCAACTGTTACGGGTCAGTAATGAATTGATATAAATGGATTTGGAAAGTTAGACATAGAAGGGTACCCAATTTATATTTAAACACAACATTAACCAAAGCTATTTAGATTTAAAAACCGCCTCTACAGCACGAAATAAATAGAAATTACACTGGTGCCACGTCCCTGAAATTCAATCATTGAAAGTAATCTCAATCTTACGTTTAAATCAAGTAATGTCTATAAATTTGTATTTGATAACAAAAACACGTCAAAATAAAATATGTTACTAACGGAAGTCCACGGTACACTTAAGTCTTAAGGACTTATTCATAATTCTCAGAAGATATAGTATTTGTTTACGCATACAAGGGTCCTGTTTGATATCTGGGGGACAAAAAACGTATTCAATACCGGTTGTTCTACACTCTTTCCCCAAAAAATGTTAAATTAGCTACCTTACCTCAGATAATCTGTTATTGTGAGGGTTGTGGAACATAAGTTTGGATTGGTCACTATGAACCTGAATAATCATTAGATGAATGAATACATTCTATATAAAACCAGGAACGTATCAGAGTCCGATTTTCATAGGAAGAACCTTATCTGACAGCTATACAAGTTACTAGATCTGTTATTAATTCATGTGCATCACAAACTGATACATGATCTCCTGATAACTGAATCAAACTAAATTAAGTGAAAAATGACAATTTGGATATGGAAATCAAAACCCAGGACATTTGGCTTTGCGCGCCATGTTCTACCACTGAACCATCCGTTGGCTCAGTGTATGCATTGCGCGCAAAGCCAAAGTTCTCGGATTCTATTCCCGTGTCTAGGTTGTCATTCTCCACTTGATTAAATTACTAGATCTGCTTTCACACATTCATGCTAAAGCTCAGGTAATGTAATCTGCAGCTACCAATTCTGAATAAAACTATAAAATATACTAATAATTTAATGAAATATACCAATGTGGGAAAAAATTGTATTTCTAATGTTTCTCCTACCAAATAGCCAAGTAATAGGATATGAAGCACACGTAGTTACTTAGCACCGATTTAATACCCATTCGGTTTATACGCCTATGTACAATTACGCTATGGTTTTAGTAACTAGGCAGGTATATTCAGAGGAAGTGTACCCACATTGCGCGGAGGAAGAGTGGAAAACCGTTTTGAAACAACCCCCCTCAGTACAACGGAATGAGATTCGAACATCGATCTCCACGTCATCGGCAATCTAGTCTACTGCGAAAGTAGCGCCTTAGACCACGCGACCACCGAAGCGGGTGACACAAGTATTGAATTCTTCTACGACCCATCAGAGATTCGAGCCCGTGCCCACGCTGTGATACGGGAGGTCCAAGTCGTCCCGATAACATCCCCAGAAATATCGTATTTTATCTCCCCGAGCGATTTGATTGCAGAACAGCCGAGTATCGCCCACCCACGCCACAAGAGCAAGGAAATGTATCGCTAGTTATCTAGCGAAGCGATCTCGCCCATGTTGCCTTACCAGGTACCAGAGGTGATTGAGACATGAACCGATGATAATGACGGTGATGTAATGGGAGGCTAACGAGCCGCGGCCGGCACAGAATTACACGTCTCAATAATAATAAAAAAATAAAGTATGTACCACTATAGGGAAGGAGTGGGAAATAATCGCTGGTCGGTAGGGCCCCTATTTCCCCCCCCCCCCTTTTTTTTTTCAACCTGCCCGCGTGCTTCTGGTCTGTCGCTCTCAGCTTGGTAACCTGTCCAACACGACGCCTTGGCTCAGTCGGTAGCGTTTATGCCTACAAAATTAAGAGTCCCGGTTTCGATTCCTGGCATCGCCAAAGTATTTATTACTGGTGGAATGTGGGTTTCACTGATGAAGTAACGGCCGGGGTTGAGTGTTGTGTTTGTGCTAGGTTTAAGGTAGCTAGACGGAGAATGTCGGAAGCCTCGCTGGGCCCTCCTGGCACGCAATGCCCAAGGAAGCTTGAGCAACGTCAACAGATTACAACAAATAATTGCTGTCACACTGAAACAAGCATATGATTGTAAAATCATACGATAAGAATAGCATGATCCTGATTTGACCGAATTAAACCTAAAATAATTTTTTTACGACTAGTGCTAGTAACATTAGAACTTACAAATATAAACAATTTGGCGGTATATTCCCTCAACAGACATGATCTTAACAACAACTGTGCATACCAACCCAACAAACTTGTGGAATATTCCTAAGGGAACATGGCTCCTATCAGCATTTGTCACTGGGTTGTTATCACTAAATCATCTAAAACATGCAAGTCACCATTGAGGAAAATTTCTACTGTTTTCTTAGAAAATGGCATCCTGAAGCTTCAACACATAAATAATATCGAACTATCTTAAAACCATCTATTAAGATCATTTGTTTATTTAGGAATGCAGGGCAATCTATATATCTTATTTTTACTTCAATCTCAAAACTATGATATTAGTTTGCGTTGTTGAAAATTAGTTTATTTTTTTATCTAATAAAATTTCAAATACAAGTTTTTTAATTCTATAATAAAATGTGGATAAATTAAACCTCCATTTTGTATGAACCACATTTTCAAATAACAAACCATTTAATAAATAACGTGAAATTTTTCGCTTTCTCCGCTCTAGTATGAAACCCCTTTTATTGGTATTTAAGACTTTATTAACTTCAACTGTCAGCGTATTACATCTTACGTACATAATTTGCATTGAAAAATGAAAATGACTTGTGATCTCGACCGATGGATCAAGTTACAGAGAACCAAGGATTCAAGAAACATCACACATATTCATACAGTCTAATAAAGTTTCATATTTTAGTTTCAGGTCGATGCCATTAACCACAAGTTATAAAAAGAATGAAAGGATATTTATTATCTTTTTATTGAACATTCCCAAGAAATTTTAATTTTGTTTTTATAGTTGTTTCAATTAGTTTAACAGTCCATAAATAAAACCATAAATCAAGTATATTTAATTAATAAAATAAATAAAGTTTAAATATTGACATTTCTACAGCCAGCCACTTCCCTCTTACATCTAATATTCCCAATTGTTTTATTACGCCATAAATATTCAAACATGAGCTCGTAGCTAAGATTGTATAGAGCAGTTGACCTCTTAATCAAGTATTACTATACCTCTCTAGTGGTTTATATATTTATCAATACAACAGTTAAGCTTGATTCACACGTTCACAGAAAACAGAAAGAAGAATCTGCTTGAGTAGCGCAGCAACTCACAAGCTGAAAGTTGACCCATACATTGAAATGCAAACTTAAAACAGCTGATTATCAACATATTTTATTTTCTAGTAGGTAAACATATATTTTATATCATTCTCCAGATGGATGTTTTAAATTTATAGGCTATGTCGTGGCACAATCCAATACAGCGATACACACGCTTTACATTAACGGTTATTTCAAATCTCCTCACACGTCTAACGAAGCTGTCTGCTTGGTGTTAGCTCTATAGCGCATGCGCTGTCATACAATTTAAACAGTAATACCTGGATAGTGAAGTACTTGTGTTTGTCACAGTAGTGCCTGTATTGAGAGAGAAACTAAACAGCCATGCCTGGATAGGAAGTGTGTTTGTCACAGTAGTGCCTGTATTGAGAGAGTAAACTAAAGAGCCATCCTGGATAGTGAAGTGTTTGTCACAGTAGTGCCTGTATTGAGAGAGTAAACTAAACAGCCATGCCTGGATAAGTGAAGTGTTTGTCACAGTAGTGCCTGTATTGAGAGAGTAAACTAAAGAGCCATGCCTGGATAGTGAAGAGTGTTTGTCACAGTAGTGCCTGTATTGAGAGAGTAAACTAAACAGCCATGCCTGGATAGTGAAGTGTTGTTTGTCACAGTAGTGCCTGTATTGAGAGAGCAAACTAAACAGTCATGCCTGGATAGTGAAGTACTTGTGTTTGTCACAGTAGTGCCTGTATTGAGAGAGCAAACTAAACAGTCATGCCTGGATAGTGAAGTACTTGGGTTTGTTACAGTAGTGCCTGTGTTGAGAGAGTAAACTAAACAGTAATACCTGGATAGTGAAATACTTGTGTTTGTCACAGTAGTGCCTGTATTGAGAGAGTAAACTAAACAGCCATGCCTGGATAGTGAAGTGCTTGGGTTTGTCACAGTAGTGCCTGTATTGAGAGAGCAAACTAAACAGTCATGCCTGGATAGGGAGGATGCTGAGTCTTGCACAATTGTGCCTGGATTGAGGCAGTACTTTAAACAGTCATGTCTTGACGGTGAAGATGGATTGTTTTTCAAAGTACTAACTAGTTTAAGGTGGAAATGCAAGGGACGCGAGAAAAGGTCAGTGTTTTTGCAGTGTTTGTAATAATTTTTTTTGTCAAAATAAATCAAATATGGCTTTATTATAAAAATATAATTTAATTATTGTCACATGGTGATATCAACAGTTGTTGAATATCCGTCATGAGCATAACGGCATTACCTAAAAACTTTTTGAAATGAAGAGAAAATATGTTCATGACATTTCAGGACACACTTGACAGATATTCAACAACGGTTGAAGTCATCATGTGAATAAAATTAAACTCTATTTTTGTATGAACGCAATAATTGATTTAATTTGATCAACAAACTGTTTTGTTATTTAAAAAAACTGCAGAAACATTGACCTTTTCTCGCATTCCTTTCATCCCCGCCTTAAGACAGCTTACTTATAACGGTCATGTTTGGATGGGGAAAGATGCTGGTTTTGGCACAGTAGTGCCTGGATTGAGAAGACGTGTGCAGTGTTTTTAACATCGATACCTTAATGCTCAAGATGCTGGTTTTGGCACAATAGTGCCTGGATTGAGAAGCAGTGTGCAGGGTTTTTAACATCAATACACCCGCCTCGGTGGCGTAGTTGGCTAACGCGCTAGTCGTGTTGAGCCCGACTGCCGAGGACGGGGAGATCGAGGTTCGAATCTCGGTCGGGTGAACTGGGGGTGGTTTTTCCTAAATGGTTTTCCACCCTCCCTCCACGCAAATGCGGGTTCACTTCCTCTATTCAACCTTCCCAATTCCTAATCCATTAGGGTAATTAGTACTTAAGCGTATAACCCGAACGGGTAGTAAGACGCGGTGCTAAATAATAATAATAATAATAATAATAATAATAATAATAACATCAATACCTGAATGCTCAGGATGCTGGTTTTGGAACAGTTATGCCTGGATTGAGAAGCAGTGTGCAGTGTTTTAACATCAATACCTGAATGCTCAAGATGCTGGTTTTGGAACAGTTATGCCTGGATTGAGAAGCAGTGTGCAGTGTTTTTAACATCAATACCTGAATGCTCAAGATGCTGGTTTTGGCACAGTTATGCCTGGATTGAGAAGCAGTGTGCAGGGTTTTTAACATCAATACCTGAATGCTCAGGATGCTTGTTTTGGCACAGTTATGCCTGGATTGAGAAGCAGTGTGCAGTGTTTTTAACATCAATACCTGAATGCTCAAGATGCTGGTTTTGGCACAGTTATGCCTGGATTGAGAAGCAGTGTGCAGTTTTTTAACATCAATATCTGAATGCTCAAGATGCTGGTTTTGGCACAGTTATGCCTGGTGACTTGGTATCTCTTGAGTATACAATGTGTACAGAGTATCCAGCATAGGAGTGGTGGTAGCTGAGAGCTATCCAAAGTTACCAGATCTACCTTAATGTAACCATACGCCAAAACATATTATCTGCAAGACCATATGTTGGGCAGCTGTCACTTTTGGCAGTAGGAACTTTCACAGCAAAAGATTTTTATCTAATATTATTTTTGTAGAATAGCGTGTGTAGCTCACTTAAAAATTACTTTAATGCTTGTAGAAGGTAGCCTTTACATCAAAAACAAAAATGGCCCAACGAAAAAACAAGCTGACGGTTGATGACGTAATGACTTGTTAACAACTGGTTTCATGCACTCGTGTTTACACAAATTAAACTTCATGTTTTGAGACTAATAATTTGTATAGCTTTTTCTTTAGTTATTCAAAACCATTATGCATTTTTGTGGTCATTAATACAAATATTAAACTGTGAATATAATACTTTTTAGTTCATTATTCATTACACTATTTATTTTACATGTTATTTTTATTAGTATTTTTTGTTCTTTAAATTACTTATGAAAGATTCAATAATATACTAATACTCAGGGAAGTATTATTAGAAGTGTTTGATAACACTTTTGATTGATAATATAGTATTAAGGAAATTTGAAATAAAAAACTTATGCTAGGTGTCAACTACTAGCTCTTCTACCGTAAATGCACTATAAATGTACGCACGATCATTTTCTAGAACAAAAATTACAATATTAATTGTTACGAAGAAACATAAGGGATTAATTCAACTTTGTTGAGAAGTTTAATACACCGGTATTAACGTGGAAATAAATATTAAAACCATATGCGGGGCACCACCATTGGATAACTCGACCTAGATTCGAGCTCTGACCTCCCTGTCAATGGCTTTGTACATAAGTTGTAGATTGGGTTGAGATGGGAGTGTATGGAACTCAAGAAAATGTAAGTGTTTTAAGTTTTTTTTAGCAAAAAAATTGTTGGCCAAAATAAATATCATATTTATCTAGCACAAACATAGAGTTTAATTTTATAAACATTGTAATCTTATCATTTCTTGAATATTTGTTATGATTATAGCGGCATTAGATGATAAACTTTTTAAATGAAGATAAAAAGTTGTCATTAAATTCCAGGGCATCCTCGACAGATATTCAAGAAATGTTGAGGTCAAAGTGTGAAGAAAATTAAACTCTATATTTCTACTGGTGATTTATTTGATTTGCTTTGATCAAAAAAATATTTGGGTATGAAAACTGCAAAAACACTGGCCATTTCTCATGTACCCTTCCACCTTAGCACTACGTCCATGCAAATAACAGCAGACATGGGCGCAGTCTTACCTTACCACCCCTAAATATTTATTACCAAGGTTTGTTCGAGTCTCAAGAATATTGCCTCATCGTGAATATCGGATTGATGGTTTACCCATCTATGGTAATTATTGTTTTTTCAGTTTGAATTGCTTTATAAGTTTTTCCGGTGGTGACGTTAAATATTTAGGATGCTGCCGCCTCTTTTATTATGTATCTAACACCGATATTACTAATTATTCCCATTATTTTATATCATATCTGAAAAGTTTGATATATTTTCTCTTTATTCGTCTCAACGTTCATGGGTTCAACCACCAACGCGGGCTGCTTTGTAGCTCAATCTTCATCAAGTATACAGCGCCACATAAATCTCCCAGTGCTCAAGTAATGATTTTACGAGGATACGATCACAATAATAGTTAATAAACTACCTTAACAATATTTCTGTCAGTTTCAATAACTATTCAACGGTATAATATTTGCAATAAAGTTGCAAACTATAAAGCTTAAACCATATCTCGTCACGACAGAAAGGCAGAACGAAGATCCGTTTCGCCCAAAGTAGCGAGCTTTTCCTGTTAAACAGGATGGGTGAGAACTATCTTCCGTCATCACCTCCCGTCCGGATCACACCGCTAAAAAATAAACCTACACGTTATGGCATGCAAGAGGGGCCCGGATCCTCGTTAAAATAAACTCTCCTTCAATCGACAGGGATTTTATTATTTCACCGTTGGCGTCAATGAACAACACAACAATCCTCTTCTTATATGAACGATGGAAGGGGGAGGAATGAGGAGGGGGGAGAGGGAAGATATAAACTTGTTTCGCCTTCGGCCATTTCATTCCTTTTTTGTTTTACCGCCGTTCCCTCTTTCTCTATCTTGTGTAAGGTTACCTCCTCCTTCTCCTCGTCTCCTGGCCGGGATGATACCCCCCACAGACCACCGGCCACCTCTGAGGGAACAAACAACCTGTTGGTGACGTCACGAAGCAGAGTGAAGCCCGGCCCGGCAAAGAGAGTGAGTCGGACCCTCCAACACCACGAGTGGTTGTCGAAGCACGCGGATCGCGCGAAGGAGGGTTGACGATCGAGCGTGTGTGACTTGCGTTGACAAGTGAGTGTGTGAGTGTGTGTGTGTGTTGGGTGACGTATGGTGACGTAGAGAAGTTACGGACACGCGTCATGTTGAAAGGACGACACCGGAGCGACACCGCACCGAAGAGTCTGGGTTGATCCCAGTATCCATGGACGAGGTAAGACGGTTGAAACAAATTAGATATCTCAAAATGTAATCTACAAATTTATATTTTGTGCAAATGTAGCATATAAGCCTGTAATGGTATAACCCGCACACTCTTATTAAAAAAAATAGCCGCTGTGATAAAATATAAGTTAAATGTATCAACGATGTAAACTTTCATTGACGTTTACATTTCAAAAATTAATTCTAAATATTTTAATATTAGTTTTTAGTAAATTTGTCAAATTATTTTCTGAGATTCTATTTAAATTACGTAATTATATTTAAGAAATATAATTCAATCACGATGGTTACTCCCACACTTCATTTTATTGAGTTTATATACGGCTTGAATAAAGAATTTTGATATTTAAATCGTAAAATATTATGTATTTACTATTTAAAAATAAAGAAGAGAGTTTAATTTATGGTCACTATAAGACACTCTTTGAATTTATTATAACTACACCAAACACATAATAATAAAGTTTAAATATAAAATAAAACATAGGTTTTGGCGTTGGCATTTTTACTACACGTAGATTGATTTCCGTTTCACCTGATAATAAATTATAGTTTACATATCAATAATGACATGATTAAAATATATTTGCAGTTGTAACGACAAATATATTTATAGTGTGTTACTTGGGTTTTAATGCTATATATTATGTATCTATAATTTACTAATGTGTTAGTCTTTCCACACTCTCCAGAAGTCCCCAGATGACCTGGAAAATAGAAACTTGGCAAACTTATAGTATACCCCACGGTACAGAGCCGGATTTTCAATTTTCAATATTTTTTTGTCTGATTTAATTTTTGTTTAGCCCTTCAAGAATTAAAATAATTGTCTCACTGCGAAATTTGAAGAAGGCAGATTACAGGCTGTACAGTGAGAGAAACAGCGACAGTAATACCTCAACCCCTTTCACCCAACATTTGGGGTGCGTTTCTCAGCTTATTCTAAAAATACAAGCGCCATCCTAATTATTGAAGTTTAGTTTACCTGTCACCGACTGGCTTCATTACTAGTAAACTACACAATACTTTATTAATTCGCAAGTTAAAAGTTGCAATCCAATCAAAATAGAGCCCCTAAATGTTTCCCTACGGGTAGTAGAATCTGTGTTTTCACATAATGTGTTTTAGTTAATTGAAGATTTTCAATCATACCTTAAAGATACACAATAACTTAGCATTCGCTGTATATTTTATGTTACTATATAGCATGAATTCCGGGTATAAGAATGTCCACACTTGTTTTAAAAATATCCAAGGTGCACCTATTAAAAGATAGCATAGTAAAGTTTTATACTTCTTATAGTTTACATAACTTACAGAATATCACACTATCGAAACAACCGGTTAAAATTGATCTAAAAAATATTAAAGCACACGTTTTAGTGTTAAAAGTTTTCAAAGATTAAAAAAATATATATTATCTGATATACAAAAAATATAATTCTTCTTCAGAAAAACTATGGTTACATTTATTTTATGAATTAGATTCACATTACTTAAGTTACGGTAGCCAAACAACAGGTATATTATGAGTTTAACATATTTGGTGCTCAAAAAGCGGCATAAATTATTCGGCCTCATTTATTAATTAAGTTTTTAAGCTAAAAAGAAATGCAATTAATGCTACATAGACAACAGTCTTAAAACAAAATAAAATATATATTAAATGCGTGCTCTAACTTAGCTTGACATAATTTATTAAAATCGAAATTAAATAGTCTAATTCATAAGCTTCATCTTACCAAAATTAGCCTGTCCAAGCCTAATACAACTTAATTAAACCGGCCTATCAAACTTAACGTAGCTTGAAGAAGCTTAACCCAGCCTAACCTATTGTATAATACAATTTTCAGCTATATAAGATATTCTTTTGATTTAATAAAACTAACATTTTGAAACATCAGTAAGGGGAATTTAAAACTAAGTGAATATTCAAATCGATAATTTAATAAACACATATTTCTTAATGATATATGTTTATGGTTTGAGTTAAGGAGAAAAGTGAGTTAGGGAAATTGATGAATAAGAATATACCAAATATATGTTTCAAAAATATGACAAGAGTTCAAGACTTAATGAACTAGAAATAATTAATTAGTACATAGTTAAATCATTAAAAAAAATTATACGATGTTTAAAAGTTATTGGGTGTGTAAATTTCTTTATCTCAATGGGTGCTTGCTTAAATTAAATTTGATGTTGTGTTCACGTTTTTTTTTAAATTATTTATTTTATTACTTAATTTTTGAGTCTAAATGAGCTCATTTATACTATCTTTTTTTTTAAACTAGTGCGAAGGTTAACAAGTTTTTCTAAGTTGTTTCACTGTGATGGCCAGACTGCTTATCTGAGGTATCATCCGTAGAAATTAATTAAAAGTGACGTCAATGTTATTTTACTTGTTAATCAACAGATTGATAATACACATATTAGACTTTCGGAAACTCATCAATCAAAGATGTCCAAACTTTGTAGTTACATTTCGATCATTTAGAAGTAGACGGTCACATAGTAATTTAAATTAGTATGCTTACTCAGATTCTATACTAATTTTAATTTTAGAATATTACAAAAACATATTGGTACACACTAAAGTAAATAATAATATTAAACAAAAGAGCTTTAAACATTGATTTAAATAAGAATATGATAAATATTCTAAGTAGCACTTTCAAAAATTTAAATAGTTATGTAGACTATTTTTAACACGTCTTTCTACCCATTCGGGTAATACGCTTATGTAATAATCACGTTAATGCTTTATGGTTGAGGAAGGTTGAATTTAAAGGAAGTGTACCCGCATTTGCGCGGAGAGAGGAAACAATTTAGGGAAAACCACCCTCAGTAGACTCAACTGGGATCGAACCACGATCTCCCCGTCATCGGCAGTCTAGTCTATTGAGAAAGTAGCGCCTTAAACTATGCGGCCACCAAAGCGGGTTGTAGATAGGCCCTATATTAATGTATAAACTACCCGCACCGGTGGTCACACAGACTAAATGTATTGCTAATATAGTCTTGCTCTCTACTGAAGGAGTGTCGGAGGTCGGAGTTTGAATCCCGGCTGGGTGTACTGAGGATCTATTAGTCACCAACACATGTTTTTTTGTGGTATACCACGTCTTACTACCCATTTGGGCTAGCCAAATATTTACACCATAGGTGTAGGGATAGTAAAAGTAGAATTTAGAATAAATGTACCCGCATTAACGTGGAAAACTATCTTTAAAAAAACACTCTCAGTAAACCCACCAATCTGCGACCTACGCATAGCGGGCAGACCAGACAAAATGAACTTGGCAACTGTTGAGAGTACTAGATGCAGAAAATTAAACTAAATGTTTCTACTGAAGCAATATTTTATTTATGTGGCAAAAAAAAGTTAAAAAATACCGATTTTTTTTCTCGCGTTCCCTTCCATCCCATTAAAATGGGCGTAACTATTTTTATAGGAATTCTGTTCTGGCAGGTTTTATTTGTACCTTTTTTTGGGACCGCATCTTACCAACCGTTCGCTCAAATTTGCGTGGAGGGAGAGTGGAAAACCATTTAGGAAAAAACACCCTCCGTGCACCCGACCGGAGTTGAACCCAGATCTCCTCGTCTTCAGCGATCCAATCTAACATAAGAGTAGCGCGTTAGACCACGCGGCCACCGAAGAATCCTAATTTGTAGTAGTATTTTTCTAGAATAAAAGGTCTTCCAATATGGTAGTCTCAAGTCCGTTCTGGAAGGTCTTCAATCCTACCAAATTACCAATATACATCAGGATTATGGGACGAAATAAGTCCTTCCGGGATCGGCTTCCTACTAAAATCAAGGTATAGCAATACTGCCAAAAGGCTCTTCTTTTTAACTATCACGTAAAATACAAAAGCTCTTATCGGCTGAATCTAAGTGGTAGGGATGAGTATAAAGTTTTTTTGAGGAGAAATGTAGCCACACTAGTGTGAAGAAGAATTTCAGAGCTAGGACCACTCCTCCTTTTTCATTCTGTTGGGATTCAAACCACAACCTCCCCATCAACGGAGACAAGTTCAAGTTCCATGTGAGTACAACGCTTTAGGACTCCCGGAGACAAATGCGCGTCTCAAAAAATGATTAAAACTATTTCCCTCCCTCCTTTCCTAGCGAAAATAGTGGAACATTTTAAATTAATCTTATATTTGCATGGTGAATTATTGCATGGGGCTTTACTGAGCGTTAATAGATGAATAAATGTGTTGAAAGAAAAAGCAATTGATTTTAAAAGTGTAACCGTACTTAAATTTCACACACTACCATAATTATTTTTTCCTAGCCTTTTCAGAGCATTTATCATTTTTAAATAAGAATTTTAATTCACCGTGTATATGAATAGTCTTGTGAGAAAAATAATAATAAATAGGTTGTAATTTAAAATTATGTGGTTGTGTTATATCTCAATTTTTATAGAAATGGCCTTTTATAAAATACAAAAATATGGTTTTGCAATCAACATTGATAAAAATTTACTATATTATAAATGTTATGCTAAAAGTATTGCTATTATAGGCTATATCAAAAGTGACAGCTTCATATTGACTTGTCGGTTGTCTTGGGGGTAAATTTGTCGCCTCAGGACCCGATGTTCGTGGTTCAAACCCAGCCGGGCTTGCTGGGAGTGATAAAAAGCCATAGGGGAATTAAAGCCGTTGGTCCCATTTCAATTGTGTCATGTAAAATAACCCTGGGAGGCATGTGATAATACCTTTCCCGAAAAAATTGGTAGGGTCCTTCGCTTTCGCTCATTGAAATTCTCGTGAGCTGATATAATCATTTGGTTTAGAAATTGCACGTTAAGAACGTTACCCATGTTAGTAAATTTACGTTTTATTTAGCGAGTTTTTAAGATGTAACGTTGAAACAAAAACCATAAATTCTTAGATAAATCTACAAATAGTCCTACAGTGTCACAAGATTATTATTTTTTATCTCGAAGTAAATGTTTTTTTGTAAACGTATTTTTTTACAAATCATCTACAGCTTAGGCTATTTGGCCTAGTCACAAAAATGTCCTATAGGGGTCTTCCTGCCAGGATTTAGATTAAAATTCCATTGTATCATTTGTCCATCTAGAGTATGACACAAGAAAAAGATAATTTAAAAAATTAAGTCAATGTTTTCAAGACACAAATAGTATAATGCCTTTGTAAACTCGTCAGAGGAATAGGGGAATGGTTATCACTAGATAAAAAGAAGGCCTCGCAGGGGGAACTGCTCATTTTCTTCCCTCTCTTTATATTTCTTACATTGGTATCTAAGTGTTATAGTGCTTAGACTGCTTAGGCACATCAAGTTAAGATGCAACCCGCTTTGCAATATAACTTAGACATTTCCAAAAAAAAAGCCACGTCTTTAAATACCTCAAATAAATTAAAAATGACAGCTTCCGATCATATGACCTGATCTACTAATACGTGAACGTAGATCTAGTAACTTTTCTAGCTGTCATATTATAAGGCTCTTCCTATCAAAATGGGAGTATATATTATCTCTCTGGCTTAAAATGGCTGTGTTGGTGTTGGAGGAAAATAAAGTTAGTTAGACGCTATTTAAATGAGGTCTATAAAATAGTGTCGAGGGTGATCAGTAAATCGTCCCGCAGCCACTCGGGCCAGTTAGTGACCGGCTAATCCCAGCCCACACTCCCCCGTGAAATCAATGGAGACGTCTCCCTTCCAGTCCTCTTGCTCGTTACTAATTAAGAGAGAATAGAGGGTGTGTGTAGGGGGGGGAGCGGAGGGAGGGAAGAAGGGGTTAGTAATCGCTGTCAACATGATAATGAGTTGGTGTGGTCTAGACACGGCAGACCCATTCCCCAACACACTTTATTACCGACACTGCTTCATTTTACTGGTCACGCTGACGTTTTAGACGACGCGACGGAGGGTAGATAGGGGGAAGGGGGTGACAGGGTAGAACACCGACCAAGTGACAAACATTGAAAATACATTTGGTAGTGTTGTAGGCGCGATCATCGAGGAGTCTCCCACGCATTTGAACGAATGAGCCGTATTTTCACGTTAAATTTTATTTAAAAAAAAATTTAATTTGAGTCATTCTCACTTGGTATAGACATAATATTACTATTGTTGTAAGATAAGTAAATATACATTTATTCTTTATCATACACATGATTATCATTTATCTAAAATATAAATAAATATAACACTTAAAATGTTTTTTTTAAATGAATGGCCATCATTTTCATATTAATGATTTATCTAAATCTAATATTATTAAAGTTATTTCTTTCAATAACACGTTCATTAGATTTTAAATTTAACGTAGTCGAAAAATAGGCGCGTAGGAAGATACTCGGTTCAAAAAGTGATAAAAAGATAATGGAGATTTAAGGAGGTTGCATAAGTTTTCACTAAATATTATTAGGATAATCAAATCTCCCAAATTACGGTGGGCAGGACATGCAGTGCGAATGGAAGAAACTAGAAGTGTGTTCAAGATATTGTTAGTCCAACTCAATGTGAAGAGACCACTGGGAAGATCTAGATGCAGATAGAAGGATAACATTAAATATAACCTGAAAGAGATAAGTGAGAGTAATGGATAGAATAGTCAAATAGGGAGGTAGTGTAGAGTGAACTGGATAGAACTAGCTCAAAATAGGAGGATAGGGTGTAATGAGGTGGACTAGATAGAACTAGCTCAAAAATGGATAGGTGGCGTTATTTTGTTAGTGTGGCAATGGACTTTCTAGATTCTAATGCTTTAACATAAGTATGTAAATTTTGCTTCTTTCAATAACATGTTCTTTATATTTATTGAGATGTTTTCCAAAAACTCGATACAATTCAAATTTCTGGTATATTTCAGGGATTTTTTAGAACTGCTTGATTAACTGTGTGATACTCGCTTTGGTGGTCTTTAGTAGAAGGCATCACTCTCCATTAGACTTGATTTCTGTTGGCGGGTTAAAATCCCGGGTATATTTCCTCCATATTATATTTCCTCGTCCTTATCCCATTAGTGTGGTTATGCAGATAGCCTGAACGATAAAAAAATTAGTGTTAAGGGTGTTTAACATTTTATGAACCATAAATGGCTCTAATTCGATTGCACTGATGATGGTTTTCCACGTGCAATTTTTCCTCTAGTTTTACCATCCCCTAAGCCAGTGAAGGGGATCTCCCTTTAAACTACCTTTCTCTCCTCTTCCCCTCAAATAAACCCTTTGATATCCACGTTAATAAACGTAATGGTTAGAAACAAAGTCACAGAATCGTTGTTGGTGGGAAATGGCGGTTAATAAGCATGCATACTTGTTTTAAAACGTTCAATCTGGTTTCTATAACACAATCTGAATAGAAGGGTTATTTTAAGGAATCTAACCTGTCTTGTTCATCAGTGCCTTAAACCTAGTGATTACTGTATACTTCGTGGTGGTTACATATGGAACTATACAGACTCACTAAATGGAATTGATCACTTATACAGTAAAACCTCGTTAGTAACCGAACCCCGGTAGTACGAAATTTCGGATAATCCGAACATACTTTTCAGAAAACGGGGGAAAAATTGAGTCAAATAAAATATATTTTATTGGTTAAAAAGCTCAAAGTTAAAGGAGAATTGTAAGAAAAGGTGTGATCTGATAATAAATTCTTAATATTTACATGATGTAGTCAACACAAAGTGTTTTCTTGTAACTAAAAATAATTACAGTACAATATTACGTGTTATACACCAGTTAAATGAATGAAAATTTGAATAAACCCAATCAACCATAATTTAAAATTCGTGAAAATACTGTATCACTGTTTTCTCCCACTTAATCTGAATTTTCGCAAATCCTAATAAGCTTCGGTCCCAATTAGTTTGGATTAACAAGGTTTTAGTGTAGTTGGATTCTGGTAAAAATGATATTTTAGATTTTTCTTTAGGATTATGTTGATAATGTTTTACTAAATTATTAATATTATATTATGAGTATTGATAGTTAATATATATTAAGCATGACAGTACTGATCACATGACTTGATGTATTGAATAAGTGAAATTAAATCTAGTAGCTTTTCTAGCTGTTATTCTTACTATGAAAATTGGACTGTACATTAGTATTAAAAAATTAAATATTATCTTGTTAGTTGGCTATACATGGTTGATTATCAGTTTTATCTTCTTAAATAAAAGTATTAAATCATCACTCGCCATCTCGGAAATACATTATTACCAAGCCGAACGTGTCAAGAAACTTTATATTTTAATTTAAAATTAATTTTCTCTACATGATCACTGTATTGTCACTTGGACGAGTTTTGACCCACACTGAACTATTGTTTTCAAAAACAATTCAGAAGAGTTCTTTCAGCCGATCGTATTTTCTCTTTGACGAGGAATTCTTGTGTTGTGAATAATCGCAATGTTAGAACATAATATTTCAATGCGCTCATAAGCTTTTATGTCCATACTATAATTAAAATTTGCATGGTTGGATTTCTTGCGCCCTTAACTTTACTGTTTCAGCTGCGTTTCAAATACGAGAATTCATAAACACACTATATTTTTATGTCCCCATCTTTCCTGAACGACACACATAATTCCATTTAAATTGACAAATGACTGTACTGGGTGTAGAAGAAAAATTGTAAAATAACCTATCACATACACATAAGTTCACATTATTTTTCTATTAACAGCTGTTATATATTGTTAGTTATATAATCAATAAAATGAAGAGAGTGTCTGTCGTGAGCATTCCGCGATATCTACCGCTCGCAGAGGATTAAAATTTTAGAATTAGTAGCCCCTGTGCACAAACATATGCACCTCGAAGCTGGAATTTTAAATTTCTGATTGGATTTTTTTTAATTTATAAAAACTGTGTAGGAAGAAATAAAATGAAGAGATTTTTTTCTGTATACTAGAGGCTAAGAAAAAAGCGTTTCCTGAGGTAACAACGCTATGTATTGCTTGATTACTTCGGGTAACGCCTGATACTTATTCTGTAACTACATAAAGGTTTTATATTTCAAACTTTTACATTTATTTATTCCAGATAATAAAATTGCCAAAAGAGTGTGCCTCATGGATACATCGCATGGTTTTAAATGTTTGAAATTAAAAGAACGAGCTCAAGACAGTTTCTTAAAAACTTTTCTTTAGTTCAAAGTGTTTTTATAAATTAAAATGATAAAACGTAATAAAAGCATCATTTTAAAGCTTTAAAACAATAATTATTTCAAGTCAGAATGATAAATGATCAATAGTTTCATTATAACAATTAATTTCACAAAAAAGGTATTTTCAATCTAATCATCATGCAGGTAAATATTACATTAGTTCTGCTCATATCTATGAGATTAAAGATCATAAGAGCATATTTGGCTTACCAGAAAACCGCATCATTTGATGATATCGATTAATCCACGCAAAGACTTACAAATAAATCCTGGTGTGGCACTAACTTTTGTTTAAGCAATGATTAATCAAATATTTAAATAACGTTCTAGTTGTGACGCCATTTCAGAATAAAACTCTGTTAATAAAGCACTTATATTAAAAATAATGCTGTTAATTTACTTACAACAAACTAGTTAAACAACGCAGTATCTGGAAATTATATTAATAATTCAAATTAATTTAGGTATTATAAGCACGTTTGTTGATATAAATTTTTTTTTTCAAGATATATTTACCACCTGGTTTTCAGGAAATAATTAAATAAGAATTATTTTGCACATTTGTTGAGTAAGTAACTTTATCCCACGATATATTTACCACATGGTTTTAATGAAGGAATTAAATATGACTTAATGTTTTCTGAAATATGGCGTCCACTAATCACTGATGAAATTACAATATCCTCCTGATTATTAGACGAAACAGCCCCAAGGATTACTTTTAAAATAAAAGTTAGTTCGAAAATAGAAATTAATCAGTATTCAGTAACCAATCAATATAGTTTTACAATCTTTTTGGATAGGTTGGAAACTATAGCTACGTCTTTACTGATAATAAGATGCCTATTATGGTCCATTCCTCACCGTGAGGACATAATATTCAAGTCACAATAGTGCTCATTTACTCCCGCCCTAGCTGCACAAATAAGGAAAACCTCATTTATACAGGTGAATACTGTTCAAGGAGCACATCTCCTCAGCTCCTTGGTACATACCTTATCGATGTTTTCAATCGAAACAACAGAACAATCGATACCCCCTTTACCTGTCAGAACTAGACAGAATCTTACCAACATGATACAGCTAATTTCTCTGGAAACCTTGGGAGCCAGAAACTCTCCGAGACGCCTCAAGATCGTCATTTCACTTATGCGTTTATTTTTTATCTAAAAAAAAAACATAACAATAGGCAGTGATTGGATTCGTTGATTACTTCTGACCAAGATAAGCGATCTGGAATTTATTAGATTTAAATTCTTGAATATGTAATCCGGTATTCAATTAAATACAAGTCATCATCAATCAGACATTAATAGAGAGCTTAAGAGCTGGATCTCACATGCTACGTCAACATACCTACGCGAGAAATGTTTTAAATAACATTCGTTGGATGATTTATTATGGGAGCTTAGCCCCTGTGGTTTATTAAAAGTTAACAAAAGGAATATATTTGACACAAAGTAAAATACTTTCAATACCGGCTTCGATTTCATAAGGTGGAATCAAGAAATTTATTTTAAATATGTGATTATTATATTTTATTTGTATATAAAAAGTGATATTGTTTTACACTCGCAAACCTTTGGTTGTAGAATGTATTTATAAATTCAACTATTGAAAATAATTTTACTTCAAAATATTATTCATTATAATTTCACAATTCTTATCCCAAAATTTAAAAAAAAACAATATAATTTGGTATGAAAGCAGAAGGGATAGTAAAGCCTTTATAGTTTTCTTTCTTACAGATTAGTGTGTTGTTTGGAAATTAATTATTCTATCCCATTATGATTAAACTGTTTTACACTATGTTTAAAAGATTTTCTGTGTTCAACCATACATATTTTTATAAAGCTCTTTTATATTATAATTAAACGTTTGGTCCGGTTTTTATTTATATTTTACCCTCCTTTAAACAATCTAAAAGCCAAATAGATTGCAGAATTTGGCTGACATATTCGAAAACAACATATTAAAAGAATGCATAATCTGTGCATTCATTATTGCTGGTGTGCCTCAGTAAAATGAGCTCAACTTCTCAAATATTTATTGAAGCCCCCATAACACTTTTTTACTTTCTCTCTATCTTACAGGTAGAGAAAGTATGGTGATCGTCAAAAAAATCGAACTCACCATTTTGATGAATTTTGACGTTTCATGACTTCCTGAATCCGAAAAAGTGGTTTATGAATTTCCGTCTGTCTGTCTGTCTGTCTGTACCTCCAACTAGAGCCTAAACTATTTTACCGATTGAGCTGAAACTTGATATCTAGGGTTTTAATAGGGTTGCCCCGAGGGGTTTTTGGAATTGGATATCTACCCCTAAAATTAAGGGTAGTTTACTGAAGGGAAAAAAGAGAAAAAGTCGATTTTCTCAAAATCGGCTCTAACGATTTTGATTAAATTTCATTTATAAACATTAATAAATATTCCAAACAAAATGGCTACCCTCAATATTTCGGCAAAATGGCTTTAAGGGCTCCGGTCTGATGCGTCAATTAACATTTTTTTAAATAGCTCCGAAACTATTTGAGATATGAAATTACTTAGCATTACAAATATGTATATATATTTATAATACAGATATTTTATCCGAAACATATTTTTGTAAAATCAATAACTTTCAATCTATACGCAATTATATGAATTTTTTAACTTTTTGGACATTAAAGTTTAAGTATTGCGACCGTAAAAAAAACTAACCTGAAATGTTGATGGATGTCGACGTCTCATGACCACCCGAACCCTAAAAAATAGTCTTTGCAATGCCGTCTGTCTGTGTGCCTATAAAAACTTAAAATTAAGGGTAGTTTACTGAAGGGCGAAAAGAGAAAAATTTGGTTTTCTCAAAATCTGCTCAAACGATTTTGATTAAAATTCGTATCTAGGCGTTGATTAAGATTATAAATAAACGGGCTATTTTCATTTTTCTATGAAAATGATTTTTAGGGTACTTTACAGAAGCGTTAATTTCCGTATCTCCACAACTATTGGAGAAACTAAACAACTTATCATTGCAAAATTGTAGGACTATTAGAAATAAAAAACTTTTATTTGACATATATTTTTATAAAAGCAGCAGTTTCTGAGATATTTGCAAATATATTAATACAATTTTGTGAACTTTAGTTGTAAACATATACTACTTAAGTCTTAACGCAATAATTCTCCAATGCCATAGAGTAATTAAAAATAAGTATCTAAAAAAGTATGTTATTTTTCTTTAAATCTCTTAGGAGAAATGTTTGCATAGCAATGATTTATCTCCATTTTAGACTCAATAGTCAATATTTACATTTTTTATTGGTCAAAATGTATAAATGAATAATTAAATATTTAAATATCAATGTGATGACTTGAAGATCTGCAACACCTTATAAAATGTTAAAACTTTAACCAGAATCGAAATTTTAATACGAAATGTTGACCCTTGTGGAAGACATTAAACTGTTTGAAATGTTCTAAGGTGGAAAAAGATGCGCCTCTTTTCTCATTGATTCTATATCATTGTATATTATTTTATGCGTGTTCTTATGTGGAGTGGTGATGATACAATGTACATTATTCCGTTCAGAAATCTTACGAGTTTATAGAAAGAGAGAGAAAGTCTGTGCGGTGCTCCGTACCATTTATTTTTAAATATAGAAGAGCAGAGTGAAATATACATATCCATACAATTTCGATTTGCTTTCACTTAATCTTGATGTCAAAAAGCTTGAAAGAGTTTTTGTCCGTGGAGCTATCCGTTGGTCTGTATGTATGTAAATACGCTACAGGTCGCCAAATTTCTTCGAATTGACCACAATGTTTTTGTATTCGTTTCGTCTATAAGCAGAGTATAACACAATTGAAATTCACAATTGAAATTATAGACTTTCAACTTCTGTAAAAAGTTTTTTGAACACATTATTTTAATTTATATTATAATATTTGGGTGATCTTAAGCTAAAAATTTTATTTTGACTTTTTATTTACGACCAATCATTTCGAAGATATGATTTATTTTTATTTTTTTGCCAAAAGAATTATACATTTTTATTTAAGCTTCTGAGAAATTTTGAAATGAGCTTATTTATTTTGAAGTACACTACATGAAAATTAATTATAGGTATGCAATCTAAAATTAGAATTCAATGAAAATCTAATGATATAATGAACAAGATAGACACAAAATATATTAAAATAAATCAATAAGAATATGTACTTGCTTTGACCTAGAATTGTCTCAATGATCTTAATTTTAAATAAAATAATGAATTTTGTTGGACTCCAACTTATTTTAAATTACTCCCCACACCGGTATGCATATAGTAAAGAGGCACCGGTCTCGTTTTGTTTGGTTTTCCTGAGACGGGGAGGTGAGGATGGAATTCCGGCTAGGTGCAATAGAGGAGGTTGTTTTCCTAATTGTTTTATCACTCTCCCTCGAAGCAAATACGTGAAACTTTCCTATACGTTCTATTTTTCCTCATCTCTAGCCCCATTAGTGTAATATGCGGATAGACAGAGCAGGTAGTAAGACGTAAGTGTTTTTCATTAGCTATTTGTATGTTTGTTTCAAATAACGTTACTAAGATCATTGCGATGCTCTTGCCGACAAAACCAAGTGAGGCCGTCCAGTGGATTTTAGAGCTATTACAGACAAACTGGTTTAAGGAGATGGAGAATACCTTCCTTGTAAACTCTGCTGCAAGCCAAACGAAATCTACATTTTTCAACATCGACTTATTTTTTTGCACAGCGTCTTACTACTCGTCCGGGCTAGGCGCATATGTCCTATGTAAGCTAATAGAAGATGAAAAAGGTTGAATGTTAAAGGAAGTGTACAAGCATTTTCTTGTAGAGAAAGAGTATAAAAACATTTAGGATAAACCACTCTCAATACACTCGATCGAAATTATAACCACGATCAGTACGGCCGTTTGCGAGAGTGAATAGAGTGTATTTGAGGCGTATTTTTATGCACCGCATCTTACTAACCATCAGGGCTATCATTTTATTTTCATTTTTCATTTATTTAAGGTATTTAACGTGCACTTTTGAACTGACTTATTAATCAGAACAGACTTATAAACTAATTTAAATCTAGAACAACACAACTCCAGCCCCCAGCATGTTAAAATAATCCACATTTCATCAATAATACATTTTTCAGCCATGCCAGGAATCAAACCCGGATTCTTAGCTCACAGACAGACACGCTACCGATTGAGCTAGGGTGATGAACTGTCAGAGCAATCCACACATTAACACTAACGAGATAAGGAAGAAGAATTATATTTAAAAAATGTACGTGCATTTAAGTGAAAGTAGAGTGGAAAACCAATAAGATGAATAAAATCAGCGCACCCGGCCGATAATCGCGAGAAACAAGACTAGAAGAGACTGACTCCTGAGTTGTGTATATGATGAGAATTCGCCCAAACACCAACCTTTATAAGGCTAATTTTATATATTCATACCCGCTTCGATGGCCTCATGGCCTAAGTCGTCCTCTTGCAATTGATCGACCTACCTATGACGGGAGAACGGAGATTAAATCCTTAGTGGTTTCTCCTGAATGGTTTTCCACTCTCCCTTCACACAAATTCGGCCACACTTCCTAAAAAATTACCTGACTATACCTAACACATTCACATAATTAGTACATATCCGTATAGCTTGAACAGGTAGTAAGACGCGGCACCATAAACAATATTATGTTCGTACGTTAAATCATATATATTGTAGCTGCCCGCTTTTGACAAGTAATAATTCCAATATACAAAAATAATAATAATAATAATAATAAAATAATAATAATAATATATAATTCTGGTGGGAAAAAGGGTTTTAAAATATCAAATTTTTTTTCGGTAAACAGTGATGATATTTTACCATATTGCTAGTATTAATGTAATAGTATTGAAATAATATATAAAAAGTGACAGCAACATTTCAAGTGACATTGATGTGTTAATATATTAAATTAATTTCGGTAATTTTTTAATTTCCGATACTTTTTTTTTTCCAGTCAAAATCCTACCATAGTTACATTTTGTCAATGTTGACAGCAAAAGTAGATGCATATGTTCTAATCCTATCATTGTTCAACGATCAAATTAATTGGTTTATTATTTTAATATAACTATAATTTAGTACGAGTTTTAATTAGTTGAAAGATTACCAGATTGAAAGGTCAAGGTATCCAGGTGTAATATCTCATTCACAAAATTAATAACTTCACTCACTTTAATTTACAAAAAATAAAATAGTAATTACTGATAGTATATCGTTAAATTCACTCGCGTATTAAGTTAATTTATCAATACGAACTATTGTTTATCAAATAAATATATATCACGTCCCGATAAATCCAATGGATACGAGTAGTGTGGGTGTATAATTAGTTTTCTCAGAGGAAAAAAATAAATTTTTTGTTTATTTTTGCTCCACGTATTGACAAGTTACTAAATCTACTTTCGCTTATTCATCACCCGCTTCGGTGGACGCATGGTCTTAGGCGTCGATATTATAATAGACTATACTTCTGATGACGGGGAGATCGAGGTTCGAATCTCGGTTGGATGTACTGAAGATTTTCTATAATGTTTTCCACTTTCCCTTCACGCAAATGCGGGTACACTCATATAAATATAATCTTCCTCATCCCTTAAACCATTAGCGAGATTAGTACACATGCGTATAGCCCGAACGGGTAGTAAGACGCAATGTTAAAAAAACTTATTCATACGTCAAGTCATGTGATCTGAAGCTGTCATTTGTGATAGACTAATCATCATCATCATCATCATGAACATCTGTTTGGAACATAGGCCTTTCCACCACCTCCCATCTTTTTCCCTCCACTTTGGCCCAGTCTTCCCCTTTTTCCTCCACACTCCTTACCCCCTTCATCCATTTGTCCCTTGGTATTCCATTCGACCTCCTACCCCCCACTTCCATATCCACCATCCTACCTGGGCATCCTTTCCCTCTACATTCTTCCCACATGGATATTATAATAACTATAAAATAATATAATAAAATACCATCAATGTTGTTCGTAAAAAAACATATTTGTATTTTCTAAAAGGTGTTTGAAAATATCCATTCGTAAGAAAATCAAGGTACAGCCCTCCTTGCTATATGAAGTTTAACTACACTAATGGGGCAGATATAGGGAAGGTGTGATTGAGATGGAATGTACCCACATTTCATAGCTGTAACCGTTTAGAAAGAAAAACCGCCATCGGTACAACTTACCGGGATTTGTACCCTAACATCCCCGTCACCGACTAACCAGACACGTCTGCGTGCCCACAAGCGCGAGTTCAAAAAATACACCTTTGAGGGCTTATGAAGATAAGCACTAAACCAGCAAGGTCAGCTGTTTCGCTCATTGCAATAACCGTTTATATCCATGTGCAATAAAAGCAACTTGATTATATAACCATATAAATAAACAGTTACTGCGCCGGCCCACACATTGCGTTCATTTATACCCCACCCAAGTTTCATCGGACAGATAAACCATCAGAGATTTGGGGTGGATTATTTATATGGCTCACACATAGCTTCCAAACGGAATGATCTGTTGTTTTATGACCACACATCGTCGGTAAGTGAGATTACAGAATAAAACCACAGACATTCGCGTATAAAAATAAATTAGGTTCTTTGGAGAGAGGAAGTTGAAGTTGAAGTTGTCTACCGCAGCTTTGAGGACGCGTTGAGACGTCTAGACATCCCGCGTTATTTAACAAGTTATTTTATTATTCCAAAAATTTGTTCACGCCAAAATTAAGATGAAAGATTGTACACATACTATGTAATAATTATAATAATTTCATTAGCTTTACTTAAATAATCATATATTTTTTATTTCCGGGAGTTATACGAGGATTAAATTGAGCAAATTGTTTAGTTTTAGTAACATGACAAAAAATTGCACCTTTAGTAATCCTTTCTCATAGTACTATAGTGATACAATTAATTTTTATTTATATATTACCTTCTATAAAATAGGATTAAAACCTTACATTTTGAGTGATAAGAATTTTTTTTAATAGAGTAGAACGTCGATAATTCGGACGTCGAAATCCGGATTGTCCAATCAAGAAAAAATATTATTTATAAAATAACATAGTGGTATCAATACAGAGACATGGCTGTCAAAAAACTCACCTCAATCCTTGTTAAGAAAAAAAAATTGGAGACTTTTTCATTGTTATATTTTTGCCTTATTATATTCCTTCAAAATTTGTGCTATTTAGCACCAAAAAACAATGTGTCGATTCGTTGTTTAAATAAAGTGAAAATTTTCTACCTTGACACTGAGTTTTCGAAGTAACCCTTCAATGCTTTTTTTTATCTGGTATAGATAGTCTATTGCGTTTTCGATAAATCCGCACTGGATCATTCCCCAATTAGTCGGAATTATCGACGCTCTACTGTAATGACAAATTGAGATCATCTAATTTTGAAGCGATGTTTTACGTGAGATCAACGTAGATGATTTGAAACAATCCATCCTTCCTCACACAAATAAGTGTTTTTGTAACAGTGTCACAACAGGAAATTCTAAGATAATTAAGGATTATTTTAGTGGCTTTTGTAGCATCAGAACGGCCCTTCCCTTAAGAAATACCGCAGCCTAAGGGTAATCCCTTAAAGTAGGCGGTGCCTTTGGGAAAGTTTTTTCAATCACTTTTGTTTTGTGAGTAACAACTTGGTGACACCCATATTAGTGGGCGCGGATCTAAATGTCAAGTTGACCTGGTCTCGTTTTATGGTGACTAGGAGGTCGCGTTCTCTCGACAGATGTACTGAGGATGTTTCGCCCTGAATCATTCCTCACTCTCTCCACGCACAAATTCGGTACATTTACTCTAGCACTATCCTACTCATCCCTACAAAATGGTGTAGTTAAATGAGGATAATCCGAGCATATCCTAGTGGATAGCAAGACGCAACGCAAGAATAAATAGTTTAAAAAAAAAATTATCGATGAAAATGTATTTAAAAAAATTAAGCATCAGGGTTTAAAAAAATACTCCCCGTCACATGTTAAAAGGAATTTTATTGTTATTATTAAAGAATCCATAGTATTAAATATCCATACAAATTATTTAGGGACAGTTAGAAATATCAATTAATCCACTTGTCCTGTTCTAAAAAAGAAAAGAAACCTCAAATTCTAGTTTGGTTTTATTTGCTTATTCCAACACGCCTCTATTTACTAAAAAATACAATCCGACACTTTATCTCCTTCCCTATTGAGTTATGGGTCCCAGTTCGATTGCTGGTAAGGCCAAAAAGTGTATCACTGGATTTTTTTTTAAATTTGTGTTTACTCTAGTGTACGTCTTGCTGCCCGTCAGGCTATATGCAATTTAACTACACTAATGTGGTGGGGATAAGGAAAATAGGGTTTAGAGGAAGTGTAACCCACATTTCCATGATGAGAGTGAGTAGAAACCATAAGATGACTGCCAAAAGAGTGGTTATTTTTGTTTGTTTTATTTTATACATTTTACACAATCAATATTTAACGTTTTAATTTAAGTGATAAATAAAGTTCGTTAATAACAAACAATTATGTCCACCACGCGGTATTTCTAACATGAAAATAAAATATTTATAATCTGCTGTTTATACTGGCCTTTAATTGGCCGTGTAGATCCTCTTCTCGCATTCTCATTGGTTGAAACGTCTCAAGTCCAAGAGCTGTCCATGCGCAACTCATGTATAGCGCATAAAATGTTAAAGTCAAATCAACTTTATTCATCGTGCATTATTTACTATTCACTATGTATTAATTATGAAGGCCACCATTAAAAATTTGTTTCAACTTCTTATACCCTATTCACTGTTAATTATGCGTTATGCATAATATAAACCAAGTTTAAGCCATCCAGAATGTGACATTTAAACATTGATTAAGTGTACCAATGACTGTAAAGTTAACTTTAGATGGAATTTTACTTTTAAGAGTTTAACTATAGAGTTTTAACTCTGCCATAAGAGTCGGCATTTTTCTGTCATGTGAGTTGAGAACAAATAAAAAAAAGTGATAATTCAAGCTAAGAAGTGGTGACTCTCGAGTGCGGTGAAAGTAAAGGAACTGTGCGACTCATATTTAGCGGGGATGAAAGAGAGCCGTCAAGACTCCAAGAGGTATGTTGTGTGTGACGCAGTTCCAGTGTGTTATGTGTGGACCACCTGGCCATCCATTCCTCTCCGACCTCCCACACTACATGTACACCCTATCTACCGTAGGAGAGGTGGTGACAGCCAGCACAAGGTTCTTTATTTTGCAAACAATAGTTGGACGTGAATAATGTCAACTTATTCGGAAATAATTATTGTTTGCTTAGTAATACAACCTATATTATTAATAAAAATATTATCAAAGGGGTGACCTGGCTGTCTAGGGGTAAGGTGTCAGAAATTCTGTGTGGGGGTCCGGGGTTCAATCCTCGGTCCCGGCACAGATTTATCTGATTGCCAAAACCTTCCTTCACCTCTGACAAGACGTGTATTAATCACAACTTGTTTAATGTGAGGAATGCCAGGCCTCCACCGTGGTTCGGATCCCACGTCAAACTGTAGTCTCCATTTCATCTCACAATCACCCTACCATTGCACATTAGCGTAAGTGCGTATAACCCGAACGGATAGTAAGACGCGGTGCTAATAATATATAATAAATAAATAATCAAAGTATTCAATAATACTTCCCCTGGGCCTGATTTACTAACGAGTGCAATTCTGTTCTGGCGCAAGTCAAGAAATGGCGCAACTTTGCACCCAGGTTGCTCCCAAATATGCGCCTTATTTATTTGCTCCATTTCCGTATTGACTAAAGAAGGCGAAAACTGGTGGCAAGTTTATTACTTTGTTCTCAAATTGCACCTGCTTCTTTTAATGAATAGGAATTTGGGTGCATCTTTCAAACTTGCACCGGTGCAACTATTTGCTCCCACTAGTGAATCCAGGCCCCGAGGATTGAGCTTGATTCACACATTAGCCAAAAAATAGAAAGCAGGATCTGACTCAGTGGCGCAGCAATTCAGATGCTGTATGTTGACCCAAGATGCATTGCAACGCTAACTTAAAACAGCTGATTATTAACATATTTTATTTTCAAATGGATAAAGATATTTTAGATCACTATCCTCATGGATATTTACAAATTATGATGCTGTGTCGTGGCACAATCCAATACAGCGATACACACGCTTTACATTAACAGGTTATTTCAAATCTCTACACAAAAGCCAACAATGCTGTCTGCTTGCTTCTGGCTGTAGAGCGCATGCATTGTCAAATGCGCATGCGCACTGATTTGAAATGGTTGATTCTGAGATTTGATTGGGTCTCCCGTGCCGAACGTCTCAGGCAGAGCGGACGAAGTATAGATGAGATGAACTTTAGCGGAACACCTCGCACCGATGAGGCGGAAATCTTGTGATTGGCTTAGAGCTCGTCACGTAATCACTTTTCTGATTTGCACTAGTTTTTCGGCGAACGTGTGAATCCACAGTTACTGTATAATTGGCGTTTTCGTAACTCATTGAAAGAACAAAATATATTAATAAAACGAATTTTTTTGTTTTTCGGTTGTGGCAACAAGAGATAATATTGTACGTGAAATAATAAATTAAAAAGTATTATATTCACACTTGTATCTTGTTATAACTAGCCAGATTTTTTTTATATAACTTAGAGGAAGCGCCATAGAAAATATTAGTTTCCAAATGAAACGTTTTTATTTAGTAAAAAGCGCATGAACACAGCCTAAGACGGTTTGTATGACGTCATCAACCACCCTGGTTTTGAATAGCATTTTAGAAGCTCTCGTTTGAAAACCGGCCTTGTTGTGAAGAGCATTTTAGAAACTCTCGTTTGAAAACCGGCCTTGTTATGAAGAGCATTTTAGAAGCTCTCGTTTAAAAACCGGCCTTGTTATGAAGAGCATTTTAGAAGCTCTCGTTTAAAAACCGACCTTGTTGTGAAGAGCATTTAGAAGCTCTCATTTGAAAACCACCCTTTTTATGAAACGCATTAGAAGCTCTCATTTGAAAACCGCCCTAGTTATAAAGAGAATTAGAAGCTCTTGTTTGAAAACCGCCCTTGTTATGAAGATCATTCTAGAAGCTCTCGTTTGAAAGGCAGTTTTAAGTGAACCACAAAATCCGCTTACACAAAACTTATTTTCATAAGTTCGTGTTCCAATAAAGGAAAAACTGTTAAAACATTATTTAAAAAAAGTTATTTGCGAAATTTTTGACACCAACTCAACCAACATAATAATTATTGTCCTGCCGATCACCTGGTTTGGTGAAAGGATACATGGTAATTTTTCCTCGCTGTCATTTACCGCCTCTCCTATCGTAGATAGGTTATAGTAAGACACTCCAGCACTCGGTGACAAGTTACACGAGCACCTAGGTTATCGTGTTCACAGCCTTGGGTGGGTGCTGAAGGAGAACGGAGGGGAAGGGGGGGGGGGCGAATCGACTTTGCTAAATCAAGCGCTTACATCGGATTGAATTGTCTTCATTAATGTGGAATGGAAGGGGACGTGAAGAAAAGGCCAGCGTTTTTGCAGTTTTTATGGCAAAACTTTTTTTTTGAAAAAATAAATAAAATATTGCTCGATTACAAACATAGGGTTTGATTTTTTTCCCCACATATTGATATCAACAGTTCCTGAATACCTGTCATGAGCATGGTGGCATTATCTAACAAACTTTTTAAATTAAGATAAAAAGTTGTCGTTAAATTCCAGAACACCCCTGACAGATAATCACGAAATTATAAGGTATGTAAATAACATTTTATTCTATGTTTATACTCGATCAATATATTATTTAGTTTGGCAACAACAAAAAATTGTCATAAAAAACTACCAAAACACTGGATTTTTCTTGCGATCCCAACTTAAGGTCGGATGGTAGGGATTGCGAGTTAAAGGTAGTATGTACAGTAAAACCTTGGATTGCGAGTAACTTGGTCTGCGAGTGTTTTATAAGACGAGCAAAAATTTTCAATAAATTTTAACTTGATAAACGAGCGATATCTTGCAATACGAGTAGTACTATGGTTACGCTTTGTCTGCCAAGCAGTGTCATTGGATAGGTTCTTTGTTAAAGTCGCACAAAAATAAAAATATTCCAGTGATCCAACATATAGCAGTGATTCTGTTAGTGACAGTGAAAGTCGACCTAAACTATAACCCACCTCCTCCTCTCCTCTCTCTCGTCTACCTCACACTAGCCACGATTAAATTTAATTAATAAATTTGATTACAGTACAGTTACATTTTAATAACGAAAATAAAAAAGCTATTAATCATTTTTAGATTAAATATTTTTGGTTTGTGGGACGAATCATCTGAGTTTCCATTATTTCTTATGGGGGAAATTCGCTTTGATATACGAGTGCTTCGTATTACGAACACGTTTACGAAACGAATTATGCTCGCAATCCAATGTTTTACTGAGGTAATGTCACTTTAAAGAATTGAATTATATCGTTAATTACGTCACACAGTACACTGCAGTTATATTTTAATATTTTTTTTTACTTTTCAAATTTTCGATATATTATTTATATTTTACACCAAGTCTGAATGGAACCGTCCAATTAAAGGTACTTAAAAAGGATTAGTTCGGACCAACACATGCCAGACATCGCTAGTTGGAAGTTGATTGAAGTTTAGTGCAAAACTACACAGTACTAATAATAATAATTCCCAGTGATCCCTCTGGTCAGTGAGTAGCCCATTGTGTAAAAGGATAAAACTAGTTTTAAACTCGATACAGTCTACGGTAGTGTGGGTGGCATTTGAAATTGTAGCCTACGTGCAGAACACAGGGGGGAGGGGGGGGAGGACGACGACAATCACCCATCGTCTTATTGCTTCATACCTGTAAACACACGTATTCCCGTCTCCATAAAATTTTATGGTAGGGCTATAGCTAAAAGCGATGTAATCAAGTACAGCAATGAAAATTTTTCAAACATGATGTTATTTTACACAGTACTTAAAAGAAGAGTCGGCGAAAATTTATTCTAGTTGTATTTCAGAAAAAAAAAAAGTTTGTTTTAACGTTATTGTATACTTTCATTCAAGCAACAGTAGAGTAGTACCCGCCTCGGTGGCGTAGTTGGCTAACGCGCGAGTCGTGTTGAGTCAGACCACCGAGGACGGGGAGATCGAGGTTCGAATCTCGGTCGGGTGAACTGGGGGTGGTTTTTCCTTAATGGTTTTCCACTCTCCCTCCACGCAAATGCGGGTTCACTTCCTCTAAATTCAACCATCCCAATTCCTAATCCATTAGTGTAATTAGTACTTAAGCGTATAACCCGAATGGGTAGTAAGACGCGGTGCTAAAAAAAAAAAAAAAAAAAAACAGTAGGGTAAATAATAGCTTACCTCAGTTTTAAAGTACAGTATATAAGCGCATCGGTGAGTACGCAGACTAAATGTCAAGCTCAACTGGTCTGTTTGGAAGATGACCAGAAGGTCGTGGTTCAAATACCAGTCGGGTGTAATGAGTGTGTTGTTTTCCCGAATGGTTCCTCACTTTATCTATACGCAAATGTGGGTACATTTTCTATATATTCTACCTTCATCCTCCCTACCTTATTAGTGTATTTAAAAGCGGATAGCCCAGGCAATAGTACAATGCCTTGCCAAAAAACAAAACACAAACAGTATCCACTATAAAGGTGACCATATGTAGGTTACTGTTTTTTGGGGTAGTGTCCTGCTGTACTATAGAGCAAGCGGTATTACACTCATAGGTACTGATGTTTGACCAACAACTTCTTTTTGAAGTTAGAGAAAATAATGTTTTTAATTGAACAACGCTCCAGGCAAGGAACTTCCCCTTAGAGTTTTATTTTTTCGAGAAGTTGTATTTATAAGTTATATTTGCCCAAATGTAACGTGCACGTTCCCTGACAATTGCAGTTACTATCTAATATGTGATGTAGGCTTATATAAATTTTCATGTGCAGAGGAAAATTCCGTATGTACCTTTGTTTAACATTTTTGTTGCATACTTTGCATAATTTTATTAGTGAATAACCACATTATTTTATTGTATACTTTCTAAAAATTTACGATATTACATTTGCAGGTGAGTATGTCAGTATTTAAAATAGGTACTACATACATTTTTAGCCATTGACTAAGTGTGCATAAAATACTAAATTAATTCTTCAAGGCGCTCCAAGGAATGGAACCAGGTTCCATCCTCTGTCACTGGGCGACGAATATACCGTTGATTTACTAAAACAGACAAAATTAGCAGGTCCTAAGCGAGAGTAGTAAAACTTGAACCCGTGTCTCCGGTCTAGAATCTAATCTCTCTATCTATCGCCGGCAATCCAGTCTTAACACGTAGCGCCTTAGACCGTGCGTTCACACGTACGGATAAGCGCGCGCGCGCTTGTCCTAGAGCACCCCTCCTAATGTCGTGTTCTTTCTACCCTAATCCAGACACCTTTCATCACCATCACGTCTCGTCTGAATGGACACTTTCATTTACCCTCTCCTGTCTCCCCTACAACAGGCGTATGTTGCTGAGCTCCAGAGATCCCAACCAGTAAATATTTTAAAACATAGCTTATATATATTTTAGGTATTTAACGAGCACTTTCTGAACCGACTGATGATGTTAGCACACGACTTAAAACTAACTTAAATCTAGAACAGACACAACACTCAGCTCTCCCTGCCCCGGCCGTCAATTCATCAGTGTGAAAGGGGAAACCCACATTTCAACAACTATAATATTTTCTGCCATACCGGGAATTGCACCCGGTACCCTTATCTCAGTAATCAGACACGCAACCAACTGAGCTAAGGTGAGGAACACGACCAGTAAAACCTGTGCACTTGTTTGTACGTACAAATTAAGGGGAAACAATTTAAGGAAAAAAAACACCCTTAGTACGCCCGATTGAGATTTGTAGCCAGTTAACTTTTTAATAGTAGTTTTGTAATTTTAAACGGTCATATAATTATAGAATTTAGTATTTGTACATTTAAAATAATAGTAGTTTTAGTAGTTTTGTAACTTTGAATATAATAGAGTTTAGTAATTTTTGTAACTGTTCATAGATATAATAGTAGTTTTAGTATTTGTAACTGTCAGATATAATAGAGTTAGTTTTTAGTCTATGATAGTATAGCTTTGTAACTGTCAGATATAATAGTAGTTTAGCTTTTGTAACTATCAGTTATAAAAATAGTTTTGGTAAATTTTGTAACTGTTAGATAGTTTATAAGTAGTTTTGGTAAATTTGCTAATGTCAGATATAAGAGTAGTTTAGGCAGCTCTTGTAACAGTCAGATATAATAGTAGTTCTCGTAGCTTTTGTAAATTTCATATTTAAGAGTAGTTTTAGTAAATTTGTAAACGTCAGATTTAAGAGTAGTTTTAGTAAATTGTAAATGTCAGATTTAAGAGTAGTTTTAGTAAACTTGTAACTGTCGAATACGGTCCTACCTAGCAGGATCCTACTATAGTAATGATCGGTAAACACACATAGTTTCCGATTCATTCACCAGTCTTCATCCAAACGGGCGACGGTCATTGTCTCCAAGTGTGTCCTTTGGCCTTCAGTGGTCCGTGACCTGCCGTGACGGAGGACTAAGCACCACCGCGCGGACTGTTTGCCCCCGATGAAGCGATCCATAAACTAGACTTTATTCCATTCGTCCACTCTGGTGCCAGACCTGGATATCAGTGACTTACATCAGGGGACAGAATGAGGGCTGCCGTTGAGTTGTGAGGGTGTGCGAAATCACACGGATGCAGAAATCGAAGGTCAAATTTTCTTCGCTTAGACTTTGACAAGCAAAATAGCATTCACACCATAGAAACATTTGAAAATAAGAAGCAAACTTCGATACAGTATGAGCCGATTTAAAATATTTCAATAAATATGACATTTAATATAACATTTGAAGGGTGCAGGGTTTAAGTCACATTACACAATTTTTCCTGGACAACAATTTTTATGTCTCAAACCTCATAAGGATCCCAGTAAATATATTTTTTTAGTCAGATAAAATATGACAGAGACCCCTTTTAACCATAATCTTAAGTGCATCAGTAAGCTCTCATATTTGTACAACAGATGAAAGCTAAAATTGGACTTTCCCCCTTTTCCCTTGTACCATTTAATTTTCAGAACAGCTATTAAGGTGCGGCAGAAGGGAGCGCAAGTATTTTTACAGTTCTTACAGAATTGAAATTATTTGGCTAAAATAAATCAAATATTTCTCCAGTAGCAACATAGAGTTTAGTTTTATACACATACTTATATCAACAGATCTTGAATATCTATCAAGGGTGTCCTGGAATTTTGTCAAAACTTTTTAAATAAACAGAAAAAGTTTTGACAGCATTCCAGGACACCCTTGACAGATATTCAAGATCTGGTGATATTAGTATGTGCAGAAAACTAAACTCTCTGTTGCTACTGGAGAAATATTTGATTTATTTTAGCCAACAAAATCTAATGCTATAAAAACTGTAAAACTACTCGCGCTCCCTTCTGCCGCACCTTAAGCAGTATTTTAACAATGACTAGTAATTAGATTATCTATAATGTAAGAATGAGATAAATTCAGATATGTCATCATTTAACAATATCTTTTTCTTAAACTTTCTAGACAACCAGATGCACTTAATGGATCATTTAGCTATGAAAAGTAATGCTAGCTGACAGAAACAAAAACCCACATTTGCATGATAGGAGATTGGGAAACCATCTAGGGAAACCACCCTAGGTAGACCCGACCGAGATTCAAACTCTGATTTCCCCATTCATCAGCAAGCCAGTCTAACACCACGAACGTGACGCCGTTGAAGCGGTTCGTTCGTAAATACTTACCTCAAATACCCCAAGAGTTTTTAAATAAATATATTAGTTAAAACCCTTCTTCTTAATCCTCCTAGAGAGTTTTTTTTAAAAACAACTAATTGCTTAACTAAGAAAAAAGTTTGCTAGTTTTATAAAAAAAATTAATCAACCATAGCCCTTAGTTATGTATTCCACACATCCTTTAGGTAAAAATTTATCTGCGGCTGAGGTTTGAAAATAATGAGAAAACATTAATGAAAACACGAAATTCGCAGTTAAATAAATAATACATAAAATACATAACTAATGAGAGCACTAACTTTATTTCAAAAAACCCTTTTTTTTTACCCGCTTCGGTGGCCGCGTGGTCTAAGACGTTATTCTCGCACTATACTAAACTGCCGAAGACGGGTTCCCGGTCGAGTGTAATGAGAGTGGTTTTTCCCTAAATATGTCTCCACTTCCTTCACACAAATTCGGGTACACCTTCTCTAAATTCACCTTACTAATTTTATAGGGTAGTGAGACGTGGCGCTAAAAAAACTTTTTTTACATTAATTTCAAATTAGGTTAACTTGGAGCCAAGACAAATGGCCGCTATTACTAAATTATGCCCGCGTACCGCAGGTTGAAAACCACTGGTCTAAGTCATCAAGATCACAATCGACTGAATAACTGGGGAAGGAGAGGTTGAGGTTCGAGTCTCAGCCATGTGCACAAAGGGGTGGTTTCTCCAGATATGATTTATTCCTAAAGTTTTCACATCCCTTCTCCAAGCTAATACTGGTGAATTTCCTCTATATTTCCCTCTCAATGTCTACACCTTATAATAGAAAAGCCTTGGCGCCGAACGTATAGAAGTGCAGAAGCACTCTTCTAGAGAGAGGGTCAAAAACCACATTGTGCCCAGTCATGCCCCAAGGGCACCGACTGTGCCCAAGGGTCATAGTCCGCTGAACCAATCCTGACGGTAACTTTTCTTGTTACCCGTCTCAATGGTTGGATGGATAAAAAAACCACCAATAGATGTGTAAAATGTCTCTAAAATGACCAAGGTCAATACTATGTGGCAACTTAATGAGTAGTACTCCTTAATTAGGGTAATACATTGTACCATTAAACGTGTCTATGAAATGTGTGTGAATCTTAAGATTTACTAAACTTCTCTGCTAATTAATGTTAATTCTTGAACCGAGATATACATGAGTGTATAATCCACGAAGATACATCACACGTGTAGTAGTATTCTGGGAGGAAGGAACTTTGAGAAAATACAAACATATTTACTGACGACTAACATTAATAACTTTTTAATTAGTATTATTTGATATAATTATATTATCCATCAAAAGTGACAGCTGCATTATTTTGATAGATTTTATAACCGTAAAAAAACTTCCCATCCACACGGATGGGCAGATCTCCACGTTGTAGTGTGGACGCAGCCTAGCACCACAAGCTGGTCCTGTGAGAGAACAAGTTGATCCATCAACACGAACAGACAGATCTCCACGCTGTAGTGTGGACACAGCCTAACACCACAAGCTGGTCCTGTGAGAGAACAAGTTGATCCATCAATACGAACAGTTGTAGTGTGGACACACCCTAACACCACAAGCTGGTCCTGTGAGAGAACAAGTTGATCCATCAACACGAACAGTTATAGTGTGGACACAGCCTAACACCACAAGCTGGTCCTGTGAGAGAACAAGTTGATCCATCTTTATGAAAAGTTGTAGTGTGGACACAGCCTAACACCACAAGCTGGTCCTGTGAGAGAACAAGTTGATCCATCAATACGAACAGTTGTAGTGTGGACACAGACTAACACCACAAGCTGGTCCTGTTAGAGAACAAGTTGATCCATCAACACGGATAGACAGATCTCCACGTTGTAGTGTGGACGCAGCCTAACACCACAAGCTGGTCCTGTGAGAGAACAAGTTGATCCATCAACACGAACAGACAGATCTCCACGTTGTAGTGTGGACACAGCCTAACACCACAAGCTGGTCCTGTGAGAGAACAAGTTGATCCACCAACACAGACAGACAGATCTCCACGTTGTAGTGTGGACACAGCCTAACACCACAAGCTGGTCCTGTGAGAGAACAAGTTGATCCACCAACACAGACAGACAGATCTCCACGTTGTAGTGTGGACACAGCCTAACACCACAAGCTGGTCCTGTGAGAGAACAAGTTGATCCATCAATACGAACAGTTGTAGTGTGGACACACCCTAACACCACAAGCTGGTCCTGTGAGAGAACAAGTTGATCCATCAACACGAACAGTTATAGTGTGGACACAGCCTAACACCACAAGCTGGTGCTGTGAGATAACAAGTTGATCCATCAACACGAACAGTTTTAGTGTGGACACAGCCTAACACCTCGAGCTGGTCCTGTGAGAGAACAAGTTGATCCATCAACACGAACAGTTATAGTGTGGACACAGCCTAACACCACAAGCTGCTCCTGTGAGAGAACAAGTTGATCCATCAACACGAACAGTTATATTGTGGACACAGCCTAACACCACAAGCTGGTCCTGTGAGAGAACAAGTTGATCCATCAACACGGACGGTAGTAGTGTGGACACAGCCTAACACCACGAGCTGGTCCTGTGAGAGAACAAGTTGATCCATCAACACGAACAGTTATAGTGTGGACACAGCCTAACACCACAAGCTGGTCCTGTGAGAGAACAAGTTGATCCATCAACACGAACAGTTATAGTGTGGACACAGCCTAACACCACAAGCTGGTCCTGTGAGAGAACAAGTTGATCCATCAACACGAACAGTTATATTGTGGACACAGCCTAACACCACGAGCTGGTCCTGTGAGAGAACAAGTTGATCCATCAACACGAACAGTTATAGTGTGGATGGAGCCTAACATCACGAGCTGGTCCTGTGAGAGAACAAGTTGATCCATCAACACGAACAGTTATATTGTGGACACAGCCTAACACCACGAGCTGGTCCTGTGAGAGAACAAGTTGATCCATCAACACGAACAGTTATAGTGTGGATGGAGCCTAACATCACGAGCTGGTCCTGTGAGAGAACAAGTTGATTCATCAACACGAACAGTTATATTGTGGACACAGCCTAACACCACAAGCTGGTCCTGTGAGAGAACAAGTTGATCCATCAACACGGACGGTCAGATCTCCACGTTGTATCGACACGCCATCAGTCAGGATCGACACAGCCAGCATGAGGCCGGTTGTTGGTAAGACAACTTGTTAGAACTGCACCGAAACTGGACCCCCTGCCAGCAGAACCTTAAAAATCTGAAACTATTTTTCTTTATTTCTTACACTTAGATCACAGGTTTATGTTTGATAGTTGACTAGACTACGTTGGGAATTAAATATCCAATACGTTTCCAAACGTTAATTTTATTTTTGATGGATGAAGTTGATAGTGAAATTAATTTGGTCAACCTCCCTCATCTCTTTGTCTTTTTTTGTAGTCAGCCTTTTGTTTAGAAGCACGCGACAAATAAAAAAAAGTTTATTAAGTGTGCGAGGATTTTTAACTTTCATGTACAACATCTTAGCTCAGTAGGTAGCGTGATAGCCAACTTAGCTAAGGGTCCCAGGCTAGATTCCCGACATCTCCAAAAACATTATTATTGGTAAAATGTGGGTCTCCCATTTTACAGAGATGAATTAACCCCCTGGGGCTTGGTGTGGTGTCTGTTTATATTAATCTAATTTATCAGGCATGTGCTGATATAATTATTCGGCTCAGAAAAAGCACGTTGAATACCTCACGTGTATGAAACATGAACTAATTTAGCTTTCTTCTTTACTTTCATTCCCCATTCCATCTTGAGCCTCGTGTGACTAATCCTCTTCCTTTGTTGTAAATATCTTGTGTTCCCATTATTTGAGTACATTATGCTAGTGATCGCTATTGTTTTCCAAAATTAAATAGTAATAATAACGAGTCATCCACGGGCGAAATTTAGCCTGAGTCAACGTTCTTGGTTGAGCGAGTCAAAGAGTAGTCGAGATCAGTTTTGGTGGTCGAATGGTCTCTAAGCGAAGGGGTCATCGTAATAGACTGAACTACCGATAACGGGGATATTGGGGTTCGAATCCCGGTTGGGTCAACCACACTACCTCAACGCAAATGCGGGTACACTACCTCTAAATGCATCTTACTCGCCCTTAACACATTATATATGCGTGTAGCCCGAACGTGTAGCATGACGCAGCGCTAAAAAAAAAAAAAAAATTAAGATCAGAGAAAATTCTGACCTTTTGTGATTTTAGTTTAAAAATGTACATCTCGAGACCTTTTTATTTTCATATACCTCTACTATTTGTTATGAGCTCTAGAGCCCGTTCTCACTGATTAACTTAAATTATATGTAGATTACGACTTCACTGTTGAAAATCTGTACATGAATTGATAATCCTTGAAAAAATTATTTTATTTAAATTATGATAAATTAATTAAAAATCTGTTCGGTATAACTCAAGAAATTGATGTGGAAAGAAATGGTGGTGTTCTGAAATAATTGTGGTTTTTCATTTGAATATTCTTGAAATATGTGTGCACATACTTAGATATATATAATCTTTCTTTTAAAAAAAATATTGAAATCATTTAGGTGCAACTTTGGGAATAACAGTCGAAAGGAATTGCTTTATGTGTTATATATACATATAAATAACAATTTACACAGCATCATATTTACATCTTATTTTCCTATTTGGTTTATGAAAATAAGCCCGCACTTTGGTAAGAATCTTGTTAAAAATAAATGGAATAGTTTCCTGTTGGTCCGGGTGCCAACTTAGATTTTTGTTAAAATAATAATTTAGTTCAGGACCCAGACTGGATTTGTAATGAATGTAACTAAACACAAAAAATGTATAGAACCATGTTTACTTCGGAATTAAATTCATTTGGAAATGAGATGCTCCCAAACTTTGGTTGGCTAATGTTAGGTGTACCTTCACGTCGGTGGAGTTGATGAGAGGGGTGGTAGAACCATAAACTAGATCTGTTTGTATATACGAGAATTGATGAGAGGGGTGGTAGATAATATTTAATAATAATATTTAGCACCGCGTCTTACTACCCGTTCGGGTTTTACGCTTAAGTACTAATTACTCTAATGGATTAGGAATTGGGAGGGTTGAATTTAGAGGAAGTGAACCCGCACTTGCGTGGAGGGAGAGTGGAAAACCATTTAGGAAAAACCACCCCCAGTTCACCCGACCGAGATTCGAACCTCGATCTCCCCGTCCTCGGCGGTCGAGCTCAACACGACTGGCGCGTTAGCCAACTACGCCACCGAGGCGGGTAGGGGTGGTAGAACCATAAACTAGATTTGTTTGTATATACGAGAGTTGATGAGAGGGGTGGTAGAACCATAAGCTCGATCTGTTTGTATATACGAGAGTTGATGAGAGGGGTGGTAGAACCATAAGCTCGATCTGTTTGTATATACGAGAGTTGATGAGAGGGGTGGTAGAACCATAAGCTCGATCTGTTTGTATATGCGAGAATTGATGAGAGGGGCGGTAGAACCATAAGCTTGATCTGTTTGTATATACGAGAGTTGATGAGAGTGGTGGTAGAATCATAAACTAGATTTGTTTGTATATACGAGAGTTGATGAGAGTGGTGGTAGAACCATAAGCTCGATCTGTTTGTATATACGAGAATTGATGAGAGGGGTGGTAGAACCATAAGCTCGATCTGTTTGTATATACGAGAGTTGATGAGAGGGGTGGTAGAACCATAAGCTCGATCTATTTGTATATACGAGAGTTGATGAGAGGGGTGGTAGAACCATAAGCTCGATCTGTTTGTATATACGAGAGTTGATGAGAGGGGTGGTAGAACCATAAGCTCGATCTGTTTGTATATACGAGAGTTGATGAGAGGGGTGGTAGAACCATAAGCTCGATCTGTTTGTATATACGAGAATTGATGAGAGTGGTGGTAGAATCATAAACTAGATTTGTTTGTATATACGAGAGTTGATGAGAGGGGCGATAGAACCATAAGCTCGATCTGTTTTTATATACGAGAGTTGATGAGAGGGGTGGTAGAACCATAAGCTCGATCTATTTGTATATACGAGAGTTGATGAGAGGGGTGGTAGAACCATAAGCTCGATCTGTTTGTATATACGAGAGTTGATGAGAGGGGTGGTAGAACCATAAGCTCGATCTGTTTGTATATACGAGAGTTGATGAGAGGGGTGGTAGAACCATAAGCTCGATCTGTTTGTATATACGAGAGTTGATGAGAGGGGCGATAGAACCATAAGCTCGATCTGTTTTTATATACGAGAGTTGATGAGAGGGGTGGTAGAACCATAAGCTCGATCTATTTGTATATACGAGAGTTGATGAGAGGGGTGGTAGAACCATAAGCTCGATCTGTTTGTATATACGAGAGTTGATGAGAGGGGTGGTAGAACCATAAGCTCGATCTGTTTGTATATACGAGAGTTGATGAGAGGGGTGGTAGAACCATAAGCTCGATCTGTTTGTATATACGAGAGTTGATGAGAGGGGCGATAGAACCATAAGCTCGATCTGTTTTTATATACGAGAGTTGATGAGAGGGGTGGTAGAACCATAAGCTCGATCTGTTTGTATATACGAGAGTTGATGAGAGGGGCGGTAGAACCATAAGCTCGATCTGTTTGTATATACTAGAGTTGATGAGAGGGGTGGTAGAACCATAAACTAGATCTGTTTGTATATACGAGAGTTGATGAGAGGGGTGGTAGAACCATAAACTAGATTTGTTTGTATATACGACCGGAATGACATTCGATGTACTGGTGGCTTCCCGTCCATTTATCTACACACATTGGTGCACAGCTGTACCGAGTTTATTTACAATTGGGCAATATTTTCAATTATTCCTCTCGTACCTAGTAATATTCATTAAAAATTTAAACTGGGCGTCAGCTTGGCCCTGATATGAATGGTTATTTTATCACAAATTTGGGCTAGTGTCCAGATCAACAGGAGACTATTCAAACAACAATTTTAAACATAATTTTATATCAAAATACGATGAAAAAAATATGAGTTATATAATCATAGATATGTAACACGTTTTATGTATTGATATTAGACTCAAGTTCAAAACATCCATAATATTAAATAGAGTATAAATTTATCAAGACGCAACTAAGCATATTAGCATAAACTTTTTTCAGTAATATAATGGTACCATCAAATTTCGCCTATTAAAAATTCTGTAAAGGTGAGTTATGTATTTTAAACCATCAATACTACTTTATTTAAATTTAATAAACTTAATATCAACTTTTTTTAATGTAAAGTTTATTATAAAGTATCATCAACATCTAAACTAGTACGTTAATCCATAAAACGTGAAATTATATGTTACGGTTACTGATAATAAAACTTGATCAAACCATGTAAGAACATAAAAGATTTAAAACTAAAAGTGAAATTATATACAATATTATTTAACTAAAATCTTTTAGTTGTTAGCTTACACTTGAGGAATATTAATGTTAATTTACTATAAAAATAAAACAAATACTATTAAATATGGGGATCTTTGAGTGTGCAAACGGGAATCTTAATTGGGGTGGAGCTGCTTTCCTATTAATTATTCTTAAGAATTTGACAATATAAAGTTGTTAAAATTACAACTCAAAAGAAAATAATTTTGAAGACAAATGAAGGTGTACCAGTCACATGTATGAGGATAAAATTTAAAAAATACACATAAAACAATTTCTTGTTATTTCACTGGTAAATATTTTTATGTTCCTGTCGCATTCCTGCATAAAGGCGCATGTTTAATAACAATTCTAATTTTACGATGGATAAAGGTGAGATAATGTGTTTTTACAAACATAATTTTTTTTAAAGAACAAACCAAATATTATACTATTGGTTATTTAAATTTCTTGCATGTAATTGTTAAATGTAATAAAAGGTTCTGAGGACACGATGTTCGTGGGTTCAAACCCAGACGGGGTTGGCAGATTTATCTTGAGCGATAAAAATCCATAGCACAACTTCCTTTGGAGGGGGAAGTAAAGCCGTCAGTCCCATGAAGATTGTGTCATGTAAAAGAACTTTTTAAGTTATTAGAAAATATCTTTCTTGACAAAATTGGTAGGTCCTTTCTCTCTCGATCATAGAAATTATCGTATGCTGATATAATCAGTCGGTTCATAAAGTGCGCGTTAAATACTTCAAACAAATAAATAAAAGATTAAGATTTAAATTGTATTTTTATTATTTAGTGACAAACTCTCTGGTTTAGTGGTCTGATTTCCCGGATTCGATCTCCGGTGCCTCCAAAATTTATCTGTGAAGCAATGAGTCTCGAACGGGGTCAAACTCAAGCCTCGTGAGGACAAATGAGGAATTACTTAAATAAAGGAGCAGCTCCGGTTTAGAAAACTAAGATTAACGACCTAAGGGCTCTTGTGCTGACCACATGACACCCTCTATCCGTAAATGTTGACACTATCATTGCTAACGGTGGCGGCCGCTTGGTTGGTATAGCCCACTTGCGGACTGAGAACATAAAAGTTGTTTTATTATTATTTAGTTTCCATAGTAAATATATTTTGGGTTAGTCTCACCCATTCAAGCTATGCTGGGTGCCTTGTAGAAAATATTATATTTTGCCAACTCTTCTAAACAGCGCTATTTTACACACCTCTTTGTGTATCTTCCAGCTGCACACCGTAACTTCAGAGAATTTCTAGCTAATTACAGTTGAATTCTTGACCAGTTTTTATACTTTTAATCTATTTTTTATTACACTAAGTGCGGATTTTTTTCCTTCTAAAAACGTCAACACCAGTAAAACCTTCAATTATATATTTTTTTTTTCATTTAAAAAAGGTGTTCCATCCAAAGAGGATGAAATTAGCTATGGAAATGCTACCAAGGTTATGTTGGTTATGGACTTGCTTATATTATTAGATGAGGGGTCATAAAAATTAACATCAAAACGAGTGTAAAATTGTCTTGTTTTATAATTTAATATCTAGTGTGGGAACCTGTGAAATTACACCGAGACTTTCTTTTTTATTTTATTAGTATATTTACATTAAATATATACCTGATTATTTAAACCTCTTGATCCCATCTCGTTCCATTACGAAGGAAATGATTCAATCATATGAGCTTGTATATAAAATGATTAAAAAAATACATTTATTTCTACTTTCCTTGACTGTTGCGTTTAGAAATTATGAACATGCGGCTTTCGAAGCTATAATCATCACTCATACCTGTTCATCGCCTGGTTTGAAGATCTCCTACCGTAATGGCTGGAGCCATAAAAGTAATCTTTAGAATGAGGTTCAAATGACTCCTGGAAATCCTACCGACTCGTTACTTACTGCCAGGGTAATTTTAATTGAAAGTCGTGTTGCTTTTGAGTTACGATAGCGACCAAAAGCAATCATGAAGACTAGGATCCAATGTGGGGGGAAAAAAAACCTCATGTTTGGTCCGAGGCATGAAACAAAACCTTCCAAGTTTTTGAATTACCAGAATAGTTCGATCTACCACCGCCTTAATTACTCGGATACCTGGGGAGTGGGAAGGTGTCAAACAAAGAATTAGTACAAACTATTACCGAGCCTTCCATATTCAAATAACTAAGTTCGTCCGCTCATAAAATAAAACCCCAGAGATATACCAATCTACTCTTGGACCGACATTTCTATCTTTCACGAACAACAGAGACAGTCGAAGGTAATTAACCCATAGCCTTACAGAGGCGTGGGAAGAAGATATGGGGAGGGGGATTAGACACACTCTGAAAGTCTAATTAGTCATATTAGTCATGTATCTGTTCCTCAATGTCTTAGGCTTGTGGTAGCTTGTAAAATAAATAGTACGATACAATCGTACATAAAACTTTCTCATATAGTAAATTATATAGCTTGGAACAAAATTTTCATAAGTAGTTTTTTTATTAAACTAATCTTAAGAATGTGTTTATTAAATAAACAAGCATAGCGTTTTGTTAATCACAATAAACATTCTTCTTCAAATATTAATTTCAACTACCCTTAAATATTTATCGTGTAAAGATATAAAAAATTCTTATTTATAATGAAAAATAATTTCAAGGTGCTCATTTTGAACTGAATCTTAAGGGCTGTTTTTTGGAATATTTCAAATTTTCTAAAATTTATCAAAAGTAAACTACCCTTCAATTAATTTATTTTTGAAAACTAAACATATAATATTATTAACCATTTAAAATAATAGCCTGGATACCAATTTTGAACAAAATCATTGGAGATACTAAAAAAAAATTGGATTGGCCGTAGAAACTTGAGAATTTTGTAATATTTATATAACATGCATTATTTAAACATGATTCTCTGAGATATTTCGAATATATCAAATCTAACATAATATTTTATTTGGATTTGATCAAATTTAATAAACTATTTGCTTTGCATTAGATTCGAAACATTCAAATATTCAATTCGACTTAGCAAAGATTCGAATTTTATTCGAAACATTTTAATCTTAAAATATTATATTTTGGATAGTTAGCAGAGATTCGAATTCGATTCGAAATTTAAAAACTTGGATTCGCACAGGCTATTTTTTAGTTTTCGTTCCCAACTGAGAGTGAGCCCATCATGTCTTATTATACTCAACATTCCTGGAACCTCCACGTCTGGAGCCATTAAAAGCTACATTTAGACAGCGTGTCAATATATTCCATGAGCGCTATCGATGAGACGTATAAACCCACAGCTGCACGTGATGATAAATCCCTCCTCCACATTGCATATCACGGAGGTGGAGCCAAGAGACTGGAGAGGTGCGCGGTCCAGATGAAGATGAAGAGAGTAAGTAACGTGAGCTACGTGACCTTGACAACAGCCGGTCATTGAAATAGTCGCCCTCCCCCCCCCCCCTTCCTCTTCCTGAACCCTTGTACCTCATCCTCACGGCCAGCAGCTATTGAAACTGACTCGAGCCAGCCTCCCAATCGGCACTATCGGTCCGGCATACCAGCCATTAATTTTTATTTTTAATTATTACTTCTAACACCAAGATTGTTAACGGCTTCATTTTAAGAATAAATGATAAGGAAGGTTTCTTTTTAGGAAGTGCTCCCGCATTACCGGTGGGTAAAGCACTCTAAAAAATATCACTAGTTGAAAACAACACCTTCCCTCTCTTCATTTTTGCCCTCATCCACTCAGCTGAGGTTCGAACCTCAATCGTCACCAGCAATCCAGTATATTACGAAAGCTACGCCTTATAACACGCGACCACCGATGCGGTTACCAGATTGTGTCAAACAGAGATATCTCTCATGACAAATGTATATAAAAAAAGTTCATGTACACTCCGTTTATCCTGAAAGGTAGCAGTCCTTCCTTGATTAATTACATTATGACCCTATTTTATAAGCTGTGCCATAGTGGAAATGTGCGGTGTAAACGTGCCAACTTTCAGGGTAAACGGAGTGTACTTTCTTAGATTATGTCCGCTATAATTTTCTTTCGAGGTTGATATATTTTAGTCGTGATCAAACAAAGGGAATTCTTACGATATTAAAATGATTAGTCCTAAAAAAATCTAATTTAATAAACGCATTGTTTCTCAAACTGTGGTACGCGAAGAATTTCAGGTACCGCTGGGTTTTATTAATCCTAAAATCAATGTTGATAACATCAAGTCTGACAGACAAATGAACGAAGATATTTATGTGAGGTCATGAAATTTTACAAGCTTTTATTTACCTCTGCTGGGACTTTGATTAGCTTACCATTAGAACCGGTAGAGCTTTATTAAAATGTGATGCGACCATTCATAGCATGTCCTATTATTTTATGAAGAGCTGTAAGCGGTACGTTTTTTAAACCATGACCCCGAAAGGAGTACGCCGACCCACAAAAATTTGAGAAACACTGATTTGATGAATTCTTACTGCAGCACAATCATTCACCAATAAAGTGACATTTAAAAATTATAATATCACTTTCTACCAAGAGTTTACAAAATAATTAAGAAAGAAGGAAGGGCCGGATTTATAGCTGTAGATATCCAGGACCTGTTAAAATTTGGAGGCCCTTACGTTTGTCAAATATTTTTTCCTGTCGACGTTTCGGGACTATCATTTTTATTTTTTTAAATTAACTAATAAAGCTCAATGTTAAATATATTAATTAAATAAGTAAATATTTTCATTACATGAAATTAGTTTTGTTCAAAACAAAAATTATTACTTGACCATTAGTAATTAAGTAATGTTTTATCATAAATAAATAAAAATTGATATAGTACGTTAAAATTTTCAAATTAATATCTTACCACGATTGCTATATATCGAGACGAAAGAGAACAATATATTTTAATTGCAAAAGTTTGTAGAGGCCCCTGATATGTGAAGGTTCTGATTAACTGAGCGATTCACTGCAATCTTCTTTCCACTCACGTATTAATTATTTCCGTGTTTTCCAGCATAATATAATGGGATAGGGACGAGTAAAATAAACTTTTGAGAAAATGTAACTACAATTACGAAAAGGTAGAGAAAGAAACTATTTAGGAGGGTAAAAAAAAAACACGCCTCAGCACACATGATCACTACCCAAGCCCCTGAAAATGATACCAGACGAGACTAACGCCCTAGTTTGCGTGTACACCAGCGCGTATATTGGTGTTGTTTGTAGACCCCTTGCCGTGCAGCATTTACCGCTCGTAAGTGCACGTAACAACACGCTAAGTCAACCACGCCTTCGCGGCCGTCTCCACGATACAGTTCTGCGGCCATCCATGTGGAAACGTGATTCATACATTTAATTAGTTGACGTTGAGGTCTTGGACGTGTTATTTTATTATTATTTTTCGGGAGGGAAGGGGGGAATAGGAGGTGCCCAGATATAGTCGAGTGATATGAGGTTCTTAGCTACAGACTTGACTTCACCGGGCGTCCCTATTCTGACATTCTCTAGATTTCCATGAATTACAGGTTACGAGAGGCAGTAAATAATATCGAGATATTTTATAATTCAAAATAGAAACAGGTCTTGTATAAGGATATACTTCACTCTAAATAGAAATGCTTGAAGGTGGTTCCTTATATGTTATAGGTTACAAGAAACAATGGAGCAATATTTTAAACACTGGCTTATAGCGTGCATAAATTTGAAATATTTAAAAATAAAACAAAAATAGTGATGTGAAACACACAGTCTTTCTCGCTTCTTTACCTAAACATGGAGACATTCATTAAAAACTCGTAAGGTATGGAAAACAAAATATTATACACTGTTTTTTATTATATTTATTTGCACTTTAGGAACCCATTGATTGTATCAGGGGTGACCTGGCGGTCTAGGGGTAAGGTGTCAAACTTCTATGCTGAAGGTCCGGGGTTCAATCCTCGACCCCGGCACAGATTTATCTGATTGCCAAACCCTTCCTTCACCTCTGACAAGATGTGTATTAATCACAACTTGTGAATGTGAGGAATGCCAGGCCTCCACCGTGGTTCGGATTCCAAGTTAAACTGTAGCTTCTCCATTTAATCTCACAATCACCCTAACATTGCACATTAGCGTAAGTGCGTATAACCCGAACGGGTAGTAAGACGTGGTGATATTAATAATAATTATTATTATATCAGCACACGATACATTTTTTATGTGTGAGATCGAAAGGGCCTATAAATGTTGCCGGGAAAGGTATTTTCACATACATTTCAGTGTTCTTTTACACGCCACAATCGACATGGGACCGACGAATTTACTTCTCCTCCGAAGAAAGTTGTGCTACTGATTTTTTTTGCTCAATAAAAATCCATTAACCTTAGCTGGGTTTGAACCCACGATCATCGGGTCCTAAGGCGAGAACTTTACTCCAAGACCACTGAGGTCGATCGTACGCGGTTGTAAAAACACTTCCCCAAATAATATAAATTACATTTATTTGTAGCATGTCATTTATATAATATGACATCTACAATCAAAATTTCATAAAAAACAATCAAATTTCCAGACAGACACTTAAAACAAGATAACAAGTACTAATCTATTCCAATAAGAAGAAACAGGTGGTGACTCACTCAGAATTGATATTGCCGGGCGTCGAGGAACATTGCCCCATTGCACCATTTCGGTATCGTGAGCAGTTTCACGTCTTGATCGAAGGCCACACGTAAGAGAAAAGAGAGATTATTGTCTCTGTTCGCCACTCCTGCTGACAGCGCTAGTGAGGAATTGGATTTATTTCGCAACTCTTCCCCCCTATCCCCTTTTCCCCTTAGATCTTTATGTTCTGTCCAAGTTCTGTTGCTATATAACAGATTCCCCGTGGATCACATTTTTGTATTCGATTGTATTTATTCCCGGAGGAAGGACTACTCCATACAATTTCAGCACCGAAGACTACTGATGGCCACGATGTGTCAGGCGTCGGTCTCACCACCACATCCCAGAAGAAGCCTCTTCTGAGAATATTGAGTAACATGTCAGAATGTCTGACGTTGCTATCTATGTCCCTCAGACATAGTTTCGTGTATTAAAATGTCTTGCTTTACTTTCTATGTCCACCAGACATAGTGTATTCTATTAGATTGTCTGAGTCATCTTCTATGTCCATCAGACATGGTTTCTTTAATCAGGATGTCTAACATTATTTTCTATGTCCATCAGACATAGTTTATTTAGTCAAATTGTCTGACGATTATTTCCTTATGCCCATAAGGCATAGTTTAAATACGAGGGCCCTATGCTCTACTTATGTATAGGACCAGGTGAGTGAACATACTGAGTCCGTGAATTTGATTTCCTTTTCTAAGTCCTTAAGACATTGTTATATTTTTATGACACCCTAAACGGTATGATCTCGTTTAGATTCTATTTATGGCAACAATCAGATCATCTAACATTTTCTTCTTGGACCTAGTTATGTCAATGGCTAGTTGCAGTCACGATTACACCTTTGTTTGTGTATCTATTTACGGTGCGCAACCTGTGGGAGCACTACTAGATTGAAGTAGTGGCCCGCGAGGATAATGCTTTCCTTTCGGCCCCTTCAGGCGCCATATTTATCTTAGTGTTCAAAGATAGTTTGTACTAGGTATTGTACGCCCTATTAGTGGGTAAATGTATAAATTTACTATTGATTGCTCTAGCAGTACTCATTAGGAAATGACCGGCCATAGTAAATTACTGTGTAGATGCCTGATTGTTAGCCATCTATTATTTGTAAAATGGAAGCTGCTCTTATAGGATATTATTCTTTGGTTTTTCGTAACTCTCCTTGAGGGTTAATACACGCAAGCTAGCTTAAAGTATATTCTTTTAAGTAACTCTAAAAATATAGGATTTGAAGGTATGTTCCTGTTTTCAATTATTTCACTATTTCTCATGATTAGACCTCTCCGGTATTAGTCTGGTCTTAGCCTGACTATATTGTCTTTTTTATTTTGCCTAAAACTTAATTCTTCTTTTTATTGTTGCCGAGTTGTGGCAGATGATTCGTAGTGATAATCCCTATTTCTAGAGTTGCTTAACTAACGCCTGTCGGTTCTTTGTATACAAAGTAATTATACCTATTCGTCCAGCCTAATATTTTCTACCTCGATAACGGAATACAGTTATCATTAATTAATTGAATTTAAATCTTGTCACTCATATGTAATTATATATCTTTTTGTTTGCTTTTTAGTAAACTTATTTGTTAAACTTATATATTTCTGTGATGCATTTTCCTTCCCTATCCTTCACCAGGTATAACTTATTTATTTATGTAAAAGCGATCGTTTCTTTTTCTACGTGATAGTAAAAGCGACGATGCATATTACACACTGTTACAGACACATATTAAGGGAAAATTAACATCTCTGCTCACTAAAGACCATAACAATAATTTACCAAGACCTCAATTTGAAAAGATTTATTTGCCAACAGCTCAGAAACTATTGGTTTTATAAAAAAAAATTTTTTTGCTTTAATAGTGCTACAACTTTTCAATGATAAGTTAATTCGTATCTCAAAAGGTTGCATGGATATTATCGTAATTAGAGATATACGCTTATATAAAGTACCCTCGAAGTCATTTTTACGGAAAAATAAGAGTTTCAATTTTGTTTGTAATGCTAAACAGTGTCTTGATACGAATTTTAATCAAAATCGTTAGAGCCTAATTTTAAGAAATCGATTTTATCTATTTTTGCCCTTCAGTAAACTACCCGTAAATTTAGAATTAGGTATATAATTCCGAAAACACGTGGGTGGAAATTCATGAAAATCCTAAATACAAAGTTTTAGCTCGATCGGTAAAATAATTTCGGCTCTAGGCAGAGAAACAGACACACGGAAAGACACAAGCAGATGGCATCGCGAAAACTGCTATTTCGGGTTCAGGGGGGTCATGGAACGTAAATATCCATCAAAAACTTGATTTTTTTTTTACGATCACAATAATTTCTATATGAGGAGTCGCAAGAAAGTACAAAGTAATTTAAAATAGTTACTGTCCTTCATTAATTTTATTTTGAATTAATTGTTTGAGTATATTTTTCAAGCAGATTGATAATACAATATGATTTACCGTCACATAATTTTGGGAGGACTGAAAACCTATTGTATGACACCTTATCTCAGTCGATTGCGTTTCTGTCTACTGAACTAAAGGTCCTGGGTTCATTTCCCGATATGGCCAAAATATTTATCATTTGTGAAATGTGGGTTTCCCCTTACACAGTGATGAATTAACGGCCGCGGGCTGGATTTTGTGTCTGTTTTATATTTAATTTAGTTTGTAAGTCGTGTGCTGATATAATCTAACAGTTTAGAAAGTGAACGTTGATTAAATATCTCAAATAAATGAAATTATAGCTTATTAATCTTGACGAATAAAAATATATTGCGCCCCAAAATAGTGTGTTGACTTCTCCCTCTTTATTTTGTAATCGAAGTACAGTAATACCTCTAAAATCCGGAACTAATTAATTCGGATTTTTCTTAATCAAAACTATGCTTGTTTAAAAAATGTATTATTGTACTATAGGCAGCAAAACCGAATGAAATACATCCACGTGAACTTATAATAAAATAACTTATTACCAAAAGTTTGCAAAAGAAGAAAGACGGATTCTTTAAAACCTTGTCTACGTTTGTTCAACAGGTCCAGTGGGACATGAAACCTCAATATGCATCAACATCGCGAATTCAAGTTAGATACCCCACCACATTGATACACTTTAATGACCCTAAGGGCCAGTTTCATAGTCAGACTTAGTTCGCCTCAAGTGCGGTGCTATACTAAATACAAGACGTCACCTACCTGAAATTGAATGGAATGGGCCAGTTTCGCAAATGAACAACAATTTTGTATGTGGCACACTGTATGGTAAAAAAAAACTCTTATCTGCTGAATGTACACTCTGTTTACAGTGAAAGTTTACAGTCTTTCCTTGACTGGCTCTACTATGGCTCTTTCATATTAGCTGCACCATAGTGAAAACAAGCAAGGTAATTAGCTTTACACCTTTAAGAATAAACAAGGTGTTTAATATATACATATTAATTTCCTTATAATTTATATTCTCGGTAATTCGAACTATTTCCTCGTTGCCCCCCCCCCCTTTCCCCATCATTTAGTTGCGATATAAGTTTTAGTGTGCCTTTAAAGAAACCTTTTTAAACTTATACTAAATTTAATTAATCTGCAGTCTAAAGCCTTCGCTAAATCGGTAGTCTACCTACTAAGTTATGGGTCCATTACTCGATTCCCGGCATGTAAGGAAAATTCATCATTAGTGAAATTGAGGTTCTCCCTGACGCAGTGATGATTTAACGGTGGGGGAGGATATGGGTTATGTCTGTTCTAGATTTATATTAGTATGTAAGTCGTGGGCTGATATAATCAGTAGGTTTATAAAGTGCACGTTAAATACCCAAAATGAATGTCACCAGAAGATATTTTTTTCCTACTTGAACTTTTTTTTTTTTTTTAGCGTATAGGATTACTGACAGGGAGGGATATGATATCCAGTTCGGTCGCCTGTATGTACCAGGGTACACCTATGGAGGTTGTAAAAACGTACCCGCAATGAGACTATATTCAATATGGAGGTGTGGGCTAGAAGGAGTCTTAAACCTAACTTAAGCCTAATTTACCAACCCCTGGCAACCATCGGGATTATTCCCCTTAAGAGAAAAACACCCAAGATACCAGCCGGGAATCGAACCCTGGCGCCTGGGTTTGTAGTTAGGTGCATTGACACCTGCCAACTGACACCACGGGGCCGGATACATGCACTTTGAACAGCTTAATAAAGCCCCCAGCCGGGCTTTGAGTCAGAGACACAGACAGTGTTGGGATAACCGTGTAGGGAACGCGAGAAATATATATATATTCTAAATTTTAAAGCATAACTTTTTTCAACCAAAATAAATAAAAAATACTGTGTAGAAACATAGAGTTTAATTTTCTTCACACGGTGATATCAACAGTTCTTGGCTATCTATCAAGGATATCCTGGAATTTAATGACAACCTTTTCTCTTCCTTTAAAAAGTTTATCCTCTCATCTAATGCCGCTATGCTCATGAGAGGTATTCAAAAACGGTTGACATCACCACCTGAATAAAATTAAACTCCATGTTTCTACTCGAGCAATATTTTATTTATTTTGGCAAAAAAAAAAAAGGTAAATGTTTTGCTATAAAAGCTGCATAAACACTGCCCTTTATCTAGAGTAACTTGCACTCCCCCCTTAACGCTCTTAGTTACTGTGTGGCTAGATATTTATTTTCTGGGTGGATCGGTCTTATGAAAGTGATCCGGAATCCACCCAGCGTGTCAGATCGGTTTGCGGTACATTCTACCGGTGAAATATGTCTCCTGCACAATCTACAGCATACAAACCCGCCACGCTTAGCGGAACTCGATGACTGTATACAGTGGCATACACAAATACCATATACAAAGTCGAAGGATTTTTTACCGCGTCTTACTTGACTTTTCCGATTATACGTATTTTTTTAATCACGCCAACGGTGTAGGGATGAAAAACGTTGAACGTAAAGAAAATGTACCAGCAGTTGGTCGAAAACACAGGAAGAAAATACTCTCTGTTCACCCGGCAGAGTTTCAAACCCCAACCTCCCCATCACCGACAAATCAGACAAGACGAGCCTGACATTTATTCCGCGTGCCCCCATATACCGGTCATATTCTATGTTACGCGTAGCAACATTATGTTGAGGGCACTCTCTCAGTTAGTTAAATTTAACAGCGGATGTTATAGGCACGCTAAATTATTCTGACAAAATGTTGAGTGTGTTTCTACGACTTTCACTTGTTTTATTGAGTTTTTTATTTACGCTCGACCCAAACATAAATCAAAGTTGTCAAAAACATGATTCATTTCACAGTTTGCACAGCTATGAAATGTGCGACTGTTTCATGCACTTTTGTTTTAGTTGTTCGTTTGACACAAAAGTTACTGATGATTTAATCGCTTTTTTTTTAAGCACCGCGTCTTACTAACCGTTCGGGTTACTCTCTTTTGTACAGTGCTAGTTACGTTAGTGGTTTTAGGGATTAGGAAAGTTATATTTATAGGAAGCGTATACACATTTGCGTGGAGGGAGACTGTAAAACCACCCTCAGTTCACCCGACCTATATTCGAACCTCATATGCGAAACTGGCCCATTCCATTCGAGTTTAGTTAGGAGTCGTCCTGTATTTAATGTAGCGCCGCACTTGAGACGTACTCAGTCTGACTATAAAACCAAAACTATGAAACATCAATGACGTCACTAACTATAGTAGTATTTTGGTAGAAACTAGCAGAATCACCCGGCTTTACACAAAATAGCTGCGTAATACATTGCGTGGTTACTCCGGGAAACGATTTTATTTGCTTCAAATAGACAGAAAAATAACTCTTCATTTTGTTTCTTCTCCAATCCAGTTTTAAATAAATGTGCACATGTTTTTGCACAAGGGCTACTAGTTTTAAAATCTTAGAACTTTGCGTGCGATAGATATCGCACAGGGCTCAGTCATGACAGAATCACTCTTCATTTTATTAATAATGAAATAAACTCCTGAGAAATAACCAAATATTTTTCGCAGCCAAAGTTGATAGCATTCAACTACATTAATAATTATTACTATCTAACATAAGTGACAGCTGCAGATAGAATAACCTGACGTATAGATACAGGATACTATCTAGAAGCGTCCCTAGCTATGATAAGGTTATTCTTATAAAAATAGAAAAAGTGTTGAACTAATATATTAAACCTCGGTACACAAAACAGCATTTTTTATACACAATTTTGAACAAGAAAGGGGACAAGTTCTTGGCCACATTGATTGCACACAAGTTTTACCCAGAGTGTGTTCACATGGCACATATGATTGATTGCATTGAATATTTTAACATGATGGATTATTTCACGGTCATGAATGGCTATTTGCCTTTTTTTTTGTGATTAAATAATCATTGAATATATTTTTTAAATATTATTTACAATAATTATTTATCTGATAGTACTTAAAGTCATGAATATAAATTAAGAATTATTTTCATAGTTTTTAATTTTTAGATAGTTAAAAAATAAAAACTTCTATATTTCGGATTCAATTTCCTATGACCTTAATTTATTTTAGCTATGATCAAGTATTTGGTTGATAATATATATTATGCATAATATAATAATTTATTTAAACAAGTATTAGTCTATAAGACAGGGTTATCTATGTTTATAACTTCAAATTTGTAGCCTTAGTTTATACTGAAAGGCAGCCAGTTTACCTTTCATGATTCCACTATGACGCAGCTTACAAGATAGGGCTCAAGGTAAGACTGACCTGTATTTTATGGTAAACGGAGTGTACAGTAAAAATGGCAAAAATAGTATATGTTCAATTCTATACATAAAAAGTTGTGCAAAGAAAGTCTTGTACCATCTGGGATGTTAACACGAAACCATCTTATGGCAACAACCGCTACCGCTTCGGTAGCCGTATGGTCTAAGCCCTCAGGCGTAACTCTCGCAATAGACTGGACTTATTCTGATGATGGAAAGATCGTGATTCGATTCTTGGTCGGGTGTATTGAAGTTTCATAAATGGTTTCCAAATTTACCTTAACGCAAATGCGGGCACAAACACTCTAAATTCAACCGACCTCATTACTAACAAAATATCGTAACTAATCAATTTTCATATAACCTAAATGGGTAGTAAGCCACATCACTAAAAGTAAGATTAAAACAAAATCTTATACAATAATTAATATTGTCATGTACTGGCTTCAAAGTGGAATTGTAGGGCACGCGAGTTAAGGGCAGTGTTTTTTCAGTTTTTGTAGCAAATATTTGTTTGGCCAAAATAAATAAGATATTGCTTCAGTAGAAACATATAATTTAATTTTCTTCCCAAGGTTATATCAACAGTTCTTGAATATATGTTATGAGTAAGGCTAGAGAATGCTTTATAAAAATGCATTTATGACCCCAAAAAAATGCCCTTTAAAACAAAAATAATCTAAAAAATCTAATTTAATTGTTTACATTTTGTGTCAACAGAAATTCTTCATTTTACTAACCAATTTTACTAACTTTACCCATAAAACCAACACAAAGAATAATCAAGGAAAACCACTTAATTTTTTTACAGTTTCTGTGGTAAACTAAAAATGTATTGCCCAAAAAAACATGTCTTATATGAAATAAAAAACTCTTAAAATACAATTTAACTTTTTACAGTTTCTGTGCATAGCTTAAAGTCTATAAACAAAAAATATATCATGTCTATAAAATAAAACAGGGGAGAGTTGAAAACATTCTTGCCACCGTGGTGGTACCACCATTTGCTATGGTGCGTGTACGTATGTTCTAAACACAAGCACTCCCCCCCTCCCTTTTTTTCTGTCTTGCTTTCAGGGAAAATCATAGAAAAATTTCCTTTTTATTGAAAATACCAAAATATACAAAACAATGACTCAAAAATAACAAAAAAAAAATGCCTTAAAATTACAGAAAAAAACCCTGAAAATAAGTCATATCACATAAAAACATGGAAATATGCTTAAAAAAAAAATGGCCTAACACAGCTACATAAATCAGCTTAGATTATTATGAAACTCATGTGTATACACTTGAACAACATTCTAGGTTTGCCACAAGAAAAAAATACAGAATCATAAAAAAAATCCTAACACTAGTTATGAGCATAGCGGCAACGAAGAAAAAAAGTTGTGATTAAATCTTAGGACACCCTTGACAGATATTCAAGAACTGTTGAGATCAACATGTGAAGAAAATTAAACTATGTTTCTACTGGAGAATTATTCGATTTATTTTGACACAAAAAATAATGTTTTGATATAAAAACTGTAAAAAAAAAAATACTGCCCTTAGCTGGTAATCCCTACACTACTACCTTAATAAGAGTGGGATCGTATCAAATGAAAGCCACATAGAGGGCAATTAACGTGGGAGGAGGGTAATGAAGATCTTGTGGCCGGGGCGCGGTCCTTTCACGTCGTCTCTACTCATCTGGTCCACTTGACACGACACACGGCTTCATTAGTCTCCATTACTTGTCCGGGACTTGTTCACTTAGCTACTATCACTCGGGTTGAATAACGAGCTTTACTTGGACGTTTGTTTTTCATACGATAAATTATTATACTTTCAATGAGGTTTGCTGGACTCATTAACAGAATATCAAATTACAAATTTGTAATGACTGATGAAACTCAAATAACCTTTGCATGTTTCTTAAGAAGCGTCCATGAAATAGATTACATTTAACTGAAAAGGAAAAGATAGCACCAAGCCCTCGAATTATCTATTCTTAAGGCACAGCCATTACAAAGCTTCGACACAATTTGTTGAATTATTATGACTTTTTACAAGATAATACCAGTATTTTAGACAGATGGGAAAATTATTTCAGAGATTGACTGAATGGGAACAATAGGAAACATATGGAAAAATAGAAACACATATATCTGAAAACGAGGTTTCAGAACCTACAAACGAATAAGATGATTTAACCATAGGGAAATTAAAGAATTAAAAAGTCCCAGATATTAATTCAATTTTGGCAGCGTTAATAAAAATTGGTGTTTATGAATAGTACTCAACCTGAAGGTTGGTTGGATCCTCAACAGTTCCATTGTCAGCTGTAAAGCCTAGACAGCACTGAAGTGACGTACTAAGGAAATGAGGAGTGAAGTAGTTTCCCGTTGTTTTCCTCAATGAGCTAGAAGGTACTATTGCACTTCAGTCTGCCAAGCCCACCGAAATGCACACACCAACTGACCCTACAAGCGATACCTCCATTTCGTTCATCACAGGGACTGGCTTGTGTATTGAATGTTACTACTAGTATCCTTCACACACCAACTGACCCTACAAGCGATACCTCCATTTCGTTCATCACAGGGACTGGCTGTGTATTGAATGTTACTACTAGTATCCTTCACACACCAACTGACCTACAAGCGATACCTCCATTTCGTTCATCACAGGGACTGGCTGTATATTGAATGTTACTACTAGTATCGTTCATACACCAACTGACCCTACAAGCGATACCTCCATTTCGTTCATCACAGGGACTGGTTGTGTATTGAATGTTACTACTAGTATCCTTCACACACCAACTGACCCTACAAGCGATACCTCCATTTCGTTCATCACAGGGACTGGCTGTGTATTGAATGTTACTACTAGTATCCTTCACACACCAACTGACTCCTACAAGCGATACCTCCATTTCGTTCATCACAGGGACTGGCTGTGTATTGAATGTTACTACTAGTATCCTTCACTACCACTGACCCTACAAGCGATCTCCATTCGTTCATCACAGGGACTGGCTGTGTATTGAATGTTAGCTACCAGTAATCCTTACACACAATTTGACCTAAAGCGATACCTCCATTTCGTATCATCCAGGACTGGCTGTGTATTGAATGTTACTAATAGTATCCTTCACACACCAACTGACCCTACAAGCGATACCTCCATTTCGTTCATCACAGGGACTGGCTGTGTATTGAATGTTACTACTAGTATCGTTCATACCTCTCCACTTTGATATTTGTCAGATCTATAAGTGAGATTAAGACAGATCAATGAAAGTAGCAACTCGCTCTAGCCAATACCAGAAAATACAGAGCATTGTAAACATTGTATCTCAGTAGAAATGGATATGGGCATTTAAAAGTAAATTGTACGGAACTTCGCACGGACTTGCTCGCTATATTGTTTAAAAATGGAGATATTTACTCAAAATTCGTAATATAATATACACTAGCGAATCCAAGAACAAATTGCGCTATACATGCGCAAAACATTTTTGACTCGCGGTTTTAAATTTTATAATTCTATTTTTAAAAATTAACGTCTTCATTTGTATATTTGGACCAATAAAAAATATCGATATTGGGTCCCCAAGGGTCAACACTTCGTACTATAATTTTTACTTCCGATTAAAATATTCGGCATTTTATTAGAGGATGCATATTTTATGGTTATCGCAGTGCTATTAATTTCTCCTTTATAAATTTTGACCAATAAATTAGGTAATTATTGACTCTTGAGTCTAAAATGAGCGAGATGATCATTGCTGTGCCAGGGGCATATCCAGGAAGAGGGTATGGGGGGGAGGGGGTCCGCGCCCTCCTTCAAGAAATTAAATCAATGTTAAAGTCACTACTAGTTTTATTGTCATGTAATACTAACCAGATTTCATATTTTAAATTGTTAGTGGTAATATTAAGATTTAAGACAGTCACATTAAGTATTAAAGTGGTGAAAATAGGCATTAATGAAATTACCCAAATATAACTCTCACCTTGTTGCACAAACCTTGTTTAGGTTTAAATTTATTTTATCATTTTTACTATTACTATTTCAATGATTAATCATAAATAAAGATCTTTAAAATAATTTATTTTTAAATAACGTGCTTTAAACACAATCTTTAAATAATACCACAAACATAACGTGTTAGTATGGTTTACTGGTAAAATTTCGATTTAGAATGAGATATAACTAGCTATACTAAAGAGTGGAGTTAAAGTTCGATTGTTCAAAATCTGAATAATTCCATATATTTTGTCTAATTAATTGAATAACAAAAACTATTTATATAATAATTGTTATAGTGTTTAAACTTATTTCTTTCTTAATAATCACTATTTGTTGATATTCTTATTATTTGCTTATAATAAATTTCAATACTAATAGCAAATTTCGAGTTATAACCTTCATTAGAGGATTATTCTCAAGTTCAGCATTACATTGAAAAATTACTTAATGATTTACTCTCAAATTTTGAAATATTTTTATGTCAAAATTTCTTGAGATGCCTTCCACCCACCCTCACGAAAATCCTGGATTCGGGTCTGTAGTGTACAAAATTCTCCCCTAAGAATTTAAAGGAAAAAGAACATCAACTTTTTGAAATATTTATTTGCTTACTTTATGGCATTAGAGAACTATTGTGTCAAAACTTAAGTAGTATCTCTTTACTTATTAAAGCTCACAAAATTGTATTTATAATTATTTTCTAATAACTCATAAACTGTTAGTTTTATAAAAATATATTTCATATAAAAGTTTTTGATTTTTAATAGTACTATAGTTTTGCAATGTTATGTATTAAGTATCTCAAATAGTTGCGGAGATACGGAAATTTCTGCTTCTGTAAAATACCCAAAAATAATTTTCATGAGAAAATGAAAATACCCAGTTTATTTATAATCTTAATCAACGCCTAAATACGAATTTTAATCAAAATCGTTAGAGCAGATTTTGAGAAAATTGATTTTTCTCTTTTCACTTTTTATTAAACTACTCTTAATTTTGGGGTTAAAAAGACACACAGACAGACGGCATTGCAAAGACCACTTTTTATGGTTCGGGGGCTCATGAGACGTTGACTTCCATCAACATTTCAGGCTAGATTTTTTTTACGGTCGCAATACTTTACATTTAGTGTTCGAAAAGTTAAAATATATATAAATGCTTATAGCTTGAAAGTTACTGGTTTTATAAAACTATGTTTCGAATAAAATATTTGTATTATACATATATATATATATTAAATGATAAGTAATTTCATATCTCAAATAGTTTCGGAGATATGATAAAAAATGAGAATTTAGGCATCAGACCGGAGCCCTTAAAGTCATTTTGCCGAAACCCCTCGGGGCAACCCTATGAAAATTCTAGATACCATGTTTTATAGCGATCAGTAAAATAGTTTAGGCTCTAGTCGGAGGTACAGACAGACAGACGGAAATTCAAAAACAACTTTTTCGGATTTGGGGGGGGGGGGGGGGGGGGAGATCATGAAACGTCGAGATTCATCAAAATCTCGAGTTCGATTTTTTTACGATCACACTACTTTCTCTACGTACCTGTAAGAGAGTGAGAAAGTAAAAAGGGTGGAAGGCCAAAAACGGAAGAAAGGTCGTATTTGATAAGCTCCACGAAATTCTCTGTTTAATATATAATAACAAGGAGTCCCTCCCCATAAATGGAAAGAGTCGATTATTGCGCCTATTTTATAAAGGGGGGACAAAACAGATTGTAGTAATACAGGGGTATTTCATTACTTCCAACTGCTTACAAAGTCATCTCAAATATATTTCTGTCTAGACTTAATCCATATGCAGATTAATTCATTGGCGATCACCACTGCGGATTAATTTATTGTGTAATTAATTTAGAAAGACTAGGTTAACAATTGATGAGATTTTAATAATAAGACAGATCCCGGAGAAAAATTGGTAATACAATGGAATTGATCATAAATTGCTTATAGATCTAAAAAAAACCTTATGGTTCCATCAAAAGGCAATCATTGATCAGTATTTTAGTTGAATTTGGAAAGCTCAAAAATGGGTTTGGCTTATTTAAATAAGTTTGAAGGAAATTCTGGGTACCATGCGTGTGGGAAATAAAGTAATAGGCCTAGATACATTTTAAATTCACACTGATCGCAAACCATAAACCGCCTTATTTCCTCTACTATTTAACTTTACACTAGAAAATGCAGTTATGCCCATAAAAGAGAACACCGGTGGTGTGGCATTGAATGACGACTCAATTGTTAACTTATGAAGATGATACAGATTCGTCGGATAGACAATTAGGTGGTGCCATAGTGACTGCAAAATAAAAGCATAACTAAGAAACCTTTTCAAATAAGAAATTAAATATTATTTCAAGTATATATGCATTCAGTCTTTTATTGGAATACTAGTAGAAGTACCCGGTGTTGCCCGAGGTATCCACGCAATACATTGTATGGTTATCGTGGGCAACTATTTTTTTTCTTCAAACAGACAGAAAGAAATCTTCTTTTTATTTCTTCCGACCCAGTTTTTAATACATTTTTAAAAATCTAACAAAAAATTTAAAATACCAGCTTCCAGGTACACATGTTTGTGTACAGAGATTACTTAATTTTAAAATTTTAGCCCTCTGCGTGTGATAAATATCGCACAATGCTCGTGACAGACAGATAAACACTTCAATTTATTAATATAGTACATTTATTAGATTTATCCTTGCCAATTCTATTATGTACCCTTCATTTATTCTGAATTTGTAGCTAGCTTATCTTGCTTGAATTCCACTATGGTGTAGCATTTAAGATAGGGCCATAGTTTAGTCACTCAAGTAAGACTGAAATAGTTCATGGTAAATAAAGTGTGGAATAAAAAATTCATTTTTATCAAAATCTTTTTAAAAAAAAATACATTTTTACGATAATCATGTGAGATGAGACCCCCACAACTGATACGCGAACCAGTGGGTTAAATGTTTCACCTTCCATAGAATAGATGACCTTATTTTCTCCATTTTTTTTTTTTTTGCCAGTGTCGATAATTCCACCATAGCTGTGAAGATTTCACGTCAGGCACAACTCTCTGTTATAATATTTTAAACAAACCTCTATGAGCCTCTGTGTTTGAAGACGTTCTTCAGCGAAGAAGCTTTATTTCCACATTTAATGTGATTGAAAATTAATTAAAAATTAATTTTATAAACTGGTAATTTCTAGTAAAACATGATACTATTAATTTATAAAGTAACTTTGAAATATATCACCCGAAGTTTTAATATAATAAATAAAATACGACCGAGACTAAATATTTCATTATAAAACGCAATCATCAGTATTTTCTTTAAATTGAACTAATATTTATTTATTTTTTACAGTATTTTACTTAAAGGAAGTAATGATGCAAAAAATATTTCAAAGTCGATTTCCTTTATTTGAGGGTAACTGTCTCAAGAACATTTGAAAATGGACGCTGTCGCTTAAGCTTTAAATGGCCCAATACTGCGGTATCTTGTAAGAAAATACCTTCTCCAGGGACTGTGTTTTGAAAACATATTTCATTTTATGTGACCTGATCCACCCTCTCACTTTTAGGCACGCCCATATAAAATGTATAGACCGCACCTAATTCTCCACATCAATGAAGCATGAACTATTGAAGATAAAGTAAAAAAAACATATAACCATATAAGGTTGTATAGTGTCAGAACAAAAAATCATATGTAATAAATGGGACAGATTTTTTCGCTCCTTTACCTAAAAAAATTAGATATTTACTTCACTCTCGTGAGATATGTGAAACAAAATAATAGACATTGTTGCATAACCATAATTGAAAAAAGAAAATCAGAACTATACCAAAGAGCATAAATTAAATAATATACACTTTTACAGAAACATATTAAGAAAAGAGGACCATCTCTGTCCATCAAAGAGCATAGCAATCAAATTTTCATTTCCCAGACACATAATTTAAAAAAAAACTATATTTATTCGTTATAGCTAAGAAACTATTGGTTTTATAAAAATAAATATTTCAAGTTAAATGTTTTATTTTTAATACTATTGCATTTTTATAATATTAAGTTTTTTTCCAATCTCAAATAGCTGCGAAGATATCATCAAAATTGGAAACTTTCGCTTGATTAGAGTACCCTCAAAGTCATTCTCATGGGATGATGAGAATTTTCAAATTTGTTTGTAATGTTAAACAGTTACTAAATACGAAATTTAACCAAAATCGTTAGAGCCAATCTGGAGAAAATAGATTTTTTTTCTCTTTTTGCCCTTTATTAAACTATCATTAATTTTCCAGGTTAGATATTTAATTCCAAAACCTCCTCGGGGAAATCTTATAAAACCTTAGATACCCGATCGGTAAAATTGTTTCGATTCCAGGCCGATATACAGACACAGTCAGAGAGATGGCAACGCGAAAACCACTTTTACGATTCAGGGGTCATGAAACGTCGACATTTATCAAATCTCAAGTTTGATTTTTTTTTTACTATATCACAATATATCTCTTCTCTTTATATATATACATATAAGCCAATACATAGAATAATTAAAGTACACATCTAGTTTATCACAAATAAAACAAAGTAATAATAAAACGAATGGTTGGGAGATCTTAGAGAAAAAGAGACTGGACACACATACGTGTGTATACATATATATATATACATATAGATATGTATTATATATATATTTTTATATACATATATACGTATAATATATATGTATAATATATATGTATGTATGTATATATGTATATATATGTATATATACACACGTATGTGTGTCCAGTCTCTTTTTCTCTAAGATCTCCCAACCATTTGTTTTATTATTACTTTGTTTTATTTGTGATAAAATAGATATGTGTACTTTTAATGATTCTATGTATTGGCTTACTCTAGGAAGAACAAATCCTTATGCAATCTTGAATGAGATGTTGTAATAAGCTGTAGATAAATAAACATCTATTAATCAATTTTCATCAAAATGAAACCAAATTAGTATTTTTAATTTATTGAACGCGTTCATGAAAAATAATAGCAAAAAGTCACATACATAAGCTGGACGTGCCTTTTTGCTGGTTTGCATTGCCAATTTTATTTCCATTTCTAAATAATCAAAATGGAACACTTATCTTGGATTAGATCTTTTTTTTATATAAAAATATGTTTACGTATTTTGTGACTGTCTTTTTGTATGTATCTAGATCTATTTTCTTTATTTTGAATGACCGGGTTGGTACAGATAATGCCGGGCGGTAGGTAGGAAGGAAGGAAGGAAGGAGTAAAGTTCGTCTATCGATCACTCATCGAAGTCTCCATCCTTGGAAAAACACTACGGAACAAAATGCAAATAAGCGACGGGTTTTCAATAGCTAGCGTTGAGGTGAGCTCATTTTTGAGTTGTTTGTCCTTTTTGAAATATACTGTTAAGAAAAAGACTTTTTCAATTTTTTGCGGCGAGAGATGATAGTGTCGTGTCATGGACTGTTGTCAGGTAAACCAGAGCTTGTTAAAACTGTATCTATGATAATGTTCCAAACCACTAGGTCCCCATTTGACAGATCATACACAGACTCTGCTTTACATACCTCACATGAGAGTGTATTGTTTATATCTGGCCATTTAATGCTACTGAGTGATGAGAACAATTATTCACAAGTACTTTTTTTTCAAACCACAGTACAATTTTCTTGGTATGGGTCTTATCGGACTAATATAAAATCTATTAGATCTAATTTAATATATTCATACGTCATAACAATTAATATGAAGCTGTCACTTTTGATGCATATTATCAGAATATATAAAATAACAATAACTAGTAGTTAGTTATATGTTACAATTTTATTGATTTTGGTCATGAACATATGTTATTACTTTAAAAGGCCCTTTCTATGAAAATTGGACTCTTTAAGTTTATTTATCCTGGCGACACGTCACAACTCGCCACTGGAGAGAGTTACTATATTATATCGTTTTTTTGTTATCACTGCGTCTTACAACATATTCAGGTTATATGCATATGTGATAATTACTCTAATGGGGTAGGTATGAGGAAGGAAGCATTTTAGAGGTAGTATATCCGCATTTGCGTGGAAGAATATTGGGAAAAACCTTTAGGAAAAACCACCCTCAGTAGACCTGACCGGGATTCGAACCCCAATCTCCCCATGTTTAGTATGCCAGTCCAACAGGAGAATTACGTCTTACACCATTCGGCCACTGAAGCGGGTTTAGGATCAGTTCCCTGATATAAAACCTTCGTTACTAAGTTATTGTTTAAGAGCGGAGTGGGGGTATTGTGTGTGGTTTTCCCCTCCAACACTTACTCCGCGCGAATGGGTTACATCCCATTTCCTTTCGTTCTATCTACCTTACCTCTAGCCCCTTACTGAAAAATATGCAAACAGTCCAGCCGGGTAGTAAGACGCGGTGCACTCACACACACATAGAAAGAGATTGCATACTATCACCTCAAATCAGGATCACGTGGGGAAGTGGGATAATCCCAACATCCACGCACTAGACGAGACTCAAACGCGCGACACCTTGAGCGTGAACATGCCCACCCACTCGCGGACCACCCAGAGCGGCGGAGGTAACCAGCGCTGAACGTGGAGTACAAAGTAAGAGAGAACAACTCTTCATCCTTTGGCTCGTGAAGTTTCGGCTTGTAACTCGCTTGTGACGTGGCCATAACACCCGTCACCTTTCTATCTCCCCACTCCCCCAAGACAGTCAGTGACACCTTTAATCGACAACCCTGTGATCCTCTCCGTGTCACTGTGATACCTAGGCGGCTAGCCCTTGCTCTTTCTCCTCCGCGGTACCCGATGAAGATGTCAATGGTGTTGGCAGCTCAAGGTCACCTGGTTTTGTGGCCGGAGCTCTTTGGCCCCGCCCACTCCCCTGCCTGAATCCACCGCCTCTCAAATGATGGCATCGCGCGCTCCACGATAGAAACAGGGGTGGCCAATCGGCTGAGGCTGTGGCTCTAGCTATGTACAGCAGAGTTCATTGCAGTGCGATATTTTAAAATGTTTAGTTTTGTGTGGTCTGTTTCCAGCAGGACATGTTTAGAGTAGCAGTTCTTAAACTAGTAGAAAAGTTATATTTGGGCCTAGTTAATTTTCGTTACTCTGCTGATAAAATAAATTAATTTTAAGCTATTTAAAAAGCTGAATCAGATATTTAAAATATAGCTTTTGTATTACAAACAAGTTTTTATACATGTCAAAAGGTTAATAATAATTAGATGTTTTAAGATATAAAGTTAGATAAAAACTTTTATTTAGGACAAATATACGTTATGAATAAATCAAACAAATTTAAGTTAAAATGTTACTGAATAATTATTTAATATTTATGCATTTAAATTACAATGAACTAAATTTTGTCTTGCATAGTAACTCTACATTTTGTTAATAAGTGAGGTAGTTTTTCTAATTGATATAACAATTTAAAAATGAAATTTATTTGATTGAAAAATTAAATGATGATGATATTGATAATCTTTTACAAAAATTGGAATTCCTTTCTCATTTGAGATGGCAAATGAGGTTGTCTGCCAATTGAATAGAGTAGTGTTCGGGTTGTACACAGTTACTCTAATGTGTAATGGTAGGGTGATGGTGAGATGAAATGGAGGACCTACAGTTTAACGTGGGATCCGAACCATGGTGGAGGCCTGGCATTCCTCACATTCACAAGTTGTGATTAATACAGTCTTGTCAGAGGTGAAGGAAGGGTTTGGCATTCCGATAAATGTGTTCCAGGTCCGAGGATTGAACCCCGGATCCCCAGCACGGAAGTCTGACACCTTACCCCAAGACCACCAGGTCACCTATTTAAAGTTAATTGTGTAAGCATTAATTGGAGGTTGTAATAAGTTTGATTTGAAAAATATTATAACTATAGTTTTAACGTAGTAAGAACAAATTCCGTGAACAAACAAGCTGATGAATACCTTCTGCACCTACGTGAGGATCAACACCTCCAAAGTATTTACCAGCGATCATCGACGAATACAAGTTGTTTCGCGATGGCAAATATGTGGAAGCGAGCACTGTGAGTCTTTGGACCAACAAAAGCAAAGATGGCGAACCAGGAAAAACTGATTTGTTTGACGAAGAACGAAATGTATGGCTTGTGACGGCGACCGAGGAGTTTCACAAGAATTTTATTGATGAACTGGTTAATGAAAATCGGCGATTCATTCAAAGGGGAATTTCTGTCGAGATGGAAATCTCTCAGGAACGTGTGGGTTTCGTTGTTTATAGCCTTGGATGTCATAAGATCTGTGTAAGATGGGTTTACCGAATGCTTGCAGTTGAGATGAAAGCTCAGAAGATTTATATTTGTCAGAAGCTGTTGTACAATGAGAATAAAGGCGATAACCTCCGTCACAACATTTTAAACGGGAGACGAAATATGGGTTCACCCCTTTAAACTTGAAACTAAGTGCCAGTCAATGGAGTAGTGCCATAAAAGTTCACCAACGACAAATTTTTAAAAAATGCAAAAGATGGCAGAAAAACTTAGGGCAAGAGTTTTCTTGGATACAAATTTTGCGTTCTACGTGGATTTCCTTAAACCTGGTACGACAATAAATTCAGTCACATACTTAAAAACCCTCAAATTGGGTGACCCGGAGGTCTAAAGATAAGGTGTCGGATTTCTGTGCTGGGGGTCCGGGGTTCAATCCTCGGACCTGGAACACATTTATCTGATTGCCAAACCCTTCCTTCACCTCTGACAAGACGTGTATTAGTCACAACTTGTGAATGTGTGGAATGCCAGGCCTCCACCGTGGTTCGGATCCCACGTTAAACTGTAGATCCTCCATTTCATCTTACAATCACCCTACCATTGCACATTAGCGTAAGTGCATATAGCCCGAATGGGTAGTAAGACGCGGTGCTAATAGTAATAATAATAATAATAATAATAATAATAAAAACCTCACCACTTTAAATCAATTATTAAAAAGGGTTTAGAAGCACAAAAACAATGTTTCTTTGCAACATTATAATAAAATTAAACAACTAATTCATCACAGGCTATCTGAGAAGCAATTCAACACCTTGGTATAATCGTCCTGCCACATCCATCGTATAGTCCGGACTTGCACCATGTGACTTCCATCGTATAGTCTGGACTTGCACCATGTGACTTCCATCGTATAGTCTGGACTTGCACCATGTGACTTCCATCGTATAGTCCGGACTTGCACCATGTGACTTCCATCGTATAGTCTGGACTTGCACCATGTGACTTCCATCGTATAGTCCGGACTTGCACCATGTGACTTCCATCGTATAGTCTGGACTTGCACCATGTGACTTCCATCGTATAGTCTGGACTTGCACCATGTGACTTCCATCGTATAGTCCGGACTTGCACCAAGTGACTTCCAACGTACAGTCCGGACTTGCACCATGTGACTTCCATCGTATAGTCTGGACTTGCACCATGTGACTTCCATCGTATAGTCTGGACTTGCACCATGTGACTTCCATCGTATAGTCCGGAATTGCACCAAGTGACTTCCAACGTACAGTCCGGACTTGCACCATGTGACTTCCATCGTATAGTCTGGACTTGCACCATGTGACTTCCATCGTATAGTCCGGACTTGCACCAAGTGACTTCCAACGTACAGTCCGGACTTGCACCATGTGACTTCCATCGTATAGTCTGGACTTGCACCATGTGACTTCCATCGTATAGTCTGGACTTGCACCATGTGACTTCCATCGTATAGTCTGGACTTGCACCATGTGACTTCCATCGTATAGTCCGGACTTGCACCAAGTGACTTCCAACGTACAGTCCGGACTTGCACCATGTGACTTCCATCGTATAGTCTGGACTTGCACCATGTGACTTTCATCGTATAGTCCGGACTTGCACCATGTGACTTCCATCGTATAGTCTGGACTTGCACCATGTGACTTCCATCGTATAGTCCGGACTTGCACCATGTGACTTCCATCGTATAGTCTGGACTTGCACCATGTGACTTCCATCGTATAGTCCGGACTTGCACCATGTGACTTCCATCGTACAGTCCAGACCTGCACCAAGTGACTTCCAACGTACAGTCTGGACTTGCACCATGTGACTTCCATCGTATAGTCCGGACTTGCACCATGTGACTTCCATCGTATAGTCCGGACTTGCACCATGTGACTTCCATCGTATAGTCCGGACCTGCACCATGTGACTGCCATATTTTCCCCAAACTTAAAAGAGGGGCTCTGTAGACATTACTATGGTCTCATTGAATAAATGGAAACTACTGTGGCTCCGGAAACAATGTGTGGATTTATAATGTGACGGCTTAACAAAACTCGTTTAACGTTGGTGTAAATGTGTGGAGTTGATTGGTGAAAAGTAAACCCATATACTTAAAGAATACATAGTAATTATTTTCATGTTCTATTTATTAAAATATCATTATTCAATAAGAAGTATTAAAGTTGGAGAATACCTCAAACTTAATTAGTCTATTTCAGGTTGAATTATGATATTTCATTCTACTATATTTCTTTGAAGTCATTTTAGAAACATTATAATACTATACTAACGTAAGTTAACAGTTTTTAAAATCTATTAAAAAATATCTTTTAGTCATATTAATTGTGAAAACGAGGCTCATCTGCTTAAGTTCCAATAAGATTTTAAGCTCTATCATATGACATAATATTTATATCGAAGTTGAAACATACTATTAATTTCAATATAATGACATTCGCGTATTGAGATAATACCAATATAAACGAATTAGTAGTTCTAGTTGGGATCACGCAAAAACTGTTCAAATTCTACTGCATTTTAACAAAAGCAAGGGCACCCGCCTCGGTGGCGTAGTTGGCTAACGCTCTAGTCGTGTTGAGCTCGACTGCCGAGGACGGGGAGATCGAGGTTCGAATCTCGGTCGGGTGAACTGGGGGTGGTTTACCCTAAATGGTTTTCCACTCTACCTCCACGCAAATGCGGGTTCACTTCCTCTAAATTCAACCTTCCAAATTCCTAACCCATTAGTGTAATTAGTACTTAAGCGTATAACCCGAACGGGTAGTAAGACGCGGTAATTAAAAAAAACAAAAGCAAGGCACAGTTCAAGGAAGGCACCCCTAGTGAAATCTGCTATATGCTGATCACACATACAGGGGTCGGTTTCTGGTTGCCTATCTATAATCACGTCCAGCGGCTCATTTACATCCATCCCCTAAGAGTTTCATAACGTAGGGAAAACTAACAAATAAATCGTTAAAAATAATATTCAATTATTATACAAAGCTTTGTTTATAAGATTAATCTATACTCGCATTGACTTATATCTAAGTAATAAATAAGGTAAAAGAGGTGACATAAGTGATAGCTCACAACATTTTATGGTAGTTGTCACATTCATTTATTATCAATCATAAATAATAATTATTGTCTTCAAACAATCTATGTATTCTAAAATATCATTCAGATATAAGTTGGTCAAATCATTGTTTATAGAGTACCAAAAAATGGTACCAACTCATGCTTTACATTTTTCAATTATTTTAATTTGATTTAGGTATTTAACATGCAATTTGTGAACTGACTGATTATATTAGCACAAGACTTATAAACTAACTTAAATCTAGAACATACACAACAACCAGTCCTCGGCCGTTAATTCATCCCTGTGAAAGGGTAGACCCACGTTTCACCGATTATAACTTTTTCAACCATACCGGGAATCAAACTCTGAATTCTTAATTCAGTAGATAGACACGCTACCGACTGAGCTATCAAGACTCCTGTCCTAAATGAATAACGGCCAGTCAAGTAACACTCGTACCTGGACATAATCACGGATAGTTAAAACAAAATGAGTTTCGCAGAGATTAACGTTCTTTAAACCCGATTCAGTGTTCGAATAGTCTGAGGCGTCACTCTCACAATAGACTACTGCCGATGAAGGGAAGATCAGGGTTCGAATCCCGGTCGGATGTATTGAGGGTGGTTATTCCAGAATGGTTTTCCACTCTCCATTCACTTCATCTAGAATTTGACCTTGCTCATCCCTAACTCAATAGCGTGATTAGTATACAGAAGTACAGCCCAAACTGGTAGTAAAAATGTTCTTGAATATTGAGCAGTGAAACTGCAGTGCTGTTTGACAAAGATTTGTGACGCCGATATTAGTTCAGCGGTTGGTATTACATTTGATGTCGTTTGGTTATAATTTTAATTAAAAGCAGCCCACATTTGTGGTGGAACTGTACTATAAGCCATCAGTTTCAACGTATGCTGGAAGACCAGTTTTTTTTTAAATTATACCTGGTTTCACTGGAAGGTGGTTTCCACAAGTGGTATACGCTAATGTGTACGCATTTACTTTAAACTGCCTTCCTCATCCCTACCCCTTAAAATATCAATACTTTAGTAATTTTAGTGCAAAGACTAAACAATAATATATATAGTGTTCTTAAGACTCTAGAACCGCGTTAAGCGTATTTATTGGCAAACCCAATGGGGAGAGACGATTGGGAAGACCTAGACGCAGATGGAAGGATAACATTAGAATGGACCTGAAAGAGATAGGGTGTAAAGGTAAGATTCCCTCGGTGCGTCCTGCGTCTCGCGTATGCGGCCACAGACGTGCGGTGGTGAGACGCAGACGCGGGCTACAGTGTTTCCCTAGATGCGTCTCTTGATCGCCAGTCGTGGGTAATTTTATGTGCGGTACAGATCGTTCCTCAGTTATCAGAGTTTTTCATTTGTGTTTCATTTAATGTTCCGTGTTATTTTGTTATTTTGGAAAAGTGTGGATAAAAAATACTGACTTGGTCGACCAACTATTCCTGAGATCTCTTTCCATGCGTTGTCCTCCTTCACATGTTGGTCCCGGTACATTGGCGAGGATATGTCAAAAATTGATGGGTGTTTTTCTACCTCTACAATAACATTTTCATCCTCTTCTATGGAGAAATCTTGGGCCATTTTAAAAACCAGCCCAATCAAACATAAAACTATGCCACGGATTTATGACCTCCTTAGTATTTAAATGTCCCTAAATTGTAAGCACCACCTTAATTATTATCACTGTAATCTTAGATTGAATGGGACCTAAGATTTCATCGAATAGCGCGATTCCTTTTAACAATTTTTTTTAAAAAAGTATTTGTTGTAAACAACTTCTATTTATTTCCTGTGTCGGCAAGCATTTATGACAAAACTAAATATAACTTTACTAAAACACACTCTTGGTTGGTGGGCAGTGTGGACGCAGACGCAATGTAGAGAGAGACGCAGGACCCGCACTCTGGTCGCCAGTCGCAGTCGCCTCAAAGGAACTGGCCACATAACAAACTATGGACACCAGTCCAGTCGCAGACGCAAGACGCACCGAGCGAATCGTAACGTAATGGGGTGGTCTTGATAGAACTAGCTTAAGATAGGGATAGGATGTAATGAGGGGGACTGGATAGGACCAGATAAAGATAGGGATAGGGTGTAATGAGGGGGACTGGATAGGACCAGATCGAGATAGGGCTAGGGTGTAATGAGGGGGACTGGATAGGACCAGATCAAGATAGGGATAGCGTGTAATGAGGTGGACTGGATATAACTAGCTCAAGATAGAATGTAATGAATTGGACTGGGTAAAACTAGATCAAGATAGGAATACGGTGTAATGAGATGGACTGGACAGAACTAGATCAAGACAAGGGTAGGGTGTAATGAAGTGGAATGGATAGACCTAGCTCAAGATAGGGTTAGGTGGCGTGGTTTTGTAAGTGTGGAAATGAAATTTCAAGTTCCTAATGACATAGATTAAACTAAGGGCCAGTTTCATAGTCAGACTTAATGAGCCTAAAGTGCGAGTCTATACTATATACAGGACGACACCTACCTAGACCAAAATGGAATGGGCCAGTTTCGCATATGAAACTGGCCCATTCCATTCAATTTCAGGTAGGTGACGTCTTGTATTTAGTATAGCGCCGCACTTTAGGCGTACTAAATCTGACTATGAAACTGGCCCTAAGTATTGTGTTCTTAATATTTAGCACCGCGTCTTACTACCCGTTCGGGTTATACGCTTAAGTACTAATTACGCTAATGGATTAGGAATTGGGGAGGTTAAATTTAGAGGAAGTGAACCCGCATTTGCGTGGAGGGAGAGTGGAAAACCATTTAGGAAAAACCACCCCCAGTTCACCCGACCGAGATTCGAACCTCGATCTCCCCGTCCTGGGCGGTCGAGCTCAACACGACTAGCGCGTTAGCCAACTACGCCACCGAGGCGGGTTATTGTGTTCTTAATAGCGTTTCCCAATAGTCTTTACATCTTTATACAAGGGTCCAGGTTTCGATTCTCGGCAGAGATGAAGAAAACATAGAGCTTTAAATTTGGGCTTGACATCTTTTTAAAAAGTGTTAACTTAACTAATTGGTTGATGTGTGTATCCTATAATTAGGATAGGATGAGTAATTTAATGGTCAGTGTGATCATTAAACCAAAAATAAAGTGTTTTTTTTCAACTTATCTCACAACCCCTTCAGCCTACCTGCGATAAAAAGGGTGAATATCACCGTAGTTCCTTATAATTGGGCACCCTTCTTAATGGATGGATAGCTTCAGTCCAATTATCATAGAAACGGCCTTTTATCAAATATGAAGTTATTCGTTTATGTCAACATAGATAACATTTTACTATATTCTTAATGTCATTTTATAGGTAATTATACTGTATATCAAAAGTGATAGCTAAAGATCACATGAATTGACGTACGAATACGTTAAAGTAAATCTAGTAACTTTTCTAGCTGTCAGATAAAACTCTTCTTATGAAGAGTGAACTGTAGTAATGACAGGATAACATACAGTTTCGGTCACAAACTTGGCTTTATTTTCAGTCTAGGTCTCACTACATAGGACCAGCACTGTACGAATAAAAAAATAACTCTTCAAAACGGCTCCTGAAAATCAACGCAATAATGACAACTACTTCTACAAGAAGAAGAAAAATACACGCAAGGCTATCATTAAGAAACCGTTTTCAAAGGACCACTAGATCAAAATTAAGTAATCAGCTACTTTCCACAGTCTGGTTTGGACGAATTATAAAGATTTTTAAGTTGTGGTTGTGTTTTTATAATATAATTATTATGTTAAGTATTATACGGGTGATGTTGGTATAAGTATACCCTAAATTTCTTACGAATTGACATATCTGATAGCTAAAAAATGTTAATAGATCTATCTTAACAAGTTGCCAAAAAAGTTTGTATTCTCTAAATTTTACTCCAAAATACACTATACTATAGTGCCTAGTGAGATTTTATCGTAGATAATTAATAAATTTTTACAACCATTACTGTTTCCAGCCTGTGACCCAAGTCCGTTTTTTTATTCTAGCCATATATTTTCCGTTACCGGCTTTCTAGGCCTGTCGTAGCTTCATATGCCTTATAATCTGACTTAAGACCAGGACAGGCACAATATCCACTCCACGAACGTTAATTTATCAATGTAGAAGGATAAACCCATATTTTCATCAATGGTAAAGTTTTGGTCATACCGGGAATTGAGCCCGGGACCCTTAGCTCAGAAGGCAAACAAGCTACCGACTGAGCTAAGGTGTCAGAAAGATAAGAAATAATTTATTAACTTTAATTTATTTTTATTGTTTATAAGAAACAATCAAATAATCCAGCGAGGGAGATTTACACATTTTTAATCACACAAGACATAACTTAGGTAACTTTTATCCCTCAAATAGTTCAACACTTTGAAAGTTTTGAAAATGTTTAATCAATTCTACATATATGTAGGATGGTACTTTTCAAATGTCTAAACCTTAAACGAAGATGGCAGAACTATCCCTGATTAGTTGGTAAACATAGTAAGGATTATTGTAGGAATACACGTTTAAATATTCATTAAGATTTTTTTCAGTCAAAATTAATATATTTTTAACTATAATATAGATATGATTTCGTAGATGTTGATATTATCTATGAAAAGTGAGTTTTAGATCAAATGACTTGATGTATGAATATAGAAAAATTATTTATTTCTTCCTCTAACTGACAAAAAAGTATCTTCTTATAAAAAAAATTACCTTGATTTTGGTAGTAAAAACAGTATCTGATAGTTACTAAAGTTACTAGAACAATTTAAATATATTCAAACATAAAATCATGTTATTTGCAGCTGTCACTTTTGATATATATTATCAATACCTAAAAATAACACAAATAATGTGTCATCAATGTTGGCCGCAAATAAATATGTTTGCATTTTCTAAACTGTTCTTCGAACCAAAATCTAGGTATAAATAATAATTTGTTGTGTTCAGTTATAAATAGACCGTTTGTTTACTATAGACCGTCCACGTGGCTATGAGGGATTGACTGCTGGTCTATATGAGCGTGGTTTGACGGCAGGCGGCGCAATAAGTAATGTTTTTGTCTAGTTTTTACATAGTTTATTTAACGGTGTGTGATAGAGGTAAGATGGCTAGTTTTAGACTAAGTTTTCCCACAGTAGCGTAAAGAGAGGAAGGGTGATACAGAGTGATAAACCGCATGTAAAGCATCCCTCCAAATACAACCTGCCAATATTCCAATCTCGACCTCTCCTTCAATCCACTCAATTGAAAGCTTCACAGCTTATACCGGGCGACCATCGGTGGGATTTAAAATAATTTAATATAGCAAATTTTATTATTTTTTCTCGTATAGTTGGACGTTTGCATATATATTTAAAGTAAATGTTGAAAATTAACATCGGGATACTAAAAATCGAGTCCTGGACTTTTGGATCAAAGCGCCAATGCTCTTATCAAGGTTCTACCTGACAATCCAAATGCTCTTATCGATGTTCTATCTGACAATCCAAATGTTATTATCAATGTTCTATCTGACAATCCAAATGTTCTATCTAACAATCCGAATGTTCTTATCAATGTTCTATCTAACAATCCGAATGTTTTTATAAATGTTCTATCTAACAATCCGAATGTTCTTATCAATGTTCTATCTAACAATCCGAATGTTTTTATAAATGTTCTATCTAACAATCCAATGTTCTTATCAATGTTCTATCTAAAAATACAAATGATCTTATCGATCTTCTATCTAAACGGGGTTCATCCTCGTCCCGGCACAGATTTACTATACAAACTCTTCCTTCACTCAAGATGTCGTATTAATCACAACTTTGAATGTGAGAATGCCAGCTCCACCGGGTTCGGATTCCACGTTAAACTGTAGTCCTCCATTCATCTCACATACCTACCATTACACATTAGCTAAGTGCGTATAACCGAAGGTAGTAAGCCGGGTCTATAATAATAATTCTATCTAACAATCCAACTCTTATCAATGTTCTATCTAACATCCGAATGTTTTTATAAATTTATTGACAATCCAAATGTTATCATTAATGTTATCTACGATCCAAATGTTCTTATAATATCTATCGACAATACAAATGATCTTATCGATGTTCTATCTGACAATCCAAATGTTATTATTAATGTTCTTTCTGACAGTCCAGTTCCTAGGGTCATTAATCAAATTAATTTAAGGCATAATCAAAGTGATATCTTCAGTCACTTGGAATAACTGTGACTTGAGATCGGTTTTTATGTTGTCGAGTGTACATGGTTTCAATTCTAATGTAAAGGTGTTATTTTTCTGATGGCACAAGGTAGCTTAAGATCTCACACGTCCATAACAAAATCTGCCTTAAATGTTAGAGGGAATTATGATCTTGAGCACAGGAAAATCATCGACATCTCAGTGATATTAACCTTAGAATACAAAGCAAAGATACCGGATTAAATCATCGAGTATAGGTGACATGGCAAACCTATATTAATAAAATGAAGAGTTTGTTTGCATGTCATGAACAATCATATCTATCGCACGTGGAGGTATGAAATTAAAAAAAAAAAGTAGGCTATGTACACGAAATTTTGCAACTTGAAGCAGAAAATTTAAAATTTTGATTAGACTTTTTTAAATTAATAGGAAGCAAAGAAATATTGACATAAGAAAGAGTTTGTCTGTCTGGCATGAGTAATGCGCAATATCTACCGCAAGTAGAGGTCTGAATTTTCAAGAATTAGCAGTTCCTGTGCACAAACATGTGCGCAACAAAGAGTAGTGTAGGTCTTTGCAAAAAGAGTAGGAATAAACTATGATTTGTGAAAGATGTTCAAAAGATTTAGAGAAGGGAAGCAAAATTACATTGGTTATAAAGTCCTATAGTGTATTAAGCTTAAACACATCTAGAAAATGCAAAAAGTAAGGTCAGTGCCTTAGTCATAAACCAAAAGAGAGAGTATTTAAAGGATAACGAGATAGAATAAAATAGTAAAAATAATATCAGGGAGCTTTATTTAGTTATAAATAGATATAGGAAAAGTTATCAGGCTAGCGCCAATTTAGTGAAAGATGAGACTGGTAACATGCTGGAAGATACGAACGAGGTTTTGAGTAGATGGAAAGACCACTTCAGGAATATTTTGGATGTTAATGAAGGATCCTAATTGGGTTAGGGTATCTAAACCCACTAATCGTCTCAGATCCAAGTATTAGTGATGTCAAATAAGCTATTAGGAAGTGAAATAATCATTAATCTCCAGGAATAGATTCAATTCTAGCAGAGTTAAATAAAGGGAGGTGGTGAAAAGCTAGTGAAGGAAATTAATAAATTGCTATGTTCCATATGGAACCATGAGGTATTACCACAAGAATGGAAGGAAAGCATTATAATACCCCGTTGCAAAAATGGAGATAGAACAGAGTTTAGTAACTATAGAGGTATCTCACTACTGATTACTACCAACATGCTATAACATTTTGTCTAATATAATTTTAATGATATTGACACATATGCAGAGGAAATAATTGGGGACAATCAGTGTGGAATTCGAGGAAATAAATCAACAACGGATCAGATTTTTACTCTTTGGCAAAATTAGAAAAAGAGTGAATACAACATGACGGTTCATCAATTATACATAGATTTTAATACAGTTCAATTCAGTTAAAATAAATAAATATATTCAATTTTAACTAAATTTGGGATACTAAAACAACTTGTCAATCTGATTGAGTGAGGTATGTTTGGCTGATACGCGTGGCAGAGTACAAGTTGTCACTTATCAGATACTTTCGAAATGCATAATGGTTTGAAACAAGGGAATACACATTCCCCTTCACTTCTTAATATATTATTATTAGCACCACGTCTTACTACCCGTTCGGGTTATACGCACTTATGCTAATGTGTAATGGTATGGTGATTGTGAGATGAAATGGAGGACCTACAGTTTAACGTGGAATCCGAACCACGGTGGAGGCCTGGCATTCCTCAGCTTTAGAACTGAAAGCTAAAAAGACTAAGTATATAATCACAGAGAGAACACAGATTGAGGACATTAATTTAGAGATCACCGTGAACAACCTATAATTTGACCGGGTTAACGATTTTTAATATTTAGGAACAATTTTAACTAGCAATGATAATATTATATTGGAGATTACGAAGAGAATAGTTGTAAAAAAACATGTTATTATTTGTTTAGTAAGTTGTTGACATCTCGCCTGCTTTCAACTCGTAATATACAAAACAATAATGTTACCAGTTGTTCTCTATGTGTGTGAAATGTGGTCTCTTATTTCACGCGACGAAAACCAATTCAGGGATTTCTAAAACAAGGTGCTTAGGAATATATTTGGTTCAATAAGGAATGAGACTACTGGGGAGTGGAGTGGGTTACATAATGATGAGTTATATAACCTGTACTCATCACAGACATTGTTAGGATCATTAAGTCTCGTAGATTACGGTGGGCATACAGCACGAATGGGAGAATCTAGAACCACGTTAAGAGTATTGACTGGAAAGCCTGTTTTTCAAATAATAATTGTTAGAAACAAAATTTATAAAATAAAAATAAAAATTGATAGCCAAGGGGCCAAGTTCTATTTAATATAACATAGTTACTCGAATTTTTACAGAAATTCAAATAATCGCTAACTTGTCGGTTTTTTTATTTGAGGTATTTAATTTAAACTTTCTGAACCGACTGATTATATCAGCACATGACTTATAAACTAACTTAAATCTAGAACAGACACAACATCCAGCCTCCTCGGCTGTCAATTCATCACTGTGAAAAGGGAAACCCTAATATCACTAACTAAAAATTTTCGCCAATATCGTGAATTGAAACCGGGATCCTTAAGCTGAGTATAGTAGACAGACACGATACCGACTTAATTAAGTTGTCGGACCATTTCGATATTAATTTAGGCTTACATAAGAATATAAAGTTTGTATTTATATACTTGCATAAAAACTTTAGCATCAATAAAAAAAAAGGACATCCATGAAAAAATTCTTGTAAAAATTTCCTTTCAAGGTCATAAGACAATGTTTAGACCCAAATTATGTGACAGAGGAAAAGGGGTTTTAAAATAAAAGTTTGCACGTGCACTCAATCTTAATCGAGGCTGCTCTGGTGCCTAGTTTATATATATATATGATGTCCTGGATTGTTAGTTTGTAAGTTATGTGCGACCTTGTCTTTAGAAACTTAAAAGTTAAATACCACCAAATAAAATATTATGTTCTTAGAAACAAAAAGATACACAAAAAGTAATCTATCCTTGCCCAACTAGTGATCAAATGACTAAATAATGGAGTATCCCTCTTAACGAGAAATGTTCGTGTCAGAGGGAGGTTTGAGAGACAACTTGTTCTCAAGTTCTTCACCCATCTACTGATAAACAGGGCCATTAAACGTGTACACATTCCTCTGGCAGGCTCTAGCTGTCATCAGTTCAAATCCCGGAAGAGGAAAGAAAGTAGGATTCAGATCCGCTTCTATTGTTCGTTAAGAGATGGTATATTAAAGATTAGTTTGAGAAGAATATAGAAACATATCATTTTTGCACTGTGTCTTTTTTAAATTTGAGGTATTTAACTGCAATTTTTGAACCTACTGATTATATCAGCACACGAAAACTTCAATGCGCGAGTAGGAAAGGGCCTACCAATTTTGCCGGGAAAGGGATTTTCCATACTTCCAGGGTTATTTTACATGCCACAATCGACATGGGACAGATGGCTTTACTTTCCCTCCTAAGGAAGTTTGTGCTACGGATATTTATCGCTCAAGAAAAATCCGTTGAACCTGACTGGGTTTGAACCCATGATCATCGGGTCCTGAAGCGAGCACTTTGCCCCCACCGAGGTCAACAACTGTGTCTTATTATTCGATTGGGTTATAATATTAATTAACATTGACGAGTAGAGGTGAGTAAAGTAGAATTAAAGGAGATTAACTTGCATTTGATTGGAGTGAGAGTGGAAAACTTATTAGGAAAAAACCTCAGTACACCAAACTGGTATTGAAACCCTGACCTTACTATCATCGGCCCTTCAATCTAATAGGTGACCTGGTGGTCTAAGGGTAAGGTGTCAGACTTCTGTGCTGAGGGTCCGGAGTTCAATCCTCGGTCACCAGGCACAGATTTATCTGATTGCCAAACCCTTCCTTACCTCTGACAAGATGTGTATTAATCACAACTTGTGAATTGAGGAATGCCAGACCTCCACCGTGGTTCGGATTCCACGTTAAACTGTAGGTCCTCCATTTCATCTCACAATCACCCCTACCATCACACATTAGCGCAAGTGCGTATAACCCGAACGGGTGTAAGACGCAGTGCTATATAATAATAAAATAAATAATAATAATAATAATAATAATAATAATAATAATAATAATAATAATAATATAATAAATAATAATAATAATAATTCAATCTAATGCGAGAGAAAACTTTTGAATCAGTGGTTTTAAATATTTTTTCAATTCGATCTGATCAGCCCCCGTTCGTAAATTTTATTTAAAGAACCCCAGAAGTTTAATTTTTTTGAATAAACACATTATTTTAAACTATTCTTCTTAATAGTGCAATTTTTTTTAACAACGCGTCTTACTACCTGTTCGGTTTATACGCTTATGTACTAATTACGCTAATGGTTTTAGGGATTATTAGGATTATATTTAGAGGACTATACCCGCATTTGCGTGGAGGGAGAGTGGAAAATCATTTTGGAAACACCACTCTCAGTATACTCCAAGATTCGAACCTCAATCTCCCGTCATCGGCAGTCTAGTCTACTGCGAGAGTAGCGCCTCAAACCATGCGGCCACCGAAGCGTGCATTAAACGTATTTTTTTTAAACTAATTGCTTAACTTAGTAAGGAGGTATGCTATTTTAACTAAAACAATTCATCAAGCATTGAGTATTTCACATTTCAGGGTATAACGATCAATACCGGTACAAACAGTAAAGTCAACACTTTTAGAAACATCATACATGTCACTTAGTATAAACATTTATTTGCAGCTTAGGCATAAAAAATGAAATAAAAACGTTAGTGGGATACATTATTATTTGGATAAAAATAACAACTTCATAACCTTATTAGAGTCTTGGGCTTGTTGTCAAGGACACTGATTTTTTTTTATATTAGGTTCAAATTAGCTTAGCTTGGAGTAAAAATAAATGCTGCCGTAATTAAATTATGTTCGCGTACCCCTAGGGAAAGGATGGTAAGTCTATGGGTAAATGTAAAAATAAACATTGAATAAAACTTTCCCCGACGTGGTATAATTTTGTGATGGAAGACAGTTATGGAACAATTTAATATATTATTTCCCATTTTATTTGTCAATATAATTTCTAAAAAACACTAATAATAACTTCCTCATGCAAAATTCACCATTCCACTTTGAGCGTGATCTTTGTTGGTTCTTTTGTGGTTTTTTCGTTTATTTTACTTATTTCTTTTGGTCTTCATGCCGGTGGTTTCGACGTTCACTGAGTCAGTGAATTGTGGCTTTATCTTGTATGTGGTTACAATTTGGAAGGTAATCTTCTGGCACCAACCTGTTTGTTTCCCACGATCTCACCAGATTTACATGTTTACACGGGTTTTTTTTGGCATCACATCTTACTACCTGTCCGGGCTATACGCATATTTACACGAACTAGGAACGTAGAATTTCGAGGTAGTGTATCTTTATTTGCTTGGAGGAAAAGGAGGAAATAGTTTAGGAGTTTTAAACATCTCAGTTTAACTAAGCTGCATTCGAAATCTGACCTCATCAACGGCAAAACAAACTCCATACGAGACTAATGCCTTATTCTATGTAGGCCTACCCATCGGTGCTGTAATAAAAATCAACATTTGGTACGGATATTTTTTTTCAAAAGAATTTAACTCAGGGAGTTTTGGATTAGCGCAGTCATGCTTTTCTTGAGCTTTAGCCAATAACCTTTACCAATTGGGACCTTCCTCCAATTTTGTTTTTCTATTTCCAACTCACCTAACCCGGTTTTTATTGACTTTGCGTTACTTCCTTTGTTCCGTGTGGAATACCCCTTCGTAATAATGATAATAATAATAATATGAAGTGATTAATGAAGGTGCCCATGAACAGCTTCATTAAGCGCTGGCAAACGGTATTTTTCCAAACGCTTCATACACAACACGTCAAGAGGTGCCGATGCGAACGTTTACTTGAGTTCTCATTTCCTAGAGCAGGCGTAGAATTTTATTTTTTATCCTGCGTCTTAGTGCTTGTTTAAGTTATACATTATATTAATGACGCTAATTGAATAGGGATGAGGAAGGAAGAATTTTAGAGGAAATGAACCTGCATTTTCATGGAGTGAAATTAGTAAAGCATTAAGAAAAAAAATATCACTACACAAAAATGGAATTGGAGCCTCTATTTCTCCATCTTTGGGTGTCCATTCTATCAGGAAAATGATGCCTTAAACCAAAAGATAGCCAAACCGTCGACCGCGAGCTACCGGTAGCTTGAGCTGGTATTTTCGGTAGTTCATAAAGGTATACTTTAGCGCAACAGTACTTAAAGACACAATATTGGAGTCCAAAGCCAGATGGCAACATTGCGAGCACACCAACACCAGCTGACGTGCATGCGAGTGACGTTTGTCACCGTCTTGCGTTTTGAGGTTATGGTTGGTTTATAGCAGGGGTAGGCAATAGGTCGATCTCGCAGCAATTTTCAGTCGATCGCGTGCATAAAACCTTACATCGTTACGAAAAGGCAAGTTTAATTTGCATTACTCCACTATGGTACAGCTTATAAGATAGGGCCATAGTGTAATCCATCAAGGTAAGAGTGCTGCCGTTCAGGGTAAACGGAGTGTACATTTTATTTATTTTATATAAAGGTAGGATAGAAGTATTAGTGGCAATATTGAATTTAAGAAATAAATACAAGACGTAGAGAGAAAAAATTAAAAGTAGAGTGGAGAAAGGAAGGGTGATCGTGGGATCTTTGATACATGTAAAAGACGATCGGGCCCCAGAAAGGTTGCCACCCCTGGTTTATAGTGTTTTCCAAAAGTAGTTTGTTTTTGCATGTTTAGGTGAATGAGTGTAAGTTGTATCTTTAATTGAGTTATAACGAGTGAAAATGAAAAACTAAAAAATATAATCTCCATTTGAAATAAGGAATACTTTTTTTTTCACGGAAAATAGAACAAATGTTTGTTCATTATAAAATTCAAATATATATGTAGGCAAGAAAGGTAACGTTGAGCGACGTTAAAAAGTAACACATTTGGAAATAAAAGAAATTCTTAAGGAAAGTGAAATAAGACCATTTCAAAAATTCTTTAAGGGATGGGAGTCAATTGTTACATAAAATACCAATAAAAATGAGTTTTCCACTCTCGAATTTCAATGTTGTGTATCCCATATCATTTCTTGAAATAAATAAAACCTCACTAAGATGTTGAAAGGATAAACCCAAAGCTCTCGTCAGTTTTTACACAGATTTAATGATAATGCTACTGTATAGTATAATAATATCCATTACACGATGAGGAAAATTTTAGATTTGGATAGCTCACAAAACTACTTTACATTTTGCAAGTAGCTCCCATATTAAATGAGTTTAGTAACCTTTGCCTTGGACCATGCGGCCACCGAAGCCGGTTCTAGAAGAAATATATTCACATCAACGTGGAGAAGGGATGGGAAAACCAGAATAAAAACCGCGTGTGTAAAATTACCCCCTGTTCACGAAGCCGGAATTCGAGCGTTGCCCTCCCTTATTGAAGTCGACCGATTGTTAATCAAACACCTAATACCGCTCAACCCCCGTAGTATAGAACTCTTGAATAGTTCTCTCTAACCCAACGATTGGGGGTTTGAATTGTACTTACTTTACTACCTATGATTTTATTTTGTGTCGAAACAAAACGTGGCGCTTCTATCCTTTTATTTTTATTCATTCTCGTGTAAACAAATTCTCATTTGATGAAAATGTTTAAAATATAAATTTTAACTTGCAGAAAGTATTGTGGTAATCTCTTTAAATGTCGGTGTACGTCATTGTGACCTATTCATCTCCCTTTCCTCCATTATACTCCCCCCCCCCTTTGACTGATTATATCAACACACGAATTACCCACTAACTTAACCAAGGCCCCAGCATACAATCCTTAGGTTATTTTTTAAATTTGACTACAGGTATTTAACGTGCACTTTCTTAGCCGACTGAAAGAGGTCTGACACTCTAGTTAATAGTTTATTACCGATAAAAGGTGGAAACCTCAATGCCAGCAATGATAAATTACTAACGAACTTTATGAGGATCGAACCAGGCACCCGAAGTCAAGTGCGCTAAATCTTAAAGTCTATGGAACTGTTCTGACCGAACGAATAGTTCCACGTAGCTATTGTTAAATGAATAAGGAGGGAAGGGAGGTTGGGGAGCAAGAGAGCCACCGTGCGCGGACAAAGAGAAGCGCTAGTTGTTGTTCAATCGGGCGGAACTTTTTGAGTTTTCAATCATCAGCGCGGCTAGCCAGCCGTTCCCACGACTCACGCCCGTGACCCTCAACTGTTGGCGGGATACTCGCGCTTGATGGTCTAATCAGGACACCCGAGGGGAGGAGGGGAAGCGAAGGTTATCCCAGACTTCGGCGTCTGATCGATGCGGAACCGAAACGATTACTTCGTTTAAAAAAAAAAAAAGAGAAGAATATCTATCTCTCTTAGTGCGTTGAGGTATTGCGGGACGGACGGACGGGGGAAGCGATCGAACAAGAAGTAAGTGGCCGGTAAAGTAGGTGTTGCCGGTAACGACCGAGCAGCTGGCACGGCGAGACCGCCACGGGGACTGGAAGGGGCAAAGCTCGGGATAATGGCTGACCAAATTGTTTGACAGTGACGTCTTAGTCTCTGCTTGATCAGGAAAACTATTATTATTTTTTTATCAACGCGTCTTACTATCCGTTTGGGTTGAACGCATATATACTAATAATTATGCTAATATGTTAAGGACGAGGAAGGATGAATTTTAAGGAAGTGTACCCACATTTGCATGGATGGAAAGTAGAAAAACATTTAAAAAACTAACTCTTTGTACACTCGGACGGCATTCAAATCCCGACCTACCCGCCTTTGGAAGTCTAGTCTATTGTGGAGTGACACCTAAGACTATACGGCCACCGAAGCAGATTTTACCATACCACCATGGCGAAGTTAAAATATTCAACGTTTTGTTATCAGACTAATCAATATAATAAAGGCTATGTAGTGTATGTCTGTACACAGCTTTTATCAAAGTTCATAGGGTACTTGTCACACTTAAGATGGGGTGCTAGTGAGCGCCAGTTTAGTGCATTAATTTTGCAGTTTTTATAGCATAAACATTTTTTGGCAAAAATAAATCAAACATTTCTTCTATAGAAACATAGAGTTTAGTTTTCTGCACATGATAATCTCAACAGTTCTTGAATATCTCTCATGAGCATAGCAGCATTTGGTGACAAACTTTTTAAATGCAGAGAAAAAGTTGTCACTAAATTCCAGGACACCCTTGACAGATATTAAGGAACTGTTGAGATTAGCATATGCGTAAAACTAAACTATATGTTTCTATAGAAGAAATGTTTAATTTATTTTGGCCAAATAAATGTTTATGCTATAAAAACTTCGAAAATACTGCCCTAAACTCACGCTCACTAGCACCCCATCTTAACAGCCCATATCACGACCACCGATTAACAGGGATAACAGATATAAGAATACATCTAAGTGCGGTTTTCTGTATTTTTCATTTTTAAACAGCCAAATTGGGAATAGTTTAGTAATTATTTTTCAAATTTGATATATTTTTTAATATAATAAATCCATCTTACTGCTCTCAATTCCACTCTTTTTAAAGTAGAATAGAGGAAACTGAACTATAGTGCGACATCTGGTTTAATATATATTACCTGCCTAAATTATGTGCTTTCTGGAGGTAAGTGTTGTAGTTATCCCCAAAATTATTAAAACTTTTTTAACAGGGGGTTGCCCTACGGAGGATTATTTCAGCACACCACGATCATAATGGCTAGAACTATATATATATATATATATATATATATATCTATATATATATATATATATATATATATATATATATTAGGGTGGTCCTTAGCAATACTGGTCAAAAAATAATAATTTATTTCTTAAGTCTCAACCCATATTTATTTTCCTTTTGGGTTAGTAAGTATCTGGTAAAAATTTGAAAAAAAAAAAAAAATATTCAAACTTAACACGTGCCCCAAGAAGGGTGAACATTTTAATAAATTTGTTAATTCCTAAACTTTCACAATAACACCTTTATTAATTTTGTTATAGGTTTAAAACAAATATTTAGGAGTAAGAACCGCTAAAATAAGGCCTAGAACTGCTTAATCACTTAAAACAAGTATTTATTATGTTAAATTATAGTAATAAAAGTTTTAATATTTGCTTGATAATGAAAGCTTTGAGCAAGATGTAAAATGGCTCCGATAATCTTTTACGACTTGCAAAAGGTATAGTTTTTTTCTTCATCTTTGGTTATAAGAGTATTGTATTCTTCCATAAGCTTCACACCTCTTTCTTTGGTGTCATTGACAACTGTCATGTTTCTGACTACTGTAAGGCCATGTTGATAATCATGAAGAGAAATCCATATCACGGGATCACGGGCCATAAAATCGGACGATATTTTAAACCCCTTAAAAAAATTAACGTGCTTTTGACACAATGTTTTGTAGTTCTTTGTGTGTAAATTCGCTTATTTCCCTTGGAGTCACAATTATTTTATTCTTTTTCTTTAAATGCTTTGGTCCTCATTTCTTTTTGCTCAACAGTAATTGTATCATAAAAGAATGCTAAAGCCACCGTTTCTTCGGTAAGATACCATAAATGATCACAAATTTTTGCTGTTGTTGCTTGGGAAATATTCTCATTTATTTCATTGTAAAAATAAAGTTCCTTTAAAAACATCAAATACAAGGCTTCGACTGTATCCAAAAGCTGATTTTCAGTAAGCAGTTTGTAAATAGCTGCTGCCATGTTGTCTCCACTGCTAGAAGAAGAGGGACTCCCAAAAGATTATCTTGTCCGCTAGCAGAAATAATTACTGGAAGGAAGCCTGTCAACCTTCTCGTGTCCAGTTATTGCTGGAAGCAGCTATCCATCCCAATAGAAGACAGCGAACTCCAATTGTAACGTCAGATGTTTATTTTTAAAAACGGAAGCACGCTCGGGACAAAGCTTTTGACGGCATCGACGTATTGAGGTTCGATTTATAACTAGATCTTCCGGTGTTGTGACCCAAATCTTCTGCGGTAGCCATTAAAACGTGCATTTATCAAGAGCTGCTACCAACTTGGTGTTAATAAAATTAATGTTGCCACGTTTCAGTGGTATGGATGGATATGGCTGATTTGTGGGACAGAATGTATCTTCAGTTTCATCTTCAGATGAAATCTCATTTTCAAACGAATCTGACACTAAAACAAAAACCTTTTGTATCCATAATATAAAATAGTGCTTTAAAAATGTAATAGTTGGACAAAAGATAAAAATTTCAAAAGTGCAGTATTTGTTACCTTGTTAGGAAATGTTTTGGCTTTCTCGCAGCATAATAAATAGCTTGTAAGATATTTAATGATTCTATGTGCCAAAACATGAAGACTAGTTTGTCCACGATAGTACTGAATTATAAATCTTACAGGCTATTGCAAATACACGTAAGATTTCCGGAACTACAGATTAATCTATATGTAGCATAAAATCATTAAATATTTAATATAATAACTAAAATAATAATAATATTAAAATAAAATAAAGTATAATTATATTAAATAGATAAACAATTTCCTAGTAAGCTATTTTCCCAGTAGAAAAAAAATCAAAAATATACTTAAAAATAATTTAGTTGTTTAGCAAAAACAAAACAATTTTTTTTACATACACGACTCTTCTATATCAATTTTTTCACTTATTTTTGTATCTTATTTTTAAAAAAATCCTCGCTCTTCTGCATTTAAACGTTTTAGGACACTTTCTTCCTTTTTAGTAGTTTTTTTTAATCAATACCCCCTAAAAGACCAATTCTTTCTTTTTGTCTCTGGGAGAGAAGAAATAACTTTTTGTCTTCTTTCTTCTATTTTGATAATTTCCAAGGCATTGAGGTGAGCAATATCAAATAGTTTCTCCAGTTTTTCTTTAAAATTGTATTCTTTTTGCTCCTGTGTTTTGTTCTTGAACTTTTAAAATGTTTTTGAAAACTTTTCTATTCATTTACAAGGCCTCCAGTTTAGAAATGCAGTGCTGAGGTTCTCTCGATTGTATTCGTGCCTTTTGCCCCCCGCCCCCCAAAAAAACACAGTTTCACAAACTACTAAACGAGCACTTTCACGGAGATTTATTTGTACACTTTAACACATCTCATATTATAAATAACAGTTGAAGTATTGTTTACTCTGGGGCACCAGTTAGAATTAAGCAAATGACCCGATTTTTTTCTGCCGTTAGTTTTAGGTCAGTTAGAAAAAACTTAGGGGATGAGACCTTAAAAAATAAACGAGGTTGAAAAATAAGGACCACTCTTATATATATTAATATACACACACATTTTATAATGTTGTACTATAGATAAAGATAGGGTAAATTCGCTTTTGCGAAAAACGCGAAAAGAAAAAAAAGGGTCGTAAATAGGATAGGCCTATTTATAAGTTTTCTTTGCGTTTCATGGCATTTGAAAGTGTTTAAAGCGATTTTTATATCGCGAATTAACGCAAAAAACGTGATTTTGAGAGTATTTTAGCTAAATTATTCTATTTAGCAAAATAGACGCGAATTCCCTGAAAATGCTGTGCATTTAAATAAAATGCTGAGAATTTCTATAAAACGATGTTTTTCAGCGGAAATAAGTAATTAAAAAATCATTGAGTTTCACTCGTCTGTGTGCTTCAGCTCGGGTTTTACTTGCATCCTGTGCCTTCCACAGCCCATCCGGCTAATCGCCACATTCCGTTAGTCGTTGCTTTTATCATAAATCCTTTGTATAGGCCCTAAAAACATTGACGAAAGACATTTTTACCTATTTTGCTACAAAATTCTAAGTTATGCCACAAAACGCTAAATTTCCAATAATTAATGCTAAAAATACTGAAAATTAATGCTATTTTACCCTATCTCTAACTATAGAGCATGCCTTAGTGAAAAAAATCTAAAACTTTAAGAAAAAAAATGATAGCCCGGTGGAGCCATAGACACAAATAACGTGACCTTTTTTTTTGTTGAAAAAATGTAGAAATATATAAAAATAGCATTGAACAGACCTTGCACCAAATCCGAAACTGCGCCTGTCGAGACAAGCCTAACCCCTAGTGAAATTATACTAATATATATATTTTTTTTAAATTACCACGTAACGTCTTACTACCTGTTCAGGTTATACGACTATATAATTACTCTAATTGGGTAGGGATGAGGAAGGAAACATTTTACAGGTGATCTACGCACATTTTCTTGGAAGGAGAGTGGGGAAACATGTAATAGACCCAACCGGGATTCAAACCCCGATATCCCTGTCATGAGCAGGCAAATCTAACACCAGAGTGACGCCTTAGACCAATCGGCCACGGTTATACTAATAACGTACTTAAGTAAAATTTCATCAATATTGACTGCAAAATATTAAGTTTTATTTTCTAAAATGTTCATCCTTACCTGAGTCATATAAAAGGTTAGCGTCCTCTCTCCTACTTAACACTGACCCGGAAGGTCAAGACTCGAGTTTGAATCTCGACCTAGTGCGATTAGGACGATTTTTAAAATGTGATTTATCCCTGTGTTTTTACTAATGTGGACGAACTTTCTCAAAGCCACCCTTCTCATCTTAGCCCTTTAAACTTGATCGTTAATAAGCCTTGTGTTGATCCTAGTGACGTATCACTAATCCATGTTGGGGGGCTGTGTACAGGTGGTGGGGGTGGAGCCGAGCCAGCACGCCGCCCCCGCCGACGACTGGTGGTCGGGGGTGGAGGAAGAGGGGCGGGACGCGCTCAGTCTGGAAGCACTGTGGGCGGGAACGTTTGTGCCGCCACCCCCAAGGCCGTACTTCCTGGACGAGCGGGACGCCACCCCCGACGGGCCCACCACGTGCGACCTGTGCACCTGGGCGTGGAAGGACAGGGAGGACGCCGCACCAGGTAACTACAGCCCAGTCTAGCAGTGACGTGGCGTGGCGTGCTGCCAGGGTAAGCAGAGTTGGTTGTCTGCTCTCATCACTCAGTCATGTGACCACGTGATCTGTGTAGAGCAGAGTCTAGGTATGATTAGTCAAATGGGGGATCATGTGGGAGAAAAAGTAGGTCACAGGTGCAGTTTTAACAAGCTTTGCTTACCGTGGAAACACTTCGCGACACGACACTGCAATCTGAACACCTCTGGGAAGATTTAGTGAAAAGTGACCCAACCAAAACCGTCACTTCTGAATACCTTGTACATTCCGTTCACCCTGAAAGGTAAGCAGCCTCACCTTGACGGATTACACCATGACCATATCTCATGTTTCACCATAGTGGAACCATGGCTTTCTTCCTTTCAGGATAAATTAATGGTATAATATGATCAATGTTATGTTTAGTTTTAATTTTACTAGTAGTTTTGTAAACGGTAGACCTAGAACCCTTCATTCAAAATATAATAAATATATAATGTTACGAGTTTTGTCGTGTTTTTATCGTTACTTTGAGCTTTTATCATTAGTTTGAAGTAGATATTTTGACTCTGTGATCAAGTTAGACATAAATCAAATCAATATTATTTTCAAAAGTACATTATTATTCATAGAGAATAATCGTTATTCACGTGGTTTAAGACGTCAGTCTCGCAATATATGCCAACATTAAAAATAATAAACCCTAGCGCTCCGATACCAGATCGATTGCTTTGATCTATAAATTCTATTTTCTTGAAATGAGCTACTAAACGAGAAACTTCTTGAGTGACCGCCATATTGAAATTGATAACCATATCTAAAAACTATCGTTCGGCCTCGGTTCAAAGAATATCCCTGCCAAATTTCGTTAAAATTGGTCAAGACATTTGGCAGTTATCGCGGAACAAACAGATTTTTTAGTAGCCACCATCTTGAAACTGAAAACATATCGAAAAACCACGTTCATACGTTGTTCGGCCTAGGTTCAAAGAATGTCCCTGCCAAATTTGGTTAAAATTGGTTTTCAAATCAGCTATTCTTAAACAAATAAGGTCATATTTCGATAGGGTCACAAAACAGGAAATTCTAAGATAATTTAGGCTTGTTTAAGTTGTTTTGAAACTTAAGAACTTGTTTTTGCCGTTTTTTAGGGCAAAACACTTTTTTGGCCAAAATAAATAGAATATTGCCCCAGTAAAAATATAGTGTCATTTTTTTCACATGGTGATATAAACAGTTGTTAAATATCTGTCATGAGAATATTGGCATCTTCTAAAAACCTTTTTAAACGAAGAGAAAAGTTGTCACAAAATCCCAGGACATCCTTGACAGATATTCAACAACTGTTTATATCACCATGTAAAGAAAATTAAACTCTATGCGTGAATAGAAGCAATATTTGATTTATTTCGACCAATAATTTTTTTTTCTATAGAAACTCTTCCCTGTACCTCAACCTTAAATTATATAACTTCAATAATATTAAAACAAATTTCCATCCTAATTAATTTAATCTCTATGAATTTATACTTAAATTTCATAACTGATTCCACTCCCAAAAATAATTGTGTAGCATCATCCACATTATCTTAAAAATAATCTTTTTTAAACAATCTAGACCAACCTTTATAAAATATCGATAATTTTCGATTAAATACAAGACCAATGTTTTATCATATTTTTAAATGTTTGTAGTGTAACAAGGGTTATTAAACTTATATACATGTACAGTACATTTTTATGACTCTTAAGTAGTATAGTAAATCAATGTATTGTCCTTTATGTTATATTGTGACTACTTGTTAACATATCAATCTATCAACAATGCAGCCAATAACGGATGTTGGAAATCAATGCTACAGTTTAATTTTCATTGACAGAACCTTACCCAACAGCTAGAAATGTAATTAGATCTACTTTCATGTGTTCATACGTCAAATTGTCTGATCGACATCTTTAACTTTTACTGGATTTTTTAGCACCGCGTCTTACTGCCCGTTCTGATTATAGGCTTATGTATCTACTAATTAAGCTAATTTTTGTCATGGATGAGTAATGTCTAATTTTATAAAACGCATTTGCGTGCAGGGAGGGGTGGAAAACAATTTAGAAAAAAAAATTCTAAGTATACCCGATCGGGTCAAACCCCGATATCCAACTTATTGAGAGTACAGTCAATTGCTAGAATGCTGCCTTAGACCATTCGGCCACCGAAGCGGGTAAAACTAAAATAATATTAACTCACTAGAAAATTAGATTCTAACATACCCTCATTACCCTTTTCCTCTACAACCTAAAACTTTCGCATCGAATCAGATACCAAATATCCCAACGGTTATTGTGAGAAAAATCAATATTTTTTTAGAGGGTTTCGTTTTTAAGCTTAACTTTCTTTTTCAATCTAGTACTCTGTGCTATCTTAGCAGCAATCGGACGAACGATATATAAAGAAAACCTGTTTACACATACAACTCCCCCTTCTCAGAAATGAATCCACATTGCTGAATAGATTTACGTGTACACTTGACAGTTACTCGCATGTTTATTATTTCCTATGGGCGCCATATTGGAATTCTTTAGAAGAACAAATATAAGAAAAAGATCCGGTTCTTTGATGAAGAATACTAAAATGGTTAATTTTATGTGTTGAATAACTTGGTAATCATGATGCTATGGTCGGATTTTAAATAAAATTTAGATGCAAACTAACTTCAATAAAAGATATAGATAGTGAAAAAAAGTTTTTAAATGTTTATTAACAGCATAATTTTATCCAGACAACTAAATTTGCAAAATTTCCATTTCCAGCATTGTTTATGGGAATGTTTCAGTTTTTAAATATATATAAAGTTCTGTCTCTTTAATTCAAACCTCACTTTATACTACATTGCGTATCCAATACCATGTATGTCTTTATTAGCCTGTTTAATAAGCCATGCAAGTAATCTTCGTTTTATCCAACACATGTGGACTCAGGGGCATTCCAAATATAGAGTTGGGGAGGTCCAGGTTCGAGCCTCGCCAGAAATTCTCTATTCAACCCTATCATAAATGACCCGCTGCGGTGTTCGAATAAGAGGCGTCCCTCTCTCAATAGACTGGATTGCCGATGATGGGGAGATCAGGGTTCGAATTCCGGTCGGGTGTACTGAGGGTGGTTTTACCTAAATTGTTTCTCACTCTCACTTAAGGGAAATGAAGGGACACTTCCCCTAAACTATACCTTCCTTAAATTCTACTCTTGTTCCAGTACCGCGTATTTCTATCCGTTCGTGTCATACGCATCTGCATATTAATTACGCTAATGTGTTAGGTATGATAAAGGTTGAGTTGAGGGAGTGTATCCACATTTGCGTGTAAAGAGGTGGAAGAGTGTATAGGAGAAAACACCCTCAATGGTTCCAACTGGGATTCGAGCCCCGATCTCCCCGTCATCGGAAGCCCAGCCGATTGCGGCCACCAAAACAGGTAAATTCGACTTCATTAGCGTAATTAATAAAATATTTGTACAGACAGAACAGGTAGTGAGACGTGTGAATTTTTTTTACTAACGGTGACTATTATATCGACGTGTTGTGTTGTGTTCCAGTGTCCGCTTCCACCGAGTTGGGCTGGGTTCTCACCCTGGTCATAGTATCCGTGCTATCAGCGGCCATAGGGGCGGTCATCATGGTTACCGTCATGCAGTGTCGCAGGTAGGTAGAATATATCAACTACTAAGCTATGAACCCGCCTCGGTGGCGTAGTTGGCTAACGCGCTAGTCGTGATGAGCTAGACTGCCGAGGACGGGAAGCTCGAGGTTCCAATCTCGGTCTGATGAACTGGGGAGGTTTTTTCCTTAAATGGTTTTCCACTCTCCCTCCAAGCAAATGCGGCTTAACTTCCTCTAAATTCACCCTTCCCAATTCCTAACCATTTAGCTTAATTAGTACTTAAGCATATAACCCGAACGGGTAGTAAGACGCGGTGCTAAATAGTAATAATAATAATACTAAGCTATGCTGGTAGGCCAATGTGGTGTGACATGGCTCGAGCCGGTATGGACACAAGGATGTGGTTATAAACTGGTGTGAGATCGAATCTTGGTCATAAACACACCTTACTCTTAGTGTGTGGGTAATATAACCAGGGTAACCGTTTAAGTGTCCGCGTGGTCTGAGGCATCACTCTCGCAATAGACTGGACTGTCGATGACGGGGAGATCGGTTCGAATCCCGGTCGGGTGTACTGAGGGTTGTTTAAATTGTTTAAATAAATTGTTTTCCACTCTCCCTCCACGCAAATGCGGGTACACTTTCCTCAAAATTCAACCTTCCTTATATTAAGCGTATAGCTCGGTAGGATAGTAAGGCACGGTACAAATATAAATTACAGCCAGTGGCGTGTCGTGGTGTGTTGTCATGGGGAGCAGAATTAGTTTTAACTGTACTGTAACTATGATTTTTTCCCCTCATTACTTATTTAGTAAGACAATCGTTGTTCAAGTATCAACTGAGATATAATTCAATGTTTGGTAAATAAAGAGTATCCCATGTAGGGGGCCTATGATTGGTCAAATGGGGACTGAGTGGGCAAGAACATTATCATCGGCAAAGTTTTAACAATATCTGCTTACCCTGGCGACACACCACGACACGCCACTGGTTGTCATTTAAGGCTAAAGCCATTGAGAACGCATAGTTGTGTTAGTGTGAGGAATAAACAATACATAAATTAAGTTGAATGATCCTGAATATATTAGACTTCCAATATCGTCGTGGAAATCCGGGTTCAAAACCAGGTCGAGTGTATTGAGGGTTGTTTTTACTAAATTGTTTCCCACTCTCCTTCCATACAAATGCAGGTATATTACTTCTAAAGTAATTTATTCCTAATCCCTATCCCATTAGAATAATTATGATATACGCGTATAACCTGAACAGGTAGTAAGACGCGGTGATAAAAACAACAACTACGCAACTGATTCTAATTTATCTAAAGTGAAGTGAGGAATGCAGACAACCGCAGTGTAATCAGGAATTCCACTTCCCGGTTAATCTATCTTGCGATGAGTTCCTAAGCTCCACAGCCAGAGATGACGTGACGGAAGTTCCTATGAGCGTGGATTATTTAAGGCACAACCTATGATCGAACCAAGGTCCCATCGGACCTATAGGTAGCCTCCTTAACCACTTGGTCATAAACATTAGATCTAACGTTTTGTCGCGGGTTCCTCCCTTCCCCCCCCCCCCCCCCCCCCCACTAGTTTCAAGATGTTTTCTGCTACACGCCTACCAACATTTCATCAATGATAAATATTTCGACCATGCCGGGGATCGAACCCGGGACCCTTAACTCAGACAGACACGCTACTGAATGAACTAGGGTGTGGCTATATTAATAATAAATTCTACCTCCCTTAGCCCTATTCCGTTTGTGTAAATATGCACCTTGATCCAAACTGTGTACTAACTAGTTAATATTATATATTTTCACTATTCACATAGACTAATGGTTTTGTTTCTTATTTTTTGTCTACAGCAGGATGAAAAACGTTGGATCTCGAGGTGAGTTTAGTTTCAAATATTACTGATTAGCGAGTACCGCAAAACCACACTAATTTAGGCCATATCTGACACCAAACTATTGAACTTAACGAGAGTTCAGATTGTTTCAGTAAGGCCGGTTACACACATGGCGGATTTTTCCGTTGCGGAGAATTTACCGCGCCGCTTAAAAGAATCGTCCAAGTTTTCACATTTGACGGTAAAATCGCCGTCTCCGTCGTTATGAGAGAAAAAAACGCTATCGACCCGTTTATATTATATACTCGATATCTGGAATTGAGGAGTGAAGTGTACTTTTTCTAAGTTTTGATTTTATTACAATTTAATAGTTAAGTTTTAAATTATTTATTGATTAGTATTGTTTGAAATGGACAGAGAACAAATTCTTGCTCTTAGGTTATAATGTCGCCGAAGAAACAGAAGAAGAAAAATTAGGCTTATTTGGGTTCATCCAATTAATCAAAGGAGAGAGGAGGTTAGAGCTTTTCATACGTTGTTTGAAGAGTTGAGGGAGGATGACACAAAATGGAGCAACACAACAACACAACACTAGAATGATTCTGAACGGCTGAAAATTGGCTGGGTGCGTAAGCGAGCATTTGGTCACGTACGCCACTGATTGGACGGCGAAGGCAAAAATACCGTCGATTGTAGTGGCAGTGGGCGGCTGCGCAGCTACCGCCAACGGCAAATTTACCGCGGGTTTATTTTTCTCCCTAATGTGTAAGCAGCAATGTACCTTTTCGCGCCACTGTTGAAATGTCGGCGAAGGTAAATTCTCCGCATCGGAAAAATCCGCCATGTGTGTAACCGGCCTTATAGTCATCGATAGTAAATATATTAGCAGTGCAAATTTGTGGGATATAAGTGGAGTTGAATCACTGAAAACCATAATGAGCACCCTTCACAATTCCCCCATCTTCCCCCGCCCCCCCCCCCCCAAAGATTTTAACCCGATTATAGAAGATATTTTAACGGCAATTTAAAAAAAAAATATATCCATAAATAGGCCTTTGCTATAGTGACAGTGGGTTTGTAAGTAACTACTTCTAATTTAAGCCTTAACCAAGACTACTTAATAAGAAAAAGGGATCAAAACAATTGTGGAGGGGGGGAGGTACCACTCCCAGTGCAACAAAAACATTAGTAAAGGTCCATACACTAACAACGGGGTCGCTCATGGACTGTTGCCAAGGAAAGCAATGGTTTAGAGGCGTGCTTCATTACAATCTGTATCAATATTTACCTTTGCTCTACGTTCGTTGTACATTATTTTGTCCGTGGCTATTCAATTGGATAGTTAGGTGGAGTGAACACTATACAAAACCCTATTCGACATCTAGAACATTTACTAGAACTATATTCACTTAGGCCTATTCATACTTTAGGTCATGCGATATGCGATTGTCACTTTATCAATACCCATAAAATAACAATAATAAAATGTTATTAATTTTGGCCACAAAACCTAATGTTTGTATCTTCTAAAGGGGAATTCCTACGAAAATTGGATTTTATAAAGTTCCTGTCAAGCCTTGATTACCCCAGCAACAATTCACGAGCTCTTCCATTTTGTATCCACAAGCTCAATTTTACTCAACAAATAGGCCTAATTAGTTAGTATCCTTTAATACCACATTGTTATTTAATATGACAGATTCTTTGGAAATAGTAGCAAATAATAATAATTGAGCCATGAAAAAATGGATGAATCAAAGGTGGTGTGGTTCTTTAGGTGAAAAAAAACTTATAAGAGAGTTTACATTGAGACAAGTATATAGTTACTAAACCTTACCTGTTGTTGATTCTGCTATAATTTGGACAAAATCTTGAATAAATCACTTCACGAATAAAATTTTGAAAATAGTGATACGAGCACTCGATAAGCTTTAACCGCACATCCTAAGATTAGAGAACCATTTCATTACACAACAATATTTTTACTGAGCTTTTTCATTTGTTTCTTTTTCATAGAGTAATAATTTCGTTTGTCAAGGAAGTCACTGGTTAAGGTTTAATAATGGGGAGAAAAACTATAGCCGCCTAAAACTAAAAGTGATTTATTCAACAAACCAATTTAGATGAAAAATTTATAAATCAAACTAGTAGTTCAGACTGGAAGACCAACATTGTGTTCACTGTCCATACATCTGCAGATTATAGTTATTTCCAACTAATTAACACAATTGCAGCTCTTCAGCTACAGACATAGTTCTCTTAGACCACGCATGAATAGCTAATAAAAAATACGTTAGATTGATTGTTGGTTATTCGGGAAATTGCCGATAACGCGCTATTTATAGTCTCGCCGGACATCATTGAAAGCTCATTCTACAAAAATCGGAAGAACTCTATCTGAAAGCTAGAAAAGTTATATCTACTATCACTTGTGTCAGCCAAGCCAAGTCATGTGAGCTGCATCTAACATATTTGATAAATAACACTAGCAATATAGTTAAATGTTATTTTATCATCAACAGCAAAAAGTTTCTTTACACCAAAATCCTTGCTGGATGAGAACAATCTTTCTTTTTTTAGGTAGGGCTTAGACTAAAGAAAAGGAGGAACTTTTGGCTTATATGACTGCATGAGTAAAGCAGATCAGAACCGAGGGGATTTCAAATTCTCCCCGAAAGTTAGATCATTATAATAATATGTTTGCATTTATTTCAGTTTTCAGAGGCTAATGGTTCTGGAATAATTTCTTCCACCTTTAACTCAATTTTTTTTTTACAAAGAGACATAATCTGACAACAATAAAAAAAACTTCTAGATCAGTAGATCTACCTTCACATATTCTGCCTCAAGTCATGTGATCAGCAACTCTCACTTTTGATGGAGATTATCATTACCCATAAAGTAACACCACCTAATAATCAAGTAAAAATGTTATCAATGTTAACCAGAAAAAAAAAGTTTTTTTTTTAAGTTCTCCAAATTTTCATTTGTAAGAAAAGCAATGTATGCAATTTTGTTGTTAAAACAACTTTATAAAATTTCAAGAGGGATTACATTAAAAAAAAAATCCCTGTCATCTCCTGTTGGGAGAGTTCCCATTATGAGCTAAATCACAGCCCCCGCCATTCTCAGCCCAACTTTTAAGGGAAACAAACATAATTATATTCATTAATTCATTATACACCATTTTGTGTGTTGGTGGTTAAGTGTATAGTGAGAGGGAGTGAAAATATTACAAGCCTTGCTTGCCCTGGAAACCACCTCAATAATAATGATGATGATGATGATAATAAATAATAATAAAATAAAAATAATAATAATAAATAATAATATATAATAATAATATAATAATATAATATAATCATCTCAAAATATGAAATCTAGAATTCTGTATGGTATTTAACTGGAAAGTGAAGCTTTCTAACACGGGAGTTGTTGCATGAGCATGAGTTTGAATCTGTTGTACTTGTGTTTAGGTTTATGTTCGCTGTGCTTACGTGGACCCCCAGACTCCACGTCTACTGATATGGCCTCTCGCGAGGACTCTAAGGAACCTACAGCAGTGTTCCACAGTGACAGCAGCCCTCCGGTGGGAGGACGAGTGTGGACATGGCTGACCGCTCGTCGTCCGACTGCTGCACCACCGCAGTTAACTACGAGCTCCGCACCAGCAGAGAACCATTACACCGTAGACGAGGCCTACACAGCCGTTGGGGAGGCGCTATACGCAGAGTTAGACCGGGATTCCAACCACACACCGGCATACCAGAACACTGCCTACACGGTTCAGACATAGAGCCGATGCTCCGGTATCTTCTGCCCCTAGTAGTGCGTATTATTCGGACTTGTCGAGCACGACTGTACCTGAAAGGACGTACGAAGCGATAGGCATGGCAAGTTTGATGGAGCCGAGTTGGGACGGGAGTGGGGAAGTGACACACAGAAAACATCCAATGAGCAGGTTAGCTGCCATCACAGAGACTATCACGGTACCATCCGATTATGTGTAGCACTAATTCACTTGTGTCGTGTCAGCTGTCCAAGAAAATCATCACATTGGACAAAAT